>JAPDVU010000002.1:75835719-77035719 GCA_026230045.1 Corynorhinus townsendii | reverse complement strand
TTTTTAAATTTCTTTACTTCCTACTTATAATGTATACTTTTTATAATGTCTTGTTATATTTTTTGTCTTGCTCTGTTGAACCTTTTAGTCATGTAAAATAATTGTTGCAGCATTTCTTGTATCTTTTGTTCTATTTTAATTCCTTGGGGTTTGTTATCCTCTAATTTATTATTTCTGCTACATAGTTCTGCTTTATATGTTCTTATAATTAGCTTATTTGAAATGGAAATATCTATTCAAAGAAAATTATTTTCCCATGGAATCCTGTGTGTCCTAATTTATAGAACTAAGTGCATAATAGGCTGGGACTAAATACTTTCACATTAATTCAACAGCTTGTGTTTCTTATAACACTAGAGGCCCAGTGCACAAAATTCATGCACTGGGGGAGTGTCCCTCAGTCCAGCCTGCACCCTCTTCAATCTGGGACCCCTTGGGGGATGTCCGACTGCCGGTTTAGGACCAATCCCAGTTGGGCCTAAACCGGCAGTCAGACATCCCTCTCACAAACCAGGACTGCTGGCTCCTAACAACTCACCTGCCTGCCTGCCTGATTGCCCCTACCCACTGCCCTGCTGGCCTGATTGATGCCTAACTGCTTGCCTGCTGGCCCAATCATCCCCAACTGCCCTCCCCTGCTGGCCATCTTGGGACAACATGAGGGTGGGCATCTTGTGATTATATAGGGACAGCCATCTTGTGGTGGACATCTTGTGATGATGTGGGGGTGGCCATCTTGTGACAACGTGGGAGCAGCCATCTTGTGACACGAGGGTGTGAGGGTCAATTTATATATTACCTCTTTATTATATAGGATATGTATAATATTAAAGCAGGTTCCCTAAAATCTGTGTGTGTGTGTGTGTGTGTGTATTTCTTATTAGTGAAACTTTTTCCCTACACAGTGCATAAGAAAAAACCAAAAAACAAACAAAGAACAGGATTTCTTTAAAAGCCAAGTGTTTTTTCCCTCTATTTCTCTTAAGTGTACTTCCCCTACAAAGGATTGGCATTATATGTTTTGAGTTTTCTTTTGTACTGAGACAAAGGTTTAACATCCTATCTTATTGTATATATTAAATGCAAAATCTTTAGTCTAGGGCAGTGGTCGACAAACTGCGGCTCGTGAGCCACATGCAGCTCTTTGGCCTCTTGAGTGTGGCTCTTCCACAAAATATCATGGCCAGGGCGAGTCTATTTTGAAGAAGTGGCGTTAGAATAAGTTTAAGTTTAAAAAATTTGACTCTCAAAAGAAATTTCAATCATTGTACTGTTGATATTTGGCTCTGTTGACTAATGAGTTTGCCGACCACTGGTGTAGGGAATATTTTGGGACAAATGGGTTATCTTTATCCATATATCACCCAAATCACAATAACTATATTTCGCAAACATTTACTGTGTTCCACTTTACTGAGATGTCTGGATTGAAATTAAATTCTTGCAATCCTACTTGGAATTTTAGCAGTCAGATCATTTATGCATAATTTCTATGTGCTTTTAGTATATGGATGCCATGTTAACTCAGCTTGTATTGTTCTGAAATTGAAAGTCTCAATATGCCCCTGAAATTTAAATTTTAAGCACATTTCAGAATCACTTTTCATTTGTATCTACTGTATTTTTCTTTTTACTGTTTGTGACTAAGACATGTGTTCCATTTGTTTAGAATGCAAGCCCTTTCTCATGTTCTCTTAATGCCAGATGTTTCTCATTCTTTACTGATTCCTTCTTTCCTGGCTTAAAGTCAATGTAGTTTTTCTCTCTCTAAAAGAAAATAAATCTTTTAACTGATCCATTTTTCTCCCTTATTTATCTTTCTTCAATTTATGCATAATTCTTTTTTTTTTCTTAATTAAATCTTTATTGTTCAGATTATTACAGGTGTTCCACTTTTTTTTTCCCCCATAGCTCCCCTCCACCTGATTCCCCACCCCACCCCATACCCTTACCCCCCGCCACTGTCTTCATCCATAGGAGTAAGATTTTTGTCCAATCTCTTCCCACACCCCTCACACTTGCTTCCCCTGAGAATCGTCAGTCCACTCCCTTTCTATGTCCCTGATTCTATTATATTCACCAGTCCATTCTGTTCTTCAGATTTTTTATTCACTTGATTTTTAGATTCACTTGTTGGTAGGTATGTATTTGATGTCATTTTGTTGTTCATAATTTTTATCTTTACCTTTTTCTTCTTCTTCTTCTTCTTAAAGAATACCCTTCAGCATTTCATGTAATCCTGGTTTGGTGGCGATGAACTCCTTTAGCTTTTTCTTGTCTGTGAAGCTCTTTATCTGACCTTCAACTCTGAATGATAGTTTTGCTGGGTAGAGTAATCTTGGTTGTAGGTTCTTTCTGTTCATCACTTTGAATATTTCTTGCCACTCCCTTCTGGCCTGCACAGTTTCTGCCGAGAAATCAGCTGACAGTCGTATGGGTACTCCCTTGTAGGTAATTAACTGTTTTTCTCTTGCTGCTTTTAATATTCTCTCTTTGTCTTTTGCCCTTGGCATTTTAATTATGATGTCTCTTGGTGTGGTCCTCTTTGGATTCCTCTTGTATGGGGTTATGTGCACTTCCTGAACTTGTAAGTCTATTTCTTTCACCAGGTAGGGAAAGTTTTCTGTCATTATTTCTTCTAATAGGTTTTCAATATTTTGCTCTCTCCCTTCTTCTGGCACCCCAAAAATTCGGATGTTGTTTCGCTTAAAGTTGTCCCAGAGGCTCCTTACATTATCTTCATATTTTTGGATTCTTTTTTCTTTTTGTTTTTCTGGTTGGATGTTTTTTGTTTCCACATATTTCAGATCTTTGGTTTGATTCTTGGGGTATGTTGATCTACAGTTGAGTTTCTGTATATTCTTTATTTCAGACAGTGTATGCTTCATTTCTGACTGATCCTTTTCCATTTTTTTGGCATTCTCATTAAGGTCCTTGAAGGTCTCACTAAGCTCCTCAGAAGTGTCATCAAGTTTCTCAGCGGTTTTTAGAAGATTCTTGAGTAACCTTATACATGTGGTTCTGAACTCTATGTCATCCAGTAGTTTGCTTTCCTCCGTTTCTTTCATTCGTGACATGTTTCTTTGTTTCTGCATTTTGGCTGCTTCCCTGTGTTGATGGAGTGGCTTTGTGTGGTAGGTGACCTATAGGGGGCAGTAGCTCAGCCTCCCCAATCACCTGATGTGGATGCTCTTGGTACACCCCTTTGTGGGCTGAGTGCAAAGTCTTGGTGTAGTTAAGCCTGAATTGCTGTTGGTACACTGGGAGGAATTGACCTCCAGGCCAATTAGCTGTGAGCACTCCCTGTGTCTATAATGGAAGAACTGCTGCGCTGAAGACATGCTTATGGGGCAGGACTTGTTTCAGTGGGGCTTTGGTGCTCACTGAGTCTGCCTCTTGAATGTGTCACTTATGGATGTGAGGAGTTGAAATCTAGTGTCTCACACTGACCACTAGGTACACTGGCTTCTGGATCTCCAATGGGGTGCAGGTCAGCTACTGTCTGAGGCCACTCAGCAGGAGCTACAGTGAGAGCTGCAGTTTTCTCCTCTTTGCTTGGGGTTTGGAGGTTTTGGAGCTGTCTGACCCGGGCTGCAAGTTTTCTAGGTCAAGCTGAGATAGGGCAGGCTTTCTTATGCTAATTGAGCTGCTTGGAGCTTGGGTGGGTTTGTAGGTTGTGTGGGGCGGGGTCTCAGGGCGTCACTAGGTTAGGGCGTGGCAAACAGCAATGGCTGCTAGTAAGCTGGCTCTGTGTCCCTGACCGCGTCCTAGAGTCCTGTGCCCCAATGCCGTAAACAATTATTCCTGCGCGCTGCTCTGCAAGCAAGCCACTCTCACTGGCAGACAGTCCAGCTTCTCCCCGTAGGAGTTTGGGTCCCCCGCGTCTCCCCAGAGACTGGATTTCAGAGTAATCGGGGGCTTGTCTCCGTTCAGGTTGAAAAAAGCAACGCACCCAGTCGCCCGCCGCCAGCCCGGATCACGCGCCTCAGTACCTCAGCTTTTCAGCGCTCGTGCACGTCTCAATGCTCTTTTCTCTTTCCTTCTAGTTGTAGAACTTCCACTCAGCCAGCTTTCCTGTGGTTCTGGGTGATAGACGTTTTGTCTTTTAGTTGCAGTTTAAATTGTTGTGGGAGGCAGCAGTTTAGGTGTTTACCTACGCCGCCATCTTGGATTCCTTCCAATTTATGCATAATTCTTTGCCCTTCAAATATGTTATTCCTTACTGTAATCTCCAGGAATATACGTAGTGTTTTGTTTGTTGAGACTAGTGCTAATTACACAAATTTACTACACACACATTTTTTTATATACCTTTATGCTATTTTCTTGTTTTCTGTTAGTTTTTCCCATGTGTTATCTCTCTCAATTACAATTCCCTTGTAGAGAAGACCTGTACTTTTCTTTATTTATCCTAGAATAAACAGGAAAGTGCAGGGTAATTAGAAGATGCTTGAACATACTTCAGTACTTGTAAATTAATCTGCTTACTGATTTACTATTTGATTGTTTAGAAGAGGTAAATTCGTAAATGATACATTGCTAGCTTAAATGACTTTAGAGCCTAACACAAATGAACTCACTATAGTTTAAAGCTTGGTTTGAAAACTGGGCATTGCCTTTAAAAGTAATATAGCCACTTGTCTAATAACACCATTAGAGGATGGTCTCAAATCACCATTATTTTCATTAGTGACAATGAGATTCATTTAAATCAATATACAGAGTCTCCCCAAAAAAGTATACCCACTTTGAATAATTATAAAGTCAGGGCTTATTAAAATGCATTTCATTTTCAAAATGTAATAGAAATCAGCTGTTAAAGTGTGCATACATCTTTTGGGGACACCGTGTATTTGTATTTTATGTTACTATATAAATACATACGTATATAAACTACATTTCATATTTGAAAATACATTTGAGTATACATATAGATATATATTACAAACTTTACAACACACTACAGCATTAAATTAGCTTTCTAAACCATATATTTCTCTCCTAAGAATGAACTAATTAAAATTCCTGCAGCCCACACTTCTGGCATAACTCACCAAGTTTATAATGAAAACTAGATTAAATGAAAAATAGAACTATGTTGCAATGCAGGGGAAGAGCCATTACTAAATATGAGCAGTTAATTTTATCCCCAGTGTATATGTTTATAAGCATATATTTTATCTATTCAAAATGATGGTTTCTTTTAGAACTATTTAGAAGATGAAACCCACATCTTTCTATTCTGGCAAATGAACTTCATTATGGATTGTCACATTAGAATGCCTGTCCAGGATCTTCCTGAAGGAGGCAACTTTTATTTTATTTTTAATATTATTATTTCTCTTTCAAGATCCCTGAGTGCTTTTATTTATCATTCTCTGCTTACTACCAGCAATATAATAATTCTGTTTCAACATAACTAAACAGATTTTTGCCACTTGAAACAACAGAATTCAGAGAAAAAGTAATTAGGAATTATAAAGGTAAAAAGTGTTCTACCTCACTAATTGATTTCCCTATGTGTGTATTTGTAAAATACATAGATGAATTTATTTCTACTTGTCTTCCCAATAGAAAGTAAGAATGATAAAAAATATAATAAGGAAAATAATTTTTTTCCAATTTTACTCATGATTCCCAGTCACATTGTTTCTAGAATGTCAGACAAACTTGAAAGATATAAATATCAGATGAACAATTCACACTCCTATAACTTAACACCTGTCTCCCTTGAATTGTCTATACATTTTCATACTTCTGTGATCTTGCATTTTGAGCTACTGTAGTGGAATGTCTGGAATAGAACTATGTGCATTTTGAACTTGACTGTAGCAAGCCTGTTTTGAGGTTTCATATGTATTTTTTTCAATTAGACTCATCTCACTGTGCATGCTTTCTGAATTATGAATGTTACTGCTTTGTTGTTGAATGTGACTTTGGTACTAAAGAAAAGGACATAGGGTAATGTAGACATAATAAAGAAGATTTAGCTTTTAGTATACATTTTTTTGGGGGAAAATATCAATAAGATAATTGACATAATATTTTTGGTGCGATATGTTTTAGAAATTTCCTTTGAAGGTAGAGAAAGGTGAGGGCAAAAAAATACTGTGCTGCTGATTAACAGCACAGAGGGTTTCAGATCTCAAATGAGTTAAGAGTATAAACTCTGGGGAGAGTTGTAAAAATGTCCCTCCTCTCCTACACTTTTCTTAGGGATTGCACAGTTCAAGATACAAAAGGATATAATTGTACTTAAAGTGCCAGATTTCAGAGACAGACTGGATAAGGATGGATCAATGTTTTAGGATTACATGAAATAATTTTGAGCCTTTATATAACCTGAGATCTTGAGAAAGTTACTGGAAGTTGTTAAGCCTCTGTTTCATCAGTGAAATGAAGATAATAAGGAAAACAATTTTTAGATTACTATGAAGTTATATTTGTATAGTGTTTGGTAAACTGAGTTTCAACATAAATGTCAGCATTACATTAGTTCTATTTTATTGTAGTGCTTACAAAACCCCTCACACTAAACACACTACATACTTATCCTCATAATGACATCATCCCCATTTCACAGAAAAGAAAACAGGCACAAAGAAATTGAAAGACTTGGCCAACATCACACTGGTAATGGAGCGGCCAGGCTTTGGCCCAGGCAGTCTGATTTCACATTCTTATTCATTTTGTTATATGTGCTCCAGTTACAGGGCAGGGAGGAGCGAGGAAAATTCCAGGATAAAAGGAATAGGGAAACTGAAACAGGAAACTTAAAACAAGGCCAAACAGTGTGGGCAATTTGCAGCCAGCTTGTAACTAACAAGCCATTATCTTCCCCAGCCAGGGACAGGAGAGCAAATGGTTAAAAACCTTCCTAAGGAGTATTCAGAAAAGGAGGGGGAAGAGGAAAGGGGAAAAGGGATAGTTTTACTCCCAGCACAGAAAAGTCAGCAGTCTCAGGGCTTGGCAAGATAAAGTTGCCAGGTGCTTCTCATGAATTCTCTCTGGGAAGGCCACAACAAAGTAAAAAGGGACCTTGAGAATTAATCTGTAGCAAAATACTCAGCAGAGGAATTCTGAAATCGAAAGACTTGAGGCGATATAACTCTTTGAACCACACCCAACTCACTCTTCAGATTACCTGAGAGCCTATCTATGCTTCATAAGCCAGATGTACAGATATGCTTGCTTTGCTTCTTTAATAAAGGTGCATGCTTTAATTGCTTCAATAAAATTGGCATAATCACAATGCAATCGAGGTCTCTCCTATAAATTCTTTATATGAGAAGGCAAGAATCAAGGTTGGGGACAGCCCTTTCCCTCTGACTCAGGGGGCTGTCTGATAACGCCTCTCTGGTGTCTATGAGAGATGCCTCTAATACTCTCAAGTGAATACAGTCTTGAGATTATAATCATTTCATTATCTCCCAACATACTTCCCTCAGTATTTCCCTGAGGCCCTTGAGAAATGACCTCTAGATGCTCTAGTATATCAACTCCTATTGCCTCTTCCTTTTAAAAAAGTATCTTTATTTTTGAAAGTATTAAATATGTGCCCTTCCCCCCCCCACCACCACCACCTTTTGATCCCCTTGAACCTAGAACTGCCCCTCCAAGGCTTTCATCACAGTATTGTCTGTGTCCATTGCCTATGCATATATGGATATAAATTCCCCAGTTAATCTCTCCCCACCCACCCTCCACCCCCACCTTCCCTCTGAGATTCTTAAAGATGGCCAAGAGACATATGAAAAAATTCTCAGTCACCAATCATGAGAGAGATGCAAATTAAAACAACAATGAGGTATCATCTTACAACTGTCAGAATGAATACCATCAACAAATCAACAAATGACAAGCGCTGGCCAGGATGTGGAGAAAAGGGAACCCAAGTGCTGGTGGGAATGTAGAATGGTGCAGCCACTAGGGAAAACAGTATCGAGTTTCCTAAAAAAATTTTAAACGGAACTGCCCTATTTGACTAGTGATTCCCCTTCTTGGAATATATCCTAAGAAATCTGAAACACCAATCAGAAAGAATGTTTGTATCTCTATGTTCATAGCAACAAATTTTACAATAGCTAGGATTTGGAAACAGTTTAGGTGCCTGTCAGCAGATGTCTGGATCAGAAAACTAGGGTACATCTACACAATGGAATACTATGCTGCCATAAAAAAGAAGGAATTCTTAGCATTTGTAGCAACCTGAATGGAATTGGAGAACATTATGCTAAGTGAAATAAGCCAGTCAATGAAAGAAAAATACCACATGATCTCACTCATTTGGGGATAATAAAAAACACATTATAAACTGATGAACAAAAAGATAGATACAGAGGCAATAAAGCATCAAACAGACTGTCAAATTACAGTGGGAAGGTTAGGGAGAGGTGGGGGAAATAAGAGATCAACCGAAGGACTTATGTGCATGCATATAAGAATAACCAACAGATGCAAAACACTGGGGGGTGAGGGCATGTATGGGAGTGGGGTGGGGGGGGCAATGGTAAGATATGTACACATATAATACCTTAATAAAAAAATTGAGAAAAAAAATAAATTAATTAAAAAAGAAAAAGGGATCTCTTACACTTTGAGAAAGCATGGAGGGACCTGGAGAATATTATGCTAAGCTAAATAAGCCAGTCAGAGAGAGACAAGTATCACACGATCTCACTCATATGTGGAATCTAATGAACAAAATAAACTGATGAACAAAATAGATCCAGAAACTCCTTTTCTTATTTTGCAGAAACTTTCCTAAAAGTTAAAGGTAACATTTGCTTACATTCTCATTGTTTAAAGTGAATCTTGAATATTAAGGATTTGAGAATGAAATAATCACTACCAGAGGAGTGAGACACTTAGCAATGCTGTCATATCAATAGGGGAATCTTTTAAACATGAAATCCTAGGTTAGCACGAAAACTCCTGGAATGCAATCCCAGTCCTGCCAGCTTGTCCAGCTGGGAGGTTGCTATCTTACACCAACCATGCAAGGAGAAGCAGGTTTCTATTTCCATTGCTTGCCTTGCCCCCTTCTCCCTTTTCCTTAATAAAAAGCTATGCTCCTGTTTCTGCAACGTGCTGTAATTGTGTAAATTCTGAATGGGTATGGTATGGCAAAGGGAGTGGGCCAATGGAAACATTACCACCTAGTTGGCACAAGGCCTCTCTCTAACTTTTTAATTTATTGATTGATATTTTAATTTTATTTTTTTGTTAATCATCACCCAAGTATGTTTTTTCATTGATTTTTTTAGAGAGAGTGGGAGAAACAGAGAGAGAGAGAGAACCATTGATGTGAGAGAGATGCATCCATTGGTTGCCTTGCGCAATCTCCCCAACCAGGACCGGGGATTGGGACTGAAACAGATATACATACCCTTGACCAGAATCAAACCCAGGATGCTTCAGTCTGAGGGCAATGTTCTAAACCACTGAGCCAAACTGGCTAGCGCTATTGATTGATTTTAGAGAAAGAGGAAGAGAGAGGGATAGAGAAATAGTAATGTCGATGAGAGAGAAACATGATCTGCTGCCTCCTGTATGTCACCTATTGGGGATGAGTCTGCAACCCTGAGCATATGCCTGACCAGGAATAGCACAGGTGACTTCTTGGTGTATCTGTGGACGCACAACCAATGAGCACACTTATTACTTTTAATAAGTAGTTACACTTTACACTAAAATTCCCAGATTTCAACTTCATTGTGGTTTGTCATTTTGGTTTGTCTGTCTACCTAAAGTTTTTAGGCAACTCAATTTCTTCTACTCTCATATTCTTACTCCATTCTGGAAAAAAATCTTGCTAAAATTCAGAACATTCATCTTTACTTTTGAAATACACCTTTTATTTTACTCTGGGTCTTCCTGATACCTTTTTCATATGCTTCCTATTTTTTTCAATAACAAATATGTTTTATGCCTATGGACCAAGTATCATACCTCCCGTCCTCCAAATTCTTGGGTAGGTTTCTGATTTCTTTAATTCTTTTTCCTTTTTTTTTATTGATTTTTTTACAGAGAGGAAATGAGAGGGAAAGAGAGCTAGAAACATTGATGAGAGAGAAACATCGATTCAGCTGCCTCCTGCACACTCCCTACTGGGGATGTGCCCGCAATCAAGGTACATGCCCTTGACCAGAATCAAACCTGGGACCCTTCGGTTCGCAGGCTGACGCTCTATCCACTGAGCCAAACCAGTCAGGGCACTGATCTCTTTGATTATATCTAATTTAAACAATTTATTCCATCACTGAACTCTTTTTTTTTTTTTTTACTATACTCATGCCATAATTCAAAATTTAATCACTACCCAATGACTTGTTCTCTTCAAATCTCTTACATGCTTTACATTATAATAGATATAGCATAGATTTTCAATAAGTGTGTTGTTGTTTAAACACTGTCTATAACTTAGAATATAAACTTGCTTCTCATTAAGTTCAGAGAGATCAAAAATAACACTTACTGAAATGGTAAAAGGGAAAGGAAAGGAAAAAAAGACCAATTGCACCAAATGTGTTAATGAAAGTTGTATTAAGATTGCAAAAGAGAGACAGAAGAGAAACAGTCCAGAGATGGAAGACGCTGATGACACCTTGCCATACTAGCAGTCAGCAGCTGTGCATCACTGCAGGTTGCCCAGGACCAAACCAGAGAGGGTCGGACCTGTATTACCACCATTTGTCCACCATCCAGAACTGAAATATCATTGCTGACATGTACACATAAGGAACTGTTTGACATTGAAATTGGGACTCAAAAGAACTGTTGGCCCAGAAAGAAACTCACTACAGACTGATTCATTTGCCTCTCAGCATAACCATTATTGCTTGTCTCATTTTTGGTTCTTATAAGTGTATTTCTAGTATCATATGATCTCACTCATCTAGGGGAAATAATGAACAACATAATCTGATGAATAAAAACAGACCCGGAGACAGGGAAGCATTGATCAGACTGTGAAACCTCAGAGGGAAGGTAGGGGAGGGTGGGGGAAAGGGAAGAGATCAACCAAAGGACTTGTATGCATGCATATAAGCCTAACCAGTGGTCACGGACAACAGGGGGGTGGGAGCATGCGTGGGGAGAGGTCTGGGATGGGAATGGGGGGATGAGGACAAATATGTGATACCTTAATCAATAAAGAAATTAATAAAAAGAAAAAAAATAAAAGCAAGGGGAACTGACAAAACAAAAACAACAACAACAAAACAAAAGATAGTTCAAAGAGTCAAAACCTACCACTAGCAATCTTTTCAAATAGTTCTAAAATGCAACACCATTTTCTTCTCTTTCTGGCAAAAGTTTGGCATGACTCTTGGACAAATTTCCTCTCCATATTTACAGCTACTAGGTTCAAAACTCAGCACTTGTTTTGTTTTAATTTTACAACAGAGAGAGAATAATTTTAAGTATGATTTATTTGTGATGTCCTACACATTATAGTTATATATTTTCTTTTACTCATGTCTAACATACTAAACATTAAACTAGTTCCATGAAATGCAGTTATATTAATGCAGAAAACAACCTATCATTTAGCAAGATCAAGAAGTAAAAATATTCATCTCCATGAAAATATCTTTATTTCTATAGATTCTGTTTTTTTAAGACTAACTTAATGATCTCAGGTTTGAAATGTTAGTGTCACAGTGTTTTATCTCAGCGTCTGACATCTACAAATGTCAGAATCAATCTCTCAACCATCACTGTTCCTCTGCCACATGAGATTTCCCTTGCACCTTTATACACCTGCTATAAACATTCTAGTGTTGCTCTCTAAAAATACCACAGTTGCAGCCAAGTTGCAACCACTGAATATTGCTTTTTCTTGTTCTATGGCAAATATAAAATGTATTTTTTCTTGAGCCTTTTAAAAACGTATCTTTACTATAAAGTATTGCAAATGACCCTTTTTCCCCTCATGGATCCCCCTCCACCCCTTCCTGAGCCTTCACTGCACTATTGTCTATGTCTATAGGTTATGAATATATGCATAAAATTATTTGGTTTATTTCTTTCCATCCCCCCTTTCCCTCTCTGATTGTTACTCCTCTGTTTAGTCCCACCCACAAATCACACATATTCTACTTAACATTTGTGCTGAGATTTTATGTTCTGAGATTTTGACTCAGTGTCAGGTTTAACTCCCTTGTCAATCATTTGCTATCCATGAACACTAGACTTGATTTACTCTAAGGTAAGGCAAGTCTGGATCCTAATGGATTTGATTGCCACATGCATGACCTAATATTGAACAGACCTGGACTTTCTAACATCTTTGTTAACATAATAAATTGTAGAAAAATCAAATTATTCTAAAGGCAAGTCTTATATAATATGCACATGCTATTATCATGCCCAGTATTTCTTAGAAAAGTATGTCTGGTTCTTTGACATATGTTCACATGATGGTGACATATGTTCACATGATGGTGAAGGCAGGGAATTACAGGTAGCTTCCCGTATCTAGCAAGGGAAGTGTTGATTTCTGATGCTTTCTGGAATCATCAGTTACATTCTATCCAATACAACTATCATTTTCTCTATTACAATGTATTATCAACAAAATTAATCTCAGTATGTAGACTAATTATTGGTAATTTTCATAGGTTCTTCAATGAAATGTAAAACAATGAAATTTCAGATTTAGAGAATTTAATATTAGGCATTAATCTACTCTTGCGTGAACTCAAAAGATCCATGATATGAAGTAATTTATAATTTGGCTTAAGCATGGTTTAAATTGCAAGATCTGAACATACTAGTGAATAATCCTAGTTGAATACTATTAGCATCCTCACTACAAAATTACTTTTGTGCTCCTCCTTGTTGTGTGTGTTTTGAGAGAAATCATTAATAACTGATGTGTATTCAGAAATGTCAGTCATGTTATAATATCCATTTAGACACATTTCAGACTCTGCAGAATTTTGGAAAGTCACATTTTGAAATTCCTATGAGTTTATGTACACTGCTAATTTATGCATGTTATGGAATGTGCCCAAGTTTTCTTAATCAGTTTGAGGAAACTAACTCCATTTATGAAAACTTCTTATGTTAGATTCACTAAAAATATGTGCCTAAATATGAATTTATCTGGATTTTCAGATAATTATAACATTCTTGAGATTAAAGCAATTCTGAATTTATGGGTGATTTGGTTTTACAATAGATAATTATTTGCAATTACTATTTAATTGGAGACTATTTGAGTTACTTAAAATAATTAAATAAAGAATTTAATTGACCTGCATTGTTTTAAAAAGAATCAAATGTAATATAAAATATTTTTTAAAACAACAGAATCAGGTAATGATTACAAGGACATAAAGTATAGAGTTATCACCAGGAAAGGTGGGTGTACATTTTAATAAAAATTAAGGCAAAGTTGATTTTCTGAAAGCAAAGGGAGCTGTTATTATTACTTGTAAGTACCCAGTAGAGTGGCATTCCACTAAATTAATTATGTTTTGTGAACAACCCAACCTGCTTGCTTATTAAATCGTATTCCCTAATGCAATTTAAAAGGCATAAGCAACAAAATTAGAAATGTTATGTACAAATACATGTTTCATATTTCTATAACGTGGATGATATAAGCATGTTTTTGCAATTTGGTTTTATATTGAAATCAGCAAATAGGTTTCCTTAAGTGATATTTCCACCTGCAATGGTGTCTTTGAAAATAAAATTAAAGTGTTTTAATTTGACAGAGAGATGTCCAATATTTAGTATAAAGTGTTACCAAATGGTTTTTTATTGGTAGAAAAGAATATGGTTGTTCTCTTTTTGCCAAAAATATTTGGTCAATATTTTTTACGTTAACAGTCTTGATATCAATGTGAGTCTTGTGATCGGCATCCACTTAGACCTTAGATATGATCATCGAGGTAAAGGACAGTCTATAGGGAAGATAAATTTTCACAGAAGCAAATGACCAGTCACCTAGTTTGCTACTAGTCTCTGACTAATAACATTCAGTATTTTTGGTCACAAAAGTTTAGTTCTTATTATTAATGTTAGTTGTATAGTTTATTATTTTTATTACTATTAATTTTAAGCCAATTGATATGTTTATAAATACTCGGCTAATTCTGCATATCTATAGAATCCAAGAATGTAAGCCTTTACTTGTGCTTAGAGATATGACACATAATAGAACAGAAAAAAAAGGTAGTTTCAGGGTTGATTAAGCTTTAAATATAGTTATTGTAACAAGACAAGAATAGATAAAAACAAAAATTTTAAAAATCAAGAAACTATAGCCTGGCTGGCATGGCTCAGTGGTTGAGCATCAATCTATGAATCAGGAGGTCACAGCTTGATTCCCAGTCAGGGCATATGCCCAGTGTGAAATATGCAGGAGGCAACTGATCAATGATTCTTTCTTATCACTGATGTTTCTGTCTCTCTCTCCCTCTTCCTTCCTCTCTGAAATCAATAAAAATATATTTAAAAAATAAACTATAATTTCAAGCTAAATGTATCACATCATTTCAATTAAATTTTAATGAATTCTCATTAACTTTCAGCATGGTGGGTAGACAGTGGTATTCAGTCATGAGTACTCTTTTTTGTAAAGATTTAAGAAAGTGAAACAGAAAAATGAATTCAATTTTATAGGGGAGATGTTGATAACCATATACAGTGTTATGGGAACAAATAGGTAGGGATCTTAATTCACATGTGGTTTTGAATCTCCAAACTTTGAAGTCTGGCAGCCTTGAGCATTGTGAGACCATCCTTATAGGTAGTGATAGAGCAAGTTTGTCCCATCTGGAAGAAATACATTCTATCTCTTCTGATTTTCCTCTTATAAATAACCTTGCTATGTCTTGTAGGATAAGTGAACCTGATAGATTTAATCCAAATGGATTTTTCACTGAATTCCAATTCAACTGCTTCTGAAAGGAGGTGCAGAAGAGTTATTCATATTCATACCTACCATTGACCAGCTTTGTGATACTGATACTATGACCACAAATTGAATATTTTCAAAATGGTGGATTGCACCTTGATGAACTACACAACATGCCTTATAACACATTGTCAAAAAATAAGACTTCAGTAAGTTTGCTTCCCTCCCTTTCATTGCCCTCTCGCCCTCCTCTTCTTTTCTCCCCTCCCCTCCTATTAGTCTTGTACACATTGTGCATTTGCTTCATATCTACTATGTACAAGGCATTTTACTCGTTATTAGAGATTCACATAACTAGAACATAGTATTTGCCCTTGATAAAAGTCTTATGCAATATAAATTATAATACAACTTTTGTTTTGCGATGGTATGTTTTTAATTTTTAGGTTTCTTTCATAGCAGTTCTGAAGACCAGAAGGTGAATTTGAAGGTTGTCCTTTTACTTAAAGTGAGAGAAAATATTCTGTATCTAAAGTAAACAAATTGGTAAAAATAATGGTTTTATCTAATGATCTCAAAAGTACATAGTAAACAAGTGTGGAATAATCTGTGCCACTCTCAATCCAGTGAATTCTTTTCATTTTTTCCCAAAAGAATGGAATGTAGTCACAAATAACTTATATTCTCTTAAATACCCAGGTGATGGAATTCTTAGCATCAAGTTGAAACCACCATGTTAGACTTCCCCATAGTTAACCACCTACATTGATGTTTTTTATCACTTTTCTCTCTTTGTGCCTGCCACAATTTACCTCCCTTGTTCACAATCTATCTAGCCACCTATTAATCTATTCTAATATTAATCACACTCTATTAGTAATATATGTTCCCTTTTAGAGAGGCAATAATTAATAATTCAACAAAAACATCGGCTTTGGATAATGATGATTCTTCAGTGTCCATGTGGGTTTCCCAGACAGTTGCTCCAGAGGTCTGTGCATGAATGCACATCGTTTCAATCAAACTGAATCGTGCTATATTAATTTTATTAATGGTGTTGTTATTCTTATAGAACACAGCTCTTAAGACATTTATTTGGACAGTTGTGTTAAAATAGGAAAAATTCCAAATAAAATACCTCTTATAGTTACAACATTTTCCTTATCAGAATGGAGCTTTCCTTAAATACCATGCCTCTCCCAAAACGCAATCAGTAGTACCCTGTGAGGAAGATGTCTTAGTTCAAGTCCATCATTTCCAGTCCCTCACACCAACCTACATGCTGCAGAACTCTAACACAGTGAAGCTTTCACCTGAATTCTAGAAGCACATGGCTTCTAAATCTAAGTGTTGTGAATTAGAATCCTGCCTTTATCATATACTAGCTCCAAGAAGTCCATTTGGCCCTAGCTGGTTTTCCCCAGTGGTTAGAGTGTCGGCCTAAGGACCAAAGGGTTGCAGTTCGATTCCTGGTCAAGGGCATGGACCATGGTTGCAGGCTTGATCCCTGGTAACTGATCCATGTATAAATATGTCTCTCTCACATTGATGTGTGTCTCTCTCTCTTCCGTTTCCTTCTACCTTCCCTCTACCCTCAAAAAAAAAAAAAAAAAGAAGCCCATTTGTCTTATCTGTAAAATGGAAGAAAATAATGCTATTCTCACAATAGCTGACTGAGAATGTATAATTAATCCAAATAACTCATGCAAAGCCCTTGACATAAAGTCAACACAAGGTTAGTTGTTTCTGCTATGTTATGTTGCCTAAGTTAGAATTTGCATTCACAGTAAAAGTTGCTGTTTTTATCCCTGTATCTACAGCCCTCAGCAAAAAACAGGCATTGCAAATTGTGAGTGTTACTGGATTCTAGTTGTTTCCATGGTTACTATTGAGACTTCCTGCTGTATATAAACATGCATTCTCATTTTGTGAGTTATTAGAAAATGACATTGTTAATATAATTATAAAATGTGTATTTTGTGAAAGAGACTTTTGTCTCTGGAGAAGACAGACAATTTTGAGAACTAAATCTGACCAAAATTTTTGATGCATAGTCGAAGATCTGCAAATCATGTAACCTTACAAAGGTATATTTGAGGTACAAAGGCACAAGTTTCTAACTGCAGGTATTTTCTGGAGTGAGTGTCATAAGGGAAAAAGAAAGTGAGCAAAAGAGAAGAGAATAAATTAAATACCTCTATGATTTCATGGATAAAGAAAAACAAGTTTAAACACCACCTGCAGTCTTTGTGTGTCAAGATAATTTTATTTATATTACATTCCTGTGACCAAGGTGTTGGGGCATCAAATACATAATTCAATTGAGATAATAATAATAAACAACAGTAATAAAACATCATAAAATTCACATTGAAGAGAAAAAACACAAAAATAAGGAAACCTGGTGAGAAAAAAATGAAATCTAATAATTTACTAATCAGCATTCTCTAAATGAGAGTCTCATGACATGGGATCCATTTGCCAGGAGTATCGCCTGGCATTGCAGTTACCTTAGCTCTCTCATCAGGATTAGGAAGCATAGATCTTAACAGGCCTGCGTGGGAAGATTCATATTGAGCTTAAGCTATTCAGACAGCACTGATTTATCACTGTAATTCCTTACAGCTTAGCCCTGTTGCTGGCTGCTGTCATTATCATGCTGTTGTATTTCAAAAGAGCTTTAGTTAGCAATGCTGCTATTTCTATAAAGGCAAAACAAAGTGTCTCTAGTAACTGAGATATTAATGAGACAAGCAGCAAATTACTGCAATGTTTTTAAGCAAGATCAGTTGTTCGAAGTTGTTACCTTCAGTACTTTTTCAGGAACTGAACTAGAGAATGAATGTGTGCAGTTATAAAATCTTCAGATATATCTTGGGTGGCAAGGATAAAGACTAGACCCTGACAGAAAAGGATTGAAATAAAACAAGTGGGGGTTACCTAAAATGTAAACCAAATTGAGGTTTTGAACTTGTGAGCACCTTTGAGAGCAGGGAGGACAGAATTTACAGGGTATAAGATTTATGTGGGAAAACTTATATCTTTTTTTTTCAGAAATCTCTAAGTAAAGTTTATAATTTTTTTATTATTAATATAGGCAACGAATCATAACAGTTACTGATGCCTGTGACTGTTACCACTAGAAATCATAGATATTTCCATATCCTGTTATAGTTTGTTACACACACCGAAATAAATTGTTTGCATTTATTGCTACTTAGAAAAGTGTAATAATTATTACCAGCCCTGTAATGTATTAATAACCACATACTACTGAAGCATAAGTTTACTTTTATAATATATTAGAGGCCCAGTGTACAAAATTCATGTACGGGGAGGGGGGTGGGTGGGATATCCCTCAGCCCAGCCTGCACCCTCTCTAATCTGGGACCCCTTGAGGGATGTCCAACTCCCCGTTTAGGCCCAAACCCTAAACCGGCAGTTGGACATCCCTCTCACAATCCAGAATTGCTGGCTCCAAACTGCTCGCCTGCCTGCCTGCCTGATTGCCCCTAACTGCTGCTGCATGCCAGCTTGATCACACCCTAACCACTCCCCTGTCAGCCTGATCGACACCTAACTGTGCCCCTCCTGGCCTGATTGCCCCTAACTGCCCTTGCCTGCCAGCCTGGTACCCCCCAACTGTCCTCCCCCGCAAGCCTGGTTGCCCCCAACTTCTGTCCCCTGCTGGTCTGATTGCCCACAACTGCCTTCCCCTGCAGGCCATCTTGTGGTGGCCATCTTTGACCACATGGGAGTGACCATCTTGTGTGTTGGAGTGATGGTCAATTTGCATATTACTCTTTTATTAGATAGGATTGATAATTGCATTTAAGCTTTTTATCCCCTTTGTGATAATATACAATTTACTCTAGGCATTTAAGGATGTTATTTTGAGAAAGTTCCTTAGCTTTCTATGGACTGCCAAAAAGTCAGTGGAAACACAATAGATTAAGAACTCCTGATTCATTGGTGACATACTAGTATATTTATTCTTTAGAGTCTAAAAAAGTCATGACCCAAATGAAGTTCAGCACTTATGAAACATCAGTACATTCCAGAAACTAACAAAAAGAAAATTCTGAGCTGATGAATAATCCCCTTTTTTATAACCTGAGGAAACTAAGGGTAGAAGACAGGCTGCCACATAGCAACTTTTCACATACAAATACTTCTGTATTACAGCAACACATGCTGGAAAAGAGCCTGCTTTGCAGGTTTCTCAAGTTCGACGTAGAGCAGCCTGGTGAGGTGGAAAGATCACTGGTATAATTGTATTCTGACTTCCATCACAAAGTTGCTATTTGACTTTGCTGCTACCAAGCTTTCAGAACTTATTTCTTCAGTTATGTAATAAGGAGAGCAGACATTTTAGCTTTATTGGATCTAAAATTCTACTCCAGTTGTCAATACTGCCTTGATTAAAATGATTTTTCTGACACTCAATATTACTAGATGCATTACTAAAGGTCCTTTTTATTATATGAATTAGTCCATAATTCCAAATATTAAGACTACCCATCTTTTCATTATTAGTTAGAATGAATTAGATACTAATCATAGTCACATGTTTCAAAAATCAGCTAGATATGTCTTAAGAAATTCCAGCTATTCATTAGCTGCTCATGCAGGTTTGCCCCTAAGATCTTTGCTTAGTATAAGAATTTTAATTGTTTCTCCAGTACAAATTGGCAGGGCAGTTACTTTGATCACTTCAAAATTTCACATGCTTCTTGAAATAAATATGTTTTAAAATATTTTAAAAATTATTTACAAGATGTTTTCTCTCTTAAAGAGATTTTCATAGTGTAACTTAAAAACATTCCTATTTAGCCCTCTCCTTTTGGTTGGGCAATGATAAACACATTTTAATCTTGAAAACTTGATAAATTAAGAGTGAAGTTTGGAACTGTGTTCTTTTACTTTTATAATAAGACATTTTAGCTCTTGAAAAGTTTCTCATATGCATGTGAAGTTTTCTTATGGAACTTCCTATTATCTTACTTTTTTTTTTTAACCCATTCACTTAGCAATTAATAAAGAAAAGTTTGAGGTTTTAGATTTTTTTCTAAACCTATTAATATACTGGGTAGTCTACCTATAAAATCCAAGCTTATCATGTTTTTCCCCCATAAAATATAAAGAACAAAATAAGATAAGATTATGAGGATGTTTTTTAAAGGACTCTATTTTCTTCAGCTAAACCTCCTCCAGTTACTCTTATCAAATGTCTTAAGTTGTGTGTAAAGGATGTGTTGGGGTGGATGGAGTATTTTCATTCTTGTGGCCTACATGTCTTGGATAATGCCATTAAAATTAAAAAGCTGCCCACAAGCCCAGTAATGAAATAATAAACAAATAAGCAAGGGGAAGTATTTCTGCCAATGACAGGCAGTTGTTTATAAATATGCCTTAATTCACAAATTGCTTTTACTTAATTAGTTTAATGTTTGTAAAGCACTTTGAGGATGAAAGGAATGAAAGGAATTATATAAATGTTAGAAGTTCTTAATAGACTCAATTCTTTCAGTGGGTGAGAGCTCACTAGCTGCCCATCTTCTTAGGTAAGGACAGGAGAAATTGCCCTTTAGAATTTCTTCTGTGCAGTGGAAAGAACTCTGATATTCTGACAAATGAGCTTGTTGAGAGTTAAAGAAGCAACTTTTCCTCTCTTTGCATTTTACTAATTACCAGGGAAACTCTTTGAAAAAAGGAAAGGAAATGTGTAAATTGTAAAGAATATCATTAGAGGGGAGGGCACTTCTTGCCAATCTTTTAAAGTAAGACCTGGGGACCTGGGGAGTGCCCTCTCTCCTCTTTCTCTCCACTAGGATTGCTTGGGGACCAGAAACAAGTGACTGTGTGAGGCAGAGACGAGGCAATTCCCTTGGGTGTCTAACTATTGAGTCTTTGTATCTGAGGCAACTAATTAAATAGCAAATGAGTTAATTTGGATTTTGAACATTGTCACCTTAGCTGCTCTTCCTTTTAGTCATTCTTTTAAAAACAAAAATGATCATCACTATGGTATAGAATTCCAGCCACTTCTGCAAGTGAACAGATTCATGTTAGGATCATGAGTTGATTTTCTACATAATCAAAACCCAGAGAAACTATCTTAGAAGACTCAAGCTATCATTATGATTCTAAAAATAAATTTAATACCTGTGTTCTAAAACAGCCTGTGTTCTAATTCTACTACAGGAGATAGAATATAAAAAAATTAATATCCTTTCAATTAAAAAATCTTAACTGGAGAATAGCACGTTTGAAAGTATGTTTTTGATTTGTAATCCCTCCCCCCAAATAAAATATTTTTTGAAGTAAGCAAGTACTAGGTTTCATTGTTAAAGTGCTTATAAAAGAAAATTTAGGGGTAGTCAGGTGTGTTCAGTGGGCACAGTGTCATCCATTCTGCAAATGAAAGAGTTGTGGGTTCCATTCTGGTCAAGGGCACATACCTCTGATGCAGGCTGGATCCAGATCCCTGGTGTACGGGAAGCTATCCGTCAAAGTGTCTCTCTGGAATCGATGATTCTCTCTCTCTGTCTCTCCCCCTCCCTCCCATTCTCTTTAAAATATCTCATGGAAAAAAGGTCCTCAGGTGAGGATTAACAAACAAACAAAAAAGAAAATATAAATATGTATATTTCTTGATCTCTATTAATAAAAATGAAACAGGGTTGCAAAAATCTTTAATAAGTTTCTACTTTGTATTTGGAGCTTTTTTAGAACTGTTAGACATAATATATATATATATATATATATATATATATATATATATATATATATTTAGTAAATTAGGATGGCATCATTGTCAAAAGGGAATGATTATTACTCAAATAAAATATGCTCCCAAGGTGGGACAGCACGAAATTTTACTTTTCAAAGTTTAGATGGGGAAGGGACTTACAAAATTCTATTTTCTAAAGTAACAAGTTAAAAGAAAAACCTAAAAGCCTCAGTTTATGTTTCAAAATAGAGAACTATTTTATTCCACTGTAGCCAAACCCCTTAGAACTAAAATTTGTTGTTTTGGAAATAATATAACACTGAACATTTAAAGAAATTTCACCAAAACAACTCATTATTTAATTTTGGTCCATCAATAAAAATAAAACAAAGTCTTAAGGATAAAGCTGGGCAGATGCATGGTTAAAAACACTTGGGCACTGAGTTTGACAATAGGTTTGGCTATTTGTGTGTGTGTGTGTGTGTATATATATATATACATATATATATATATATATATATATACACATATATATATAAATAAGGGTTGTAAGAGGCAAAAATGTTGGTTGTTGAGAATGTGGGATCTGGAATGAGAAAGGCGAATATGAATTGAGTGCCACAACTGAGGAGTTTAAGACTGTTGTGAAAATAACCTAACTACTGTGAAAGTCAATGTCTTCATCTGTAAAGGAAGAATAATTATAATGCTTCTCTATTAGGTTGATGTTAAGTTTTCAAGAAATAATATGTTAAGCGCTTAGTTCAATGCCTACCACAGTGACCAATTAACAAATGGTAATGACTGCTATTTGTAGGAAAGTCAGTAAAGTGTGCTGAACAAGAATATGAAGAATATATTCACACTTCACAAGTTTCACCCTCAGTTCTAACACTTACTAGCCATGTGATCTTCGGCAACTTATTAAAACTCCATGTTTATCTACTTTTCTATCTGTGAAATGAATAACAGTACTTGCTTTTTTATTGTTATAAGGGTTAAATATGTTGATATATGTAATTAATTTTTAAAAGTTGCATTTGTTGGCCTGGCTGGTGTGGTTCAGTGGCTGAGCAGGAGTTGAGCATTGACCTATGAACCAGAAGATCATAGTTCAATTCTTGGTCAGGGCACATGACAGGGTTTCAGGCCAGATCCCCAGTAGGTGGCATGGAGGAGGGAGCTGATGAATGTTTCTCTTTCATCATTGATGTTTCTATTTCTCTTTCCCTCTCTTTTCTCTCTGAAATCAATAAAAATGTATTTTTTTAAAAAAGTGGCATTTGTTGAGCACTCTGTGTTAGTAAAACTTTAAATAGTATGAACCTAAATGCTATGGGCAATTATATGAAGTTTCCTAACTGTCTACATTTCACTTTGGATTCATTCACTGAATTTAGAAATATTGGGAAATGCCAAGTTTGAGGAGAAATTAACAAGTTTGATTACATATGTGTTGAGTTCAGTTCCCTTTGAGTCACTGAAGTGACGAGAAATCTAAGTAAGCATTTTGGATATAGAGATTGGAAACCTGGACAAGTGGTCTGAACTAAATTTAGACCACTTGTCTAAATTTGATGGTGGTAGTGGAGGTGAGAAGTTAGTCACTGGGATACAGAGGAAAACTAAAACCACAGTGATGGATGACACAGTCTACACTAGAAAACAAATGAGACTTTTAATTAAAATTCAAAATGCAGTTTCTTTATAAAATCCTTTTTGAATACTCTGGGGAGGCACCCATACCACGTATCATTGCATTTCTATAGATTCTAGTGATTTTAGTAAGCAATGGCTTATGAGAAGTGGAATGGGTTACAAATCTGGATGCAGTCATTGTGAATAGAGCTTCTTCTTTTCTGTCCCATTAGCCTGACATTGGGTAAATGGTTATGAAGACTTTGGTTATGAGCCTCTGCAGGTAGTTCTTGAAATCTTGAGCACAGAGTGTAATAGATTGGGGACTTAGAAAAGTTAAGGACTGGTGGGGTTCATGTAGAGGAAAACAGACATAGAATTAAATTAGAAAGGAAAAGGTTGAAAATTGGGGGTGGAAATTTCCACAAATCAGAAATTACTTATTTGGGATTCATGAAGGCATGTCTTTTGTGAATCCTCTGTAACTCCTTTGTGAATTCTCTTCATACTCGGGATATTTGAAATTTGTACAGGTTTTGGCCTGCACTGTTCTCTTTCTGCTTCCATTAGTTTATTTCAAAACAATGTTTTCTTCCATTTTCCTGTCAATCAAAATTTCATTGTTCTATCCTCCTGTTTCTAATGCAATGAAATTGCTTTGAGGGTTTATTTTCCCATAATAAATATTAATGTTAATATAAATTAGAAAATAAAATGATATATCCCAGCTCCACTTTCCCCTTCAATATGAAATGGAGAAATGAAGTTAGGGGAATATATAGTTTAATCTTGTATGTCTCATATTCACAGTAAATACATATGGTTGAAATTTAGATATTAGGTAGATGGATGATGAAACTCAGACAATTACCTCACATACTATTCAGTGTAAAGATAAACAGTGGGCTGTGAAGGTGAATGGTAACAAGAAGAAGTAATGGTAATAAAGATGACAGGCATAGAGAATAACAAAGGAACTTTATTTTCCCTTTTCTCTCTCTTTTCTACTTACCACTGTAGTAGTCCATAAGGCACAACTCTAACTCAGTGTGGATTCACACATCTTGCTGTACATGCACACTTATAAGCATAATATAAAAGCTTATGCTAACAATGCTGATTATTGTTAGCATTAACTTTAACCCTAATACGTTTCTTTCTTTGATCAGTGAAATGGGTTAACTTATAGGGTAAGGTGCCATAACTCAAGAAAAATATTTTCTAATTCTCATTTATTCTTTGAATAACACTTACCTTAATTCTCCATTTTTTTCTTATATTCCCCCCTGTATGATGCCAACTAAACTTGCAATTATAGCAGAGTCTTTGACATTTATTTGCTGGATACCTGTAGTTGAACCGAGAACTGGCTTTTCAAAATCTGAATAGTTGATAAAAGTCTGCTGAACAAGGACCTCATGTATTTTTGCTAGTCAATTAGAAATGGCTAGAGCCATTTTAAATTTTAGCCTTCAATCACTCCAGAATTGTTAAATTGGAATTGGGAATACTAAACTACTTAGTGCTTTTGCCTGACAGCCTATCAGAGAAGATACTGGGTTCTCAATGATTCTGGCAACATTCTAATTAAAGGTGAATTATTTTACAGACACTGGTAATATACAGAGGCTACTAATATTTGATAGTTTACTGTGCTTCATATATAAACTTGAAATAAGTATATTTGAGTTGAATGCAATACATGTCCTGTTATTTAACTGACAATTGTGACTCTTATTCTTAAATAAGGGACAGATATAGGAGGCAGTAGACCTATGACATTTTAAGATAACAGAAAAGGATATCTAGAAATATATGGGTGCTGAATTAGTGTGTTGTCAGAAGATTCCAGAAGATGGTATAAGTAAGGCATCTTACCTGATGCATAGACTATCTATATGATGATTAGAGGCCTGGTAGACAAATTGGTGCACATTGAAAGGAAACTAATTAGAAGAAATATTTTAATATCACTATTTGCCCTTTCTCTATAATAGAAGTGTCAACCAAATTCACAATCGACAATGACAGATAGAAACACATGCATGCAATGGATGCCAATGAGATATATATATATATATATAAACTTACTTAATTAGACCTGCTTTCTGATTTAGCTAAACTTTTTCCAGCCCAGTGAAGTACCCCCACTTCTCTTTCAGGTAATTGTCAACAACACAGCAGTAAATATCAACACAAAGCAGGTTATTATTATAGATCATGCAGGGAGAACAAAGGGTAAAATATTTAACTGCAGCAGTGTTTGACTATATTCTTTACAGTGAGAAAACCTAAAGTCATTTTCAAGGTCCACCATTTCTTATTTATTTTCAGTCAGGCCAAGTTTCTAAACTTTCTAAATCTCCATTTTCCAGCTAATAAAAAGAAAATATGATTCCATGGAGTCTCCTAGCTACCCACTCCAGGACTTCTGTGAAGATCAAATGAGATGAGGCATGGGAAAGTGCTTCACAGACATTTGGTTAAAGTGTGAAATGTTTGCACCTGGCTATAAAGCAAGTCATATTCCTGGGCTGAAGAAACTCGCTAGGGAGAGGAAGCTAGGCGTTGCCACATGACATCATTACCATGCACCTACAGCAACTGTTTCTGGGCTGGGCTGGGCTGAATTGTGTACCATGGGGGTCTTGGCAGCATTGGCTTCAATTTGGTGGGGTGTCATTCAAGGGTGATGGTGAGGCTTGTGTCCCACTGGGCAGAAGCTGAGTGTTGCTTTGTGGGTGCCAGGTTCGGTGCCCTTTCTCTGTAAATGGCCAGTGTGTGTCAGGGCAGCTCCTACATTGAGAGTCTGCCCCCTGGTGGTCAGTGAGCATCATAGCAACCAATCAGATGGTTGGACACTTACCATATTAGCCTTTGATATATATAGACTAGAGGCCCAGTGCACGAAAATTGTGCAACTGGGAATGTCCCTCAGCCCGTCCTGCACCCTCTCGCAGTCCGGGACCCCTAAGCGGATGTCTGACTAATGGCCTAGGCCCAGTCCCCATGGAGAGCGGGCCTAAGCTATTAGTCAGACATCCCTAGCACTGCCTTGGAGGCAGGAGTGGCTCTGCCCTCGGTGGTCAGTGCATTGAGCATCTGCCCCCTGGTGATCAGTCTGTGTCATAGCAACTGGTCATTCCTGGTTGTTCCACCATTAGGGTCAATTTGCATATTACTCTTTTATTATATAGGATTGTTGGTATGAACAAATTAACACATGCATATTGATCCTGAGGCAAGGACACTTAATTACTTCAATACATGATTCTTATTTTCTTACACCTCTTTACACCTTTAGTTAATTCTTTCCTTTCACCTTCAAACCCTTTTTTTAAAAACAATATATTTTATTGCTTTTTTGCAGAGAGGAAGGAAGAGGGATAGAGAGTTAGAAACATCGATGAGAGAGAAACATCAATCAGCTGCCACCTGCACACCCCCTACTGGGAATGTGCCCACAACCAGGGTACATGCCCTTGACCGGAATCAAACCTGGGACCCTTCAGTCCACAGGCTGACGCTCTATCCACTGAGCTAAACCAGTCAGGGCTCTAAACCCTTTTTTCCCCAAAAAAACTCTCATGTAATAATGGCATATTTATCTCTCAGTTAGTTGTTCTTCCCACATGTTGACCACTGCTTAACCTTCGTAGTGGAAACAGAGGTCTTCAGGACAATCCTTCTTTTTTTCCTTCAAAGTTCTGCAGCTTGAGGTTCTCAACTTGTATCCTCTATTCATCAGTATTTTTTTATTTTGTGATACAATTTCCCTTTCCATTATTGAGTAGAGACAGAACTAAGAACCATGGCCCTCACATCCAATTAACATTATAAGCTTGATAATGAGGAGGGAGAGACAAGACAAGGAGGAATGAGAAACGGATTGAGTTTTCACATTTGCTATCTGACATAATTTCTTGCATACTGTCATTTTTGTAAGATAGATATACTAGAGAGTTATGATTAGGTAGTCGATAGGCCATATTTCTGAATAAAATTATTTAAATATATTCTAATAATTTTATATTTCCTCAAAGGAAGCTTTTCCTTACTCAACCCCTCCTTTGTCTTCTTTCTCTTTAATGCAGCTGCCATTAATCACTTTTATAGATTCCCTTGTGGTTCCTCTGCAATTACCAGGTTATATCATATATCACATCCTCTTTCTCTCTTGTTATATTCTCCATTTGACCTTCAGTCCTAAGAATTCTACTTGCTCATTTCCCACTTTTCATGTGCTTACTTCTATATCGCTTCCATTGCAGATGCAGGTCAAAGTCATGGCTTTACATAAAATCTTCTAATTCTTTTGTCCATTCTGCATCTCAGATAGCATGGCCGTGTAATCCTATTCAATAAGTATTTCTAACTCATCCTTATTCTGCTCTGAGTTGTTTACCTGGAACCAGTCATGGATACATAGGTTGCAATTACAAGGTGATGCCAGTATAGCCAGATGCATATCCTCAGGGCTCCCATATGACAAATATTTGTGTTTAAGTTTATCTTGACTTAAAAGTCGTGAAGTCCTTGAAATAAGGCACTGTGTCATATTGGTATTTTTTCCCCAGTATTTTAATTTTATTGCAAACATTGTTTAAATACTGAATGAGACATGCTGAATTAAATAGTGAATGGGAGATTTCCAGTGGTGTGAGGGGAGGGAAAGAAATGGAATATAGCATTCTTCTACATAACAAATAAAGATTCATTAAATGCTCCGGCAGAGCCAGAGCAAAAACAAACAAAAACTATTTATCATAAATCTTAACTGATTTAATTGTTCCAGTGTGTCTAGACCAATACCTACACTTTTAAAAAATAAAAATAACCACATTCAGATAATCCACACACTTTGATACAAAAGCTGAATTTGCTAATTATAACTAGATGGCTTAAAAAAAAACACAATCTCTCATGACTCCATCTACACTGAAAATGAGTCTTTCTTGCATTATGAATAAGGAAACCCTGTCTTGGTAAACCCTGTCTATTTATTTTATAACTAACAACAGGCTCTTTGTGCATGCACACAAGGATGACAATAGCAAAGGAAGAAATCATGGAAAAATATAGCCTATACATGATACTACTCTCTTTATCATGCATTGAGGGTAATTGCAATAAATTGCTATTGCCCTCAAAATCAAGTCTTTGTCCCAGTGTTCCAGAGGAAGAGTGTATTTATTAAATAGTTTCTCCTTTGCAATGAAAGGCAATTGTTAGCAATTTGGTTAGACCACTTAAACTTATTTAACATTTCTAGTCAGAAATGTTAGTCCTTTGCAGATTTTCTAGTTAATAGAATTAACCTATAGCATAATTAGACATGTCTGAAGTAAAGTCCTTTTTCAATGATAATACCTGCAATAGAAGTAATCTCCAGGGACGAAGAGATTAGTATTCACATTAGTGGTAAATTTGTCAGCAGAACCACATTTATTCTTTTGGTCTTTCATCCCTGAAGGATTCTACAGCTGAGTAGATTTGGAGGTTTTCCCTTTCTCATCAAGTATTTTGCCTTTTATTTTTTTTAATTTCAAGGAATATTGGATTTCATTATAATTTTCCAATTGGAACTTAAATGACAAAATGTTCTGTCTTGTCTTTTCCCTGCTGCTGTTAGGAAGTGCAGGGATGGTACAAATAAACACAGTACAATCTCTCCAACTAGCTTGAAAATTGGCAAGAACATTTCAAAAAAATCAGTTGGATCACTGTAGCCAAATTCATTCAGGAGTTTCTGAAAATGATAATACCCACCCTTATCTCTTTTAGGCAGTCTTCCCAGAGTGCAGATGACTACAGATAGGCAGTTATGTTTCAACGGAAGTGTGCTTATTTGCCTGTTTCTAATATTTACACGAATACAAATATATTCGTGTCCATATTTCCCATGTCCTTTTCCCTAGGTTTCTATTAATTTATAGTTTTCCAAATTGTTCCTTATGTCTTTATTTCTTCAGAATTCCTTTCTGTACTGTTTTGCTCTCTGTGCAGGATGAGCACCATATTGGTGGGTGATACCGAATTTCCTTTATTTGCCATTGTAGGCAGCATAAGCCATACATTTTCTTCTTTACAGATCTTTCCAACACATATCCTTGCACCTTTTTGGCCTCAGAGAGACCCATATAGCTTATATTCATGGTTTAATTCAGTACATTAACACAAACTGTAATTAGAGTTTAAAATTTGAGGTTAACATTGTGTTATAAAATAGCTATGTTATTATTAGCTAATCTCTGAACTCCTTTGCACCCTCCTGGTCACTCAGGACATAACTTCCAGGCCTTGTAAGGAAACAAACAAACAAAAGCTATGTATTGCCTAAAACTCCTTGGGAAGGAGAATGTTATTCACTCTTACTCTTAAGGATCTTTGTGACCAGTGAGATATAGTATCACCTTCTGTATTTCTGGGTTTCTTTGTTTATACAATTTGACTTGTTCTGGTTTGTGCCATATTTATGTTATTTTTAGATATATTTCATAGTCTACAGAAAATTTATAATTTTACACAGGAACATTTTTATACATATTTTCTATCTTCATAATGATTAATTTAATATTTGACCTTCACAATTTTGTTGTGAAAAGCAAGTAAAATAAATTATGCACAGATGACTTATTTTCTTGATAAACCATAATTGGTAATACATTGCAATATACCAAGTATCTACTGAATACATATTAATTATATAAAGGGAATTTGCCTATTTTAAAATTTAAAAGTAGATACATAAAAAGAAAGATAATTAACAAGTATTCAGTTTTAATCCTTACTGAAGGATTAAAGCTTAACAAGTATCTCCATTTACTGATGAGGGAAATGGAGTTTTAAGAGATTGGGTGAATGCTGAAATCCATAGTATAGATATTTGTACTTTATTCACTTCCAGATCAACTAAAGTTAATATTCATGTTCTTTCTTGTATCATGTGTTAGGATTACTATGTAAGTTAACTAATGTATGTATGGCATGTGAAAATATTTACTTTTTAGTATCATGCACTATATAATATAAATTACTTTCTCTATAAACCAAAGGAAGTACAAGTAACATCATATTCTTCTATTTTTACTAGGCTATATGAGTTTACAGAGAAGGGTGTAAGATTGACCTCCAACCAGAATTATCTTAAGATTTAGCTCCAGGCCCTAGCTGGTTTTGCTCAGTGGATAGAGCATCCATCTGTGGACTGAAGGGTCTTAGGTTTGAGGGTTTGATTCTGGTCAAGGGCACGTACCTAGGTTAAGGTCTCCTCTCTGGCCCGGGCCCTGGTGGGGCGCATGCAGGAGGCAACCAATGGATGTGTTCCTTTCACATTGATATTTCTCTCTGTCTTTTCCTCTCTTTTCTACTCCCCCTAAAAATCAATGGAAAAATATCCTCAGGTGAGGATAAAAAAAAAAAAAAGAAGGAATTAGCTTCTGGCCTAATTATTTGCAAGGTATTCTAAAGGTTCCTGGGCTTCATCTATAAACACAGGTTTTCAGCATATAAACCAATGAGTAAAATTTCATAATAATGAAATTATATCTTTGTTACTGTGTCTAGCATATTATTGGGTGCATAGAAGGTACTCTACAGGAGAACACACATCAAGTGAGCAAATGGGGAAAATATGGGAGGGAATAAAAATTGATGTGTATTGTGAGAAGCTCTTTGTTTAATATTTCTTTTGTTTCCCTGGCCGAGGAAATATATCAGAAAAATGTTGTCATGCCTGGCCGGTGTGGCTCAGTGGTTGAGTGTCAACCTATGAACCAGGAAGTCATGGTTTGATTCTAGGCCAGAGCACATGCCTGGGTTTCAGGCTCAATCCCCAGTGTGGGGAGTGCAGGAGGCAGCTGATCAATTATTCTCTCTCATCATTGATTATCTGTCATCATTGATGTTTCTATCTCTCTCTCCCTCTCCTTTCCTCTCTGAAATCAATAAAAATATATGAATAAAAGAAAAATGTCACAAGAAATTCTGAGATTTTACTGCCTATGTTTTCTTCTAGGATTTTTAGAGGTTTGAGTCTAACATTTAAGTCTCTAATATATTTTGAGTTTATCTTTTGTATGATATAAGAAGGTGGTCCAGTTTTACTTTTTTGCATATATCTGTCCAATTTACCCAACACTATTGAATAGACTATCTTTACCTCATTGTATGTTCTCACCTCCTTTGTAAAATATTAATTGACCATAAAGGCATATGTTTATTTCTGGGCACTTGATTCTGTTCCATTGATCTCGATGTCTGTTTTTTGTTTTGCTTTGTATTGTTTTGTTTTGTGTGTGTGTGTATGTGTGTGTGTGTTGTTTTGTTTTGTTCTGTTTGTTTTTTGCCAGTACTATGCTGATTTGATTACTATGGGTTTGCAGTATAGTTTGATGTCTGGTATTGTAATTCTTCCGACTTTGTTCTTCTTCCTCATGATTGCTGTGACTATTTGAGGTCTTTTATAGTTCTTCTAGTTCTGTACAATACACCATTGGTATCTTGATAGGAATTGCATTGAATGTGTAGATTTCTTAGGGTGTATAGACATTTTAATAATGTGCATTCTTCCTATTCATGAACATGGTTTGCTGCCTGCCAAGATTTCCCTTTGGATATGCTATTTGTGAAGCTTATTGGATCCTGCTCTGATGCTGTCTGAAGCTGGCCACTCCGTGTTTTGGTTGTGAGCCTCTTGTGAGAGACTCTGGTGCAGGCCAATATCAGACACTGTCTGTACCTGGCACCTGGCAAACTGTTTGGAGTTACAAGCAATCCACAGTTTTTGTGGCTGCCTCTCCTAAGCTTGGGTGTGCTCAGAAAGTTCCAAGCTGTGTACCAAAGCTGGCTTTTTCCAGCATTGGGTCCTGGGGCAGGTCATCAAATGTTCTAGGGGCCTCAAGATCTACCTCTGCCTGCCTACACCTGCTGGTTGTTAGACTTAGTTGCTGAAAGAACCTCTGGTGGAGTTGGGACGATGAGGCTAGTTGATCCGTGAAAGGGAGATGCTGTTTAGGCCTCAGGAAAGGTGGTAGGTGTTGTCCCAGCACCTGAGCCACATGACTCAGTCTGTCTCATATTTTGCTCTGACCTCCACAGGGCAGAGCCACTTGAAGTGTGGTGGTGGGGCCTCTGGAGCCCAGAGGTAAAGTCTGCCAGAAGCTGGGAGGGTAGATATCCTGTAAAAAGGGAATAGCCTCCACGCAAAAGCCAGGCAATTCAATCACTGACACCCCTTGAGTCTGCCCACATCTGGCACAGGCACCTGACTGCTCAGCAGGGCCCAAGCTTCACATGATGGATCCAGAGGAAATCCAGAGGGTGGCGCAATTGCTTTCCCCTCTGGCTCATGCCACACAGAGGGGAGTGCTTGACCCAAAAAGACTAGTCTGCATTATGTAAGAATGACTGAACACAGGGATCCTGGTGGATGTTCCCTTAGCTGCCTCCCCAGGGAAACAAACCCCAGACTCTCCTCAAGTAAGTCTAGTCTGCTCTGCCATCTTTTTGCTAGAGCCCAGAGTGAGTGGCTATGAGCAAAATTTGTGTGTTAGACCTTTAAGAGGGTGCCTGTGTTTCTCCTTGGTGGAAAGAAACACCATTGTTTTTCACAGCCATATGTTATGTGGGCACTGTTTTCCAGCTCTGTTGCTTTGGACTGGAGAGCCGGCTTGGGATTTTGGCCCCACACTTCTTAGGGGGAACCTCCAGTGCTGACATATCCTTCTGGAACCAACACTGTGATTAGAGGTTTGGAGCTTTCAGCCCCATCCTGGAGCTCTGCACTTAGAGGAGCTGTGGAGAAGAACTGAAATTTGAATGAACTACCAATGGCAAATGGTTTAATTATCCCTGCCTAACTGATGAAGCCTCCATAGGAACCTTAAACAGCAAGATTTGGAGAGCTTCCAGGTCAGTGAAGACTTGGAGGTGCTGGGAGGGTACCATGCCTGGAGAGGCCTGAAGCTCTGCATCCATTCCCGACTACCGTAGTCTATGCATCTCTTTAATCTGGCTGTTTCTGAAGTATATCCTTTTATAATACATCAGTAATCAGGTTGGTAAACTGTTTTTCCTGAGTTCTGTGAGCTGCTCTAACAAACTATAATTTGTTATAATAATTAACAATAATTAACAAATTATAAGTATTTTTGTTACTTATAATAAGTATACAAATAAGTATTCAGAGAAGAAGGTCCTGGGAACTTCTAGTGTATATTCAATTGGTCAGAAGAAGCAATTGGACTTGGGATTGGCATCAGTAGTGGGACAGTTTTATGAAACCTAGCCCTAAGCCTGGGGATCTGTGCTAACCTCAGTGTTGGAATTGAACTGAATTGTAGGAGACCCAGGTGGTGCCCACATAGACTGAAGAACTGCATAGTGTGGGAAACCCCCTCACATCTGGTTTCAGAAAATGAAGAAATCAGAAAGTAGAAACATTCTCTCTGCAAGTTTTTTGTTTACTTTTGTGTGTTATTTTCCCCCTACTTGCTGATTTCTAAGTTATGCATGTCAGGTACAAAAAACAATCCAACAAAACAAACAAACAAACAAACAAAAAAAAACAAGCAAGCAAATCTTGATAATGATAATGATGAGGAGGAGAATGATCATGGTATTAATAAATAAAATAAAACTGAGAGACAAATCTGATAAAAGTGTAAAAATCCAAAGTTTTCTTCTCACAAAAATCTGAAATCTATCCTTGAAATTTGTTAATTCCTATTTATAATATATCATTTGTTTATATTTTATCAGTCTGTTGGAAGAAACTGATACTCTCTCTACAATTTGCTTTATGCAATCTCAGCATGAAATATAAAATTAATCAATATTCCAGGCAATATGACCAAATGACTGAAATTAAAAGGAAAAAAAAGAAATAAATTTACATATGATCCAGTTATTGGTATTATCAGACACACAACTTAATTGTGATAACCAATGTTTTTTTAAAATATATTTTTTATTGATTTCAGAGAGGAAGGAAGAGGGACAGAGAGATAGAAACATTAATGATGAGAGAGAATCACTGATCTGCTGCCTCCTGCATGCCCCACACTGGGAATCAAGCCCACAACCTATGCATGTGCCTTGACCTGGAATCAAATCATTACTTTGTGGTTCAAAGGTTGACACTTGATCACTGAGCCATGCTGGCCAGGCTCCCATGTTTTAATTTGTTATTGAATTATTACATATAAAGTTTATAAATTTTAATATAATGATCAATGTAATTTTAAAAGTATATATTCAACTTCTACAATTATCACCCAAATCAAGATATTGAAAATTACCTGCTCATTAAAATGATCCATTATACCTTAATCAAATTAGTCTTCACCAAAGTTAGCCATAATAATAATGGCTGTCACCAATTTAAATTAGTTTTTTAGGGGACGTAGGAGGAATGTAAACAAACAAAAGTATATTTGAAACATGTTTATACATATTTTCAAAAGGCCTTTAAAAATCATGTGTTGTGACCAAATTTTGAAATCAGCCCAAGTGCCCATAAGTAGATGAGTGGATAAAATAGCTGTGGTATTTTGATGTAGCCCCATTTGTTTATTTTCTCTTTAGCTTCCATTGCCCTAGGAGCTGTATTGGTGAAGAAATTGCTTCTGCATATGTCTGAGATTTTGCTGCCTGTGGATTCCTCTAATATTTTTATGTTTTCCCATCTTATGTTTAAATCCTTTATCCATTTTGAGTTTATTTTTGTGCATGGTGTAAGTTGGTGGTCTAGTTTCATTTTTTTGCAAGTATCTGTTTAATTTTCCCAACACCATTTATTGAAGAGACTGTCTTGACCCATTGTATGCTCTTGCTTCCTTTGTCAAATATTAATTGAGCATAGTGGTTTGGGTCGATTTCTGGGTTCTCTATTCTATTCCATTGATCTATATGTCTGTTCTTATGCCAGTACCAGGCAGTTTTGAGAACAGTGGCTTTATAATACAGCTTGATATCTGGTATTGAGATCCCTCCTATTTTGTTCTCCTTTCTCAGGATTGCTGCATCTATTCAGGGTCTTTTTTTTTTTTTTTTTATTCCACATGAATTTTTTGAGAGTTCGTTCTAGGTCTGTGAAATATGCTGTTGGTATTTTAAAGGGGAGTGCATTGAATCTATAGATTGCTTTGGTAGTATGGACATTTTAATGATGTTGATTCTACCAATCCATGAACACAGTATGTTCTCTCATCTGTTTATGTCTTCCTCTATCTCTTTTTTCCAGTGTCCTATAGTTTTCCAAGTACAGGCCTTTTTTTTAGTCTCTCTTTCTGTAAGTTCACTATTAGTATATAAAAATGCCATAGATTTCTTGGCATTAATTTTGTATCCTGCTATATTGCCGAATTCATTTATTAAGTCTAATAATTTTTTTTTAGTAACCAATTCATTTATTTTATTTATTTATTTTTTTAAAGTTATTTAAACCAGCCTTTTCTTTTATTGTTTTAAGTATTACAAATAGGAATCCAATATGGCGGCGTAGGTAAACACCTAAACTGTTACCTCCCACAACAATTTAAACTGCAACTAAAAGACAAACGTCTATCACCCAGAACCACGGGAAAGCTGGCTGAGTGGAAGTTCTACAACTAGAAGAAAAGAGAAAAGAGCATTGAGACGTGCACGAGTGCTGAAAAGCTGAGGTACGGAGGCGCGTGATCCCGGATGGCTGCGGGTGACTGGGTGCATTGCTTTTTTCAACCCGAAGGGAGACAAGCCCCTGATTACTCTAAAAATCCAGTCTCTGGGGAGATGCGGGGGACCCAAACACCTACGGGGAGAAGCTGGACTGTCTGCCATTGAGGGTGGCTTGCTTGCAGAGCTGCACGCAGGAATAATTGTTTACTGCATTAGGGCATGGGACTCGCGGATGCCCTTGGGGACACAAAGCCGGCTAACTAGCAGCCATTGCTGTTTGCCACGCCCTAACCTAGTGACACCCTGAGGCCCCGCCCTGCACAACCTACAAACCCACCCAAGCTCCAAGCAGCAGTGTTAGCATAAGAAAGGCCTGCCCTATTGCAGCTTAACCTAGCAAACTTGCAGCCCGGGTCAGACAGCTCCAAAACCTCCAAACCCCAAGCAAAGAGGAGAAAACTGTAGCTCTCACTGTAGCTCCTGCTGCGTGGCCTCAGACAGTAGCTGACCTGCACCCCATTGGAGATCCAGAAGCCAGTGTACCTAGTGGTCAGTGTGAGACACCAGATTTCAACTCCTCACATCCATAAGTGACACATTCAAGAGGCAGACTCAGTGAGCACCAAAGCCCCACTGAAACAAGTCCTGCCCCATAAGCGTGTCTTCAGCGCAGCAGTTCTTCCATTATAGACACAGGGAGTACTCACAGCTAATTGGCCTGGAGGTCAATTCCTCCCAGCATACCAACAGCAATTAAGGCTTAACTACACCAAGACTTTGCACTCAGCCCACAAAGGGGTGTACCAAGAGCGTCCACATCAGGTGATTAGGGAGGCTGAGCTACTGCCCCCTATAGGTCACCTACCACACAAAGCCACTCCATCAACACAGGGAAGCAGCCAAAATGCAGAAACAAAGAAACATGTCACGAATGAAAGAAACGGAGGAAAGCAAACTACTGGATGACATAGAGTTCAGAACCACATGTATAAGGTTACTCAAGAATCTTCTAAAAACCGCTGAGAAACTTGATGACACTTCTGAGGAGCTTAGTGAGACCTTCAAAGACCTTAATGAGAATGCCAAAAAAATGGAAAAGGACCAGTCAGAAATGAAGCATACACTGTCTAAAATAAAGAATATACAGAAACTCAATTGTAGATCAACATACCCCAAGAATCAAACCAAAGATCTGAAATATGTGGAAACAAAAAACATCCAACCAGAAAAATAAAAAGAAAAAAGAATCCAAAAATATGAAGATAGTGTAAGGAGCCTCTGGGACAACTTCAAGCGAACCAACATCTGAATTTTTGGGGTGCCAGAAGAAGGGAGAGAGCAAAATATTGAAAACCTATTAGAAGAAATAATGACAGAAAACTTTCCCTACCTGGTGAAAGAAATAGACTTACAAGTTCAGGAAGTGCACATAACCCCATACAAGAGGAATCCAAAGAGGACCACACCAAGAGACATCATAATTAAAATGCCAAGGGCAAAAGACAAAGAGAGAATATTAAAAGCAGCAAGAGAAAAACAGTTAATTACCTACAAGGGAGTACCCATACGACTGTCAGCTGATTTCTCAACAGAAACTATGCAGGCCAGAAGGGAGTTGCAAGAAATATTCAAAGTGATGAACAGCAAGAACCTACAGCCAAGATTACTCTACCCAGCAAAGCTATCATTCAGAGTTGAAGGTCAGATAAAGAGCTTCACAGACAAGAAAAAGCTAAAGGAGTTCATAGCCACCAAACCAGGATTACACGAAATGCTGAAGGGTATCCTTTAAGAGAGAAAGAAGAAGAAAAAGGTAAAGATAAAAATTATGAACAACAAAATGACATCAAATACATACCTACCAACAAGTGAATCTAAAAATCAAGTGAATGAAAAATCTGAAGAACAAATGGACTGGTGAATATAATAGAATCAGGGACATAGAAAAGGAGTGGACTGATGATTCTCAGGGGAAGCAGGTGTGAGGGGTGGGGGAAGAGATTGGACAAAAATCTTACTCCTATGGATGAAGACAGTGGCGGGGGGTAAGGGCATGGGGTGGGGTGGGAAATCAGGTGGAGGGGAGCTATGGGGAAAAAAAAAAAGAGGAACACCTGTAATAATCTGAACAATAAAGATTTATTAAAAAAAAAGTATTACAAATAGGAGCACATATGTCTCCTTTTTTTTTTTCTCCCATTGACCTCCCCTCAGCTTGCCCTACCCCCGGTACATGCCTTCACCTCCCTGCCCCTGCCCCCCGCCAGTGTCTTATATCCATTGGTTATGCTTATATGCATGTGTACAAGTCCTTCGGTTGGTCTCTTACAGCCCCCCTCGCCCAACCTCCCCTGTCTTCCTAATGTAGTTTGACAGTCTGTTCAATGCTTCTTTGCCTCTGTATCTTTTTCCCACCATTTCTTTCCCTTAAAAAATTTTGCCTCTGCAGACTAGAAATAAACATATAATAACAAAACAACAACAACAAAAATGTTTGAGTCCCAATTTCAAAGTCCAACAGTTCTGAGTCCTCGTTTCAATGTCTAACAGTTCCTTATGTGTACCTGTCAGCAATGATATCTGGATGGTGGGCACATGGTGGCAATGCACGTCCAACCTTCTCTGGTTTGGTCCTAGGTAACCTGCAGTGGTGCACAGCTGCTGACTGCTCATGTGGCAAGGTGTTGTCAGCGTCTTCCATCTCTGGACTGTTTTTCCTCTTGTCTTCATGGTTGGAGCAGACCTGCCAATTCCTCTCTGTTGCAGGAATCCACATGGTCTTGGAGTTGTTTTCTGAAAATATACAAACATATTCTCAACCACAGGTTAATAAAGGAATCTTTTCTATATAATTGATTTGGGATCCTTTTTATTTTTGCCCAAACATTTTTCCTTTGTCTTATTTAGATACCATGTGTGTTTTTCATGGCCGTCTTGCTGTTAGCATTACAAATGAAAATTAATTTTGTAAAGTAAAAGTTTTCTAGATGTAATTTTCTTATAGGCTATTTTTTCCTTACATGATATTACCCTATTACCCCCCCCCCTTTTTTTTGATTAATGGAGGTTTTTGTAAATTTTATAATGCAGTCTTGATAACTTTAAATTAATTTTTTTTGCCCAAAAATATGACTGCTTTAGGTTCATTGCATGTTCACGAATTTTACCATGAGATGAACTACCAATAGAAATTTTAGTTATTACTTTAAAAACAGCTTTTTGTCCAGTGCAATTAAATTTACTTGAATATTCACTTATTTCAATTAGCCTATTTAAATTAATCTGAAAACTTGATTACAATTTTACTGTCAAATTTAATATTCTACCAACAATCTTAGTTTACCCTGTAAATATTAGTGGGAAGGATTATTTGCATTTTTGAGTGGGCCCTGAGCATTCTTAATGCTAGGCTGAATTTAGATATAGGGCAGCTGCTGTTGGCCAAGTCTCTTGTCTGTTACCTGTATCTCGATGTGAGCTGGGCCAGGTCTCTTTCTGTTGCCTGGGTCCCGATCTGAGCTGGGTGTGGAAAGCGCGAAGCAGCCATGGGGGCAGGAGACCTCCTTCAGAAGGAGGGAGAGTTCAAGCCCCTGCAATGTTGGGGGGGTGAGGGTCTGTGCCCCACTTCTGTTGCCCCTGCAAGTTCTCTCCTGATGGCCCCTCTGCGACTGTGCCTGTCTTAGGTTGTTCCTTCCTTGAGGAATTTTACCCGTCTCTGGCTAACCAGCCATCCTCCGGGGCCAAGCAGAGTGAAGGTCTAATAATTTTTTGATGGAGTCTTTAGGGATTTCTATGTACAATATCATGCCATCTGCAAATAATGATAGTTTTATGTCTTCTTTTCCAATTTGGCCTTTTATTTCTTCTTCTTGTCTAAGTGTTATGGCTAGCACTTTCAGAATGATGTCAAACAGGAATGGTGAAAGTGGGCATCCCTGTTTCGTTCCTGTTCTTAGGTGAAATGGTTTTAGTTTTTGTCCATTGAGTATGATGTTGGCTGTAGTTTTGTCATAATAAGGCTTTTATTATGTTGAGGTAAGATTCCTCTATTCCCATTTTGCTGAGGGGTTTTTATCAAGAAAAGGTGTTGGATTTTGTCAAATGCTTTTTCTGCATCAACTGATATGACTATGTGATTTTTATCTCTCAATTTGTTTATGTAATGTATCACATTTATTGATTTGCGGATATTGTACCATTCTTGCATCCCTGGAGTTAAATCCTACTTGGTCATGGTGTATGATCTACATCAAAATATAAAGCTTTTGTACAGCAAAAGAAACCATCAACAAAAAAACAAGAAAGCCCACTGCATGGGAGAACATATTTGCCAATGATGTCACCAATAAGGGTTTAATCTCCAACATTTACAGGGAACTCATAGAACTTAACAAAAGGAAGATAAACTACCCAATTAAAAATTAGCAACAGATCTAAATAGATACTTTTTGAAAAAAGACATAAGGATGGCCAAGCGACATATGAAAACATGCTCAAAGTCACTAACCATCCAAGAGATTCAAATCAAAACAATAATGTTGTATCACCTAACACCTGTCAGAATGGCTATCATCAACAAATCAACAAGTGACAAGTGCTGACCAGGATGCAGAGAAAAAGAAACCCTCGGGCACTGCTGGTGGGAATGCAGACTCGAGCAGCCACTATGGAGAACATTATGGAGTTTCCTCTAAAAACTAAAAATGAAACTCCCATTTGACTCAGTGATCCCACTTTTAGGAATATATCCTAAGAAACTAGAAACACCAATCAAAAAGGATATATGCACTCCTATGTTCATAGCAGCACAATTCACCATAGCTAAGATTTGGAAACAGCGTAAGTGCCCATCAGCAGATGAGTGGATTCAAAAACTGTGGTACATCTACACAAAGGAATACTACACTGGAGTATAAAAGTAGGAATTCTTATCATTTGCAACAGCATGGATAGAACTGGAGACTATTATGCTAAGTGAAATAAGCCAGTCAGAGAAATATAAATATCATATGATCTCATTCATTTGTGGAATATAATGAACAACATAAACTGATGAACAAAAATAGATCCAGAGACAGAGAAACATCATCAATCAGATGCTCAAACCTCAGAGGGAAGGTAGGGATAAAGGGGAGAGATCAACCAAAAGACTTGTATGCAAGCATATAAGCCTAACCAATGGACACAGACACCAGGAGAGTGAGGGCATGAGTGGGAAGGTGGGGGTGGCAATGGGGGGATAAGGACACATATGTAATACCTTAATCAATATAGAAAAAAAAATAAAAAAAGAACTAAAAATAAACCAAAAAACTAAAACAGCTGTGATAAATTTCCATAATGGAATACTACTCAGTCATAAAAAGGAAGGAAATCTTACTCTTTGTGATAGTGTGGATAGGCCTTGAGAGCATTATGCCAAGTGAAATAAGCCAGTCAGAGAGAGACAAGTACCATATTATTTCACTTATTATGTGGAATCTAATGAACAAAATGAACTAATGAGCAAAAGAGTGACAGACTAACAAATATAGAGAAGGCTGACAGCTATTGGGGTGGCTCGGTGAAGAGGGTGGAGGGATTGAATAAAAAAGAAGAATAAAAGAGAAAAAAACCTCATGGACAGGGACAACAGTGTGGTGATTGCCAAGGGGGTGGGTGGAGAGAGGTAGAAGTAGGTATATATAGGAGGAATAAATGGTGATGGATGGAGACTTGACTTGGTGGTGAATACCCAATACAGTGTACAGATGATGTGTTGTAGAATTGTGCACCTGAAACCTGTATAATTTTATTAACCAGTATCACCCCAATAAATTCAACCAGTATCAGCCCAATAAATTCAACCAGTATCAGCCCAATAAATTCAGTAAAAAGGGAAAATGAAAATAAATATATAAAACATTTGTAGCTTTCATTTTAATTTTTGTTTAATTCTTTATTGTTTAAGGTATTACGTAAGTCTCCTTTTTCCCCCATTGATCTCTTCCCAGCTGCCCCACCTCATTTCAGTTTTATTCATTAAGTTCCAGGATCATATTTGGTATGTCCTAATGACTTTATTTGACATGTCTTTTTAAATTATTTTATTCTAAAACAGTTTTAAGACTTTGTCTTTTATGATATTACTATTTTTAAGAGTACAGTTAGTAGAATTTAACTTAATTTGGGTTCTTCTGATGTTCTCATGACTATATTCAGGCTACACATTTTTGACAAAAACATAATGAGAATGATACTTGGTTCTTTACAGTGTATCTTATCAGGAGGCACAGGTTGGTAATTTGTCCCATTATTTATGATGTTAAATTGATCACTGAGTTAAGGTCCTTTCTGCCAGGTATCTTCACAAAGTTGGTACTGTTTTCTCTTTCCCTCTCTTTCATGAGTATAGAGAGATACTCTGAAACTGTGTAAATATTGTATTAATTGTCATCTTTTCTCCTAGCTTCAGTACCCATCAGTGAGGAACAAATCAGTTACCACAATAATCCTATCTAATAAAAGAGTAATATGCAAATTAACATCACTCCACTACACCCACAAGCCACTCCCACAATCCACGCCCACTAGCCAATCATGAGTGCATATGCAAATTAACCCCAACCAAGATGGCTGCAGCCACAGAGAGAGCAGGAGGGAGGTTTGGGTTTCCCCAGTGATGGAGGAAGCCAACCTTTCTGTACACTCTGGCTGGCCCAGGCCTCTGCTTAAGGCTACAAAGTTTCAATTATAGAAGATACATAAATCCCAATAGAAATGGCTGCCACCATGGAGGGAGCAGAAGGCTTGGCTCTGCTCCAGGCTACAAAGTTTCAATTGTAGAAGATAAATAAACCCCAGATACCAGGGCCTCCACTTGGCCAGCCTGCAAACCACCATAGGCCCCTCTCCCAGGCCACCCCATGCCCCAAGAGAACCCCCACCCTGATCTGGGATACCCTTCAGGGCAAACCAGCTGGCCCCCACCTGTGCACCAGGCCTCTATGCTATGTAATAAAAGAGTGATATGCAGATTGACCATAACTCCAACACACAAGATGGCGACCCCCATGTGGACACAAGATAGCCATGACAAGATGGGGAGGGCAGTTGGGAGGGACCAGTCCTGCAAGGGAGGGCAGTGGGGGCAATCAAGGCTGCAGGGGAGGGTAGTTAGGGGTGACCAGGCTGGCAGAGGAGGAAAGTTGGGGGCAAAGAGGCTGGCAGGGGAGCAGTTAGGCATCAATCAGGCTGGCAGGGGAGCAATCAGACATTAGTCAGGCTGGCAGGGGAGTGGTTAGGGGGTGATCAGGCTGGCAGGCAGAAGCAGTTAGGGGCAATCAGGAAGGCAGGAAGGTGAGCAGTTGGGAACCAGCAGTCCTAGATTGTGAGAGGGATCCCAGATTAGAGAGGATGCAGGCTGGGCTGAGGGGCAGCCCCCCCCCCCCATTGCACGAATTTCATGCGCCAGGCCTCTAGTGATTAAAAAATAGTTTACAGCAGTAAACTTATCTAAATTAAATTAGTTATCTTAAGCTCACTTTTTATACAAAAGATGAAATATTTTTAAAATTTTTAATTTTCATTTAATTACATTCTATTATTATTATTACAAATAGTATTTTGGATTGAAGTGATCTGGAAAGTGTTAGGTAAAAACAATCACAGTAAATTGCATGGTTTGGGCATAAGGATTAATGGAGATAGCATCAAAATATATGCATGAAAGGAAAATATTTATTAATGTTGAGAGATAGTTGTACAAATTACCAGTTGTTTGTATTCTGTTGGGTCTGTTGCACCACAAGGTAGAAATAACAAGGATATCCACTATAAGATTTTGATGTTTATTTATCATGTACTCTGGGAACATATATAGATTTGGAAATTGTTCAAATAAGGTTGATATTTGGGATTCAGGGAAATGAACAAGATTTTTTCAAGAGAGAGAATTTTACATGGAAACAGAAGTGAACCCAGAACAAAAGCACAGGAAATACCAACTTTTAAAAGGGCAGAAAATAGAATGAATTCATAAACAGTTTTCAAAGAGGTAGTAGAATAGTGAGAGTGGAGTCTGCAGCAGTGAAAATGAATGGCACTGTTTGTGTTTTCAGTGAGTTGTAGGGATGGAGAGAGGAGGTGCATCATCTACTCAGAGTGGGGAGGGTGATCAGAGGAGATTTCCAAGGAAAGGTACCATCTATACTGAGATTGCAATGAGGAAAGGAATCAGAGGCATGGCATTCCAATTAAAGGGAACAGCACACTTAAGAAAATATAGAGTGAGCCATGTCATGTTCATGTAAAGCCGCTGGAACTAATCATAGTGCCCTTGCATTGAGTCCACTTAGCACTGAGAGTAAACCAGATAAGAGGAGGCATAAAGAAATAGGCAGAGACAACAGTAAGGAAGACATCTGCTGGGGTGAAACTGAGGCTTTCATTCCTGGGAAAACAGAAACAACCTCAACTCTACCTCAAGAAATCTTCAGACTTCCCCTTGCTCCTGCCTGGAATATAGTTAAGAATTTTGAAACTGTAAGTTAGAAATAGCTTGAATTATTGATGGCATCTTTGGGCATCTGAACTCGTGCAGTTAACTGCCTTTATCCAGACTCAATATTTATGGGAAAAATGCTTTATGATTTAAACTATTTATTTATTACTTAATAGTTGGATCAACAAAACGACTTATTTGCTTAGAGCTGAAGCTGTTCTAACCAATATTTGGAGGGAAGAGAAAGGCTGATGATAACATTTTTTCTCATAGGAGAAAGTTCAAGACTAAAAGTTTGTGCTGATTATCAGTGATTTTGAAATATTTAACTCACTGCTCAGGGTCCTAAGGATGTAATTTATGGAGCCTTTCGGGGATCGAGGGGATACAAAGTGAGCTGAAGTTTGAGGAATCCCCACGCTCATCCCCATTTGGAACAGAGCAGCCTGACTGCTTTTAAGTGTTGACATTTTCAATAAGAGCAATGTTCTGCTTCTATATTATTTGAAAATGATTAATGTGAATAATACTCTTCAGAGTTATATGAGTAGTTATTTAAAATATTAACCACATTGTTTCTTTAAAAATGGAAGGGTATTTTACATTTTTCTATCAGAAACATCAACCTATTCTTAGGTTAAAGGTTAGGTGATAGCAGTACTTTGACCTAATTGTAGGTAATATTATTTATGACATTTATTAAACTCAGCATAAGTAAACTGGGGAAGTTTGAGAAATTTTTAGAGAAGCATTATTGAAATTTTAAAAACAGATTGATACCTTAAAAATATAAAACTTTGTTTTGTTCTTCATGGCTTAGTTACAGTTTTACAGATTACTTTCTTGGTAGAAAATGACTTGTAGACTCAAATTAGCACCTGATAGTTAAATAAAATAGTGGTGAGTACTGAGGAGATTTAGAACAATTGGTACATCTTTTAAAATCTTTTGCTAGCATTAAAAATATACAGCAATATATTTTTTTAATTTTATTTTATTTTTATTGTTTTAAGTATTACAAATAGTAGTACATATGTCTCCTTTTTTTTCCCCCATTGATCTCCCCCCGACCTCCCCTACCCCCCAGGACATGCCTTCACCTGCCCACCCTCCCTCCCCCCGCCCCAGTGTCTTATATCCATTGGTTGTGCTTATATGCATGCGTACAAGTCCTTCGGTTGGTCTCTTACAGCCCTCCTCGCCCAACCACCCCTGTCTTCCCAATGTAGTTTGACAGTCATACAGCAATATTTTTGAAAATATTCCAATTCAATGTTAAATAGTACAATTATTGTTGTTGTGTTTTTTGTTTTTTGTTTTTTTTTCTGGACAAAGCTGTCTCTTAATCCCTTATTTGAAAAATAATATAAGCTTAGAAGATGGTCCAAGTTTAGTCTTTCTATATCTCATTTCATTTTAAGAATTTAGATAAAAGTGAATTCAAATACAATTCCTACAAATGTAGAAATTGTTTTAGTTTTAGGTTCACACTAAATTGATCATAAATTACATAGTTTCCATATATACCCCTGCCTCACACAAGTACCGCAACATATCTCACAATAGTGGTACATTGTTACAACTGATGAACCAGCATTGGTTATTCATTATAACCCTAAGTTCATAGTTTCATTAGAGTTCACTTTTGGTGTTGCACATTTTATGGGGTTTGACAAAGGGGTTGTGGGAAGGGCATAAAAAAGTCTTTTTGTCTATAAGATTTTTCCTTTGTGGACACGTCATAAAAATAGAATTATATAACGTATGGCCTTTTGTATTTCTTCTTCTCTATTTAGCATTATGCTGTCAATATATCAATGTTTTAGAATGTATCTATAACTATAATCCTGGACTGCTGGATCCTAATCACTCATCTGCCTGCCTGCCTGCCTGTTAACCCCTACTGCCACCCCTGCTGGTCTGGTCCCCCAATGCAGCCTGCTGTTCAGTCATTTGGTCACCCCTCACTAACCCCCTGAGGACCTGGTTGCCCCATACAGCCTGCTCTTCAGTCGTTTGGTCGTCCTTCACTAACCCCCCTGCTGGCCTGGTCATAGGCAGCCATCTTGTGAGGGTGTGAAGGTCAATTTGCATATCACCTCTTTATTATGTAGGATAATTTTATTCAATTTGCTATTATTTTTATAGGACTGTTGCAACTGTATTTATGAGAGATTGTGGTCTGTGGGTTCCTTTTCTTCTCATAATGTCTGGTTTGGTACTATGTTAATACTAACCACATAGAATTAGTTAAGAAGTATGCTCCCTGCTTCTACCCTCTAAAAGAGAATTGGCATAATTTATTCCTTAAATGTTTGGTAGAATTCACCAGTGAACCCACCTGGCCCTGCTGCTTTCTGTTTGGAAGGTTATTAATTATTGTTTTAATTTCTTTAATAAATATAGGCCTATTCAGATTGTGTATTTTTTCTTGTGTGACTTTTTATATATTCTGTCTTTCAAGGAATTGTTCCATTTCATCTATGTTATCAAGGTTGTGGGCATAGAGATATTCATACCATTCTTTTATTAACACTTTGATTTCTGTGGAAATTTATTTCTGTGGATGCCCCTTTTTTTTACTGATGATAATAGTGATTTCTGTCATCTTTCTGTCTTCTGAAGTAGTCTAAGTATTAGGTGATTAACTTTAATAATCATTTTAAAGAGCCAGCTTTTGGCTTCACTGATTTTGTGTTAATTTCTTGTTTCCAGTTTCATTTATTTCTGTTCTAATTCTTATTCTTTTGTTTTGCTTACTTTGGATTTAATTTGTTTTTTTATTTTCTAGTTTCTTAAGGTAAAAATTTAGATAATTGATTTCAGTTAAATCTTTTTTTAACATACGGATTCAATACTATAAATTTTCCTCTAAGTATTCCTTTTGCTGTATCCTACTAATTTTGATATTATGTTTTCATTTCCATTAAGTTCAAAAAGGTTTTAATTTCTCTTGAGAATTTGTGTGTGTGTGTGTGTAAACTGCATGTGATTTAGAAGTGTGTTGTTTAATCTCTTTGTATTTGGGTACTTACCAGGTATCTTTCTGTTATTGATTTCTAGTTTCATTCCATAGTGGACTGAGAGCAAACAATGTATGATTACTTCTCCTTTAAATTAGTTAGGGTGTGTTTTATTGCTAGAATGAGGTCTATGTTGGTGAACATCCCATGTGAGCTTGAGATAAACATTTATTCTTCTGTTGTTAGATATTGTACCAGTGGTCGGCAAACTGCGGCTTGCGAGCCACATGCGGCTTGTGAGCTGCGGTTTGCCGCTCTGTTAACTAATGAGTTTGCCGACCACTGGGATAGGGGCGTAATCTCAGGGAACACCAACAGCCTGTAATTATTGGAATCAAGAGTCTAGGTCAGTGGTTGGCAATCTCATTAGTCAACCTGGCAAACCTCAGCGGCTTGCGAGCCGCAGTTTGCCAACCACTGTTGTAGTCTATAGATATCCACTACATCCAGTTGATTGAAGGTATTGTTGAGTTCAACTATGCCCTTACTGATCTTATGTCTGCTGGATATGTCTACTTCTGAGAAAGGAGTGTTGAAATCTCCAACTATGATAATTGATTTATCTATTTCTCTTTGCAGTTCTATCAGTTTTTACCTCACATAGTTTGATACTCTGTTATTAGATACATACACGTAAAGAACTGCTTTGTGTTCTTAGAGAATTTACCCCTTTATTATGTAAAGCCCTACACCCTCTCCAATCTGTGACCCCCAGTTACTGGCCCTCGGACATCCCTCTCACAATCTGGACTGCTGACTCCTAACTACTTGCCTGCCAGCCTGCCTGATTGCCCCCTAACCGCTCCCCTGCTAGCCTGATCATCCCCTAAATGCTTGCTCCCCTGCAGGCCTGATTGTCCCTAACTGCCTCTTTCTCAGCCCCTGCCACTGTGGCTTTGTCTGGAAGGAACTTGGACCTCTGGAAGATGTCCAGTTGACCCAGTCTAATTAGCATATTACCATATATATATGTGTGTGTGTGTGTGTGTGTGTGTGTATATTTATGTGTGTGTGTGTGTGTGTATATATATATATATAATTGATTTCAGAGAAGAAGAAGGGAGATGGGGAGAGAGAGAGAGATACATCAATAATAAGTGAGAATCATTGATCAACTGCCTTCTGCATGGCCCAGACTGGGGAATGGAGCCCAGGTATGTGCCCTGACCAGGAATCTAATTGTGATCTCCTGGTTCATAGCTCAACACTCAACCACTGAGCCACACCAGCAAGGCAGTAGAGCCCTTCTTTACCCCTTGTAACATTCTTTACTTTAAAGTCTGTTCTTCTGAAATTAATATATTTATTCATGCTTTCTTTTTAATAGTGTTAGTAGAATATATTTTTCTCTATCCATTTATTTCTCATCTATATGTGTCTTTTTATTTAGAGCTAATTTCTTGTAGAAAACATATACTTGAGTCTTGTTTCTTTCATCAGTTCTGACAATCTGTCTTTTAATTTGTGCATATAGACCATTGATATTCAAGGTGAATATAAATATAGTTGGAGTAATATATATAATATTCATTACTATATTCTATTTGTATCCCTTGTTCTATGTTTCTAATTTTGTTTTCCACTCTTTTCATTTTTGTGGTTTTAATTGAACATTTAATATAATTTTATCTCTTTTCTTAGTATATTAGTATACTTATTTTTTCATTTTCTTAAGTCATTACACTAGATTTTACAATATACATTTAAAATGAATCTAAGTCCACTTTTAAACAACACTATATTACTTCTCTATAATATTAAAGTAATTCTAATTCTCTGTCCTATCCTTTGTATTATTGTTGTCATTCTTTTCATTTATATGTAAGCATACACAAGGATATATGAGTTATATACATAGCATGCATAACCAAATACATTGTTACTATTTTGAACTGTTGATTGTTGTATAATTTAAAAATAAGATATTAATGTTCTTATTTTATATTTATGTATTCCTTCTTCAGTGGTCATCCTTTATGTAGATCCAAGTTTCTGATCTATATTATTTTCTTTCTCTCTAAAACACTCTTTGTAACATTTCTTACATGACCGGTCTACTGTCAACAAATTCTCTTAATTTTTGTTTGTCTGAGAAAGTATTTCTTTATCACCTTTGAAGAATAATTTTAGAGCATGTATAATTCTGGGTTGGTGGTTTATTTTTCTTCAACACTTTAGACATGTTACTCTACTATTCTTGCTTGAATAATTTCTGAGAAGTTGAATGAAATTTTTATATTTTTCCTCCATATAGGTGAGGTGGTTTGTTTATGTTTGATTTTTTGTAGTCTGAAAAAAATATGCATAGTTAGTTTTGTTGTTATTTTTATGTATTGCATTTTTTCCTAGCTGGTGTTCTCTGAGCTTCCTTTTCTATGTCTTTTTAAAAATACTCTTTAATCTATAGATTAAATCTAGCAATCCTGGGAAGGAAAATATCAAACCCATTTAAAATATGAAAGTCTTGAGACTTATTCAGAATATATAACATATGATTTATCAAGGTTCACATAACTGGCATAGAGAGTTACACTAAAGTGATATCTAAGATTGTCTGATTCTGATGATCTAGTGAAGATGCCGAATTTGGAGATGGGAGCAATTATCAGATTGCCTGTTTTCTTCTACATTGCTCAACCTGACTCATCTTTGTGTTGATATCCTCAAACCATTTTCCTCTTCAAAATCCCACAATGGTACCTGGGTACAAATTTATTAAAACACTGAACTTAATGCACGGTGGATAGTTGGTATCGGAAATATATTTAGTGAATGAATAAGTAGATAAGTGAATGAAAATATGGGTTTTCACTCTTATTTTTATGCCTTTATTTATTGACACAACTCCAGATCTATTTCAAAATTCCCCTAATTCATTGCTTTAACTAATCTAAATTATTTTAGTTTTGCTCATACAGAATATTCCAAATACTCTATCTCTTACTTCTTATTCTCAGCTCACACCAAATGATATCTTTATGTCAGTCTTATAACCACTAGATAACAAGGTATTATTATTGTTATTATCAAAATTGTATTACAGGGTTTGGAATATACTTATTAATAATTCTTTTCAATTTTTGTTGAAAGTTGAAGACATTTGTTTAAAGTGCCAGCTTTATTTCATAACATTCATATCTACTGTATTTGGTTCACATATGAAAAAGTGAATATATGAAATGTGTCTTAGTTTAGACTGCTATAACAAAATACCATACACTGAGTGGCTCATAAACAACATTTATTTCTCACGTTTCTGGAGACAAAAGTCCAAGATAAGGGTGCCGAAATGATTAAATTCTGGTGAGAGCCCTCTTTCCAGTTGCAATCTCATGACCTCTCATTATATCCTCATCTGGCAGAGAGCAAAGAGAGGAAATAAACTCTTGTGACTCTTATAAAGGCACTGATCCTATGATAAAGGCTCCATCCTTATGACCTCATCTACATCTAATTAACTCCCAGAGGCTTCACCTCTTAATACAATCTCATTCATGGATAAAGTTTCAACATGTGAATTTTGAGGGGACACAAACATCCAGTCCATAAAAAAGATATATAATATATTCTATCTAATAAAAGAGTAGTATGAAAATTGACCATACCTCTGCGTCAGCCACCAGCCAATCAGGAGTGAGTATGCAAATTAACCCAATCAAGATGGCTGCGGCCACCTAGAGAGCATGAGGCTTGGGTTTTCCCCGCAATGGAGGAAGCCAGGCTTCCTGCACACCCTGGCCAGCCCAGGCCTCCACTCAAGGCTACAAAGTTTCAATTATATAAGATAAATAAATCCCAACAAAAATGGTGGCAGCCACAGAGCTGGATAGAACAGGAGACTTGAGTTGCCCCAGGCGATGGAGGAAACCAAGATTCCTGGGCTGCCTTGGCCTCCGCTCAAGGCTACAAAGTTTCAATTACAGAAGATAAATAAATCCCAGATACCAGGGCCTCCGCTTGGGTGGCTGGGGGGCGTGGCTGGCCTGCAAACCACCACAGGCCCCTCTCTCAGGCCATCCCATTCCCCAAGGGAACCCCCACTGTGATCCGGGACACGCTGAGGCAAACCAGCCGGCCCCCACCAGTGCACTAGGCCTCTATCCTACCTTAAAAAAAAAGGAGTAATATGCAAATTGACCATCACTCCAACACACAAGATGGCTGCCCCCATGTGAACACAAGATGGCTGCCACATGATGGCCAGCAGGGGAGGGCAGTTGGGAAGGACCAGGTCTGCAAGGGAGGGCAGTTGGGAGGGACCAAGCCTGCAAGGGAGGGCAGTTGGGAGCAATCAAGCCTGCAGGGGAGGGCAGTTGGGGGGACCCAGGCTTGCAGGGGAAAGCAGTTGGCGGGGGGACCAGGCCTGCAGGGGAGGGCAGTTAGGATGATCAGGCCTGCAGGGGAGGGCAGTTAGGGGCAATCAGGCTGGCAGGGGAGTGGTTAGGGGGTGATCAGTCTGGCAGGCAGGAGTGGTTATGAGAAATCAGAAAGTCAGGCAGGTGAGCAGTTGGGTGACAGAAGTCCTGGATTGTGAAAGGGATGTCCCAGATTGGACAGGGTGCAGGGTGGGCTGAGGGACACCCCCCCTTGTTCACGAATTTCACGCACCGGGCCTCTACTTATGATGTATTATAAATTATTTCATTATGTTATATATATATATATATTGTAGTAAAATGCATCATAATTATGTTTTCAGTTATATTTGCAACAATTACAATCTTCATCTATACCAGGTATTGTAATTTAATGGTGAGACACAATAGAGCATGCAAATTTGACAATAATTTATATAAACACACTCAAAAAGTACTGATACATTGCTTTTACTAAAAGTTTTCAAATTTAATTAGTTATTTTGAACTTTTATTTAGCTGCCTATATTTGAAAGCCCTTCATTAGTAACCACTTCAAATGCTTAAAGTGCATTAATTAATTAGCTATTCTTCACAAAATGCTTCAGTAAATGAGCCTTCCTCTTCCTCTTCTATAAATAAATAAATGCATCTCTAAGCGGGTTAAGTTCCCATGACATCTTAGCAGTTATTGTTTTCTTAAACGGAAATGTATTTTAAACAGTGTTCTAATAATTCCTTTACTGAATACACTAGATTGACCTGTGGGATTGGGCCGAAACTGGCTCTCTGACATCCCCTGAGGGGTCCGGATTGTGAGAGGGAGCAGGCCATGCTGAGGGACCCCACTGGTGCACAACTGGGGCCAGGGAGGGAAGCGGGAGGTTGGCCAGCCAGGGAGGGACCACTGGAGGTCTCCAGGGCATGTCTGGCTTGTCTTCCTCAGTCCCGATCAGCCAGACCCCAGCAGCAAGCTAACCTACCAGTTGGAGCATCTGCCCCCTGGTGTTCAGTGTACGTCATAGCAAGTGGTTGAGCAACCTTAGCATATCATTAACATGTTACACTTTGATTGGTTGAATGGCCAACCAGTCAACAGGACACTTAGCATATTAGGCTTTTATTATATATGATTATTTCAAAGGTAAAATATTAATGTCAATGGATATAGGAAAAAGAGGTACAAAATTCAATTTAACAATCATGTATTAGAGGCCTAATTCTTTACTATTTGGTTCTCTTCATATATAAATCTTCCTGTGCAATTTTACCCATTTTCACATTTTCCTACATACATAAATACTGCCTTTTACTAAATTAGATATGTAAACGAGGTCAATTTCTTGTTTTGGGCCTTAGTTTATTAGTTACATAAAGTTATATTAATTTTAGAGAATTTTTAAATTGAATTACAATAAAGTCTTTAGCATAATGTTGGGCACATGTTGAATATTCTCCTGTGGGTGAGTTTGTTCCCCTCTATATTTTCAACATTTCTATATCTGTTCTTAACTACATTGTCTGGGGATGGACGCAGTATATCTGATCTTAATTATACTGTGTGGGAATGTACACAGTGGTGTACCAGTAGCTTGAATAAATTTAATAATGAAAAGTTAACTGATATAATACAGGTTCTTTGGCTAAAGACTTGGCCTCAAACTACAGTTACGTGTGCAAACTAAAAATGCATGGCCAACTTGTACCCATACATGTATTTCTCCTTTTGTCAGAATACCTATCTTTCCTCGTATATCTAAGCCCAGGCCCATTTCTTTTAAGACCAGCATATATAATTACTGTGTCTATTACAAAAAATGTTTCAGGTGACATAATATGAACTTTCTACTCTTCAACTTGAGGTTTCTATCATTTTGTCCTTGTTCATGCACAGCTATGTTCTAGGCTGTTGGGTCCACCATGGCCTCTTCCTCAGAGGAAGATCCAAAGATTTGTTTGCATTGTCAGTACAAGCAACACAATGTCCTCTGATGAGAAGTGATTCTACTTCACCAGTCCAGAATATGGAATAGGACAGGAAAATGTGGGGATTTTTCCTGATGTTTAGAGTGTCAGAGAAAACAAAGCTTCAATAACTTTTTGCTCACAATAATATACAGTGATGCCATAACATGGCTGGTCCCTGGTAGCCATGATTTTACCCAGGTAGGATAGATTTATGGCTGAGTTCTGAACTATAAATTAAAGTCTGCCATGATTAATCTGATAAATGTTCCATGGAGTTGGCATAATCTCTTGTATGTCTACATGTGCTTATAAAGAGAAGCAATATTCTCTACCAAGCAGTGTACATTGGTACTGTGGAAATCATGACAGATTCAAAAGTCCACCTGAGAATATTTCTAAAATGTAATCATGTGTAAAAATTGTTTTTAAAGCTTCTACTTAGAAAGTACAGTTTAGATAAATTATTCTTTTCATAGAGTGTGTACATACTATAGAAAACAAATGCAAATTAGGCAGCAAAAATTTGGGCATGACTAGACTCAAAAATGAAAGAACTAATAAGTTCGCCTGCCAGCAGTGTTGCAGTTCTGACTACCAGATGATCATCTGGCACCTTAGAACATGGGGATGATTGACTCTACATGACCAACATTTCACAGATTCTGAGCTGGTGCAGGTAGAGGTGGATAATTACTTCAGCCACCCTAGGGGGAAGAGGGAGCAGGTGTTAGGCTGCCAGCACAGCTCTAGTTTGAACTCATTTTAAATCTAAACATAGCTAGTGGAAGGAGCCAAGAAATGTGGGTCAGTAGAGATTTTTGCCATCTCAATTTGGGGGTTTATAATTGAGTTTTTGCTTCTCTGACCTGATTCTTCCTAATGCATTTCTCATACTGGTGACTTTAAAATTTAACTTTCCCCCTAAGCTCTTTGTGTTTTCCTAGAGTCACTGAGTATAGAATTCTAATGCTATTTCAGTAACTGACAAATTTGTCTTTTGAGAGATTTATTGCATCAGCTTGCCTGACAAAAGAGCTGATCACAGAAACGATAGAGTTCTTTATTCTCAGTTATAGCAATAGAAGAACTGGAGGAGGAAAGGCGGAGTGAGTCAGTGACTACAAAGGGAACTGATTTATTAAAAAAAAAGAACAAATTCAAGTAAAAGAAAAAAAATCTAAGTAGGAAAATGTGATCTCTTTTTTTTTCTCTTTAAAAAAAGAAAACTAGTAGGAAAATTAATAGTAAAATATTAATTTTGACCAATTCTGAAATGAACCGCTGCATCTCATTAGCCTTCTTCTCTTACTCACTGATATTTTGCACATTGTTTCATTTTTCAAGTACATTTCTTGCTGAAGCTTGTCTTTTTAAAGGTCAGATATGGGTCAGCAGTTATTTGTTTATTTGTTAAATTTTCTACTTAGGTATTCTTGATAGGAAAACAAATGCTGCTGTATCAAAAATATTACTTTTTTTCTGTTATTGTAATCAGAAACTTTTTCTAATGACACAGCAACATTAATATAAGCACACTTCCTTTTGTAAAATATTGTACCTATTTATCCTCAGAGGGTATGAAGGAATCTAGAAGTGTTTGCCCTATAATAACTGGATGTGCCTTACAAAGTTCTTTTGTGTTTCAACAGATACTTATTTTCTCACTTCAGTTCAGGAAGTAGGTTTCCAATTATTGCAAAACTGCTTTAAACCTGTTTCTTTCTGCACCTAATTTGCCCCTTCAATGTGTCTTGCTTGATCAGGGAAAAGAGATACTTGTCTTTGTAAAATTATGTGCAAACTTCTTTTTGAAGATCTCATCTAAGGGTTAACCACAAAAACTTTTGTCCATTATTTCATTGCTAAAAGGAAATGTTTGGTTTCATTATGAATTTTAGGCATATTCTAAATAGTCAAAGACTGTTGAAAATCAAACTTTAAAAAATGAGGTATCATTTTTTTTTAAGTTTATGTTTTAACTGCATTCCTTTTTTACTTAAATTTGATGTCATTTCCTGCTTGAACTTTTCCTTATTCTCTGACTTAAAATTAATGTTTTCTCTTCTAACTCCCAGAAGTCTAAACTGTTATATTGGTCACATGACATGATATTAATTTATGTATGAAAATTATTCTGCTTGAGTAGTATAGTTTCCCTTAGCATTATTTTATGCATGTACCAAATTATATTATAATTAAGTCTAACATAGATTATTTTTCTTTATGTAGTGTACATTAAATAAAACTGAAATAGCCTAATTCATTTTATACATAATTTACAAATGTCAAATTCTAATTTATAATTCAATTTTTGTGACTATTTATGGGATACAGTTGTCAGCACAAGAGAAGATTCCTAGAATAAGAAAATAATAAAACTTAAAGAATTTCCGGGTAGTTCCAATATATGAACTTTCCAATATTTTATATTGTTAATACAGTGATGTGAATTTTCTGAGGCTGTACTTAAGAATTTAACAGGGAATGATTTCAGAAATTTTGTCATTTCATAGTAACTTAACCACAGGTGTTTGGGTCACACACACTTTAATATTAGTCTTGCCTTCATCACTTACAAACTTGAGAACTCTGAGAGTCCCTTTTTTTTCTTCCAAATAATGGTTTTAATATTGACAGCCATACCTCATTTTATTTCACTTTGCTTTATTGTATTTTACAGATATTGTGTTTTTTAAAAATTAAAGGTTTGTGGCAACTCTGCAAATTTATCAGCACTACTTTCCTATAGTGTTTGCTCACTTCATGCACCTATGTCACATTTTGGCAATTCTTATAATCTTTCAAACTTTTCATTATTAATATATTTGTTTTGGTGATCTGTGATCAGTGATCTTTGATGTTACTATTGTAATTGTTTTGAGGTACCATGAGTCATGCCCATATGACAGTGATAAATGTTGTATGTTCTGACTAGTACACTAGCTGACTGTTCCTCCATCTCTCATCCTCACCTTGGGCTTTCCTATTTCCTGAGACACAACATTATTGAAATTTGGCCTATTAATAACCCTACAAGGGACACTAAATGTTCAAATAAAAGGAAGATTTTCATATTTATTACTTTAAATCAAAAGCTAAAATGATTAATTTTAGTGAGGAAGGCATATCAAAAACCAAGATAGGCCAAAAGTTAGGCCTTTTCTACCAAAGAGCCAAGATGTGAACCAAAGAAAATGCTCTTGAAGGAAATTAAAAATACTTCTCTGTGAACACATGAATGATAAGAAAGCAAAACAGCCTTATTGCTGATATGGAGAAAGTTTTAATAGCCTGTTGAGGAGATCAAACTTGCTGCAACATTTCCTTAAAGCAAATTCTAATCCAGAGCAAGCCCTAATTTTATGAAAGCTCAGAGAATTGAGGAAGCTGCAGAAGAAAAATTTGAAGCCAGCAGAGGTCGGTTCATGAAGCTTAAGGAAAGAAGCCATCTTCATAACATAAAAGTACAAGGTGAAGCAGCAACTGATGTAGAAGCTGTAGCACATCATTCAGAGCTAGCTAAGGTAATTAATAAAGGTGTCTACACTAAACAAGAGATCATCAATGTAGATGAAACAGCCTTATATTGGAAGAAGATGCCATCTAAGAGTTTCATAGCTAGAAACTTGATGTCTGTTCACATCATGTTCACTGAATATTTTAAGCCCACTGTTGAGACCTACTATTTAGAAAAAAAGATTCATTTCAAAATATTGTTGCTCATTGATAATGCACCTGGTCAACCAAGAACTCCGATGGAGATGTACAAGAAGATTAATGTTATTTTCATGCCTGCTAACACAAAATCCATTGTGCAGCCCATGGATTAAGGAGTAATTTTTATTTTAAAGTCTTATTATTTTAAATATACATTTTGTAAGGCTACAGCTACCACATTTAGTGAGTCCTCTGATGGATCTGGGCAAAGTACAATGAAAACCTTCTGGAAAGGATTCACCATTCTATATGCCACTAAGAACATTTGTGATTTATGGGAAGAAATTAAAACAATATGTCAAAATTAATAGGAGATAGGAAGAAGTTAATTCCAACCCTCAAAATGACTTGAGGGTTCGAGACTTCAGTGGGGAAGTAACTACAGATGTGGTGGAAATAATTAAAAAGGAATTTTAGGGGTAAAATAAGAAATTTTCGAAATTGAGGGGACCATGGAGGAAGCACAGGGCTGCAGAGCAGCAGAAGGTATATTTCCATAGAATAGTGGAAACTGAAAATCTGTAACAAGTACATTTCCATAGAATGAGGGAGCTGGGAACAGCAAAAGGTCTATATTTACAAAATAAAGAGAAGGAAGCCCTTCATCCAGAAGGAGAGGAAGAAAGCCCAAAGGGAATAGGAAAACAATAAAGAAGGAGGGGGGTGGGAGAAGATCCTCACCTCACATGTCCCATGTGAGGTTCAACCTTTGAGCCCAGGAGTTACTTAGTAAACAGTCTAAGAGAATAGTGACCAAACAGAGGGGATATCAAGGCACCAGGATCTGCAGCCTTTATAAGCCATAGGGAAAAGGAACTCAGTGGGACCCTTTCCCCCTTCCCACATGGGAGTCCATTCTGTGGGACTCTTTCCCTCTCCCCAGGTGGGAGTCTGTACTTGTTCTTCAATAAATCTCCACCTTTGCTATATCACTTTCTGTCTGTGGATTCATTCTTCAATTCTGGCAGACAAGAAATCTAGGTTCTAGTCAAAAAATTCCATATCAGAAGCAAGAAAAATAGAATCAGAACTGGAGCCTAAAGATCTAACTGAATTGCTGCAATCTCATGATAAAACTTTAATGGCTAAGGAGTTGCTTCTTTTGGATGAGAGAAAAAAAAAGAGTTTTTTTTTTTAAGATGAATTCTATTTCTGTTGAAGAGGCTGTGAAAATAGTTGAAATAACAACAAGGATTTAGAATATTATGTAAACTTAATTGATAAAGCAGCAGCAGAGTTTGAGAGGATCGACTTCCGGGACTTTTGACTTAAGATTTTGCATTTTTTTCTCCCCTGCAATATTTTAACCTAATGCTTTAAACTGGTTCGAGTCGCTCGTCTTCCTCCACAGTTGTGATTTCTACTCACCTCCTGATTATGCTATTTTTGGCAGTTTGAATTAAACTATTTTCCTTGTCCAGTCCTATATTATCTATGTTCAACACAGATTAACCACTCTCAAAATTATTCAAGTGTGGACAGCCCAGTAGTGATGAGCAATTATAACATATATTCTTCTCAAATTCAATATCTACATTCCTGGAGTCAGTACTCAGCTAGTCACTTTGAAATGACCTAACCAGAATTCATTCACAGAATTTTGATAAAAATGACAAGTCTAGAAATTGTCACTTAAGGAATGATGGTAAGAACTAAAATTTGCCTTTTACATAAAAAATAAACATTTAAAAGAGGATATAAGTGCTCTTTTCAAGTATCTGATAGGTTGCTCTAAGGAAACAGCAAATTTTATCTTACTCTAATACAAAAATTGGGATTAAGTCACCGGAGGGAAAATGAAAGGATTACAGTTTTTGGTGTGTGTGGTTTGTTTTTTTTTAAGTACAATATGAATAAAATAGTAAAAATATAGTAAGGAACTCCTTGTCACTGAAAATATGAAGCAGATGAACAACACTTCTTTCTTCCCCATCTCTACCACATGGGGGTAAGTTTTAAAGAATGTATAGAGAGAATTAATGCTAAGAGCAAGTTATTAGGATAATTTGCAAGTAAGTTGCATTCAATGCCAACATTCTTGAATCCTAGTTGACTTTTTTTTTTTAGAACACAAAGAAAGATACTGGACCCCAGGATGGACCCCAATTATAATGTGGAGAGACTTAATAAACAATAGTTAAATGTGAACCTAATGGTGGGTTCAAAGAAGGTATGTATGATAACTCCTAAACCAAAGATAGACAATGACTCTGACAAATCTCAGAGGGAAGGAGGGGTGGAGTGGGAAGAGATTAACTAAATAATTTATAAGCATATATGCATAACTCATGGACACAGACAATATTGCAGTGAAGGCCTGGGTGGAGGCATCCCAAGGGGGAAGGGATCAGTGGGGGAAAGAAGGGGACATCTGAAATTCTTTTAACAATAAAGATTTAAAAAGTAGATAGGCAATGATTGCAACCATTTCTTTTTAGGTTGTGTTAATAAAAATTCCAGATCTTTCTGAGAAATTTAAAGAGAGTTTACTTAGGGTTTGCAAATCAGGAAAAAATAGCTCTTGGCATGAACCAAAAGTATGCACCTGTTACAGAGAACCCGAATAATCAAACAATGCCGGAGAGTTTGGAGTCACACTTTATTTACCGTGGTGGCTTAGCGAAAATGAATTCAAATTCTAAGCCCCGGCTACAAGCAGAATTCCCTTTTTATTAAAGAGCCAGCCCTTTGTGCACTTAGTGGTTATCTTGCTGCTGGCCTTGAAAACAACACAGTTCTATCCAATTAAAAAATGCACTTGGCATGGCATTGAGAGTATGGGCATATCTAGTCTGCGGCCTACAAGGTCAGACAGTTAAGTTTATCTTCCCTCATTATTCAAGCAGGCTAAAGCATGTTAGAAAGCAAGTAAGTTTTCTTAGAATAAGAGTCTGTCTAAAAAAACAGCAGAGAATTCCAAACAGTAGTTTTTACAAAATAGGGGTTTGCCTCCTCACACCCAGGTGGGGAAATAGAGAGCAGGATTTTAAAGGAGAACTTTGCAAGGAGCTGATCAGTAAAGAAATAGGTTGCTAGAGGAGATAAGATCACAAACATACTCTATTCATTTTCTGATTCAAGGGGGCAACTGGACCTTTAAGATTCAACTGACTCAGTGGTCAGCAAGTGGGGTTGTGAGATAAGAATGAGTTATATATAATTAATCCTAGTCTTTTTCCAGGCTTGCAACACAAAGACCTTCTGATCAAAGAGTTACAGTACAAAGAGTGTTTTTTATCAATAGCACAAGGAGTATGGCTTATCAAACAGCATGCACAGCACCAGATGCTGTCTGCCCTGGAGGCAGTTCAAGAACCCAAAAGAGCAGTCATACTGAAATAGAATTTTTGGACTGGAACCCAGATTCTTTGTCTGCCAGAGTCCAAGAATGAATCCATGGACAGAAGGTGGTATAGCAAAGGTGGAGATTTATTGAAGAACAAGTGCAGACTCCCACATGGAGAGGGGGAAAGAGACCCACAGATTTATTGAAGAACAAGTGCAGACCCTCACATGTGGAGAGGGGGAAAAGGTCCCACTGACTTCCTGTTTCCATGTTATAAAGGCTGCAGTTCCTGTGTCCTGAAAACACCTCTGATTGGACAATATTCCCTTTCAAATTGGTTACTATAGTAACTCCTGAGGCCCTCCTCCCTGATTGTCTTCCTATTCCTTCTGGGCTTTCTTCCTTCCTCTTTATTTTGTAAATATAGACCTTTTTTTGGCTACTTCCAGTTCCCTTGTCTTATGTAAATGCAATTGTTGCTGCTCCCTGCACCTGGCTTCCCTGTGTTATGGAGATGTACCTTCTCCCAATCTGTATCCCTATGTGTTTTTTTTTTTTTTCTATGGACCCCAATTCTGAAAATTCCCTAAACCTGCCTATATTCCCCTAAATTTTCTGTTTCAATACCTTGTAAGCAGCTTTAGAGTCCAAACTGCAAAATATCCAAATATCAGGCCATAAATTGAAGTTTTTTTAAGTCTTCAGTTGGAATAATGAAGATTAACTCTTAGAAGCAAATTTTATATTCATTATGATTATGTCCATGTATTTTCTAACGGGTGAGTTTTGATGCTTAGCTTTGACCTCCTACTGTAATTAGTGAAAGAAAGAAAGATATGGCACTTGACAAGCTCCAACCTTACAAATAATTCCAGAAAATACACCTTGTAGGAACACGTACATACTTGTAAACCATTTGCTATTAATAATATTACTAACTTAGAATAGTCACAATCCACATCTAAACAACTTATACATAAATCACTGATTGGGGGACACTTTTGTCAAATATGTTTTAAAATTTCAATATTTCTACAAACCTTATATATAAAATCCTAGGTATTATATTTTATAAGCTAGAAACCTGATATCTCTTGGAAACTGAATTAGCACAACATTATAACTTAAAACATTATACTCTGGAAGATGCCAAAATATGGAAGTAGCCTTAGAAAGGTTGCTAATGGCACTTCTTTAGAGAAGGCTTTGGGTGATAGGAAAGGTGAAGAGGGGACTAGTTAGGAAGGGGAATGTTGAGTTATTCTGATCAGCTTAGGATCTGGTGATTTCACTTATATAGCATTATTCAAGAAAATATTGGTTTTCGTCAAAATGACAGTGTAGGTAAATGTGGTATTTGCCTCCTCCCACAACCACATCAGAATCACAGCTAAACTATAGAACAATCATTTTCCAGAATGGTCTGAAATCTGGCAAAATGGAAGTCCTACAACTAGGGAATTAAAGAAGAATACGTGGAGACTGGTAGGAGGGGCGGAGATGTGGGGCAGAATCGCAGAACTGGCTGGGCCCACACACACTTGTGACAGTTTAAAATCAGGAGGGGTATCCTGGCTGTGGAAGTTTTACCTGAGAATCAAGGGGTCCCAGCCCCACATCAGGTCCCCAGCCCAGGGTAGCAGTACCTGGAAGAGAAGTACCCATATCTTTGAGCTCTAAAAACATGCAGGATTATGGCTGAGTGACATTGAATCTGCTGGAGTCCCTGGCAGTTCCTTTTAAAGGGCCCTCACATGAACCTACTCAGATTCCTGCCTCTGAACTCCAGCACCAGAGCAGCAACTTGAAAGGAACCAGAGACATATAGGGAGGAACTAACTTGTCTGGAATCAGAGGGAGAGCTGGAGGGGCAGTTTTCTCCCAGACGGATGTGCTGGCAGAGGCCATTGTTTCTTAGCTGAGCCCTCCTGAAACAAAGCCAGCAGGCAGGCACCATATATGAATCTCCATCATCTTGGCTCACACTTCTTGCCCCACCCTCCAGGTGCCCTGTACCTCTCAATAAGTGTTCCCAGGCCTGGCATTAGTGGTAACCCACCTTGGTTCATAGTTTGACCTCTCCTGGGCACCTCCAAGCCCAACATAAGTAGCAGCCATCTGCAGAGTGCTCTGTAGCTTGTGCTGGGTGGGCCCAGGCAGGGCATGGAAGTATCTGACTTTGCACCTTCTGAGAAACCCCAGAGTCAGTGTACTGGTGGTCAGCTTCAGACCATGCCAGAGTGCAACTCTACCACCTCCAGGAACAACACATTTAAGGGGCAGACTTGGTGAGCACCAAAGCCCCTCTAAAGCAAGTCCTGCTCAATTGGGTTGGCTCCTGCCCAGTAGCTCTTCTGCTATAGTCTCTGATCCTTGCAACCTAGAGTTCAATCCCCCCTTTAATGCCAACATCAATAAAGGTTCAACTACAATAGAACAGTGCACATAGCTCACACATGGGTGCACCTGGAGTGCCCAGCTCAGGTGACTGGGGAGGTTGAGCAACTGGGCCCTACAGGACACCTATTACACAAGGCCACTCTACCAAGTCCAGCAGACATAGCAGGTCTACCTAATACATAGAAACAAACACAGAGAAGTAGCCAAAATGCAGAGACAAAGAAACATGTTGCAAATAAATAATAATAATAATAATAATAATAATAAAAATAATAAACAAAACAGAAGAAATCTTCAGAAAAAGAACTAAATGAACAGAAACAAGAAAATTACCAGATACAGAGTTCAAAACAAGGGTCATAAGGATGCTCAAGGAACTGAATGAGCACTTCAAGGACTTAGTGAAACATTAACAACATAAAAAAGTCAGAAATGAAGAATAATTTACTGGGAATTAACAGTAGAGTAGAAGATGCTGAGAATGAAATCAATGATTTAGAATATAACGAAGCAAAAAACACCCAATTGGACAGAAAAAGAAAAAAAAATATGAAGATAGTGTAAGGAGTCTCTGGAGCAACCTCAAGAGTACCAACATTTGCATCAGGGGATTCTCAAAGGAGAAGATGGCCCTTGACCCCATTTCCATTTTTTTTTTCTAATATGTTTTTCACCTAATAAATTTTTGGTGCCTACCCCCATTTGGGGGTATTGCCTACCCCCATTTGGGGGTATGTTCTTTGGAGAGCTAGACTAACATATTGCAATAGATGATTGCTTCTACTCTGGTGGAAGATGAGGTATGTTTGTAGGTTGAAAATAAATAGATGACTGTTTATTCTTGCCCAGTTTTAGCATTTATATCTGCATAAAATTAAGGCTTTATGAGATAATCCTTATAAGGCAGGCATTTGAAATTTAGAAGATATCAGAAGGCCTTTACGATGATTGTGGATAAAAAACATCATGCTTAACGCATAGTTGTCTAGAACAGCACAAAAACTTTGCTGCTTCTTAGTTTAAATTTCTTCACTTGTATAATGTAGATGTTAGCTTTTAAGTTAGCCACCTTGGCACACTGAGGAAGGTACATATATATCTTCTCTACTTCAGGATCTTCAATACCACAGTATGTGTATCTAGAACTATGAATAGGTAGATTATTAGCACAAAGTTTTTATATGAAATGCAATGCAACCTTTCAAAGCTTTGATTTATTCTAATCATCAGAGATTAAGCATACATTATTTGAAAGCTAACTGATAATCATTGTACAAATTATCCAGGAGTGAAGAATGATTTTATGGGAAACACTGCTAATCTCAGATAGGCTGTTATCATTGTTAGTACTATAAACAGTGGGTAACATGCTTCCATTTATTATAGCTGTTTCTTTTCTCCATAAAGGATTTATCTTATAAAGCCTTAATTTTATGCAGCTATAAATGCTAAAATGGGCAAGAAAAAACAATCAATTATCAAACACATAGATTTTGAGGTTAATTAATTTTAAAATATTTACCATAATTATTTTTCAGTTCCAGATGTATAGTTTACCCTCTACATACCCTGGAGATTTTTGCAACCCTAAGAGTAAATTACAAAATTATTGGATTAACTTAGAGTTTAAAGAGTTTATGAATTTATTTTATTAGATGTATTTTTCTATTGAATTTTAGTTTTTAGATGATCAGATAAGAATTCAGTGACAATAATATAAGATTTTGGGTTGACATCATTTCTGGGGAAAATGAAATCATACTATTTGGTTATCATAAATGCATAAAGACAGCAATCTGAATTTCTAACTTGAAAACTCAATGTCTATTTCTTATCATACTTTCCATGAGGAGTTTAGTAACCTGATAATTGCCAATCTTTATATTTTATATAAAGAAGCTCACACAAAAATACTCTATTACCATATACTCTACTAATGTGGTTGGTGAAAGTGGCAAGGTTGTGCAACTCCATTGCATTTTTTTTCAACTCTAGAAAAGGAAGTGTTAACAAAAACTCAATATATATCTATATATACATCCATAGATAATATTTATGATGCAATTCATTAATGGATCGATATGTAGATATTTATGTAAGTGTTATTAATTAATTTTTTTCCAACAAAAACATTTCCCCCAAAAATACATAGAGTGAAGTAATAGTAAATGTGTAAGATACAATTTGCATTTCTCTGCTTGTTACATAAACTATGATATTATAATAAAAATGAAAGAAATGGGCTTACATGCTCTAATTTGACTCCACTGGAGATTTCTATGGTATTAGTTTCCTACAATTTGTGTATATTTTTGGTTCCACTGTATTTTCCCCAAATATTCACTTAAAAGAAAATACATATCAAAAAATATTTGACATTTCTAAAGGGAACAATCAAAATTCTTAAATGCTTCTCCAACACATAATCTGTTTGTATATTTAGAGCTTCTGGTGCTTACTAGAGGCATGGGTGGCTTTTGCCTTGATGAAAGCACTGTATCAAGCTTTGTCATTCAACTTAAAGAATTATCCAAGATGTAGAAAAGCAAAGAGCAATGAGAATGTACTCCCATTGGAGAATGCTCTCAAATTAGAAACTCAAATGATATTATAGGTGAAGAACATAGAAAAGGACCTCATAAATATATAAAGGAGAACAAACAAGATCAAGCAAGAAAATAAAAGTAGTCTGGAGAAGGGTAGAATAATGTCACAGAAAGAATGTAAAAGAAGTAATTAGCAACCAGATCATGTAGGGCCCTTTAGGTCATAATATGGATGGATTTTGGTTTTTCCTCAGTGATAAGAAGTTATTGAGGAACTTAGAAGAGAAGAGTAATATCAGATTTATATCTGAAGAAGACTATTATGTATTCTCTATAAAAGATAACCTACAAGAAAGCAGTGAGAAGGTGAAGTATGTTGGTGGTTTTGACCAGACTGGTGATGACAGTGGTCTAATTAGAAGTAATGAAATTCTGAATATATTAAAGGTAAAGTTAGTGGGATTTCTGACTGATAAGAGTAAGGTTAAGATCTAGAGAGGACTTGAACTTGGCAGTAATGTTTTGACCTGAACAACAAGAATGACTATTAACTGAAATGGGGTGGATATGTAAAAACTCTGTTTTGGATATATTAAGTCTGATATATCTATTGGACTTCCAAAGGGGGAATTATTGAATAAGTTTTTAGAGACTTGGTTCTGGAATTAGAGGAAATAATCAGTGTACAGGTGCTTTGTACAGACATGAGACTAGATGAATTAATATAGAGAAAAGAGGTCCAAGAGCTGAGACCTGAGATTACACAGTTATTAGAGATCTACAGAAATTAACAAAAGAGATAAAGAAAAAAATGGGTAGAAATGTAGGCAGAAATTTAGTGAGTTTTTTGAAAGACAAAAGAGGAAAGTGTTTTATAGAGAATGATTACCAAAGCCAAATGTTATTACTAGATCAAATGAGATAAGGACTGAGATTTACTTTAGGATGTGAATCATGAATGTTATTGGTGAACATATAATATCCTACAAATCTTATCTTAGAATGGGGAAATTCACATTACTAAAATATCAATATGTCTTGACTTAAGTTTTCATTTAATGACTAGAGACCTGGTGCATGAAATTCGTGCACTGGTGGGGTTGTCCCTCAGCCCAACCTGCACCCTCTCCAATCTGGGACCCCTCAGGGTATGTCCCAGGGATCTGGCCTAAACAGGCAGTCGGACATCCCTTTCACAATCCGGGACTGCTGGCTCCCAATTACTTGCCTGCCTGCCTGATTGCCCTAACCACTTCTGCCTGCCAGTCTGATCACCCCCTAACCACTCTTCTGCCAGCCTGACTGATGCCTAACTGCTCCCCTGCCAGCCCAATTGTCCCCAACTGCCCTCCCCTGATAGCCCGGGCACCCCCAAATGCCCTCCCCTACATATTCCCTCTTTATTAGATAGGGTTTTTTCTTTAACATATTGGACAGCCCTAACTGGTTTGGCTCAGTGGATGGAGCGTCGGTCTGCCGACTCAAGGGTCTCAGGTTCGATTCTGGTCAAGGGCATGTACCTTGGTGGGGGCACATACCCAGTGGGGAGTGTGCAGAAGGCAGCTGATCGATGTTTCTCTCTCATAGATGTTTCTAGCTCTCTATCCCTTTCCCTTCCTCTCTGTAAAAAATCAATAAAATATATTTTTAAAAAAAGAAACATTTAAGATTCCTCCATATCTGCCTGGCTGGTGTGACTCAGGGGTTGAGACCCCAGGCTGCTGCTGGGAGGGGATCACTGGGTGCGGGTGTGTGCCTCTCCCAGGCTGAGACCTCAGGCTGCTGCTGGGAGGGGCTTGCTCCATGGGAGTGTGTAGCTCTCCCAGGCTGATACCCCAGGCTGCTGCTGGGAGGGGATTGCTGGGTGCAGGTGCATGCCCCTCCCAGGCTGAGACCCTTGGCTGCAGGTTTGTGTGTGTGGGATCACTATGTGGGGAGTGAATTTGTTTTTGTTTTTTATAAATGGTCAGCAGGGCCTCTGGTCAGCATTCCACCAGGCCGCTTATGCTGCCAGCTCTCAGCAGCAGCCCTCCCTGAGACTGGGAGCCTCTTGCGAGGCTGAGAGGACTGGGCACCGCCATCTTGCGGCTATGGGTGCCGCCATTTTTGTCGTGGAGTGACAGTTAATTTGCATATTTCTCTTTTATTAGATAGGATTAATTAGCTAGCATATAGGAAGATATGAGCTTACCCAATAGAAAAAAGAAAAGGCAAAATAAAAATTTTTGGCCTTTTGTGTAATACTTAAAATATAATATAAAAAAATACAAAATAGTAGAATAGGAAGAGAAAATATATACCCTTAATAATTTTCCCTCTCTGGATAAATACATATTTTAAAAATTGTTTATACCTGTTATAGAAATAATCTCAGAATTCATCTAATTGGCAAAACTAACAACTGGAAATATTGGTTTCTATTTTTTTTGTATGTTTTCTCCAATTACTATATTGTGATATGAAGGATGTTTTACTTATTACATTGGTTAGTTGAAAGGCTTCCTGGAATCCTATTTGCTACTGAGTGACTGTAAGGTCATCATGAATGCCATTTGCTGATATTAAGCACTGCAATATGCACCACTGAAGAGGATAATCTGATATTTAATTAAAATAGGAGATTCTCTGGAACTGTCAGCCAGCTTCCTTTGTGATGTTAAAAAGAAACTGAATTAAAATTATCATAGTGCTAGAAATATTTAAGAAACATTAAATAATCTAAAATTGGGAGTTATTCAGTACATTTTCAGGACTGACACATACACACACTGATATACACATACACAACAACTTAAATTCTAGCTTCTTAAAATTAGAAAAAGCTTAACATTTTATTGCCCTGATTATTTTCACTAGAGTGAAAGAAATAATTACCCTCACAATGCCTTTAAGGCTGTGATCTTCAAAGTCAAAAGGCCACAGTCACACATAGCTCATGTTTTGTTTTGTTTTTTTCCCTTCTTAAATTACCTGACTAATTGCTTAACACTATGTTTCACTTGGGCAAGAGAAAATAGGCTGGAGAGAAAAGAGAATTACAAAAATTCCCCTAGAATTTAGATGTCAATATGAAGAGGTTTTATTGTCTCACAAGCTTCTCTTAAGCATTTCTCTTTTGGTTCTGGTTTGTATAGAGTCACTATCATAACTCATTAATGATGACTAAGTTAATATATGCTATTTAACTGAATATTTAAAAAGGAACAAATATAAAACTAAGGAAAAAATAAAATTCAATCGATTTTTTAAATTAGAAATTATTTCCTAAGATAATGAAACAGGAATTTTAGGGGAACATCAGCAGGTTTAGGGAATTTTTAGAATTGGGGTTCATGGGGAAAAAATAGGGCTATAGATGGGGAGAAGGTACATTTCCATAACACAAGGAAGCCAGGTACAGGTACATTTTCATGAGACAAGGAAGCAGCAACAAGTATATTTCCATAAGACAAGGGAACTTGAAGTAGCCAAAAAAAGATCTATATTTACAAAATAAAGAAGGAAGAAAGAAACCAGGAAGTGCCAGAACTAATAGCCAGGACCAGAGTGGCCACCTGGAGGGCCCTTCAGTCATCAAGGCTGCCACCAGTCACCCCTCTGGCCCCTGAGCAGGGATCAGAGAATGTACCAAGCACCCTGCTGGCCTGGGCCCAGTGGGCCTGTATATAGGGTTCATGTGCAATAGGGAGGAACATCTTCTATTTTTTGCTGCCCACTCCCCGACACTGTCGGGGCAGGGGAAGTAGGTATTTTGAGACATAGTACATGCACTACAAATAAAAGTCTTGAAGTTGCCAAAAAAAAAAAAAAAAAAAGAGCAGGTCCACCGGCCACAAGCTCCCTCCCTTCCCCCCAGCTAGCCCCACCCCTGATTAGCCGATCCCACCTTGATAGGCTAGCAGCCCCTCCCCCTGGCCGCCCCGCCCCTGATTGCACCCCCTCACCCCAATAGGGGGCGGGCTGGCCAGCCAACCTTCTACAGAACCTCCCCTCTGCCAGCCATTCCCCCAATGGGCCCCCACCACCCTGAGTGGGCCACAGCCCCTCCCCCAGTCAGCCCCACCCCTGATCACCCCCCACCCCAATAGCCGGTGGGCTGGTTGGCCAACCAACCATGGCCCCTCCCCCAAGCCACTGGCTCCCTATCAGCACCCCAACCCCAGTCGAGGCATGGCCAGCAGGCTACAGCCCCTTCCCATGGCTGTCCACACCCCCAATCGGTGGAACCCACCAGCCAATCACAGGCAGCACCTTCCCCCAGCTGTCCCAGCAGTGATCAGGCCCGATTGGGCTGGCCAGCCAGCTGGCCAACTTCCCGCCATCTCCTCCCTCCTCCTCTCGACCAGCCCAGCCCTGATCAGCCCCAGTTGGGGCCAGGCCAGCCAGAACCCAAGTTTTATCCATGCTGTAGCATATGTTAATACCTCTTTTTATTGCTGAATAATATTTCATTGTATGGTACCACATTTAACTTATCCATTCATGAATTAGTAGATGTTTAGGTTGTTTCTACTATTTGTTTATTATAAATAATGCTGTGAACATTGCACAAAGGTTCAAATTTCTCTTCTCACCAACATTTTTGTTTGTTTGTTTTATTTTGTGTTGTTTTGATAGAAACCATCTGATGAGTGTGTGATAATATCTTGTGTTTTTGATTTGCATTTCACTAATGATTACTGATCTTGAGCATCTTTTCATGTCTGTTGCTCCTTACTCTTTTGGCTTTGTAGTATGAAGGGAACTTGATTACTTGGATATTCTACAGGCCATCACATTAGCCTGTTATATTGAGGCCATTATGTTGATTATGCCTTAGGAAAAGAATTGTTTAAGTTTTTGGGTTCCTCAGCAATGTCACTTGTATACTAGATGGTAGAACATCAACTTCAAAAATTCAGGGCCTACAAAATTTTTTTTAAGTTTTTTATAATCTTGAACATGCTGCGACCTCTGCTTCAAAGTAAGAATCAATAAATTAATTAATAAATAATAAAATGTTATTATATCTTGTACCTCTGAAACACTAAGAAAGAGAATCATTTTCAGGCCTTCCCAATTTTTGGAGATGGTATATACTAGAATTAGAATTAGTGCAAAATTATTTATTTAGTGTTTTGCAAGGATCACAGCTTTGAATAAGGATCAGAGTATAAGAAGGGGGCATTGAAAGAGATTTGGACTGAAATACTAAGATGGTGCTGCTTTTTGGGACATATGACCTAACAAATCCCATGTTGTTGTAGGTATTTGTGGTGCATAAAAAATTTTTGTGACTATCTGGAACTTTATTAGAGGAGTTGTGACATGAACCCCTAAAAGACTCTAGAATAATACCATACCATATTCATCAGATAAAGGTTTATAATCTGAAAAGCAGCTTCTGCTGTGGCCCTAGTCCCTAAGTAGATGTTCAGCACCTGACATGGGAAATCCAATGATTATACAGTCAGAAATAGAGTATCAAATCATAAAACTAAGTAAGCATGTCAGTAAGCCATGGAATGGTAGAAGTGGTTTATTCAAGATTGGATCTGAACTGGCCCAGAGAACATAGGTAAGTTGTCAAAGATCCCCATGTATCCCCAAGCCACATTACCACTGTTTGACTGAGCCTCTCCCTCAATACACACATATAGCCCTATGAAATGTTATCTGCAACCAAATGATAAAGTTGCAATAAAAATATGGGCTTGGTTTATGATTGGGATGGCTTGATATATTGGTGAAGGCTGCAAATGGACTAGTGCTATATTGAAGCCTCACATGAGAATAGTCATGAAAGTTACTGTTCAGAGGAATCTTCCTAGTCAGCAATGCTTGGAGCAATTTATAGGGTGATAAGCTGTGTGAAAGGAAAAATGTCCTGAAATAAAATATATATTTGAACTTAGGAGAAATTGAGAGGTTTGATGGTAGAAGGAATTTGGAACAAGCAAAAAAAAAAAAATGAAGGCAAAGAAGTTTGGAAGTTTGAGAATGAGTATGGGTAGAGGACAAAAGTATGCAGATCATTACTTCTCATACCAATGAACACCTACAAGTTCCTCTATGAAAGGTCACTTGTATCTAAGTTTTAGAATCTTTGGGTATATATTGAAGTTGGATTTATGGAAACCTATAGACCAGGTTATCCCCTTTCTGAGTTTTATACCAACCAAGTAATGGCATTAACTCCCTCCTTTCATGTGTCAAAAATAAAATACAAGTTTTTTGCTTGTTGGCTTTTTAACTAGTCTGCAAATGTTTGACTCAGCTCTTTTACATTTTCTTTGAACACCTGCCTTCCCTTTTTAAGATCTACTTAGGAGTACATTCACAGCTTGTTGGTGTTGCTTTGTAAGCTATGGTGTTATATTGGTTAGGTCACCCTAAACTTGTCAATAGGTGAATGAGAGATGTGTGAAAGATGCTTATGGCAATCAATGATAACTTTTTTTTTGGGTATAATCCTTTTAAACAGTACTGTGAACTCAATGATCACTACTAAGATAGCTCGTTGTGCTGAACTGCCTGCATGCATACTATGCTAGTGATGCTGCTAAAATTCCAGATAAGCAGTTGAAGGAAATAACGCCCATCTGGGCATGTCCAGGGAATTTGAAGATAGATTCCCATTACCAGTCATTGTATGTATAGTATCTCTTTTCCTTACTGAGGGGCTGAAGGGTACTTTGGATGATGGGCTTAAGAATGAGACAGACTTGGAGTGTTACACATTTTTTTTTGTTAATCTGACAACTTTTATATATAATCATAAATTCTATCAGTGAAAGCACAAACATAATAAACTTTTCACAGAACATCTTGCATTTTTCCTTATGAATAGCATTTAGGAATTGCATCTTATTCATCTTCACAAATCTATTCTCCTACATTGTAGCACTCTTCTCTGAGACCTGCTTTTAACCTGCAGTTTTCAACACGTGCATTGAAACTCAGGTTAAAATATCTCTTTTGTTCCTAAATCAATCTAAACTGTTAATGCCACATAAATTACTCTTTTTTTTAGGTTCCCAAGCTATAGGTCACCCCACCCTTTACTCTAAGCCAACTCAACCTTTCATTTTTTCAGCCAGGCTTAGTGCCCTAGAGTCTTTCTTGTTAGGAGAGCAATTCTAACAGAGAGAAAGTCTTTGTCAGATATATTTATTTACTTCTGCTGCCTAGAATTTGCTGGCACAAAATAGTGGGCAGTAAATATTTGTATGTAACCAAATGAATAAATGGAGAAATGAATTATGCAGTTTGAAGGTTAATATTATTCTTCTGGAAAATGCTATTAATTTTAGTGACATAATCTTTAGTCTGCAAATGGTTCTTTTACCATTATGCCATGGAAGCAGGGATGTGAAGAGTTCAATAAAATTAAAGTTAAAATAAGAAGTCATTTTAAAAACCTAGCAAAATACAAAGAAGATGAGAAAGTTCTAAACAAATTCTATTATTTCTAGCTAAAACTCAAATTTTGCCTCCATTCAACTTACCCTTTTTCCTCTTTCACACAAAGAAGAACATTAGTGGACAGGTAAAATCTAAGTATAATAATGGGACTCTACTGCCATTGTTTGTATCTATCAGAGAGATGAGTGGGCATTCTTAAAAGAATTGTGTCTGTGTTTATTTTTCAGAGGACTGGAACATTCAGTTCAAAAGAGATATTGCCACTCTGGCTGGTGTTGCTCAGTGGTAGAGCATAGCCCATGCACCGAAAGGTCTCATGTTCGGTTCCTAGTCAAGGGCACATACCTGGGTTGCAGGCTCGTTCCAAGCCATGGTTATAGTGCATGCAGGAGGTGACGAATCGGTCTCCTGTGATATCTCTCTCTCTCTATCTCACTCTCTCTCTCATATGTCCCTCCCTTTCTCTCTCTCTAAAAATCAAGGGAAAACCATCCTCAGGTGAGGATTAAAACAAAACAAACAAAAAAGATGTTGTCTCTTCTGATTCATCTTTGCCTTAAAAGTCCCAGGTGGCAACACTGGGACCATGCTGCTCTAATCCTTAAAGTCTGCTGTTCTCATTCTAGCTGCTTCCTCTGTGGCTTTGCCCCTTTGCCATCTCTGAATTTTCCTTTACGCACCATCAGAATGCTAGTTGGGGATGCAGATGAGGACTAGAAGAGGAAGGTTAGAAGAACATCATTTGGCCTAATTTTAGATTGCAATTTCTTTGTGTCATTAATGACACAGGCCAAATGGCTTCTCCATTGGTTTTAGCATAGCATGCCATGGGTTGCAGTTTCAATAGGCTCTCTCATTGTAATACCTAGCATTGATGAAAATTTATAAAGTATGATAGATATGTGCTTTACATATACTGACTTCATTTTAATATCACAACATGCCTAAGGGTCAAGTCTTATTATTATTATCATCCTCATTTCATTCTGAGTATTTTGAAACAAAAAAATTAAGTAATTTTCTCAATTTCATATAGCCCTTAAAAGAAGTATTTGACATTACAGGTGAAGTAATCTGGTTCTGCATTTCGCACTCTTAATTTCTTCACTATAACTCTTCTTCATAAACAGAGCATACATTTAATAGACCTTGACTTCGGGGTAAACTTCTCTCAGAAACCTTAAAGGTACTGTGTTTATGGAAATACTGGATAAGATTAGGCAAGTTATTAATTTTACAAATATCTGTTTAATGCCTACTTTATGCCAGGTTTTATGTTTCATTGTTTGCCTACATCTCTGGCCAATAATCTATACAAATGAATATGGCCTTAAATGATAATCATAAAGTTTAATATAATTAAAGTAAGGATACTTTTGTCTTTTCTAACATTTAAGTAAAACAATGGAAAATAATAATTAAAAATTAACATTACTACAATACAATTTTGGAGATAGTGACATGCTGAAGAGGTAAATTAGGAGAAAAGGGAGTTTGTGTCAAATTGTTTTTCCAAGCTAGAGACTGGACTGTGAGAACTTGAAATTTATGAAAACAGAACAAAATAATATTTCATGTATCTAAGCTTTTAGTGGTACTCATCTCTGATTGTGTAAAAGGGTAAGAAACTATTTGTTTAGGCAGTTTGTTAGTAAAATGTGAAGGAAAGGAAGCATCTAATAGACATTTTTAATTATAAGGCACTATACAATGAAATATTTTTAAAAATATTGTGGGACTAGGAAGAGAAATTATTTAGCATTACCTTTACCTTCATATATTTCATTTGTCTGGTCAGATGAAAAGAAATTTAAGTGCAACTTAGCTGTAAAAAAAAATCAGTAATTCTTAAAGACCTGTAACTATTTTTCTATTAATACATTAAGAATAACTTCATCATTCTTTCTGAACTCCCTGATGCCCCTTCATGAAACTTGACCTTCACCCTTTATACCTAAGAGTTCTAAACTGAAGTGTTTTCATATTTCTACATATCATTATTTCTCTCTCAAGCAATGTGTCTGAACTGAAAAATGAAGACTGAGAATAATTACATTGAACAAAATGTTCAGTTCTACACATTTCCATCTTAGAACATCTTTGACAGTTAAGTCTGTGTTCTGAATTCTCTAGTGAACTCTTACCCAGTTTTAAGAACCATTCAAGAATTACCCTTTCCTGAAACCCCTTCCAGAATCTTTAGCCCAGTAATTCTCAAAATGTGGTCTTTAGACCAGCACTTTTGCAATATCTGGAGACTTGTTAAAAATGAAATGTTAGTCATATCTCAGTCTACTGAATCCGAAACTCAGCGTTATTGCTAAGAGTTTGAAAAGGGCTCTAAATAATTCCTATGCAGTTTGGGAATCACTGGCCTAAATTATGTTTTCCTCCTTTATGGTCTAATACTTTCATGCATATACTTCACTTACCATATTTGAAATGTTTCATTTATAAGAGCGTTTTACTTTTTTTTTTGTATTCATTAATCAATCTTCCTTTACCTTTCTTAGGGAAGTGATTATGTAATCCCTGATTTTTTGTATTCCCTAGTTGATGGGAAACATAAAAATGCATTTTTGGGAGGAGGTAGCAATCTGTACCTAGTTAATCAGCATCCCTAATGCACATTCTTGTTAGCCTATAATCAAGTCTCTGCCCCTATATTAATTATCTGGTCTTGCAAGCCCTATTTACCTAAATACTCACATTTTACAGAGGCCATGAACCATGAACAATACACAACCCCCAGAGTGGGTTATCAGCACTTGGCACCAGGCCAGGCCTTTAGGTGTGGTATCATGGCCCTCATCCCAACACTTGGGCTTTTTGCAAAGTCAGTGAAAGGTCTGGAAGTCTGATCCTTATTTGGGGGACAAAGAAACCAAAGGGTATATCGAGAAAGCTTCCTCCTTATTGGTTGGCTCAGGATTTGGAAACAGGCTCCCCTGAGTAACGGTACTAGTACATCTGGAAATAAATGGGTTTTTCCTGTATCTTCAAGTACTCCTGTGTATTTTCAGTCACCTGGTAAATTCTGTAACATAGTGACTAGTAGAATAGTAGAATTTGCCAAATTCTATGGTAGTTAATTTTCTAATATAAATTTGTCAAGGGTTATTCTTGCCACTATTTTCCAAAGAAATGAATCTAGTATTTTCTTCTCCTAGAAAATATTTTATTCCTGAAAGGATTTAAAACATCTATTAACTTAATAAATTTAGTAGGAAAGTAATTTATAAATTTAGTAGGAAATTTAGTACTCTAAATTTAGTAGGAAAGTAATGCACAAAATTAATGTAACTTAGATACAAAAGAAGTGCATGGTGACTTCAAGTTCTAAACAAAATGGAGTAGGCAGACCTATCCTTATTCCTGCCAATAAAAACCCTGGGCATCATATAAAAAACTTAAGACTTTCATAGAGGGAGACAAGAAAAATCCTGCATATTGTTTAGGAACTTCAGGACCTGAGGAATGTTATGGCAGTAAGCTTCCTGTTGTTTTCTTCTTCAAATAGTTTCACAGAATGTTGGAGAAGTGGGCAAACTAGAAACAGAAATTAATGTAGATTAAAAAATCCATAAGAATCACCCATTCTCAACAGCCAAAAGACAAAGAGAAAGGGGCATACAACTCAAATAAATTCATACAACTCTAGTAAATCACCATGGAAAAACCTTTAATCTCACACTCACCTCTATCAGCAAAGGGAAAAGGAGGACCAAAAATTCCACACTTTGCCAGACTACCATGAATCACCCTCTTCTTCACCCTAGTCGCATCAGAGAAGTTCAGGTAGGGAACTGGAACTTTCGTGCCTATCCTACCAGTTCAATATTTGAAAATCAAGCAAGCCCTGGCTCAGTGGTTCAGTTGGTTGGAGCATTATCCCACACACACACACACAAAGGTTGTAGTTGTGGCACATATCTGGGTTGTGGCACATAATCTGGTCAGGGCCTGTAGGGGGGACAACTGATCTCTCTCTCTCTCCCTACCTTCCTCCCTCCCAAAAAAATAATGAAAATCCTTGGGTGAAGATTATAAAATAAATCAATGTAATCCCTCATATTCACAAGCTAAAAATTCTAAAAATTGCTTAATAATATCAACTGATAGAAAAATCACTTAATAAAATTTACTATTCATAAAAATTCTCAGACACTCTAGAAATAGAGAACTTTCTCAATTGATAATGAATTCCACAAAACAAAACAAAAAACTTAATGCTGATGGGCACTTAGGCTGTTTCCAAATATTAGCTGTGGTAAATTGTACTACTATGACCATAGGGGCGCATATATCCTTTCTGATTGGTGTTTCTAGTTTCTTGGGATATATTCCTAGAAGTGGGATCACTGAGTCAAATGGCAGTTCCATTTTTAGTTTTTTGAGGAAACTCCATACTGTTCTCCATAGTGGCTGCACCAGTCTGCATTCCCACCAGCAGTGCACCAGGGTTCCTTTGACTCTGCATCCTGGTCAGCACTTGTCATTTGTTGATGATAGCCATTCTGACAGGTGTGAGATGGTATCGCATTTTTGTTTTGATTTGCATCTCTCAGATGTTTAGTGACTTTGAGCATGTTTTCATATGTCTCTTGGCCTTCCTATGTGCTCTTTCAAAAAGTATTGATTTAGGTCTGTTGCCCATTTTTTGATTGGATTGTTTATCATCCTTTTGTTAAGTTGTATGAGTTCCCTGTAAATGTTGGAGATTAAACCCTTATTAGGTGATAACACTGGCAAATATGTTCTTCCATGCAATGGGCTTTCTTGTTTTTTTTATGGTTTCTTTTGCTGCACAGAAGCTTTTTATTTTGATGTAGTCCCATTTGTTTATTTTCTCTTTAGTTTCCATTGCCCTAGGAGCTGTATCAGTGAAGATATTGCTTCAGCATATGTCTGAGATTGTGCTGCCTGTGGATTCCTCTAATATACTGTGGTACATCTACACAATGGAATACTATGCTGCTATAAAAAAGAAGGAATTCTTACCATTTGCAATAGTGTGGATAGAACTGGAGAGCATTATGCTAAGTGAAATAAGCCAGTCACAGAAAGATAAATACCACATGATCTCACTCATTTGTGGAATATAATGAAAAACATAAACTGATGAACAAAAACAGATCCAGAGACAGAGAAGCATTGATCAAACCATCAAACCTCAGAGGGAAGGTGGAGAGTGGGGAGGGGGAAGGATAAGGGAGAGAGATCAACCAATGGAGTTGTATGCAGGCATATAAACTTAACCAATGGACACAGACATGGGGGGCGGGGATGGTGAGGAGTAATGGGGGGATAAAGACACATATGTAAACCTTAACCAATAAAGGAAAAAAAATACCAAAAAAAACCCCACAAAACAAACAACACACCTTAATGCTAACATCATACTGAATGTTCTAAGATAGAATGCTTTCCCCCAAGATTGGGAACAAACAATCTGCCAATTTTATTGAATACTATACTGATGTTTTAAACAATGAATAATACAAGAAAAGGAAGTAAAATGCATACATGTAGCCTAGCCGGCGTGGCTCAGTGGTTGAGCATCAACCTATGAACCAGAGAGTCACAGTTCAATTCCTGGTCAGGACACATGTCTGGGTTGCTGACTCAATCCCCAGTGTGGGGAGTGCAGGAGGCAGCCAGTGAGTGATTCTCTCTCATCATTGATGTTTCTCTCTATCCCCCTCTTCCTTTGCTGAAATCAATAAAAATATAATTTAAAAAATGCATACATGTCCAAAGAAAGCAATATTACATGTGTATTTGCAGATGAAATTGTGGATATATGTAGAAAATCCAAGGAGTCTAAAAAAAAATTAAAAACTAATTAGTGAGTTCATTAAGATCACAGATATAAGATCAATATTTACAAAATTAATGGTATATATACTAATAATAAATATATGGCAACCAACATTAAAATACAGTACTATTTATAATTGCTCATAAACAGTTATCAAAGTCTAATAAAGCATAAACAATTTAATAAACCTAAAAAGCAATATAACAGAATTTGAATCCTGAAAACTACAAAATGCTCATGAAAGAAATCAAAAGAAAATAAATGGAGAGACATATTATGTTTATAGACTGGAACACTTAGCATAATATACATTTAATGTATTCCCTATCAGAATCCTAGCAAAATTTTTATGAATATAGACAGAATTATTCTGAAATTTATATGTAAAAGCAAAGAGGCTGACTAAAACAATTTTTAAAAAGAATAATTAAATCAGATAAATGACAATACAATGTACAGATGATGTGTTATAGAATTGTATATCTGAAACCAGTATGATTTTATTAACCAATTTCATGCTAATAAATGAAATAAAAATAAATATCTAAAATAGGAGATAATGTTCTATCCAATATTAAGGTGATACCCAATATAGTGATCAAGACTGTGACATTGGCAGAGAGACTGGCACATAAAGAACCCAGTTGTGGAAGCACATCAATATAGAAAATGCAAAAACATTACAATATAAAAAATTGATAATTCAGACTTACAAAATTCTGTTAAGAGCATGAAAATACATACTACAGACTGTGAACAAACTGTATATCTGACAAAGTTATTATATCTAGAGCATGTAAATTACTCTTAAAACTCAACAGTAAATAAAAAAAATCCTCAAAACACAAGCAATCCGATGAGCAAATGAAGTGTAGATACATTTTTCCAAAGAGGTTATAAAGATAGCACTTAAGCACATGAAAAGATGTTCCTCATTATTCATTAGGTAATTGTAAATTGAGACCATGGTGAGATATATCTACACACATAAATAAAAAGTAGTAACAATACTACTAGTAAGTGCTGGCATGAATTCAGAGAAACTGTGTCACTCATAAATAGCTACTTGGGATGTTAACTTGTATGTACAATCTTAAAAATGGTGTGCAATTTTTTAAGTAACTAAAAACATTATTTTCTTTATTTTAATTTATTAATTGAATTTATCAGGGTGATATTGGCTAGTAAAATTATATAGGTTTCATTTGTACAATTCTATTATACATATTCTGTATATTGCATTGTGTGTTAACCATTCTAAATCTAATCTCCTTCCATTACCTCAAATACATTTTAACATACAATCCAGCAATAGCATTTCTGAACAGTTATCCCAGATAAATGGAAATTTATTTATACACACATGCACGCACGTGCAAAGCCTGTGAATGAATGTTCACAGTAGCTTTTTTTTTAATGGCCAATATCTGTAAATGACTAAATTGTATTTAAGTACAAGAATGATTATAAAAAGTGTATATAACTTATATAACACTAGTCAATTTTAAAAATGAACTCTTAATGAAAACAAGTTGGTTGGATTTCAGAGACATAATGTTAAATGGAAAAAAAGCCAATTTCAAAAGTTTATATCCTGTAAGATTGCATTTATATAATATTTTAATGATAAAATTATAGAGATGGAGAAAAAAAAATAGTGATTGCCAGAATTTAAAGATTGTGGGAAGTTGGTGGTTGGTGTGACCATCAATGCATATTAACAGATTTTTCTGGTGATGAAATAATTCTCTATCTCAACTACAATGGTGATTACATGAATCTACACCTGTAATAAAATGCTATTGAACCAAAGTCAATTCTTTTGGTCTGCTATCAATTACTTAAGATATAACCATTTGAGGAAACTGTGAAGGGTATAGTTTCTCTACCATTTTTTCAACTTCCTGTGAATATATAATTACTTTAAAATAAAAAATAATAATAAATTGACCAATGTTTGGCTCTGTTGTTAGTCAAGATTTATCCAATCAGAACAAGTAAATGGATTGGGAATTAGATAAATACTGGTCAGGTAAGATGCAATTCCTTAGGAACAGTTTAGAATAAAAGGATGGGTTTAAGGAAAGAGCCTAAGAATCAAGGGCAGAGGTGATGCCATTTGAACCAAAAAGGACTTTAAGAAAATGCTACCAAGTCCTGGGATAGCCCCCGAGAAGGAAAGTTGACAAGGTTTTCCAACTTGTTCCAGGCCTATTCAGCTACTACAACTCTGTTTTTAAGATACCCTGATTATAAATAAACTAGAGGCCCGGTGCACAAAATTCGTGCACGTGAAGGATCAGCCTGTGCCTTCTCGCAGTCCTGAGCCCTTGGGGGTTGTCCAACTGCCATGAGGCGGGAGAGGCTCCTGCCACTGCCTCTGTGCTCATCAGCAGTGAGTCCAGCTCCGGGCTGAGTGGCGCTCTCCCTGTGGGAGCACTCTGACCACTAGGGGGCAGTTCCTGCATTAAGTGTCTGCCTCTTGGTGGTCAGTGTGTGTCATAGTGACCAGGCATTCTGCCGTTCAGTCAATTTGCAAATTAGCCATTTATTATATAAGATAAATTTTAGGGAGTCAAATAATCTTCAGACCTCAGATCTTTTAGTGAAATGCATTATTTTAAATGACTGCATTGTTAGAACTCACTGGAGCTTTTCTGAGGATGTTGACACCTTCTGTGGGACTATCAGATGGGATTTTAGTGGGATCATGAACCCCACCATACAACAATTTAGTTTCTGAGGATCCCATCTCCTTTGAACAAAAAAAGACTACATGAATTAAAGAAGCTTTTAATGAAAATCAAGCAAAGTATTAATTCCAAGTATTTTATTTCCTTTAACTTGTTTGCTATTCTGGCTGTCAGGAACAGATGGTCGAATGACTGGTACTTGCTCACAGTGTTAATAGTCATCATCACTGTGTCATTTGAAGTGTTGCTTCCATCCTGTTTATTTCTTTCCTTTTACGTTTATGAACATTTTTCTTTCATGTGTGTCGCAAATCCCTGAAATTATCTTATGCCTTTTTTCACCTACTATTGAAATACATCCTGATAGGGAAAGTAATAATGATCCTGTGATGTGTGAATTGACTAATGAAGTGTTAAACTCAAAAACTGCTTTCCTTAAAATTCTGGAGGCATGTAATGTGTATTTTTCTCATCAGCAGTCATACCAGTAAGATTACTGCTTTTAAAAATTAAGATACTCAGAGCAACCTTCCATTTTATGATACTTAAAGAAACAGTCATTGATATGTGTATTCTGTGACTTTTATTGCACATAAAACAAAAATGATTTATTTAATTAAATGGTACTAAATCAATGCTAATTCATAAATAAAATTGCCAATTTATAGATGCTTCTGAGTCTTTCACTATCCTGTTAAATTCACTCTTGAAAGTTCACTATTTTTATATATTTTACTTTCATTTCCCCTGTTAGAAAATCTGACAAATAATGAATTAATTCCCACTGCTAGCAAAATTTGCTGGTTCTTTTTTGGTTGAATATTCTACAAAATGGCAGCTATAACATGCAATGCCATTTTCAAGAAATAGTGCACTCAATTTGGGGAGAAATGCTCAATGTACTGGACTGGAATGTGCGCTATAGAGTGCATAAAGGAGAGTGGACAATGGAGAACATGCCCAATAGTCAAATAGAATAAGAACACATTGTGAAAATAAGAACTGTTTTTTCTCCTGAGCAAATCTAAAATTCATAAATACTCTCATTTAATTTTCTTTCTGAGTTCTAGCATAGATGTGATATGCCGAAGTAGTTTTAAATATTAATTCTTGTGCATATTCATAATATTCACTAGTATTATTCACAGTTGTTTTTAATCTTTTATAGAGGATCTTAACACAAGTTCTGCGCATTCTTTTAAATATATGAGTCTGTTTTTGAAAAATTATATGTAAATCTTTATACTAAATATGCAAACACTGTGACTTTCTTTTAAATAAGCATAAAATAAATTAAAATGTTAAAAGTATTGGTATAAAATTTTCAGTCCATAAATCATAGTAAATGCTACAACTTGGCAAAGCATAATTTATGTCTTCTGTGTGATTAGCATCCATAGCACTTTAAAAACTGGGACTGCTGTGTATGTGATACAATGAGGTACACAATGGGTTTTTAAAAATCCATACAAAATGTTAAAAATGCCAAACTTGAATTACAGTGTGAATAAAATTTCATTTACACAGGTAGCATGACTACTTAATAAAGTAAATTTAAATGTAAATAACTTATTGCTTAAAAGTGGTTTAGAGCATACTTGTAGCCATGTTTTATAGCATCAATTGATTTTTGTCTTTAAAAAAGCTTCTAACAGAAAATAAACTTTGTAATGAACTGAATTTTTAGTAGGTACATTAGAGATGAATAATGATTGAAAATTACATGTAAAATTTTACTGTCTTCAAAATCAAGCACATTAAGACAAATTAGGGATTTTTTACGCTCTTAAATGCTATAAAATATTTACCTTGAAAAATCAAATTATATTCAGAACCATGTCATATTATATCTATCAAACTTATTTTGAAATACTTTGATAAACCAATTCAGTTTAGACAACTCATATAGCTTTCTCTATTTTCCCATGCAATGGATACATATATAAGGTTGGCAAAATTAGGTTTACAGTTGTGAGTACATGAAACACAGACTTATCCTTGTATTATTACTATTAATTATTATATAATTTTAATGAAAAGATACATCAGGCTATTTTTCTCTTTTGTTTTTAATCTCTCACATATACTAACACTTCTTTTAACCAAAATTATAATGGATTATTTTACAGTCCTTTAATTTTTTCTTTGCCAATGAGCAAAAACCTTCAGTGTAGAATTACCGATAATTTTATCACATGCTTCTTGTCATCCATATGTGATATAAAGTCAACACACATTCATGTATGAGGTGAAGATATCTTAATGTGTCCAGGGGAATATGGGAACTAAACTGGGAGAAGAAATAAAGTGAAGGAAATTAATTATGAATCACAATGTGTGCCAACATAAACAGAAAGACTGTTGCAGTGAAAATAATGGGCAATAAGTTGTAAGAAATTATTTTAAAAAGAGAATACTTATAAATTGGATTTTTTTAGGATTGAAGTACTATAGAGAATCAGTTTTTCTATATCATTATCAGCAACAACAAGAAATAAGTTAGTGTAATCATTTCCAACAAATTTCTTTCTTGATTGAGTTATCACTCAATTTTTAAACCTTCAGAAATTGCTTGGTATTAAACTTAAATATTATTAATATAGTTTTCAAGATCATCTTTTCATAAATTTTATTGGTTTGTTTTTTAACTTTCCATTAGTTTGTACATTATCTTATATAACACAGTCAGTGTAACCCAAAGCAGTTTCTAATAGGACCAAGACAATTGGATTTAATTTAATCAAAATTATTCATTTCTGACTGCCATTTTGAACTGTCTTCACAACTTCTTTTAACCAGAATATAACACCATAAAATATTACATTAATGTGATAAAAATGATGATACCATTAATACAACAAATATGAATATAAGAATCTAAGAGTCAACATTCGGATATGCTCATCAGAATTACTCATCTGAATATGTTTTACTATAGGGAAATTAATTAAGAATTATAATGTAGCACAACTAGAGAAATCTCTAAAATAATATTTTACACCTGTTTTGTGTGTTTTTATCATCAAACGGTTGCTTATAAATTAGATATATCAATCTTCAATTGTTGTTTTAGCAAATCATCACAAACTTAGCAGATTAAAACCAATTTTATTATCTCACTGATTTGTAGGTCAGATATTTGATGCAGGTCTCATTGAGCTAAAATTAAAATGGTGGCAGTGTTAACCTCTTTTTGGAGTCCTATGGGAGAGTCTATTTCCTTGTCATTCCAACATTTAGAGATTGCCCATACTGGTATTTCCTGGCTCTTACCCACCTTCTTCCATCATTAAACACAGCAACATTATCTCTACTGCAGTTATCACATCTCTCTCCCTGTCTCCACTGGGACAGGTTTTTAGAGACTTATAATTAGATGGGGTCCACCTTGATAATGCAGGCTAATATAACTATTTCAAAGTTCTTCACACATAAGCAAATCCCTTTTGTCATGTAAGATAACATATTCACAGGTTCTGGGAGATTAAGACATGGGCATCTTTGGGTAGTCATTATTCTTTATAATCTCTCAGTTCCAGTATGATTGTGCAGCAACATCTGAAGGTTATTTGACACAGAATATTACTGCTAAGACAAACAAGGGTTATTAAAAAGGACATTTCTTCCATTTTATAACAAATAAATATTCTATATTACACACATATTATTTTGGCCTTGAAAAAGCCCTGGGCTACTAAGCCATTATATGGTACAATGTTACAGTGTGTTGTCACATTAAAATATGTAAATTGTTAATTAAAATTGTATTGAATTAAAATTGTATTGCTGACAGTGAAAAGATCAGTGGTTGTCAGGTGTTAGTGGGTAGGAAGGGGTGAATAGGTGGAACATAGAGAATTTTTAGTGCACTGGAACTATCCTGGTATGGTAGTATGATGGTGGGTACATGTCATTATACATTTATCAGAACCCATAGCATGCACAACACCAAATGTAACCCTAATGTAAACTATCTAGGCTCATCAATTATAACAAATGTATTCAGTGTGGGATGTTGTTAGTAGGAAGGCTGTATATGTCTGGGGACAAGGCACATATGGGAACTCTCTATACTTTCAACTCAATTTTTCTGTGAATATAAAACTGCTTTAAGAAATAAAATTTGTTTAAAACAAAAAGAAACTATTGCTCACTCCCATTTTAATCATTGGTTAAAGAGAAGCTAATTCACTTTTTGCTCCCTAATAATCTCTTCTATCCTTTCTATTATCTTTAACTTACATCCATCCTACACTCTGTAAACTCTCATTCACCAACACACCCCTTTTACAAAACTCCCCTTGTGCCATAGCATGTTATATTTTACCCTCTCCTTCAGATCTTTATGATGGAAATTTATTATCTCTTCTTATAAAATCAGTTTTCTCCAGATCCTCTTCTTTTTTGTCTACTGTACATCACCATAAGTTCAGACAGTTCTTTTAGGGGGATGGAGATGGGAATAGAAATGAATGAGTTGGTCAAGTAGATTAGTAATTGCTCTGTTTTCTTTGGACTTGTAGGGGAGAGGGATGGAGAGGGGATCTCTGTGACTACTTTTATATTAATATATTTATATATTTTTATCTTATTATACAGCAAACTGTGTCCAATTGTTAGTCAAGGAAATGGTAATTGCCCTTTCCTCAAGTGGAAAAAAAAAATTAACAATTAGCCAATTCTTTCTTCCCTTATTGAAATTTATCCCATATCCCTGTATTGAAGTATGGATTTTGGAGAATATATAACTGAATTAATTGAAATGATTCTCAGTCTTTTCTCCAACATGCTATTCTTTTTCTCTTTTTCTTTCTTTGCACAATACTTCTATGATGCTGCATCTCTTATTATAAGCTGAGCATTCATAATCTAGTTCAGTTCTTTTTTGATAACTACCTTTTTTTTTTTACTGGAATAGCAGCCTCTTTTTAGCAATTTTCTATATTCTATCATGAAAGAAGTTTCTTTAAAAGCATTTATTTTTAAGGAAAAGCCCTTACTTACTACTCAGAGTCTAATGAAGCAAAATGATCCTTCTAATGCAAAGAAATAAACACCATAGTATATTTTAACCATTTTTTTATTGTTTTAAGTATTACAAATAGTAGTACATATGTCTCCTTTTTTTCCCCCATTGATCTCCCCCCGACCTCCCCTACCCCTCAGTACATGCCTTCACCTGCCCGCCCTCCTCCCGTCCCAGTGTCTTATATCCATTGGTTGTGCTTATATGCATGCGTACAAGTCCTTCGGTTGGTCTCTTACAGCCCCCCTCGCCCAACCTCCCCTGTCTTCCCAATGTAGTTTGACAGTCTGTTCAATGCTTCTTTGCCTCTGTATCTTTTTCCCACCATTTCTTTCTTTTAAAAAGTTTTGCCTTTGCAGACTGGAAATAAACATATAATAACAAAACAAGATAAAACAAAAAAAAAATGTTTGAGTCCCAATTTCAATGTCCAACAGTTCTGAGTCCCCATTTCAATGTCTAACAGTTCCTTATGTGTACATGTCACCATAGTATTTTTAAAGTAAAACACCATTAAATATTGCACAGGCAGCTGTGCTTGAAGAGAAGTTCACATTTCTTCCTCTTAGATATGCTGTTCAATGTGTAAAAGAGGGGACTGTGACATTGTAGCAAGTATTTTGGAAAATTAATGCAGAAAAAAAGAAGACTGTGGATCTTTGAAGTGGAAGAAGAATAGGACAAAGGTTTTCAACAAGAAAGAGAAGTAGAATATAGGAAAACACATTAGAACACAAACATGATAAAATATGTTTACCAAAAAAAAAAAAAGATATAGATAGATGATAGACATATAGATGACAGATAGACAGATAGACCTCATGTTAAACTTTCTTGGCATACTTTTATTAGGCTATTAACTGGTTTAATTGTTTATTCATTTAAGATAAATTCAGTGAGTAACTCTTGAGCACCTACATGGGCCAGACATTTTGTCCCAATTTCTAGGTAAAATTAAAATGAATTGGATACAGATCTTGCTTTAAAATATATATGTATTAGAAGGGGAAGAGTACACCTACAGTTTTGATGCTATGAATATTATAACAATCTAGAGAAGGGAGAAATTCTACCTGGGAAGATCTAGAAAAGCAGCCTATAGCTTTGAATTAATAGGAGTGAAACATCTTGAAGTTGAGATGGAGCAATTTAGGAGGCAGAAACACTAGGGAAAAGGCAGTAATAATAAACACAGAAGAGAGTTTACCTGCAAATGTAGATTAGGGTTTACAAGGATGCCGCAGGCTACAGTAATAGAAAACTATATTCAAGCTGACTAACCCATAAGGGAAGTGTCTCTTAGATCCCTTGACTTCTCAGGCTAGTAACTCTTGTTGAAGTGAACCTACACTGATTTGCTTAGAGACTAAAATGAACCATGCTCTGGAAACAGGAAAAAGTCAGACACTCAATCAATGTGGAGTTTTGTGAGAAAGGAGTTTTGCATATGTTAACATGAAAATAGTGTCCTCAACCCATCATAGTTATTTTTTTAAATTCTTTATATGTCTGGCTAATTTAAAACACCAAAAATAGGAATTTGTATCCATTCTTACATGAATATTTCTTATAATGAAATAGCACAATGCTTTGAAAATATTAACACCACCACAGCTGGCAGGTTATACGATAAATTCGAGTTGGTAAGGGGTAGAGAGCTTGCTAAGATAAGGTGAAATATTGAAGCAGTAATGAAGGAAAACACATTTAGTTAAGGAATTATAAAAATGGAGAAGATAAACCCAACCAGTGTGGATCAGTGGTTGAGAATTGACCCATGAACCAGAAGGTCAGGGTTTGATTCCTGGTCAGGGCACATGCCGCAGTTGTGGGTTTGATCCCCAGTGGGGTCATGCAGGAGGCAGCTAATCAATAATTTTCTCTCATCATTGATTTGTCTATCCCTCTCCCTTCCTCTCTCTGGTCAATTAAAAAAAACCACATTAAAACAAAAAGAAAATGGAGATATGGCAGATGCAAGACATTTTATTGAAAAACAGTACGAGGTTTTTAAAACTGATTTAAGGCCAAGGAAAATAAAAGATACTCTGTTTGATTGGCAGGATGGTGATGCAGTTGTCTAAGATAAGTACCATAGAAAGAGAGGGCACGTGGACAGCAAGGAAAATGAGTTCAGCTTCGTCTCACTGAATGGAAAGAATCAAAGGACATTTCTTGTGGCACTCATTTAGAGGCAGTACACAGACTCTTGTAAAATAGAGAATGGGAAGTCATAAAGGGGACAGATCATCAGAGCATGGTGCTTTTGAAAGAAAACCTGAAATATAAAGGGGTATAAAAAAGAGAGTCTTCTGATTGGAAAATAGCTCATAAAAGATTTATTGAATTGGTCTTTAGTACTCTTCTTAATAAACATATACACATATATGCATTTTAAATAAAGATAAAATATAAGATAGTATATATTAAACCTAGAGAGAAAATGGTAAGTTTATGCTCTTGTTTCTAAATGAAAATGAAAATTGTAGGTGTTTTTTATTTAGCTTACTTTTATATTTGTATCTCTTTGCTTTCATTAAATATATCAATTCTAGTTACAATAACAAAATTACCCAATTTTCTTATGCTCAACATGACTATAATAATTTCAATTAGTAATACCACTTTACAACAAAAAATAGAGATACTAATAATGTATTTTGGTCAGTCCTTATCATTAGCACTTATTAAAAAATGTTTGCACACCTAACACACATGGAATATTTCTTCTCTTTGTGATTTTGTCACCAATTTTATATAATTAGGACCTTCCATTTTTGTTTGAATTGTGTTAATTTGAATAACTTTTATTTTCCTTCTTTATTACTTTTAGTTTTATAAAACATATTTTAAATATAGCGGCTTATGATTTCACAAGTTTGACTCATTACTACCTAAATTTTTTATAGTAATTTTTTCAATAATCCTGTTTGAGTTTTCAAAATATTTATGTCTGCCAATAGAGAACATTTTTACTTTTTATATTCCAATGATTATGGATCTAAATGCATTGGCTACTACCTCTAAATCAAATTGATTAGCAAAGAGATAAAAATACATCCTTGATGTTCCTGAGGAGATTCTCATATTTCCCCATTGTGGAATTATGATTTGAACAATTTAATTTCATGTGGTCATAATTTTGATAAATTTACCTATTACTATTGTCAGTTTGAAGTAGTTAAATTGAACCAGGTAGTCAAGTTTTGGGACTATGACTAATATAAATATAACTAGGGGCCTGGTGCACAAAATTCATGCACTGGGGGTGGGAGGTCCCTCAGCCCAACCTGCCCCCTCTCACATACTGGGAGCCCTTGGGGATGTCCCTTTGTGGGAGGTGACCAGGCTGATCAGGGGAAGGCACCAGTCCCATCACCCCGCTGCTGCAGCCACTGCCAGTCACCACAGCCACTAAGGTGTTTTCATCAACATGGACCTCAGTCCTTTCACCATGAAAAAATGACAACTTTCTTTAGGCATTTTCAAGATGTGTCTTTCATAGGATATGACATTTCTTTCTTTCTTTATTTTATTTTTATCCTCACCTGAGGATATGTTTCCATTGATTTTTAGAGAATGTGGAAGAGAAAGGGAAAGACAGAGAGAAACATCAAAGTGAGAGGAACACTTTGATTGGTTGCCTCCTGTATGAGCCCTGACCTGGGCCACAGCCAGGGAGGAGCCTGCAACCTAGGTACATGCCCTGGATCAGAATTGAATCTGGACCCTGTGGTTGGCAAACCTAGGCATTATCCACTCAGCAAAACTGGCTAGGGCAGGATATGGCATTTCTTAGCCTTCCAGCAGCGGACCTTTGTTTTTTTTCTCCAGGAGTGTGGTGGAAAACCCTAGATCACCTTTTTGGAATTTTATTACCCAAGTTACTAAGAATATTACCAGTGGCATACAGGAAGCTTAGCCAATGAGCAGTCAGAAAAGGTGTTTCCTCTGTAGTTCACACCAATCACTGGCTGGGCCCTGCCCAGGCCTGAAGCCTCTGGCTGAAGCTTTAGGCCTGAGCAGGGGCCCCCCCAGCTCCCTCCGATCGCTGGTTCTGCCCCTGCCCCTTTGGCTCTGATTGCAGGTTTGGCCCTGCCCAGGAGCCCCCTGGCTTAGGCCCTTCCCAGGCTGCTCAGGACCCAGGCTCTGGGGGCCTATGTATGCAAATTAACTTCCATCTTTGTTGGGTTAATTTGCATACTCACTCTGATTGGCTATGGGCATAGCGGAGGTACGGTCAATTTACATGTTTGTCTATTATTAGGTAAGATGGAGGGAAAGAGCTTGGCTATCTTCTCTTCTTTCCTCATCCTTTGCCCTCTCCCCACTTTTTCTCCTTCTCTTAGTCCTTATATCCTTATATCCACTACTTCTAGATGAACATTCAGGACCAGGGCCATTGAGATAGAATACATTGCTTTCTCTCACTACCTGTGTTTCAAATACTGGGTGTGGGATCCAGCCTAAACCAGTAGTTAGACATACCTCTCACAATCCATAACTACTGGCTCCTAACCACTCATCTGCCTGCCTGCCTGACTGCCCCTAACTGCTTTTGTCTGCCAGACTGATTGCCCCCTATCCACGCCCCTGCTGGCCTGCTCACTCACAACTGTCCTCCCATGTTGGCCTGATTACCCACACTGCCCGTTGCTGCCATGACCAACCTCCTCCACCGGAATCCACCTCCTTTGTGCAAGGCAGCGGAGATACTGGGACCTGCCTCCTCTGCACCACACGGAGCCTTGGGACCCCCCAGCCCTATGTGGAGCAGCCACCATGCCCTACCACCTGTGTGCGCTGCCATCTTGTGGTGGCCATCTTGTGATGAGGTCGCACACATGGGCCACCTAGGCTTTTATTAGTATAGATGTATAAGTAAACATGTATCTCCTATATAATAAAGAGGTAATATGCAAATTGACCATCACTCCAACACACAAAATGGCCACCCCCGTGTGGTCAAAGATGGCTGCCCCAATATGGACACAAGATGGCTGCTACAAGATGACTAGCAGGGGAGGGTAGTTGTGGGTGATCAGGCCAGCAGGGGAGGGCAGTAAGAGGCAATCAGGCCTTCAGGGGAGGGTAGTTAGGGGTGACAGACCAGCAGGGGAGGGAAATTGGTGGTGACCAGGCCTGCAGGAGAGGGCAGTTAGGGGCAACCAGGCCTGCAGGGGAGGGCAGTTAGGGGCAATCAGGCTGTCAGGGGAGCAGTTAGGCATCGGTCAGGCTGGCAGGGGAATGGTTAAGGGGTGATCAAGCTGTCAGGCAGAAGCAGTTAGGGGCAATCAGGAAGGCAGGCACGTGAGTGGTTGGGAGCCAGCAGTCCTGAATTGTGAAAGGGATGTCCCACTGCCCATTTAGGCTGGATCCCAGTGTGATTGGGCCTAAACAGGCAGTCAGACATGCCTCTAGGCGTCCCAGATTGGAGAGGGTGCAGGCTGGGCTGAGGGACATCCCCCCATGCATAAATTTCATGCACTGTGCCTCTAGTTATCTATATATGAAAATATACTATATCAATTATATAATTATAAACTGCATAAAATTATATATAAAAAGTGTGTATATACTCAAACACCTGTTTTATGTATAGTTGCATATAGTTTATGTTTACACCATTTATATATGTTATATATAAATTATACACACAAACACACACACACACACACACACACACACACACACACACACTCCTATAAAGTAGCAGGGCTGTTACATCTTAGGCTAATACACACACAGCAATTCCTGTTGTATTTTACTTCAGTAACCTATTTTTCATAATTACCAAGCCTCTGCCTTTATATCTCAAACTTATTATTGAGTGTTTTTTTCAAAAATATAAGGTCTAAGAAAAAGGGATAAAGTGTTTACATTTTTTTTAAAAATTGCATAGGACTATACTGTATTATGATGCTAAAGATTGAGATGAATTAAGACAACACAGGTTTCTTCTCAATGCTTCTGTAATCCACAGGAGAAATTGTAAAAGCATTGGATAATATACCAATGTCTTATTAAATAAAACATAATGTCAATATAAAAGTGCCTATTATTTTCTATATTTTTAACCAAAATAGAACATTTTAGGTTAAAAATTGAGACACTAAGCATTTGCTATCATGCTTAACCATTAACTTTTCATTGTAATTCATTTTCCTTTTCAAAAGTTCAGCCTGAAAATGGAAAATGGGAAACAGAAACAATCTTCTCTTTTGGGCTCCTATAATTGTCAACCTAACACTTTCTCTGCTCCAGTGAACTTAAATGACTAAAATAATATAATGAGTTGTGTAATTCAAGAGTTGTGAACAAATGTATTTCAATGCATAGGCCTCACATTCTGAGGTGGCTTTTTCATGCCCTGGAAGTGTCCTTTTGATTAATACTTGGCTTGCATAGCATTTCCTCCATTACAATCTTCTACTTATTTTGATCTGAAGTTACCTTTCTAATCTGAAAATAATACAAAACTCAATTACTTACTATTATGCTGTTGAAGAGATTCACTGGAACTGTTGGACACACCAGGAATATTTTGATAATAAAATAAGAAAAGATGGATGTTGCTTGTTTTATAAAAATTGTACCTTTGAGTCACCATAAGGGCTACATTCTTAACCAACTATATGAAGCTCAAAAATTATTTCTTGCTATGCTAATTTTATTGATGGTGAATATATAGAATGTGTTGAAAATAAATTTCAACAACTGGAAATTTTCTGTCTCCTGAAATATCTGCCTTTTTCTTCTTTAAAAACAAAACAAAACAAAACAACAAAAAGAACTTCCTCTTTCTCTCTTCTACAATTTTCTTTTTCTCTTCCCTTCTCTTTATTTCTCACTTCTTCATCATCTCTTGTCTTTTTTTGTTATTGTTCCTTTGTTCTAATTTTATCTTCAATTTTCTTTAGTAGTTCATTTGAAAATAAAATGGGGATTTACATGACTTAAGGTTCACTACAATAAGAAATAAAAATCAATAGTAACAAAGAAGCATGGTGAGGAAGGAAAGCAATGTGAGGACATGCTTGTTCAAAGTAAGAACAGGAACAGGAGCAAAGGTGAAACTAAATGATGGAAACAGTGCAAGGGGTTTGCCAGAAACTATATAAAGAGAACTGGCTTAAATTGATGAAACTCAAGGGGTTTTGCATATACTAAACATTTGTATATTGAAGCAGAAATTACATGTGAGCTTTGTTGTTGAGAAAGGACAGTTCTTAATTTATCCCAAGGGTGTCCTAGTGTTTCTGTTGATAGTGTATTGATTCTCAATTTAATGCATTCTCACAACTTGAGTTTTGATACTTCTTGTGTTTGCTGTAATATAGAGGAACAAAGAGAAATCATTAAAAATGGGTTCGTATAAATGAATGAATAAAAATGAATCTGAAAGTTCTGTTTCACCTATATGAATCTTCATAACTGTGAAAGGCACAAAGTAAAATAGGCTCAATTTGAGTTGTTTCTGGGTAGTTAGGAGGAAATGAGTTTAGAGAACTTGAAATGTAGATATTAGAACTTAGTTATTCATAATGTTGACTATTTACTACAATGAATATCTCAAATGGACTATATCTAAGATGTAAATGCTTTCTTCTTTAATTTTAATTCTTAATTCCTTATTTGTCAAACTGCCTTCATGCAAGATGAATTACTTAAACTGAATATGATAACCTATGCATTAAATGCTTGGAGAGTTTATAAAATATGAAATTAATATTTGAAGGGTTTTAGGACTTAAATAATTTAGTGAACTTTATGATTTTGTAACTATTAAGGATTTTCACATGAACCAAATGAGGAGAAATAAAACATAAATGAATAAGGGGAGGTGGGAAAGGAATAGTGGATAGTAAAAATTAAAATACTATAAGAGAAATTGTAAAATTTTGAAAGATTACTCTTTTCTTTATTGTTTGAAGTATTACATATGTCTCCCTTTTGCCCCATCGACCCCTCCCTGGCCATTCCTACCCCCCAGAACAAACTCCCACCACCTGTGTCCATTGGTTATGCTAATATGCATACATACAAGTCCTTTGGTTGATCTCTTACCCACAACCCCCCCCCCCCCGCCTTCTGTTCAATAATCACATTTTAAAACAAAAAATAAGCCCCATAATAAAATATATTCACTTGTGCTGTGAAATATTTGTCATCATATTTTTTAAAATTTTTCTCTAGAAAATAAGCAATTGTTAGCCAACTTTTAAAGAGTTGTTTTGTTTTAAGTTTTTCAAGAGGTTATTCAAAATATAAAATATTATACTTTATTTATTGATTTATCAGACTTAGAATATATCCATTTACTCTGTAATGTGAAAATAATGTTTACATTCTTACCATCTCTATTCTCTTTAATCCAAAATATGATAATATATGTTTCTTAATTTTTCTATTATTTTTGTATTATAGATTGCCATTATTTTTTTAATCACTTTTGTAATATCTTGTGATTTGCTATTTTTGAGGCTATAGTCTGTTGTAGAAACACAAAATACAGGTGGAGCAAAAGTAGTTTTGTTGCTGGTGATGTGGCCTCTCCATTCTTGAATTTGGTTAAGAAAGAACTGAGAGCCAAGAACTTTAGCACAATAGGAAGTTTATTTAGCATGCAAAGTGAAAGTACACTCAAAGAGAAGATTCAAATGGGCTTCTCAGAGAGCTTCTTTGGCCTTTTATAAAGAAAATCACAGAGACAGAGGAAGTGAGCCAGCTGGGCTGTGTGGACTCTGGAAACAAGTTACAGAGGCAAAAGAAGGGCCCTTGGAAACAGATTCAGGGGGTTAGCCTAGGATGAGCTACCACTGCCAGCTGCTCCCTTGGTTACATCATAGGGACCTGTAGAACTTAGGAGAAAGAAAGCAAGGATAACAAGCATATTCTAGAGAGAATGTGTGCGCCAAGTCCGTTGTCTTAAGAGTTTTTATCATTTTTTTCTAAAGACAGGTATTTTATAGGTGTTCTCAGGGAAGGATCTCAATAGAATATTTATCAGCTTTCCAGGTGTGTTCTTTAATATGCTGATTCATCAAAATGAGCATATTGGGTCACGGTGATGGTTTTTACTAATTGGTCAGTGTTGGAGTGGGGGGCATTGGCCATTGCATCGGGTCCAGATGCCAGCCATGGTGTCATTTCATCTGGTTTTGCTGCTTTTCGGGGCCTGGAGCACAACTAAGGCCTAGATGTTTTTTTAGTTTGACTAAAACTCTGTCTTTGTGGTCAACAGATCTTAGGCTTTGTTCCTAAGATGATTTGATGCCTAGCAGAACTTCATTGTCCTGAGGGTTTAATGCTTAAGGCAGTGGTCTTTAATGCAAGGGAGAAGAGGATAAGTGAATCAGGGTACTGCATGAGGCCAGGTTAAATCAGCTGTCACAGTTTCCCCATTCCACTTGCCAAGGAATTTTCCTGGATTCTTACTATCTTGTCTCAGGTTTACAGTTGTGAGTATGCACAACACAGAGTTTATTTTTGTGTTATTATTTACCAGAGGTCTGGTGTATGAAACATGCATGGGTGGGATCCAGAGGGGGTATGGGAGGACCGGGTGCCCTTGGCAGCCTGGAATCCAGATCCATCTGCTGACATTTGTGGCTGGTTGTTGGGAGCCACCTGGTGGCTGCTTGTATATTGTTTCTTCCTTGTGGAGCATCTAGGGAGGGGAATTGGCCACAGTGACCAAAGACAACTTCCAGGAGGCCCGTGGCACTGTCGGGATTGTGCCTGTGGCAGTGGTCCGTTGACACCTGGCCCGTTTTCCAGAGATTGGACCTGCAGGACTACCTAGGAAGTGAGTGGCTGCTGCTGGGCCACCTGAACGCGTGGTCAGCTGAGCGATGCTCCTGCTGTGGGAGTGCACTGACCACCAGAGGGCAGCAGCTGTTGTAATGGCCGCTTAGGCCTTTTTATATATAGACTAGAGGCCTGGTGCACAAAACTTGTGCTTGGGGGGAGGGGTGTGTCCCTCAGCCAAGCCTGCACCCTCTCCAATCTGGGAACCCTCGGGAGATGTCTGACTGCTGGTTTAGTGGCATTAACTCCAGCCATTAGGAAAATCACACAGAATGTCCTTGACATACAAACAGTGTGGTTTTATGAGTTGTTTTTAATAATAATGGCCATTCCTTTAAATAACATCTGCTTACATACAATACAGCTGGTACTGTGTGAATTCAGAATGTTGATATCACAAAATCATAGAAGGTTGTAGTGGAAATAACCTTGAATTGTCTAGTTCAAACTTTTTTAAATATTAGAATTCTCTTTTCAAAGATTTTGAATGCTTTTTGTCCTAAGAAGCTTAACCAACTTTTGAGGCAACCCATTTTCTGTGAAAGGACTGGGGGACTCCAGTGGCAGGCATGCAGAGTGGCCAGACCTACCTGCCACCCCCCTGGCAGGACAGAAAGGACAGGCAGACTCTGGCAGCAGGCAAGCGGCATGGCCGGACCTTCTTGCCTGCTGTCCCCTGGGATGGGATTGGGGGACTCCAGTGGGGCTGAGGGGACTGGGTGCTGCCATCTTGTGGCTATGGGTGCCACAATCTTTGTGACGATGTGATGGTAAATTTGCATATTCCCTCTTTATTAGATAGGATTAATTATTGCATTATTTCCCATACAAACAACCATAAATCTACCTTTTCTTCACCCTGTACATTCTATTTGACTATGTTTTTTTCAACTTAAAATTTCTAATTTGCATTAATTTGTGAAGAACATAATTTGTTATAGTCATCTATGGACTGAATTTTGTTTACCCCAAAATACATATGCTGAAGCCCTAACCCCTATGCCTCAGAATGTAACTCTATTTAAAAATAGACTTTGAAAGAGGTAATTATTTTTTAAATGATGCCCTGATAACAGGCTCTAATCCAATGAGTAGTGTGCTTATAAGAAGTGGAAATTTGGACACACAGAGAGACATCAAGGATGGGTGTACAAAGAGGAAAGACCATGTGAGGACACAGAGAGAAGGTGGCTATTGCAAACCAAGGAGATAGACCTCACATCTTGAATATGGACATCCAAGATACAAAACTGAAAAAAATAAATTTCTGTTGTGATATTTTATTATGACAGTCAAAATAATACCTGGTTTAAATTCATGAAAATGGCCACTAAACAGAACATTTTAATAATATTAGAGAAAATAATTGCCATGACATTCTAGTATATTATTCATTTATTTCTGGAGTATTTAGTTACTTATTTTATATCACTTGCCAGTATTTATTTATTTTGAATTGCTTGCCAGTGAAACACCCTCAAAATTTTAAATCTCTTAATCACACTAGAGTTGCTATTTATTTGTTAATCTCCCAAACCTGTTCACTTCACAGATCATACCTTCCTGCTCTGTGTAGGTTGCTCTCTAGGTCATTGCAGAGCTCTCATCTTGGACACAATGTTCTGGTCACCCTGCAGTGTAGATGTCATTTTCTGAAGCTCATGTCTTCCTCTTGATTTCTAAATTTGTTTCACTGGAGTACATCTTCAAAGAATTTCCAAATAAAGTGTTCATGGCAAGTGAATTTTGATTATTTATTATTTTCAATATTATTGGCATTATACTAGATCCATTAAATTAGATCCATTAAACTAGATCCATTCCATTCTAATTTAATACTCTTTCTATGGCACGCTGCTAATGGGAGCTCATGGAATTTTAGAGTCAAAGAGAACCTAGATGACACAGATTATCAGCAGAAGAGTAATCTTGAGTCTGAAAGCAGAACTCACCAAAAGTCTCACATGTTAAACACACAATATATACATGGGCTTTAACCAAAGAATCTTCACTTGAGTAGTGAAACATCTGAGAGTTGAGGGAGGAATTAGAAGAATAAGAGAAATATGAGCAAACAAGCTAATGAGTATCAACATGGTTTTTTTTTTCTTCTCTTTTAATTTTGTTTTGAATTTGACTTATGGCAACACAAATAAAACACATTTTTCTAGCCAGAATTTCTATAGCTGCCTTTAAAATATCAATAGTTTCTGTGGCAAAAGAAACTTGTAAAGGTTAAAATTTAACACAATCAAGAATAGAATAGAGATTGTATTCTGAAATATCTTGGTCATGTTTACTTTATTTGCAAACTTAATGATTAAAACAACAAATACTCAAACTAACTCCTTTCTCCCAATGTAAAATTTTTGCAATGAAATCTTAACCAGTATGGAGTTGATAGAAAATCATGCCACCTGCTCACACATCTAGAATTAATTATTTATTTCTATCCATCTATTGTCATGCCTTAACGATTTCAATAATGTTTATCTTACCTAATAATAGACAAAACATGTAAATTGACCATACCTCTGCTATGCACACAGCCAATCAGAGTGATATGCAGAATAACCCAATCAAAATGGCGAGTAAATTTGCATACATAGGCGGGGTGGGCAGCGCCAGGCCCCAACCACAGGGTCCCAGTCCATCAGGGGCCCGGAGAGTCGGGATGGGCAGTGCCCGGCCCCAACGGCGGGGTGCAGGTCCATTGGGGACCTGGAGAAGCGGGGTGGACAGCACCAGGCCTCAGATGTGGGGTGCAGGTCCATCGGAGGCCTGGGAAGGCAGGGCGGACAACGCCAGGCCCCAACCCCAAAGTCCTGTTTCATCGGGGGCCCAGGGAGGTGGGGCAGGCAGTGCCAGGCCCCAACTTCGGGGTGCAGGTCCCATTGGGGGCCCAGGGAAGCGGGGCAGCTGTGCCAGGCCCCAGCTGCAAAGTCCCGTTCCATCGGTGGCCCAGGGAGGCGGGGTGGGCAGCACCAGGCCCCAACTGCTGGGTCCAGGTCCATCAGAGCCCGGGGAGTCAGGGCAGGCAGTGCCAGGCCCCGCCCGCAAAGTTCCGTTCCTTTGGAGGCCTTGGGAGTCGAGGCAGGCAGCGCGAGGCTTTTTAGGCTGCTGTGGAGCATGAGGGAAGGCCCACATTTCCTGCTGTTTCTAGCAACACAATTTTCTATTTATTGTGCCTGAATTCTTCTGCCCCCCCTTACAAGGACTCTAAATTCCCTTGGGGGTTGATTTTCAATGATAGCTGTTCATGGGAATTACTTGAGGAGTGTGTGTGTGTGTGTGTGTGTGTGTGTGTGTGTGTGTGTGTCTGTGTGTAGAAAATATTCCAGACAAGTCTACCCCTTCAGAAATTAGTGTTCCAATTCTGTTCAATGTCCATAGATTCTGATGTTGCTGATTTGGCGAGTAGCCAGTCAACAGTAAATTTTAAGTGTCCCTGAATGATTCTAACTTGTGGGTTAGAAGCCACTGCTTATGTTTATACAAACACAAGAGCCAAATGTCCGGGTAAAATACAGAAATCTCACTTGTACAGCTCAATAAATGTTTACTTATGTCTTCACCCAGGTAGTCACCATCCAGAATGTTCTGTTGAATCTTTCTCCATTAGCAATAAAGGCAGAACCAGCTACTTATCTTGGAGAGAGGAAAAAGAGAAAACAAAGGAGAATGTGTGGGAATATGTAATAATACCTCAAAACAGTACCTCCCAATAATTATATTTATCAGATTATAGGCTCTTACTCATCTTGTATTGTACTTACCGGTAGTCAGTTGGATATCCCTGAGGGGTCCCAGATTGGAGAGGGTGCAGGCCGTGCTGAGGGACACCCCCTACCCCCACCATGCACAAATTTTGTGCACCGGGCAACTAGTATTAACTAAGTTGGGACTTGTTGTTGTTGTTGGCTAAGAACATTAAAATATCTTACAATAAGAAGTACCTTGAATCATTAAAAATATTACTATTTTGGCAGATTTTCAGATTCTACTGCACGATAGCCGTGTAGGTACATCCGATAAAGACGCAGTTTAACATGGATTCTAGTCAATACTGGTTAGTTCTGCTGACCTTGGGGAAAGCTTCTAAAGTTTTTCAGGGCTCACTCAGATTTTTCATCTGAATATTTAGGAATTTTGCACATTATGGCTTTAATCATTACTACTTTAAACTTTATTGGAATACATCATTTTTAGTCTTTTCTCTAAGTCTATACCATTATATAATGTTCTTAAAGACAGTGCCATGATTTCTTATTGTTGACATCTGAGACAGACAAAAATAATATAGAACTTAGGAGAATCTTTAGTTTCTGATAATTCAGAAAAGAGTAAATACTAACTTATTAAAGTTAATATGAAATAAAATACAAATCTTATTAAAATAGGCTCTCAACTCATAATCTTACTCTTAAATTTAGAATATGTCACATTGCTTCATGATCAGGGTGTTTGTGCTTCCTCTTGACTATAACAAAGAATGATCCTTCATTAAAATAAAATATTCCACTGTTGCACAGTCTGTTTTATGAATTACACTACACATACTTTGTGTCAATTTTAGGCCATAGAATAAAAGGTAGCACTTCACTTTCAGACTGAGTCATTTATTTGGAGCTCACTGATGTGATCTTAATTCAATTTGAAGTCTCTTCCCACCCACAGTTTGTGGAGAAAGGGATGCAAACGTTTTCCTTCATTGGCAGTGATTGGAGACTGCATCAACATGACAAATATTTTTCAGGAGAAAAAAAAAAGGTATACCCTGTAAATAACAATCTCTCTCTTTCAAAGAAAAAAAAGAAGGGATAATCATAACAATATTTATAATATTTGTTTTATCTCAAAGAGCCACCAAGCACTTTAGAAATGTTAATGATGATCTGGTTCTGTAGGATTCACATCTCCTGTCAGGGAAATGGATTCATGTTTAACAGTGCATGGGGATGGCAGACCTGCAGAAAGCTCTGCTGGATTTATGATCACATCTGTAAGGCGGAAAGGGGAGTACCGCTTATTCCAAACTGCCCATTCTAGAATGTGCATCCATCACAGAATCAAAGGCATGGGCTCCATGCATATGCAAAATGTGATGGATAGCAGAACATTCACCTGCTCTCAGAAGTATTGATGAGACATCCCAGGATATGCTGCCCCACACCATCTGCTAATGGAGATGACATTATGTCTGTAATGAGAGCATTAACAATCACTTAAAAGCATTTAATGTGTTCATGTGAAATAACATTATCTGGTTTATTCTGCCTATTTAAAAAATATTGAATATCCAGAATTCTCTACTTATACACTTACAGATAGTACAAGCAAAACCATTATTTTCAATATTAATATGTTTATGTTGCTAAATTTCCTCATATACAGTAAATGGCTAAATTGAACAATGATGGCATGTAAATTCTACAATGATGAGTGACATTTATTGCACATTTACAAACAGGTGTTGAGATTTTAAAAGTACACACATGTATGGTCATGTACATGTGTAATCTATATAATAAAAGCCTAAGCGACTGTTACGGGGGAACGACCAGAATGACCAGTCGATATGATGCACACTGACCACCGGGGGGCAGGGCAGACACTTAACGCAGGAGCTGCCCCCTGGTGGTCAGGACGCTCCCACAAGAGGAGCACAGCTGAGAGAGAAGCGAGGCTCATGGCTGGTGAGCAAGGCAGTGGTGGCAGGAGCCTCTCTTGCCTCCACAGAAGCACTAAGGAGCAGTGAGCCAAGCGGTAAGGAGCCTGCTGCTAAGGAGCAGCAAGCTGAGCAGTAAGGAGTGAGCAGGCGGGCAGTAAGGAGCAAGGGGTCCTGGACTGCAAGAGGGTGCAGGCCAGGCTGAGGGGACGTCCTCTCCCCCACCCCCCCACCCAGTACAGGAATTTCATGCACCGGGCCTCTAGTTTAATATAAACTGAATGGCCAGATTATTATGACCACCTGAAGTTTGTAGGCAAATTAGCCAAACACTGCATAGTATGGGATATGGGAGCCAAGGCCTGTTCCAACACCTTTGCTGTCTGCAGTTACCAAGATAAAACGTCTCCAATTCACACAGGAACAGAAGGATTGGACAGTCGAGCATTGGAAAAAAGTCATGTGGTCCGATGACTCACGTTTCCAGTTGCATCATGCAGATGGCAGAGTGAGAATTTCACGGAAACAGCATGAAAGCATGCACCCCACGTGCATGAGTACAACCCTTCAAGCTTGTGGGGGGCAGTGTTATGGTTTGGGGCATGTTTTCCTGGCATGATTTGGGCCTTTGAATTCGTGTGGAACAACGTCTGAATAGCACAACATACCTAAGTATCGTTGCTGATCAAGTTCATCCTATCATGTTGATGGCTTATCCCAATGGAGATGGCTTCTTCCAATAAGGCAATGTGCCATACCACGGTGCTCATATTGTGCAGGAGTGGTTTCTAGAACATGAGGGAGACTTTACCTTGCTTAGGTGGCACCCACAATCACCAGATCTCAATCCAATTAAGCATTTTTGGGACAAAGTTACAAGAGCCATCAGGCAGCTGATTCCACAACCATCAAATCTCACAGAACTGGACAATGCTATTCATCAGGCATGGTGTCAGATTCCTCACATCACCTTTCAACATCTGGTGGAGTCAGTGCCAAGAAGAATTGCCACAGTACTGAATGCAAAAGGTGGTCCAATGAAGTAATGATGGGGTGGTCATAATAATCTGGCCACTCAGTGTATATTAGATAGTTTCACTATAATTTGACTTATATCATGTGCTATTATTCATCTTATAACTACTAATAGTTCAAAAATTAAAAGAAACCTGCCTGGCCGGAGTGGCTCAGTGGTTGAGCATGGACCCTTGGACCAGGAGGTCATGGTTTGATTCCCAGACAGGGCACATGCCTGGGTTCAGGCTGTCTCCCCAGTAGAGGGCATGAAGGAGGCAGCCAACCAATGTTATTCTCTCATCATTGAGTTTTTATCTCTCTTTCCCTCTCCTTTCCTCTCTCTGAAAATCAAGAAAAACATTAAACAACAAAAAAACCCTAAAAGCTTGTTCAGTAAAAAATAAAAAAAATAAATAAACAAGTAAATGAAAGAAAAGTCTATGTAGAAATATACATATTTGTGTTTTCATTCCAACATTATATGCTAATTTAATAAATTTGGGGCCAAATTTTCTTAATTCATGTCTTTGTTCATAAAGGAAATATTTATTCAATAATTACTAGACCTTAATCTAGGCTTATACATTTAAATATACATTTTGTGCATTTCTTGTCTTCAGAAAGATCATACTCTCTGGGAGGGACAAATTAAAAATCACTAGATAGAACACCATAAGAATACTGAACAGGCAGCCTAAAACCCTGGAAAAGATACAGCAGGGTTGATTATACAGAGGAGATATTATTTGATAGGGTCTTAAAGATTGAGCAGGAGATGCTGGCCAGAGTGAGCATTCCTGTCCGGGTTCTCATTGTAAAACTGAAAAATGTTTCTAGCACTACTGCCTTAAAAATATAGCCCTGGTAGTACCAAGTTTGGAGTGAAATACAGTATAAGTTTTGACAAAATTTAAGCAAACAACCTAGTGGTATACATCGCCCCCCTTCCCATAATTAATATCAGCTTTTTTAAACAGGTTGCTCTACTCCCAGATCTATAACACTTCCCCTTACCACCTACTTTCTAGAGTACCACTTATATCACATCCATGATCCATTTTAATTTTTATATATAATCCTCTTTTTTTCCTGCCTCATGTGCTAATCTGCTAATGCAAAATCCCATTTATGGGCATCCCCATGCAGTATCTTTCATACCCTCAGATTGAACGGGCTACCATGAGACATTCTTAATTTTCCTTTTGTCTACTCTCCTTTCCTCTGGTACAGGTATAAACCATTTCTGTTAGGCAAGAGTGTAATTTGCCCAGATCCCCAAACTCTCTCTTCCTGAAATGGAAACAAGCATCAGATCTTCCAGGTTTCCACAGAAAACATGCTTCCATGTTACTGCCAATACAAATGAACCCTCCTTGTTCTGAAGCTGCTTGGTTGATTTATTGAGGTCAGAGAGAGAGATTAAGCTCATTATGAGTAATTTGTTTCCCTAGGGGTTCAGGTCCCTTCCAGAAAGCTCCTTCATCCTTCATGTTAATACATTATTGTCAGGCCACAAACTGACCAGGTATAACCAGGCAGGACTAAGACTTCCATGTGCAACAGGAACACAATAGTGATAGATACTATTATGTTTGAATTGCACCCATTGCTCAAAAAATGTTGAAATCTGAGCCTCTAGTACTTCAGAATGTGACTTTACAGAATAGGATGCTCACAGAGGTAATCGATTTAAAAAGAGGTCATTAGGATGGGTTGTGATATACTGTCTTCTGTCTTTATAAAAAGGGGAGATTTGTACACAGAAAAAGACATCACAGAGGGAGGATGACATGAAGAGATATAGGGAAAACATCATGTAAAGATAAAGACAGAGATTGGAGCAATTCATCCATAGCTAAAGATTGCCAGCAAACCACCAGAAGTTAGGAGGGAGGCATGAACAGATTCTCCCTCCCAGTTCTTAGAAGTAATCTACCCTGGACATCTTGATTTTGGATCTCAAGCCTTCAGAACTGAGACAATAATTATTTCTGTTTTTTAAGCCACTCAGTGTGTGGCATTTTGTTGCAGCAGCCTAATTGCTTGCAAACTAGTACAGTAGATGACCCCAATTCCACTTACCCTTCTTCAACATGGTTTACTACCTCACATTACAGAAATAAATGTGTGCCTTCCTCCCACTAGATGTAAGATTTAGAGGTGACAGGTACTATGTCTTATATATTTATGTTTCTTTGCAGCTCTAGCCTATTGTTTTGCATTCTGCAGAAATGAAATTAACTTTTACTAAATATATTTAAAATGAAAAAAGTCACTGAAGCTACTAATAAAATTATTCTTAGTTTCAAAAGGAAAGAAAAAGAGGATAAATTGACATAAACAACCATGGAAAAACTAAATTATTTACTTTATTTTGTTTAACATATATTTACATATATACACATTTTCTCAAAACCATTAGTATTTATGATGGTGAACTTTCAATAAAAGCAGATATATGTTTTTAGAAATACCCTAATGCCTATGTATTTATATTTTTATGAGAGGTTGTTTACTTCATGAATATTAATTATGGTTTTAATCTCACCCTATAATAATGCAACTGAAAATACAATGTTGATTATTACATTGTTTTGTATTACTATCATAATACTTTTTTTGCAACAATGAATATAGCCTGACTTAGAATACATTAATACAAGCAGAGCCACAAATTAATTTGAAGGTTAGTAGTTAAATATATCAAAACAATAATGCCATGGACTAATAGGCCCTTCTGTACTATGAATTGTCTGTATTATTATTACTGAGACTTCTATTAGCTCTCTTCTAAGCATATTCATTTGATTAGAAAATTGGCTCAATACTAATATATCACCCATTATGTTTAAGGGAAAAATGTCATACTGGTACAAGAACATTGTGAGTAAAAAATATGAGTATATATGATTTTTTATAGGAAATCTGAAGTGATTTAGAAAAATAATTGTTCTCACATCAGAAGTAAACACATTGCTAATATTCTTTACATAAACAACTGCTTTGACCAAATTCACATTAAAAAATCAAAACAAGCTATTAGAAATATATAAATATGCATTTTAAAAAATATTTTAGATAAAGTCAATTTTAAATCTAATCTTAAAGCTCTCAATTAACTTATCTGGCTGGTTTGACCAAATTGTAATTTTAACTATTTCTTTGACATTATATAGACACAACCAAATAAATGGAAATATCTATATATAGAAAAGCCTAAGTGACCTTTACAACCAAACAATGGGAACAACCTGAACGACTGGTTGACCAGTTGCTATGATGTGCATTGACAACCAGGGCACAGATGCTCAATGTACAGTCAACCTCCCATAGTTGACCCCCCAATTGACCCCAATGGGGGGGGGCCAGCCCACTAACCTCCTGTGGCCCCTCCCCCCCAGCTGGTCAACCTCCCCCACCCCAGCCAGCCAACTTCCCATGTCCCCTTCTCCCCTGCCCAGCTGGTCCCCCAATGGGCCCCGATTCTGGGGGGCTGGCTGGCCAACATCCCAAGGCCCCTATTCCTGGCCACAACTGAGGGGCCAGCTGGCCAACCTTCCCTGGCCAGCTAACCTTCTTTGGTCCCTCCCCCAGGCCAGCCAGCCCCTCTGAGAGGCCATGATCTTAGTTTCTTTCCTTTTGAAACTAAGAATAATTTTATTCAATTACTTCAGTGCCCTCCCCCCAAGTTGGTGGCCCCCCAAGATAGGCTTTGATCATTGGCCAGGCCAAGAGACCCCACCCATGCATGATTCATGCACTGGCCTCTAGTTAATATATATGGTAGTGGGTAGCAGTGGAGGGAAAATATTATGTGGAGTTAATATTTTGTTTTATTATACTGATTTCTTTTCTTAGTACCAAGTCAAGTATTCAATTATATTCCGAAAGTGAATAAGTTCTAAATAGGTAGCTCAGTTGATTAAAGGGTCATCCTGATAAACCAGGGTTGGGGGTTTGATTCTCAATCAGAAAAATACAATAAACCAATGAATGCAAAAATAAGTGGAACAACATATCACAGACTTTCTCTTTCTCTCTCTCCCTCCCTTTCTCTCTCTCTCTCTTAAATCAACACATACATACACACACACACACACACACACACACACACACAAAAGTTAACATTAGCTGAAGCAATGGTTTGAATTCATATTGGAATAACTTTAGATCACAAATCAAATTCTTATATATAAGTACAAGCTATGCAAGGCAAGTTAATTATTAATACATATGGTTGAGCAAAATTATAAATGCAAAAAATGTTTAAATTACATTTTTACATACAAGAAAATTGGAAGGCAAATAATTTGATTTATGATTGGAATGATCAAAGGAAGAAATCAAAGTGACTAAGGATAACTTCTATTTATTTACAGAAATTGTTTACATAATTTCCATGAAAAAAATAAACATTTTTATTGAAAGCCTACTCTTAGTTGTTATAATAGATTACTTAGAAATACAAAATAGATAAAGGTGACAAGTTCTACACAAAAGCAATTATTAAAAACATGGAAAATCAATGTATAAATGAAAGTAGACATAGGTAGTTCAGATTAGAAATGTTTTGGGAGGGTTTTCATCCAATGAGCTTTCATAGGATTTTTATATTTATAGAAGGAACTGAATCTCATCTTATATAGTATATAAAAATAACCATATTCACTGGTCTAAAGGATCCTACAAACTAAGAAAGATAAATTATATATAATTAAAAATGGAACTGCTATTTGACCCAGTGATCTAGGAATATATGCTAAGAATCCCAAAATACCAATCAGAAAAAAATATATACACCCCTATGTTCATAGCAGCACCATTTATAATAGCTAAGATCTGGAAACAGCCCAAGTGCCCAACAGCAGAGCAGTGGGTAAAAAAGCAGTGGTACAATTACAGCATGGAATACTATGCAGCTATAAAAAGGAAGATATCTTACTCTTTGAGACAGCATGGAGGGACCTGGAGAGCATTATGCTAAGTGAAATAAGCCAGTCAGAGAAAGGTAAGTATCACATGATCTCACTCATATGTGGAATCTAAGGGACAAAATAAACTGATGATCAAAATAGATCCAGAGACATAGAAGCATAGAAAAGACTGACAAATCACAGAGGGAAAACAGGGGTGGGGTGTCAGTGGGGAGAGATTAACTGGAGAACTTACTTGCGTATATGCATAACCCATAGACATGGACAATAGTGTGTGAAGGCCTGGGAAGGTGCAGGTAAGGAGTGGAAGGGGTTAGTAGGAAAAACAAAATGGAAAATATATAATACTTGTAACAATAAAGATATTTTAAAAAAGAAGATACCATAAGCATGAAATATTCCAAGTCAGGGAATGGCATGAGTAATATCATCATCATCCTCCCTTTGAGAACTCCTTTAATTCAGATCTAAAATTATTTTGAGCTGCCTTATCTTCTATCTTAATTCTTCTTTCTTTTTGGAATGTTGTTCCACTTATTTTTGCAATATTTTACTCATTTTCCATTAAATTCATTTAAATTTTAGAATCACTGGAATATGTCTGGCAAAACACGTCAGTACAATCTGAATAGCTAAGGAAGCCAGTGAAGTTCATTGTCCCTCAGGTGGGTCTTATGGAAGAAAATGACTACAAGTGAACCTTGTGTGCACATTTAAATTTCTCTCTTTTCCATAATATTGCATAACCTTTACTGAATAACTATTTAGTGTCTGGTTCTTTATATACACCATTTCATTGAATGTACCTAGAACTTTATTTAATAGTCCATCTTAAAATCTCCATTTTATAAATGGGAATTCAGTAATCAGGTCGCACACCTAGTAAGAAATAGGAATTTAACTAGATACTTTGACACCAGAGCCTATGTTATTAAATCATTATGTTTTTCAGAAATCAGAAACTCCTTAATTATCCCTCTTCATGGCCTTATTCGCCCTTAATTGCAGAGTAAAACATTCAAAGTGAAAATTAAAAATTAATATGGACATACTTTTATGGTATCCTCTCAGTCTGAAACTTCAGAATTTAATAATATTCTGAGTGGGCATGTTGCAACATAAAAACAAACATATAGCTGGAGAGCATTATGCTGAGCGAAATAAGGCAGTCAGAGAAAGATAAATATTACATGACCTCACTCATTTGGGAAACATAATGAACAACATAAACCGATGGACAGACAGATCCAGAGACAGAGAAGCATCAATCAGATGCTCAAACCTCAGAGGGAAGGTAGGGGAGGGTGGGGGTAAAGGGAAGAGATCAACCCAAGGACTTGTATGCATGCATATAAGCATAAGCAATGGACACAGACACTAGGGGGTGCAGGCATGAGCATGGGGGGCTATGGGGGGATAAGTACACATATGTAATGCCTTAATCAATAAAGAAAGGAAAAAATGCAAAAAAAAGAACCATATAATATTCCCTTTCATTTTGGTTTACCTAAAATACTGTTACCCCACTCATAACCAGTAATTTCTGTTAAGAGTAAATGCAAACCGAACTCTGGCCAGTTTGCTAAGTGGTTAGTGTGTGGGCTTATGCACCAAAGGGTGCTGGTTAGGAACAGTTAAGGGAACACACCTGGGTTGCAGGTTACATACCTGGCCTATTTGGATAAATGCAGGAGACAACTGATCCAAGTATCTCTCACACCGATGGTCTCTCTCTCTCTCTCTCTCTATATATATATATATATATATATATGTATGTGTGTGTGTGTGTATATATATATGTATATATATACATGTGTAGATATACACACACACACATATATATATATATACATACACACACACACATATATATATGGGAAAATATTCTCAGGTGAGGATTAACAAAAACAAAACAAAACAAAACAAAACAAAACAAAACAAAAATGAGTAGATGGAAGCCTCAACATCTTCCAAAACACACAAAAACCTTCCACAATTTTTTCCTCATTAATTTTTTTTGCTCTCACCTTTCTTTATAGTTTATGTTACTTTATTATTTACTGGTATTTATTTTAGTTGTTATATGAACTATATGTTTGATTGCTCTGTCTAGATTATTTGCTTCTTGGTGTTTAGATACTAAACATCTGTACTCTATATTTTAGATTCCTTAAATCTACTCTGTGACTTAGAGGAAGTCCTTTCAATTCTGTGACTTAACTATTTTTACAAGTGATTGAAAAATTTTAGGGTGGATAAAGCTAAATTTTGTTAAATATTTTATGCGTTCCATTCTTTAGAAGTTAAGATTTAGATTATGTTTTAACACTGGATGAATTATAGTGGCAGCTATAAAAAATCAGAGCTTATTAAGCTGTCTCCTAGCTGTAAATTAGTAAATTATTCCTCAGTATAATGGGAAATAGTAAGATAACTGAAAAATTCAATAAGTAGCTCAAATTATATTTCATTTTTTAAAACTTGTTCTTTATAATATTCACTTTGTAAATCCACAAGAATTTCTTCTTAAAATAAGGCATTGCTTTCCAATAGCTACCTGTGAAAATTTCTCAACATAATGAAACCCTTGTTATCTAACAGCCCCATCTGACTCTGTGAGGAACAATGGTACAAGAAAATACATCTCTAGCCTACCACTAACAAGCTCTGTTGTTGGAATAGCCAAAAAAAAATGGAACCCCAAATAATTCATATGTCACCAGAGCAATTGTTTTCTCAAGCCAAGCTTCCTTAAAAGTTTTGTTTAGAAACTACATGTTGAATACTATCTAAATGAAATGAAATACTTGTTTTCCTTATGACTGGCATGAGAAAAAAAAAATCTCTTCTGGATATATTTTCAGACAGTGAGAGAAAGAACAGATATTTGAACATGAATGTTCATGTTTTAATTATTTGCTATCCAACAGGTCCTATTTACTTTAGTCTGTTAACCTGTTAACCTTAGTCTGTTTATGAGATTCTCCCTATGCCTTAGTTATTAGGAAAAGTTTCTATGTGTGAACCTATAAAACTGGGTAACACACACAAACACATGTATCTTCATGAACTTAAGCCATAATTGTAACTTCAGATTTTTGCACTATCAATGCTAATATCAGTGTGTATAATATCACATCTTGTATTAAATTCAGATAAAAAGTTGTCTGCTTTCAAAATTATATATTAGTTGTAATATTTTCCTTTAGTTTATATCTGATTGAGCTTATAAACATTTTAATCTTTATGAATCAGACTGAAAAGTCATGAGATTAAGAATGCGGCCCAAGTAAGTTACTGGCGGTTCTCTGAGTCAGGAAAAGGCATATTTCATATCAAGAAGCCTATCATAATTTTTTTTAAAGAAAGGCAACAAAAGGAGCAGAAGCAAAGTAGAGAGTAAAAACAAAAAGGAGGGAAAGAGAAATGTAAATAACAGAGGTGATGTCAGGGAATTTCTTTCTTGCTACTAACTGTCTTTATCACTATTTCTCCTACTTAAAACTGTTTATCCATTACTGCTGATACCAAAACATCTCTTTAGCCACTTTTATGAATATCATCCATTAAATCCATTATTATATTTCTTCATTCATTAAAGAGTTTGAAGTCTTCCACAGTCTTTTCCCCAATTCCGTAAACCTCTTAGGTGACTTTGACATCCAACTGGGTGAAGCGTCACATATGGGCTTACTGGTATATCCTGTTTCTACCAGTCTGGCATTTCTGTATATTTATTGCTTCCTTCCTTTCATTTCTTTGACAAGAAAATGACTGTGGGACTCTATTTAATTATTTCTCTATCTTACTGTCTAACTTTGTGTTCTGCACCCTGTTAAGTGGCATCCTCCATTGCACTTATCTCTTTACAGATGGGTTGGAATTTTTTGTTTGGATCCTCTAAATATGGGCATGATGATAGCTTTCTTCTTTTTTTAAAATTTTTTTTATTGTTTTAAGTATTACAAATAGTAGTACATATGTCTCCTTTCCCCCCCCATTGATCTCCCCCGACCTCCCCTACCCCCCAGTACATGCCTTCACCTGCCCGCCCTCCCCCCCGTCCCAGTGTCTTATATCCATTGGTTGTGCTTATATGCATGCGTACAAGTACTTCAGTTGGTCTCTTACAGCCCCCCTCGCCCAACCTCCCCTGTCTTCCCAATGTAGTTTGACAGTCTATTCAATGCTTCTTTGCCTCTATATCTTTTTCTCACCATTTCTTTCCTTTAAAAAGTTTTGCCTTTGCAGACTAGAAATAAACATATAATAACAAAACAAGACAAAACAAAAAAATGTTTGAGTCCCAATTTCAATGTCCAACAGTTCTGAGTCCCCATTTCAATGTCTAACAGTTCCTTATGTGTACATGTCAGCAATGATATCTGGATGGTGGGCACATGTTGGCAATGCAGGTCCGACCCTCTCTGGTTTGGTCCTAGCAGCTGTGCTTTCTTCTTTTTAAGCTGGATTTCTAAAACACTACCAAAAATCGATTTCTTGATCTTCAAAATAATTTGTACTATAAATATATTTCAATTATGTGTAATTGCTATGTCTGTTTTTTTCCTGTGCCAGTATAACATTGTTATAATTATTGAGAGGAAAAATACTTTCCCAAATTCTTTTCTAATTGTATTTTTTAAAAATTTCATGGTTATTTTTACACATTTATTCATGCTGATTAATTTTAGAATTTTTGCCATGTTGTAAAATAATCATAATGGGATTTCAAGTAAAATTGAATTTCATATATAGATAATTGGGGGAGAAAATGCCATTCTTTTCATATTGAGGCTTCCAACTGAAAGTTAAATGTGTTCCTCTATTTCTTTAATACTTTATTATGACATACATTTTATATAATTTTTATATAGGTTCTGTACTTTCTTCTTCAACTAGTTTCTAGACCCTTTTTGCTATTTATATCTACCTTACTAAATTTTCATAATACATCTAGTAGTAACAATCATAAGATATGCAAAAAAATAATGATTTCTTTAAAGTAATGCTTTTGTTTCTATTTAATGTCTTATTGACTACTTGAGGCCTGATGCACGAAATTCATGCAAGAGTAGGCATTCCTTCCCCTGACTGCTGGCACTGGCTTCCCTCCAGCACCTGGGACCTGGCTGGCTTCCTTCTGGCCCTGGCTTTGCCAGAAAGATGTCCGGAAGACATCCAATCTAATTAGCATATTACCCTTTTATTATTATAGACTAGAAGCCCATTGTGCAAAATGGTGCAAGACCTAGACCTTTGTGCTGCAAAACCCCGGACTCCCTCCTGCCGCTGCCACAGGACCCAGAAGTCCCACCCGCCGCAGCCACCGTGGGACCCATCAATGCAACTCCTGGTGAGTCTGGTTGTTGGTTGTTACAGCATTACGGTGTTACGGTCACAGGCATTTTATAATATAGATTAGAGGCCCAGTGCACAAAATTCATGCATGGGGGAGCTGTGTCCCTCAACCCAGCCTGCACCCTCTCCAATCTGGGATTTCTCGAGGAATGTCTGACTGCCCGTTTAGGCCCAATCCCGGTAGAATTGGGCCTAAACGGGCAGTCGGACATCCCTTTCTCAATCTAAGACTGCTGGCTCCCAACTGCTCGCCTGCCTGCCTTCCTGATAGCCCCTAACCGCTTCTGCCTGCCAGCCTGATCACCCTCTAACTACTCCCCTGCCAGCCTGATTGATGCCTAACTGCTCCCCTGCCAGCCTGATTGCCCCTAACTGCCCTCCCCTGCAGGCCTAGTCACCCCCAACTGCCCTCCCCTGCAGGCCTAGTCACCCACAACTGCCTTCCTTTGCAAGTCTGGTCCCTCCTATCTGCCCTCCCCTGCTGGCCATCTTGTGGTGGCCATCTTGAGTCCACATGGGGGCAGGATCTTTGACCACATGGGGGCAGCCATCTTGTGTGTTGGAGTGATGGTCAATTTCCATATTACTCTTTTATTAGATAGGATAATGTAGAAAAATGTAAATGTAGAAGTTATAGCAAATTATTTTTTTCTGATAATAACAAATGTTCCTAGTTATTTACTATTAAAAAACAATAGCTTGAGGTAGATTTTATTTTGTTTTAATTTTATTCTTTTTAGTTTCTTTGTATTACTAATGCTTGCATTACTAGCTTTGGTAGTTTTCCAGATAAATGGGTTCTAAATTTTATTAAATACTCTTTCAGGAACTATTAAGATGTTTCATATTTTTCTTTGACATTTTACTGCCCATGGGTACTATTAATATATTTCTTAATATGAAACAATTTTTGAGTCTCTTAAATATATTTCCATAGCTTAGGAATATTTTTGTTAGGTTATATTTGCTGATGTTGTATGCAGAATTCACATCAATACTAATAAATTATATTTTCTGTAGTAGCTTGTTTTATTTTCATTATCTTAGATTTTCACTTTTTTTCTATAATTAGGAAACTTTAAGATAACAGAAATTAGACATTTTAAAATATTTATAATCACTTAGCCTAAGATTTTTTCTAATGCTAATTCTATAACTATTAATTTGTACATTTAGGGAATTAACTTCCATGTCTATCTTTTATTCACTTAACTCAAGCCATAAGAGCCTTTTTGTTATTTTTTGTTAAATATGTCAAATTGTTCTATTTCATACTGTCTACAATTGCTCTTACTTCTACCTGTGAATTTTACCTCTACCTGTATTTGAGTAGCTGACCTTATTCAGATCTCTGCTTTAGTACAATCATTTTAGAGAGGCTTTCTTTAACCACTATCCTACCTAGAGTAGCATCTTGCTTATTTTACTTTAAATCCCTTTTCTTTCCATGCATAAATACTATAATTTTTGTTAGATTTTTAAAATTAATTTTGGAAGTAATTCATAGTATGAATATTAAATTACATTAGCATTATAGATAATGTAATATATACTGTTAAAGGTTGTATATTCTTTCTCAATCATGTGCATGTTGTTATGGCCTTTTTCTTATTATTAATCATATATGTTACTTCTTTTTTAGTTACCAATTAAACTTCAAAGAAGATTGTAAGTTATTTATTCTTTTGAAATTACATAAATATTTCATTTTGTTATTTTTTTCTTTTCTTATTTATTTTTCTCTTTTTCTATATTTATTTTAATGGTAATTTTTGAAGTGTCTAAACTGACTTTCTAGTTTCTTTAAATTGATTTTTCTTTTATGAACACTTCATATATGTATCTTTCTATAACAACTACTTGAATTACATTTCTTATTATGTTTAATGATGCCATTATTTTATTTTCAGAATGCTAAAAACAGCAGTGAATCTCTTATTTAACATAAAAATTATTTAGAGAAGTGTATTATTTTTGTATTTCAATATATGTTTTGTTTGTCCTTATGTCAAAAAGTATGACTGATATATTACTATATAGTATTTCTTTAACTTACGAAGTATAATTTTCAAAAACTGTAAAAAATCAAGTAAATGTAAATCCTTTTCAAATATTTTAATTAACTCATTAAATAGTAAGAAAATCAAGAATATATTAAATTGTTTTAAAGGGTGTTTAAAAGCTAAATATTTATAAGCTATTTAAAAAATAATGTTAAGAAAAGCAAACTGGTTTACATACAAAATTGGTTATTGATTAATGTACCCAAAGACCACAGGTGATTATTTGCATCTCTAACAGAGAAACCTACCAATTAAATTATGCCCCCGAGTAAATGTATATAAGTTTTTTGTAAAAGAATTAAGGTCAAAAAGTAATTTATTTCATTTATTTTTAAGTTTTGCATAATTGACCTTCTTCTGAAGTTGGGGAGCTAATAAACAGTTCCTTGTAGTCTCACTGAGACTAAGATGTAATTATTAGATTATAGAATGATTCTCCTCCCTCACACTTTATCAGCACATCAGAAGGGATCAGGTGCAAGAGTGGATTAGAGCTGAAAGTGCTGCAAAATGTAGACTCTTTCTAAAGGGGTGTTCTAGTGAAGCCCCATGTTAAAGGGGCAAGGAGAAAAAGGGCACAAAATGATTTCTAGCCTCCGGCATCTACAGTTACATAAAATATTTAACACAGCCCAACTCCTAACCAGATTAACAAAATATCTCACAATAAGTCCCTGTACCTAACACCTATCCACATTTTAACAAAAAAATTACAAGGTAAGAAAAAACAAAGTCTGAAAAGACAAGCAAGCATCAGTACAAGACTCAGCTATGATACAGATGTTGGATTTATCAGACAAGAAATTTAAAATAATTATGAACAATATATTAATGGCTATAATGTTAATGTAGACAACATGCAGGAACAGATGACAGTGAAAGTAGAAATATGGAGACTCTAAGAAAGATTCAAAAGGAAATACTAGGAATCAGAAACAATGTAACAGAAATGAAGAATGCCTTTGTTGGACACAGCTGTAGTGTGGACACAGTCAAGGGTTGTATCAGTTAGCCCAGTGGTCGGCAAACTCATAGTCAACAGAGCCAAATATCAATAGTACAACGATTGAAATTTCTTTTGAGAGCCAAATATTTTAAACTTAAATTATATAGGTAAGTATATTGTTATTAACTTAATTAGGGTACTCCTTCAATCACACTGTACGAGCACTCCCGCATGCGGTATTTTATGGAAGAGCCACACTCAAGGGGTCAAAGAGCTGCATGTGGCTCACGAGCTGCGGTTTGCTGACCACCGAGTTAGCCCAAAGTTAGATCAATAGACTCTCCAAGCAGAAATTCAAAATAAAGGCAAAATAAAATGGACTGAGTATACAACAACTGTGGTATACTTAATTTGAATGCTTGAAGGAGAAGAGACAATAGTCCAGAAGAAGTTTGTGAAGCAATAATGCTAGATAATGTAAAAATAAATAATGAAAACATAGAACCAGGAAACATAGAAACCACCAAGCAGGCCAAACACCATGAAGGTATACCTAGGCCCATCAATGTCAAACCTCTTCAGAGAAACCAAAGAAAATAAGAAATTTTGGAAAAGTCAGAGGCAAAACAGAACTTAATGACAGAGAAATAAGGATAAAAATGACAGTGACCTGTTTTTCAGAAAGAATGCATAAAGAGGGTGAATTGAAACATTTAAAGTGTTGAAAGAGAAATCACACCAATTGAAAATTCTATATACAGAAAAATATAATTAAAAAGCAACAAGATAAAGACTCTTCCAGACAACTAAAAGTGATTTTTCTGGTCACCAAAGGCTTTACCTATAAGAAATGTTAAAAGTCTCTTCAGGTAGAAAAAAATTACAGAAAATGTGGATCTACATTAGAAAATAAGAATAATAAGGGACAAAGTAAAATAAATTATTATATAGGTTTAAAAGTTCTTAATTTTCTAAAATGTATCTGTTTAAAATAGTAATAATGAATTTGGTGATTATAGCATATGGATAGTTGAAATGAATGACAATAATGTGACAAGAAATGAGAATAAGGAATTGGGAGTACATATATAGAAGTATAATGTTCTTTAGTAGTATAAATAAATTACTTGAAAACACATATTATAAAATTGTCCAACAATATAAACTATTAGAATAGCTAAAATATAAAAAAAATAAACTTAACAATCCATTGTCCGGTAACATTGTGGAACAACAGAATCATGGAATTATTGCTCTTGGGAATCCAACATGATATAGCCACTTTGAAAACCATTTTGGTGGTGTATTACAAAGCTAAGATATAGTCTCACCTTACCATCCATTAATTGTGCTTCTAGGTTTTACCAAACTGATTTGAAAATTTATGCTGCCCCCCCCCAAAAAAAAAAAACACAAAAACAAAACACAAAACACCTACACATGAATGTTTATAGCAAATGTATTCACAATTGTCCCAAACTGGAAGAATCAAGGTATCTTTCAATAGGCGAATGGATAAACAAAATGTAGTACACTCACACAGTGGAATACTATTAAGTAGTGAAAGAAAATGAGATATAAAGCCACACAAAAATATGGATAACATGAATATTTTTTAGCTTAGTGAGACTACTCTGTATAATACTGCAGTGTTAGATACACAATACTCAACACTTGTCAAAACTCATAGAAACTTACAGCAGAAAGAGTGTAACTTAAATATATGCATTCAAGAAATTTTAGTTAAAATGCAGACCTTGAGAAAGAAATCTAACTGGTTTACAAATGTATAAAATAACTGGATGGGTTGTAAATAAAACGGAGCATATCAATTAAAGGCAAATGTAACTACATATAAATACTTTATTTGTTAAATTTGTTTCCAATGAAGTAGAGGTTAACAACTTAAAAACCACTATGTATCTATATATATAAAGAGAGGTAATAGGCAAATTAGGCCAGGATGCCATAACGGGGCACGACCAGACAGGAGGAGGTTGTGCACACAGCATTGGGAGCAGGGAGGAACTGGGGACTGGCTTCTTCAGTAGTCCTGCAGGGTCAATCTCAAGAGGACAGGACAGTCATCGTCAGACCAGCGCTGCCGGCACTTGAATGTGAGCAGACAGAATCAAAAAAGACTTTCAAGGCCTGTCCAAGGCACGCTTGGGTTTCAAAACAAGTGGGGTTGTCCAGAGCTGCGGGACACTGACAACCATGGCAGTCTCCACATCGGCAGCATGGCTTCGGGCTCAGAGTGTGGCGAGTGAGGGCCATGCAGGCTCGAGGCTTTGGCTGCCAAAAGTCAGCTATTTCAGCTCCGAGGTGGGCGCAATCAGGGAAGCCGGTGGGACCTTCACAAAAAAAGAGAAGTCTGAAGAGGAATACTTCCGAGAGCAGACTAAAGAACAGCTGGCAGCCTTGAAGAAACAACATGAAGAAGAGATCACTCATCATAAAAAGGAGATTGTGTCTGCAGAAAGAAACTGAGCAGCACAAGCAGAACATCAAGAAACTGAAAGATCATGATACTATGGTGGTGTCAGGGTGAGGAGCAGCCGTATTAGACAGTGCTGCCCGAGCCATCAACAATAAAAAGTGCGGGGAGATCAGTGGGCGTGCATACGGGCCGGCCTTGCTGCCACCTGGGGGGATGTCTTACAAACCGAACCTGATTGTGCACATGCCCACCGCCTCCCTCAATGCCGCTGGGAGAGTCCACCCGCCTTCCACCAGAAAGGCGACGTCCTCCCACTACCGCCAGCTGCTGAGTGACATGGACCACCATCTCTAGGCTACACGCAGGGAACAGGGAACAGCCAGGTGCCCCAGAGCAAATATGCTGAGCTGCCGGCCATCATCCAAGGCCTGGGGAAGGAGATCTGACCCACGAACGCGGGCAGCAAGAGTGCGATGGAGAGACTGAAACGAGGCATCATCCATGCGAGAGGGCTGGTTCAGGAGTGCTTGGCCGAGACGGAGCAGAATGCCAGGTTCTAGGCTCTGAGTCAGCATGAAAGGCTTTCCATCTTCTTCCAAGAAGTGAAGCTTATTCTCTCACCCCCACCCCCTTCAGATGAAACTTGGTTTCAAAATGGTAACAGCTTGGTTTCTCCTCCCTGTTCCCCTCACATGGTTCGTCAGACTCTGAACCTCCCATTGCTGAGATGGAGAAGAGATTTTTGCAGTTATTAGGTTTACTTATTAGGGCGTTTGGTGTGTGTTTTTTTAAAGCATTGATTTACATGATGCACATCAGTTACCTATCACACCAAACCGTAGTTGGCCTCCCAGATATCGGTGTTTCTCTTCTGGATAAATTTCTGTTACTCACATGGTTCTTTGTTTCTCTTCTGAGCTGATCCAACTCTGAGGGTTTGTTTCAGCAAGTCCTGGGGCCCCGCTTTAGTCTTTAGTCGCCACACAGTATAAATTCTGCTCAATGTAACTTTTTTTTCCTTAAGCATTTGCATGACTATTAGTACTTTGAAGTCAATCTTTAAAATGCACAAGTTATAAATACAGAAGAAAGAGCAATTTATCCAAGCTCGCCTGACAAGGACCCCTGAAATTTACCCGAAAGATGTATGTAGATTTCAGTTCCGCTTTTCCTATCAGTGGATCCAAACATCTGGAAAAAAGTGACTAATACTGTTTGTATTTTTGTATGTATTTATTACTTGATGTAATAAAGCTTATTTTCATTAACAACAACAAAAAAAGAAACTGAAAGTTCATGCTGATGATTAAGTGCACACACTTCCCCATAGAATGTCTACATACTGTCCACTTCTATGAAGACATAGTTCTGGTAACTAATATCTATCTATGCTGCCAACAGATTATAATAAATTGTGATCAGTGGAAAAAAACAAAAACAAAAACAAAAACAAGTGGGTGATGACAGAATTACCCTAGCACGCCCCAACCCCTTCACCTGCTCAGATGCCTAGTGTCCCTTTACAGCTGGGCTGAGCCCAGTGACGCCCAGTGGCCTGGAAACCAGGCCTGACCACTTCTCTGGCTTGGCCCAAACATCTGAAGTTCGCATTAGTTGCCGACTCAAGAAATTGGAGCGTTCACGTAATATCAGGATTCCCCACTTCTCTTTCTAAAGAGGCCAATTGGGCTACCAACCAAGGGTGGTTGGTGTCACTTCAACCCTAAGAGGAACCCTCAGCTTGGGGGTGTGGTGAGGAGGAAGCTATCCGTGCAGACAGCTCAGTTGTGTAAACTCCCGCGGACTGTGGCACAGCCCAGCAGTGTGGCCGCTCAACTGCGACACAGCACAGCCATGAAAAGGTGCCGCTGTTAAACGAGGCCCCTCTCCAGCTTTCGGGAGGCTCCAACTGCTCCAACCCAGTGCACCCCACTCTGCCTCAGTGAGACAGCTTCAGTGTTTCAGCTCCAGCAGACAGACCATGTCCCAGAAGAAAGGGAAATTATAGCCCTGGCTGGTGTTGCTCAGTGGATAGAGCCTCTGCCTGAGGACTGAAGGGCCCGGAGTTCAATTCCTAGTCAGGGCACATGCTTGGGTGGTGGGCTTGATCCCCAGTTTGGGGCGTGCAGGAGGCAGCCAATCAATGATCCTCTCTCATTATTGATGTTTCTATCTCCCTCCCTCTCTGAAATCAATCTATACTAATAAAAGGGTAATATGCTAATTAGACCAAACAACTTCCGGACAACTTTTAGACATCCTTTTGAACAAAGCCATGATGGCGGGGCCGAGGCAGAGGCAGTTAGGGATGATCAGGCCAGTAGGGGGGAGCAGTTAGGATGATCAGACTGGCAGGGGAGTGCAGTTAGGGGGATCAGGCCAGCAGCCAGGTGAGTGGTTAGGAGCCAGTGGTCCCAGATTGCAAGAGGGATGTCCAATTGCCAGTTTAGTCAGGGATCCCAAGGGGTCCCTGATTGGAGAGGGTGCAGGCTGGACTGAAGGAACCGCCCCCCCCCCCCGCCCCCACACACACGCACAAATTTTGTGTACTGGGCTACTAGTTTATAATAAAATTAAAGAATTAATTAAATCAATGGCAAATAGAGGGAGCTAGGTTTCTCTCTGTTAGAGTAAGGGTTAACGGATAAGCAAGGAAAGGAAACTAGAATGATCTATTTGTATTAGAGTTGAAATATCCATTTGAAATCATATTTAATATAGATACAGAGGGAGATTATTTAAATATAGATGATATAAATCTGTATATAAATGGTTAGCAAGCACACATATATTTCCTAATTTTTTTAGCTGAGAACTGTAGAAACAATGGCAGTCCTGTAGCAGTGAGCACACTTAGTGCCCAGGTCTTGGTTTATAATACTGTATTCCTATAAAAAGCACAAATTCTCCTTAGAGAATTGGCTGATTCTAGGACTCAGGCTTGGAATATATAAGATAATCCTGGAGTATCTTGTGTTGTCAGAATGTGAAGCAATACTAAAAAACAAAGCAACAATTGAATCACAATGATGACTATTTCAAAGTGAAACAGTAGCTGACTCAGAAAGTTCCCAAGGCCAAGGATGAAAATATTTGAGTAACAAAATAAAGTTGTATTGTATGATAACCTAAAGTATAAAATAAATATTCATGATTTTATAATAGTACAAATATATGATTGAATTAATAAATAAATGCTGTAGACTAGACAAGTCTTCTGTGCAGAGAATTTCCAAGTAATATACATATATATTACCCCTTCCCCTCACAGAGGGCTGCAACATAATTCTCCACCCCTTAAATCTGGGCTATCCATAGTGACTTATCTCTAAAGTGTACAGAATGGAAAAAGGGAAGAAAGAGTACCTTTAGAGTGAAGAAACCAAACAAATGCTCTATAAGCATATGGTCAAGATCAATATAAACAGTGATGTCATAAACTTGATATGATGTGATAAAAGTGTCACTTTACCCCCAGGGTCTTCCTCCCTAAAACTTCTAACCTCAGTCTAATCATGAAAAAAAAAATCAGACAATTCTAAATTGAGGGTTATTTTACAAAAACAATGAACCAGTACTCCTTAAATTTGTTAAGGTTATCAAAAACACATGATGATTAAATGTAATAAAGCTAAAGGAGTTCATCACCACCAAACCAGGATTACATGAAATGCTGAAGGGCATTCTTTAAGAAGAGGAGGAAGAAGAAAAAGGTAAAGATAAAAATTATGAACAACAAAATGACATCAAATACATACCTACCAACAAGTGAATCTAAAAATCCAGTGAATAAAAAATCTGAAGAACAGAATGGACTGATGAATATAATAGAATCAGGGACATGGAAAGGGAGTGGACTGACAATTCTCAGGGGGAAGCGGATGTGAGGGGTGCAGGAAGAGATTGGACAAAAATCTTACTCCTATGGATGAAGACAGTGGCAGGGGGTAAGGGCATGGGGTAGGGTGGGGTGGGGAATTGGGTGGAGGGGAGCTATGGGGGGAAAAAAAGAGGAACACCTGTAATAATCTGAACAATAAAGATTTATTTTAAAAAAATGTAATATGCTATCTTGAAATGTATCCTAGAAAAGAAAAGGACTTTAGGGAAATTTAAATAAATTTGAATAAAGTATAATGTTTATTTAATAATAATGTATTAATTTCAGTTCACTCATATTAACAAAAGTGTCATACTAATGTAAGATGTTGAAAATAGGACACAAACTTGGTATGGGGTATATGATAACGCTTTATACTATCTTTACAACTTCTATAAATATAAATGTATTCCAAAGTTTAAAAGTTTATTAAATTAAAAAATATTATTAGGTACTTTGACTTAATCCTAGAAAACAATTATTCCTTAAATTGGTCTGGTTTGCTTAAAAATTTTTATTTATGGCCAAATTTAGGTACAATAACTCACACAAACATAGCAATATTTTTTTGCTTTATGGCCTGTTCTAATTTTGTTTTTATTCCAAATTAATAATCAAAATGATGCTTTTTCTTTTGTGAAATAATTATTACTTTTATTGTTCTTCTTGATCAAATATGTGCCAAGTGTTAGTTTTTCTATTATTTATTTCTATCTTCTTTTAATTTAATTCAAGGAGTTGGAGATTAAGAATGAGATATGTTGGGATATTATTCAGTATTTAATAGAACCTGTATTAGCTACCCAGATTATCACATAATTTACTCCTTTCCTGAAATACTGCTTTTGAAGATGACCACAGTCAGTTATTCAGCCCTTAGAAAAATGATGAGCTGTGCAGAGCATGGGAGACACACTAGTTCCTGGTCCTGAACAGAGATAGAACACAAAATGGAGGTAATGACTTCATTTATTTTAGTGCATGTTTTATATCATAATAGTTATGGGAAATAATTTCATAAATTACTAGATAAATTTTTAGTAAAAATAAAATTGAGATATTGCGATGAGGAAGTATTTTGAAGAATTTCCATTTACTAGGTATTTCAGAACAATTTGTAATACATCTAAGGAAACATGTGCAAGCAAACTCAAAGGAAAAATGATAGAAGCAATCATTTAAACAAAGATCTCATTCACGTTTTTTTTTTTTTTTCATAGGCTTACTATGGATTTTTTCCTCTAATCTCTTTTGCCAGCAATCATTTTATCTGAAACTCCCTCCATCCTTTAATAGATGCAGCTTGGGAAGATAAAAGTAAATGGATGATGTCACTCTTTCAAATGAGCATGTTCGTAACTCTGGGCCAGTCCTTAGGCCAGCGGACACTGGGCTGTCACCTCGCAGGTTTTTAGCAAACAAGTAGCACTGGAGTCAGAACTGGTATTCTTATTCATAGTTTTGTGTGATGCATGATAGGAAATTCCCACTAATCAAACTAATTAGCATCATTGTCTCCTTCTAAAAGAAGTATTATTAATTCATTTCTGATTTATTATCAATGACCTTTTTTTCCCTTAAATGTTCTGCTCACAGGATGTTATTCAGTTTTGTTTTGTTTTGTTTTTCCTCATTAGTTTGAAACCCAAAGGTTTGTAATACCCTCAATATGGTCCTCTAGACCCGGTAAACAGATTAAATGCTGTGGAAAGTTTCTTTGCTCACATCATGACTGGGAATAATTGCTCTATGCAAAATATGTGAGTAAAATACATAAGTACACACTGACATTTAAAATTGGACTTGAAACAATAATCACTGACTATATTAATTTCAACATCATACTTCATGTATATCATTTGTCTTTATAACTCTTTTATACTTCATATGCTATATGTTATATATTATAGTTCATATAATTATGACTATTATATCTTAATTTTTCATCTTTTTAAAAATTTCTCATTCAAGGACATACTTCACTTATTTTAGAGAGAGAGGAATGGAGAGGGAGAGAGATAAACATCAATGCGAGAGTGAAATATCTATCAGTTGCCTCCTGTACACACTTCGACTGGGGATCAAACCCACAGCTTGGGTTTGTGCCCTGACAGGGAATCAAACTCATGATCTTTCTGTGTATGGGACAATGATGCTCTAACCAACGATGCTCCAACCAGCTATTTTTCATCTTTATTGAGATATAATTGACAAATAAAATTTTATAAATTTATGATGATTGGTATATGCATTTATTGTGAAGTGATTATTACAACACACCCATTACCTCACAGTTACCCATTTTTGTTGTTGTTATTGGTGTTTCTTTTTAGAATATTTAAGAACAACCCTCTTAGCAAATTCTAAGTATGTAATATATAGTATTGTTAACTGTAATCACCATGCTGTTTACAGCTATAATTCATGTAATAACTTAAAGTTAGTTTATATATTTATTCTGTGATTTTAGTTTTTGAGCTTCTGGTACATGTCAACTGAGAATCTGACACAATCCCTTCCCTAAGGAACTCATAAGCTGGTAGGAGATACAGATTTGCTACAAGCTATAATAATGTCAAATACATAGTATTATATCATAAAAGAGCTGTCCCAAACTGGAGGAGGCAAGTAAGGGGGAAAAAAAAAAGAGATTGTGTTTCAATAATTTAGATAAAAATTTTAGCTATAAATATGTTAGTTATTGTTGTGTAAGTTTCTCTCTTTAAAGGTTCTTTAGAAAGCAAAGAGATGTACCTCTTTCATGGAGATATTGTTAAATTTAGTCTGGTTGCTTATTTTAACTGCTAAGCTTGTATCTCATAAACAATGTCAAATGATTTATAAACAATATTGAAAGTCTAATCTTTTAAGCACATACTTTTAGTTTTGAGGCATTTTTCTCATATGTATGATAGATCCTCCCTCCCCCCAACTGGTGGGCAGAGTTATGACGTAACCAGTGTCTGCATTGGGACATCCCAGAGACATTCAACCACCAATCAGCATGTGCGGAGTGCCCTGGGGCCCACCCATTCCCGTTCTTCCCTGGGTTCCACCCCTTCCTATTCCTCCCCTCAAAAGGCGTCTTCATTTGTTCATCAGGTTTGCAACATAAACAGACCCAGAGAGAGGGAAGCATAGATCAGACTGTCAAACTTCAGAGGGAAGGTAGGGGAGGGTGGGGATAAGGGGAGAGATCAACCAAAGGACTTGTATGCATGCATATAAGCCTAACCAGTGATCATGAACAACAGGGGTGTGGGGACATGAGTGGGGAGGGGTTTGAGATGGGAATGGGGGGATGAGGACAAATATGTGATACCTTAATCAATAAAGAAATTTAAAAAAAAATGGCGTCTTCACCACTCCACTGTTGCTGTTCTCCCAGTCTGCGAGTCAGCCCGGTTGGGTGCCTCCTTCTTCTCCTCCCTCTCCTCTAATCCTGGTTTCTCTACCTCCTCTGTAATGAATTTCCTCCTTTAGTGCAGAATAAACTTCCTCTTTAACATGTCTTGGTCTCCGACTCCCGTTTCCTGCCCCTCGAACCTTACACTTTAAAGTTAAGAACCTAGAATTTATCATTTCAGTTATTTTGTTATTTTGTGCCTGGCACAACTCAAAATTAATAACATTTATAAGAGTCTCAATGTTTTAATACTTACTGTTCAAATTGGCATAGATGAATATTGAAAAATTATGTCACTACCAATATTACCTATACTTACTCTTTTGGTGGCTCGCATGTACACAGACAAACACATTTTGTTTCATCTATTTTGCTCTATCTCGAAGGTAACCTTTCGATTAAGTAACTGCCACCCTCTTCCCAGTGTCTTGTATGTTGACCAACCAGACCCGCATAGGAAAACCTATGTCTGTGTGTCATCTGTCAAGAAGTGGGGTAGAATGTGCGGCAACTGAGTGCTAGCTTCTGGGTAAATGATTTGTGGTTGGATCTGCTTCTCCTCTATGGACTCTCCCAGTGGTTTGAGTGCTCAGTTCAATTTGAGATTATAAAAACCTGAAAGTGATCACAAGCTGAATATCAATAAACTTAATTTATGAGGAGTGTGCAAGCTAATTTGTTGACAGCTTTAAATTGTAGGCACTTCTTTCAATTGTAAATATATCTGAACAGCTTTGTTTTTCTCATAAGAGATTCTGCACTTTGAAACAAAGATTTGCTATAAAACAAGCTCTCCAACAAACATCTGCTCGCTGTCTCTAATGACCTGAGACAGGTGACTGAGAGCTCTGGCTATTTAAGCTAGATCTTCAAGTTTTGGCAATGGAGAAAAAATAATTCTTTAGATTCATAGGAGTGAATGGACTAACATTCTCCTTTAAAAGTTAAAAACATCAGACTTTTTTCAGATGATACTTAACTAGTCTGGAGTCTATTCTATGGCCTGATATAAGTCTAAAACTATAAATCTGAATAAAATATCTGATGTTTCAATTTTTATGCTGTTTAAATATTTGTGTATTTAATGTTTTTGGAGATTCACTAAGCATTTAGACTTCATATAACTTTACATTATGAAAATTAGACATGCACAGGAGTGGGAAAAAGTAGGTTTATAGTTCTAATACAAATAAATAATATAGAAGTAAATAATTACCTAAGAATAAACTCTGTTTTGGGTATTCACAGCTGTAAATTCACTTCTGATCACCCTTTCTTTTATAGAGAATCTTTCCTATAGAGGACTCCATGTCAATATTTGTATGAATGTAGACAGTTAATGAAAGATACTATGCAAAAAAGAGTAAACTAAAAATAAAACACAACAAAAAACATGAAAATGTACACAAAATCACTACTGACCAGATACCTGCATTGAGATATCATTATATTTTCACTCACAGGATTAACAAAAACTTAATGTGTGAAATAGAAACTGTGAGAAAGGATGTAGAACTCTGTTGATGAGGATATAAATTGTTAAACTATTTGAGATTTTCTTGTAAAGATGAAGGTACATCTGTATCTATGACTTAACAATTCCACCCCTAATCATGTACCTTAGATCAACTCTGTTAAGTAGAAATATAATGCAAGCCCCATATGCAAATTTAAATTTTCTAGTATCCACATTAAAACGCAGGTAATACATCCCTGGACCATTGTGGCTCAGTTGGGTGGTGTCCTCTGTCCCACCAAAATGTTGCAGGTTCCATTCCTGATTGCAGGCACCATCCCTGGTAGGGAACATGCAGAACATGTTGATGTTTCTCTTTCTCCCTCTCCCTTCCTCTCTCTCTCTAAAAATCAATAAATGTGTTTAAAAATAGTTATTATAATTTTTGATAATATATTATATGTAATTCAATATATCTAACATATCATTTTGATATATATGTGATATAAAAGTATTTAAGATAATTTTACATTCTTTTTTTGTACTGTCTTCCAAATGAGATGTCTCTTTTATATGTAGAGCACATCCAAATCAGAACAACCACATTTCAAGTGCTTAAGCTACTTGTAACCACTGTCTACTGTACTGAACATGCAGTCTTATAAAACTCTTTCATCTGTGCATCAGAAAACATGTGCAAGAATTTCATAGGGACATTGTTATTAGTAGTTTATATTGGTCGAGTATGAGTAAGTAAAAGAGAGCCCATGGCAGTGATCTCAAAGAAGACATTTAAAATAGAAAGCTACTTACATCAGTGTTGAAAGTGCTAAAAACTCCCCAAACAAACAAATAAGCCAAACCAGAGATAAGCGACAGCAGTAAGCAGCTGCATCTCTCAGGCTGATAGAATAAAAATAAAATGCTGTTCTTTATGATGAGATCCGAACTCCTTAGAGTCACTTATAAAACTTTTAATGGTCTTGCCCTATATGTTTCTCCATTTTCAACTCTAAAACTCCCTACTCTTTCCAAAAGTGCCAACCATATCAACCATATGTAGTCCCCAGGATAGGCTCTTTTATTTCACACCTTTGTGCCATTGCACAAACAGTGTAAGTAGCCTGAAATACTCCTGTTGATACCATAACTTAACCTAGTTATGAATAACTGGAAAGCAGCAAAGGGAACACCAAATATTATAGCCATGTTATTTATACAGCTTGGCCAAGAAGTTGAAGTTTAACACTTCCCAGGTCTATTCCCTGCAGATTCATGGGATAAGAGCCTGAACAGGGGAAGAATAGACACAGATCCAGTAAGGTCTGGATAAAATAGGGAAGGAATTTGGCTGTCAGTCACACCTGGGAACAGACATTGGCCAGAGTAGGTGTGGCCACTGCAAGCATGGGAATATTTGAGATACTTATCTCCTAAACAAAGGAGCCTATTAGTGTGTTGCTCTTGACTTCTGGACTGCAGGACTCTGATGCTTCTGTATCCACGGACATGGCCTACAGCCATGTGGACCACACACACAATGGACTAGTGGACTGCAACTAGCTTAAAGCTACAATGGACTCAATTACACCCTGGGATGGAAACTTCGGATGCTGGCTATGCTTTTAGCTCTGCTGAATCCCGAGCTCTACATCTTCCACGACTGAATTAAGGGAGATGGGGTTTTGGAAACCCAATAATGTAATTCCATGCAAATAAAAATCACTGATCCTCCCATGTAGGTCTCAGAAAATTATTTTCCTTAAGCTATAGTAAAGAGCCCCATTCCCACCAGCAACGGAGAAAGACCATCCACCCATTTCTCCAATGATACTACCAACATTTCTCTTGATCTCCTTCTGCTTCCTTTAACCTCAGGGCAGATGACAACTTCTTCACTAAGTTTGTGCCAATCTTCTTCTCACCCTCCAGGAGCTACGCTGAGTTAACCATATTTGTATATGATCATAGCACCCTTAGGCAAACTCTCATTAGACACGTCATATATTTTTGTGATATTGGTTTTACTTTCTCCACAGTATCATAGTATGTTTGAGAGTGGGTATTTCAGTAATTTCTGTAGCACCAGCTGCTGGCACATTATAAGTGTGAAAGCAATACTTAGGAGTGAACTGGACAATTGAAATGTTAAAAAACAATAACAGCGCAGCCTGCGTGGCTCAATGGTTGAGTGTTGACCTATGAACCAGGAGGTCATGGTTCATGCCTGGATTGCTGGCTTGATCCCCAGTGTGGGGCATGCAGGAGGCAGTTGATAAATTATTCTCTCTCATCATTGATGTTTCTGTTTCTCTTTAAAGTCAATAAAAATATTAAACAACAACACATAACACAAACATGTTTATGATTTTCAAAAGACTTAGTTAACAGTACGCTTTCTATAACGATATTGGTTTCAATGATTTGGACTATCAAGAATGCCAGTTAGATCATGATTACTGGAGACAGAGCAAAGTGTAATGAAACTATAGGTAATCAATGCAATCTGCACATTAATTTAGAAAATATTACTTATTTTACATATTTATAGCTTAATAATTCATCATAGTTCATGTATTACACAAATTACAAATTTTTACACAACAGAGAAATAATAAAGTTAAATTTAAAATGTCCTTGCAGCTATGGAAACAATCCAAAAAGAAAAAATATATATTAATTTCCTTTTAATAAATAGTAAAGGCTGAATTTGTTTTTGAAACTTTTTTTTCTATTTGTTATATGTCATATAAAAATAACTTCTGGGAACTATTACTATTTTCTTCATTTTTAAGAAATATTTTCTTTTTTTTTTTTTTTTGTTGATTTCAGAGAGGAACGGATAGGGAGAGAGAGATAGAAACATCAATGATAAGAGAGAATCATTGATTGGCTGCCTCTTGCAGGCCCCCTACTTGGAATCGACCCCGTAACCCAGGCATGTGCCCTTGACTAGAATTGAACTCAGGACCCTTCATTCCTTAGGCTGATGCTCTATCCACTGAGCGAAATGGGCTAGGGTGGCTTCTATTGCTTTTTTAGAGAGAGAAAGGGAGAGAGAGAGAAACATTGTTGAGATTGGCTGTCTCCTGCACACCCCCTACTAGGGATCAAGCCCACAAACCCAGGCATGTGACCTTACTGGGAAGGGAACCATTAAACTCTCTGTGCATGGGATGATGCTCAATCAACTGAGTCACACTGGCCAGGGCTAAAAATAGACAGATTTAAAAAATTTATTTCAAGTTTTCTATCTGTCTGCTTATTTGCATCAAAAATATTAGGTGGATTTCAAGACTTAATTAACTTTGTTTTACATAGACTATATTCTTAGGCAAAAAAAAAAAGTCTCAAACCCATAAAATGTCAAACAATAATGGAGGTTTCTAAATAAAGTGTGAAGATACTAAGAAGATATTAAGAAGATACTAAGTCTGGCCAAAGTCAAATATCTAGAATTAATCTCATCTAGATAAAATGATCTGCAGTCCTTTTAAGTCCTTCATTCTCAGTCTTTTCCTTCTTGACTGTTTTATTGCTAATTGTTGAGTTCTTATCTTCTTACTTAAGTTATTTAGAGGAAATTATAGGTTTCCCTCTTTGGGACTTGAGAGAGTCACTCAGCACTCTTTGGTGCAAGGATTCCCTGATAGATACTTCTTCTAGCATCAAGTAGGACCAGTGATGGTGCTGGGGAACAGGTCAGCTGGGATACTATGGAAACCTTCTCCCTATGGTTTTTATTGTGTAAAATGTGATTTTATGCACTTCACATGTTGTTAGTTTGATTTGTGTGGCTGGAATTCCTATCTCCCAATTAATTTTGATTATTTAAAAATTCTTGTGTTTTTTTTAAATCATTAAAATAAATTTGTTTTGATTACTTATGTATCAAGTCTGATTAGTTTTCCAGGTGAATAGATTTGAGAAACTTTAACTAAATGGATGTTCTTAAAATATTTGCAAAATATACTTACATTTTATGTTGGTATATGCAGAAATGTATAGATATAGATGGTCAAATCTATCTCTAACTTTCCCAAAATTCTAATTTAGCTTATCTCACAATTTTATGAATCATATAAAAAAGATATTAAAAATCATATAAAAATATGTAATGTAATATGATTTTTTGCAAGGGATAATTTTTAAATATATTTTTATTGATTTCAGAGAGGAAGGGAGAGGGAGAGAGAAATAGAAACACCAATTATGAGAGAGAATCTGCTGTCGGCTACCTCCTACACACTCCACACTGGGGATCGAGTTTGCAACCCCAGCATGTGTCCTGACCAAGAATCCAACCATGACCTCCTGGTTCATAGGTCAACACTCAACCACTGAGCCACACCAGTTGGGCAGACAGGGATAATTTTTGAGAAATAAAACATTAGAAGTTAAATTTATTACATTATTATATATTTGGGGAAAAAATCAAAACAGAAAATACAAAGACTCAAAGTATTCTATATAATAAAAGCTTAATATGCAAAGTGTCCCACCGTTCATTTGACCATTAGACCAGTTGCTATGACACACAGTGACCACCAGGGGGCAGATGCTTCAACCAGTAGGTTAACTTGCTGCTGGGGTCCAGCCAGTCAGGGCTGGGAGAGATGGGCCAGATATGCCCTGGAATCCTCTCGTGGTCCCTCCTAAGCCCCAATTGTGCACCAGGGGGTCCCTTGGCCTGGCCTGCATCCCCTCACAATCTGGAACCCCCCAAGGGATGTCAGAGAGCCATTTTCAGCCTGATTCCTGCAGGCCAGGCCAAGGGATCCCACCAGTGCATGAATCCATGCACCAGGCCTCTACTATTTTAATAATGTGGCATATATTTAAAATAATTTATAAATTAACCCAACACTAGATTTCATAAAATGCACTGCTCGATGCTTCCAGTTTGGCCAGAATATTGTTGTTAATTTTGACGCACATAAAAAATCATGAGATTATATTGCAAAAAATAGTATTTCTTAAAGCTTGTAAAGTTGAGATTGCCACTGTTCCTGAGAGAAAATATGTGTGAATAAAGTTGGTTAAGTTAAACCAGCTATCACTACCAACTATTGCTAAGTCAGATGAAACAGGCATTGGCTAATGGCTTCCAAGTAAGAATACCATGGAGAGAATACAATTAAGGATGCAATGTATAGGTGGAAAAAGAGAACAAAATTCTTTAGGAAGTATTAAAGAAATAATTAAAATGCAAGTTTGAGAAATATTTGCCTTATTAATATAAAACTTTGAAATTTACCTGAAATATATTTTGTACTTTTGATATTTAGCCCATGAATAAAATACACGTATTTTTTGTAATTTTTGCTATAATTTGCATTCCTTTATAGATGGGAAATACATAAGATACTTTTGAAGATTTTTTGTTGTTTGCTATGTTAGATTTCTTATTCATTTATATTGGTAAAGCTGGGCCAGTAGCAACATATATATATTTCCCTGGGAAACAAAACATGTTCAAAAGGCGGAAAATCTCTTTAAACTTCATGGGAATTCTTTATATTGCAGCTACAAGGGGTTTTCTTCATTCATCTCCACTTTAGAAAACTAACTGTACCATCTCCGTGTACAGTTTTCAATTTATTTTTTTTTGGAAGTGCCAGGCTATTTTTACTCCCATAAGGGAAGAAACAAAAACAAAAACAAAAACAAAAAAGCCTATATCGTGTTGACTTGGCTACCAAAGGGATTCCAAAGAAAGTCCATAGTCATATGCACCATTTTTATTTTATGAACAAAGTTGTTTCTTTTGGCTTCCAGATCACCGAGAAATTAGCTCATTGGAAGTGTTACCAAAACTAGAGGGATAAAAAGTAATTCATGACACTACTGACTTTTATATCAAGTTGAAATTTATGAAAATGTATAGAATGTAAAAGTCTTTGCTTCTTTGTAGTTTTCACATTGTGCTCTGACTCTTGCATAAGTGGAAATAATAATGGAACATTGGTAGGTAATCATCCCATATGGTTGCTTATCATATGTTGAGGGTTGTGCATTAACTTATACTCACAAAAACAGATGCTTAAAATAAAATAACATTTCAAATGCAGTCCCTATGAATATATTTCTAATCATTACTTTTGTGTTGTTCAAAATTTTACAAGGTGTATATGTTATTTTGACTTTTATATTCAGAGGAAAGAGGAGAAAGAAAGATTATATTATTTTCTGACTGCTTCCTAATAAAAATGTAGGTTTCTTCTATTAAATGTTAGTATATTTATATAATAAAAAATCAAATTCTAATGTTCAAAATTCTGAGTTTAGAAAATTTAAAAACACAGAAATCTGGTGATCTATAAATAAAGAAACTTATGCTCAGAATCTTGGGAAATAAAAGGTGAGCAAAAGTTGATTTACAATTGTTCGAATGGAAAATAATACAATAATTAATAAATAATAATATAAGAATAAACTGCATTTTGCCTACTCACAACTGTAAACCAACTTTGCCCCATCTGTATAAGGCAATAAATAAATAAATAAAGGCTTCTGATATCTCTGTAGATTAAAAAGCAAATCTTCTTAGTTCATGATTATTTTTATTAATATTTCCTTCCTGCCTTTAAAAAATCTATTTTGATATGAATTTGAAATACCATTTTTCTATATGAAAACATTTACATGATTACAATTACTTTATTTAAGGCATAAAAGTCAAGTGAATGGAGTTAAATGCAAATTGCACCTAAATGCAAAATGTAACTGTGTGCTTTGTGAAAACAATCTGATTCATCAGGTAACCCAAGGCAGATAGATTTACTGGCAATATAAAAAGACTAGAGACCTGGTGCATGAAATTCGTGCAGGGGAGGGTGTCCCTCAGCCCAGCCTGCACACTCTCCAATCTGGGACCCCTTGAGAGATGATTAACCACCCATTTAGGCCCGATCCCAGTAGGCATCCTCCTCACAATCCAGGACTGCTGGCTCCCAACCACTTGCCTGCCTCTGCCTGATTGTCCTTAACCACTTCTGCCTGCCAGCCTGATCACCCCCTAACCACTCCACTGCCAGCCTGATCGACGCCTAACTGCTACCCGGCTGGCCCAATTGCCCCTGCTGCCCTCCCCTGCTGGCCTGGTCATCCCTAACTGCCCTCACCTGCAGGCCTGGTCTCTCCCAAATGCCCTCCTCTGCTAGCCTGGTCACCCCTAACTGCCCTCCCTGCTGGCCTGATTTCCCACAACTACCCTCCCCTGCAGGCCTGCCCCCCAAAGCACTCCCTGCAGGACTGGGTCCCCCTCCAGCTGTCCTGCCCTGCAGGCCTGGTCCTCCCAAACTGCCCTCCCCTGCAGGCCTGGTTCCTGCCCCCCCCAACTGCTCTCCCCTGCATTCCTGGTCTCCCCCAGCTGCCCTCTTCTGCTGGCCCAGTCACCCCCAACTGCCCTCCTCTGCTGGCCCTCCCTGTTTGCCTGAACCCTCACAACTGCCCTTCCCTGCAGGTCTGTTCCCCCCGATCTGCCCTCCCCTGCAGTCCTGGTCCCCCATAAAACACTGCAGGCCTGGGTTCCCCACAACTGTCCTGCCCTGCAGGTCTGGTCCTCCCAAACTGCCCTCCCCTGCAGGCCTGGTCCCCCAACTGCCCTCCCCTGAAGGCCTGGGCCCCCTCCCCAAATGCCCTCCCTTGCTGGCCTGGTCACCCACAACTGCCCACAACTGCCCTCCTCTGCCAGCCATCTTATGGTGGCCATCTTTGTGTCCACATGGGGCAGCCATCTTTGACCACATGGGGGCAGCCATCTTGTTTCTTGGTGCGATGGTCAACTTACATATTACTCCTTTATTACATAGGATGGGGAAGCCCTAACTGGTTTGGCTCAGTGAATAGAGCGTCAGCCTGTGGACTGAAGGGTCCCTGGTTTGATTCTGGTCAAGGGCATGTACCTTGGTTGGGAGCACATCCCCAGTAGGGGTTGTGCAGGAGACAGCTGATCGATGTTTCTCTCTCATTGATGTTTCTTACTCTCCCTTCCTCTCTGTAAGAATTCAATAAAATATATTTAAAAATAAATAAACAAAAATATGGGGAAAAACAATAGCTGGAGAAATATGAAAATATCAGCTAAGCTGTGGGTTTATGTATTGCATCAGTAAACCTTCTGGACAGAGTTTCTAAGCAAATATATCTTTGTTGTCAGTTTTGCAGGTACTAAGCTGTAGAATTGGTAGAGTTATTCCAAAATTTAAAATTTATGGAACAATTAAACAAGAGAAAAGAAACATGCTGCTCAAAAGAAATAGACTGATTTTAAAAGTGCACTTCACCATTATTATATTCAAATGAGGTTTTTGATCACTTGATCTGACCCTGCATGGTGCATAGCAACTACACTTGCAAAGTGTATTTGAATGAAGATTATTATAATTTACTAAGAGTTGCTGCAGGGGATAGGGGACTTGGAAGGCCAACCCTGTACTTCTATAACAGACACCACTGCCAGATAATTAACCTTGCTGTTTGTTTAGCATCCACCAAATGCTTCATTACTGATTCAGTCAATTATCTCCTGGTAATGACCACTATAGAAGGTAGAATTGCTTAATTAAAATTATTTAGACCAAGAAGGAACTTTGATTGGGCCATGCATATTAGAAAAGCTTGATTAATCTCCATGAGATACACTCAACACATTTAAAGCTTTGCTTCATTATATAAAAATCCCAAATTCATTTTTGTTAAAATAAAAAATATTTTTTTCCCTTAGCCACTTAAAAAATAAGACAGCAAAAAAAAAAAAAGTGGCTGAAAAGTAGCCTTTTTAGTCTTAATTTTACTATAGGAAACTTGGAAGGGTGAAAGTAGAATTCTATTTATTTCATAAGATGCAATTGATATAAATTAGCATTCCTTATTGTTTGAAGGAATTATATGTACTCAGGCAAACAAACGTGTCACTGTGTGTACACACCAGTTGAAAGATGGAAATATATTTGATCTTCATTTTTTGTTTTAAGTATCCACAGGTGAATTTCCTGGTTCTTTCATCATATTAACATGGTGACCTGTTTTGAAAAATAGCCTGTTGATACTCTTTGTGAGTGAGTCAGAATGGATTGGGTTTAGAACAAATCTATTTCAGCACCAGGTGCAGTTCTATAGTGTCTAGTTGGCTTCCTTTGAGTAAAGAATTTTTTCTAAGTAAAAATAGAATTCATTGTTTTGCCTCATTCTCATCTCTGACTAAATTACAGAACAGTATTTTGTTTTCTTAGCTTTCAAAATAAAAATTCTCAAGAGAATTTATTAAGGTACAATCAAGTAGGATTTGACTGTTTCTTTTTTGTTGTTTTTATTTTTTGGTGGGGAGAGGAGTTTTTATTTGTTGTTAGTAACTGCATTAGCTTTCCAATAAATACACTTTTTTTTTTATTGAGCCAAAAATGTAATCTTAATTGCATATATTTGCCACAAATATATTAGTTTCTGATAGGGTTACTTTGAATATAAATATAGTTTAGGAAATTACTGCTCCAAGGCAATTAAAGGGCATCTCAGAAGTTTTTAGATGTTATACAGATTCTTCCAATAACACTGCCCTGCTTGTAAGTATCAAGGTTTCAATGGGCTTTTCAGTTTGTACTGTAGAAATTTTGACAATATAGACACCACAATACAGTTCTACTACTTAAGAGTGAAATAAAAACAGTGTGATTACCCTTCAATATGGAACCTATATTGTGATTATCAGGTTCTAGGAATATGATTCTTTCCTGGAAAAGGGACAACTGAGATTCAAGAAAACATAGTAGGGGAAAATACCATAGCACACATAGACACACTTTTTTGTCTTCCACAACTAAGCAAGTAATAGCACTCTTGCATGCTAAAATAACAACAACAATAAAAAACAAAACAAAGCAACAACCCAAAACCTTAACGTTCCAGAAGAGTGCATTCCCCAACATCTTGCAGAATCATGTATTAGCCTTTTGAAAAACGGAATATGATGATCACGTTCCCAACAATGTAACTTAGATAGAAATAAGTAGATGACTAAAATATCTCTATGATCAGTTTTTAATGTATCCATAGAAAAAAATAAACCAACAAAATTGCTTCAATATAACTCTTACAATCTATAATAATAAAAGCATAATATGCTAATTAGACCTGATGTCTTTCTGGATGACCTTCCAGATGAAGCCATGGCTGCAAGGGCCAAGGCAGAGGTGGCTGCTGCAGCATCAAGGGTTAAGCCCCTTGCGTGAATTTCGTGCATCAGGCCTCTAGTTTAATATAATAATAGCATGAAAACAATGAGATTCTGAAAATAAGTTGTATTTACTGATAATACATTACACTTCAAAATTTGACGAACCAAGCTTAAGTAATATTGGTAAGAAGCTTTCTGCTCTGCATGATTGTAATAGAAAAAAAATAAAATTGGAAGGTGAATTCAAGCATAGAGAACACAGAAAACAGAAAATTAAAAAAAAAAAAAGAAACTGCAGAGGAGCCTGGCCAATATGGCTCATTCGGTTGAGCATTGTCTTTTGCACCAGGAGGTCACTGGTTCCATTCCAGTTCCAGGCATAAGTCCAGGTTACAGTCTCAATGCCCAATAGTGGGCCTGTAGGAGGCAGCCAATCAATGTTTATCTCTCATCAATGTTTCTATCTCTCCCTCTACCTTCCTCTCTCTGAAATCAATAAAAAACTATTAAAAATAAATTTCATAGGAGATAGAGTAAATATGAGTAGAAATTCCTATAATAGAAAACAAAATGCTGTAATAGAAAAATTACAGAAGTTATTCAAACACTCAAAAGAGAGACTTTTAGCACATTTGGTTAATCAAATCAGAGAGCATAGATAAGAAATACAAGATTTAGTGATCACATAAACTGTAACTGAACATAGATTTTTACATAAGAAAAAATTACATAAAAAGAATAGACAAGCCAATATTAAAAAGTATATTAAGTGGGCAATTTCAAAGAGAATTATTCTTAAAAATTGACTTTAAAGCCATACTCAATGATTTTTGGAAAGAAATATATAGATTCAGTGGAGAAGAAAACTGTTCGTTTTTTTCATTAATTTAATTGTATATATAAACATTTTAAAATATGAAATTGCTCTTAGTCACCCACTTTTTATTTATAAAAACATTAAAATGAAAAAAATCTATATAATTGAACTTAATCTGAGAAATTCCACACACAGAAACTATTAAAAGCATAATTGTGGTTGAAATAAATATTGCTTCTACACACTGACTATGCACAAGTTTTAAAAAATGTATTTTTTGCCCAGGCCAGATAGTTAGGCTGGGGCATTGTCCTGTGCACTGAAAGGTTGCAGGTTTAATTGTTAGTTAAGGTGCCTGCTGAAGGCTATAGATGGATGCCCCCCTTCCTCTCTCTCTCTAATAAATAAAAACATATACTTGGGTAAGGATTTTAAAAAATATTTTTAAAAATAAATTTTTTAAATGCTGAGATGCAAAACTATGGTTGCCAATAAACATAAATGGGAAAAATGTATAAAATAATTAATAAAGTATTAAGATATCATTTAGAGACATGCAAACATTTCTAAATAAATAAAAATGTATGTACTATATTTATGAAGATTAAATATTATGAAGACACTTATTCACCTCAAATTAATGTTTGAATTTGGCTAAATCCAATAAAAATTCTTCAAAGAAATTGACAAGCTGATAATAAAAGTTTTTTGGAACAGAAAGAAAAAAGTTAAGAAGTCTTATTATAGCAATACAAATTCATATGAATGATATATTATTTATTAAATTATTATTAGATGTTTTTATTCATATATTAAAGAGTAATATTGAATCTCTATTTTGCACCATACACAAAATTGGTTTTAGGTGAATATATATGGCAAAACTTTAAAATGTTTGGAAGAAAATAAAGTAGTTTGTGGCACAGGAAATTTATTACGCACAAAATAAGATTGAAAGATACAATTATAGTTGGCCCTTGAAGAACGTGAGTTTGAACAGCATGGGTCCACTTATATGTGGAGTTTTTTCAACAAATATACAGTTGGTCCTCCTTATCCCTATAGATTCAACTACTATAGATCAAAAACAATATTTTTGATCCATGGTTAGAAATCCATGGATGCAGAGGGTCAACTGAATGCATTGTTTTGCATCATTTTATATAGGGGATGAGCATTCATAAATTTTGTTATCCAGCTAGGGACCCTAGAACCAATTTCCCATGGATTATACTAAGGGATGACAAGTTTTGGAGAAATCACCAATTACAGGTGGTTTTCAAAAGAGTGGGTGTCGGTACCCTTAACTCCTGCATTGTTTCAAGATTCAGCTATATTGTAAGATAAAAATATTTTGTACAATAAAAATACATCACAAAATGTGATAAAATAAGTTATACATTGGATAAAGAATTTAGAGCTTTATAGTACATGACAAAATTATTAGCATCTACAATATATGAAGATCACTAGTAACTCAAATATTAAAATATTAAAAGTCCAATGAAAAAAATAAAATAAAAATATGGCTAAAGGTCACGGACCAAAGGGAAATCAACATCTGAAAAATGTTTGCTGTTCCAGAGCAATAAAAATTAAAGCATCAAGGCAATACCATTTCAAAGTCACCTATTGACAAAACATTGAAGTATGTTAACCAAGCAACTTAATATCAAGTATGTTAATTGATGGGGAGGGAACTTTCACAGATTTCCCTCATAATGTTGTATAATCACTTTGAGAATCTAGAGTTCTCTATAGTATTTAAAAATAAATGATCTATCAACATGGATTTATTTTATAAACACAATATATATTTAAAAGAAGCTACAAAGCAATACATTTTGCACGATCATAGTTAAATAAGGTAGTAGCCCTGTCCTGGTGGCTCAGTTGGTTGGAGCAATGCCCCATACAATGAAAGGTTATATATTCCATCCTATTCAGGGCATGTGCAAGAGTCAACAAATTGGTGTTTTTGTCTCACATGGATGTTTCTTTCTCTCTCTCTTTCTCTCTTCCTTTCTCTCTCTCTACAATCAATAAACATATCCTTAGGTGAAGATAAAAGTAAAAAATAAATACAATTAAATAAAAAATATCTTGTAATATTATTATGCATTTAGCAAACTGGTATATGTATTTCTTTCCACAAATGTTATATAGATGCAGATGTGATAAGTATATAAGTATTTATATGTCTATTGATGATGACTAAGGTTATAATTTTTCTATTTATGTGAGAAATTTTACTAACATTCATATGCTTCAAGGACATTATTTGTAGTGACTGTGTGATATTCCATTTTACAACTGAATTGAAAATTATGTATTCACTTCTATGTTGTTAGACCTTTAAGTTCTTCTAACTTATGAATAGTTTAAACAATATTGTAATAAAATAACTATATAATCTTTAAAATAACATTAAAATGTTTTTATTAAGATAAAATTAAGGATCAATAGTACTCACTAAGGGTGAGGCTCAAATTGCATCCTTATATGCATTGGGACTAATAACTTTGTATTGTCTTGGATGTAAAGTTTATAATATATTTAAAGAATCTAAAAATCTAACACTTTGGTATGGCAAGTTATTTCTAACAATGCATCTTAAGAAAATTATGATATAAAGGTTCAAATTACAATGAACAAGTTTGTTTATTGCAGTACCATCTCTCTATATAAAAGCCTAAGTGACCATCGTAACCAAAGGATGACCGAACAGGCTGTGTGAGGCGACCAGGCCGGCAGGGGGGTTAGTGAGGGGCGACCATACAAGGGAGCAGCAGGCTGCGTGGGGGGATCAGGTCAGCAGCGGGGGAAGTTGGGGGCAACCAGGCCAGAAGAGGGGGGCAGTGAGAGGTGACCAGATCGGCAGGGGGAATAGTCAGGGGCAACCAGGCTGGCATAAGGGGCAGTAAGGGGCGACCAGGTCAGTGTGGGGGGGGGGCAGTTAAGGGCAGCCAGGACAGCGGGGGGTGGGAATTGGGGGCAACCAGGCTGGCAGGGGGGGCAGTTAGGGATGACCAGGCCAGTGGGGGGTGCAGTAGGGGGCGACTAGGCCAGCAGGGGGAGCAGTTGGGGGTGACCAAGACAACAGGGGGGTCAGTCAGGGGCGAGTAGGCAGGCAGGCAGGCAGTTAGGAGCCATTGGTTCCAGATAGTGATAGGAATGTCTGACTGCTGGTTTAGGATCGGGCCTAAACCAGCAGTTGGACATCCCCCTAGGGGTTTAGGATTGGAGAGGGTGCAGGCTGGGCTGAGGGGACCCCCACCATGCACGAATTTCATGCATTGGGCCTCTAGTTTATAATATGAAAAGGTAATAAATATGTGATGTTTATTAGAATGCAATTGGAAAAAAAAGTTATTTATACCTATAGAGTATAGGTTTATTTAAAATTATATTTTATTTTTAAATTGAAAAGCAAACAAGGCATGCATAAAATATGTATAGGGTATGACTAAAATATTTGCATGTGAGTACACATGTGTGTTTTTATGGTCTTAAACTGGGTAATATCCCCATGTCTCACCCTTTCCTCAACAAAACATAATTATTTATTTATATTTTGTACTTCCTTATGGCCTAGTAGATGCATAAAACTGCATAATTATTTAAATATATCTGATAAGGACAATGAAGAATTATACTATAGTCTAAGAACTAAAATGTCAAGTATGTCTCAAATTATTGAATGCTTTGAATAACCATGAAAGATCACTAAATAACAGGAAATTTAATAATACTAAGGATTTTACCTATAGACTAGAGGAAAATACCGTTTTATTTTTTACTGCTAGATCACCCTTTATCTTCCCAACATTCAAAGATTTTTTGAAGGTGGCTAAAATTGTGAGAATACTGTAAAAATAAAAGCTGCTTTCTGAAATCTATGTACATCTTCAAGAAAAATATACACCCTTGATACAAGTTTAAGTTATCATCCTACATGCTTCCCCTGTGATTGCTGGGCTTTGGGAAGATAATAAGGTAATCCAAGGCCATGTTCTGCATGTTAGTCTTTATCACAATGTTACAACTCTGGTCCTATAGGGAACAAAGTGCAGGCCAAGCAGGATGCACTTCAAAATGTTGAGAGTGTTTGGCCACAGAGATTAGGCTTATCAGTAACATTTCTTTCCTCTATATGACTTTGTGCATTTTGTGATTTTTAATTTTTATAGCTTAGAAAAACAACATTGGGTTGATAATCAACTTAAGAATAGTCAATCTATTATTATTATGAAAAAAAAGGAGTTTATCTGGTTTTCTTTCACTTTCCCCAACTTTCAATCCTATCTACTCTTTCTTTCCTGAATCTGTTTATATGGTTTCTTTTGTGTTGTTTGTCCTTCCTAGAATACCTTCTACTTGCTCAATCCTTGATAGTGTCTGCCTAACTGGTTTTAAAATCATTTCCTGAACACTTTAGTGCTTAGTGCTGTTTATTATATTTAACTAGAGGACCGGTGCACAAAATTCATGCACTCGAGGGGGGTCCTTCAGCCTGGCATGGCCCTCTTGCAGTCCGCGAGCCCTCTGGGGATGTCTGACTGATGGCTTAGGCCTGTTCCCTGTGGGAACATTCTTAGTGCTATTGTGGAGGCGGGAGATGCTCCCGCCACTGCTGCTGTGCTGGCCAGCCATGAGCCCAGCTTCTGGCTGAGCAGCATTCCCCCTTTGGGAGCACACTGACCACCAGGTGGGGCACCTCCTGCATTGAGCATCCCCTGGTGGTTAGTGTGCGTCATAATGACTGGTCGTTCCATCATTCAGTTGATTTGCATATTAGCCTTTTATTATATAGGATTCTTAATACCAAAGGCACTTATCATCATACATTACATTGCACATAATTTCTGTGGATGTATACATGCAGATATAATTCATAGTTCTGTACAATATAGTCAAATGAGTAAGAATGAGTCAGATGACAAGTGCAAACATGATGCCTTAGGTAAAAGGGTTCATTGCTACATCTATATCAGTGGTTGGCAAACTCATTAGGCAGCAGAGCCAAATATCAACAGTACAATGATTGAAATTTCTTTTGAGAGCCAAATTTTTTAAACTTAAACTTCTTCTAATACCACTTCTTCAAAATAGACTCGCCCAGGCCATGGTATTTTGTGGAAGAGCCACACTCAAGGGGCCAAAGAGCTGCATGTGGTTTGTGAGCCGCAGTTTGCCAACCATGGATCTATACTAATAAAAGAGAAAGATGCAAATTGACCATAACTTCGTGATACCCACCAGCCAATCAGGAGTGAGTATGCAAATTAACTGGCAAAGATGGCAGGTTAATTTGAATATGCAGGCACCCAGCAGCCTGGGTCCTGGAAACATCCTCAGGACCCAGGCCACTCTGAGCCTGTAGGCCCATGCGTAGGCCCTGAGCTGCCGGAGTCCCAGAATTCCCCGGCCACTCCTGGCCTATGGGCCTTGGTGCCGAGTGTCTGGCGGCGGGGTGACAAAAGCTTGAGTAGGGCAGGAGTGGAGCTGGGGGGCTCTGCCAAAGCTTCAGCAGATGCTTGAGCGGAGCAGGGAGGAACTGCCCAAGCCGTGGCGAAGGCTTGAGCAGGCCCAGAGACAGGGGTGTGTGCCAGCCTAGGCTTGACAGCAGTCCTGCCTCTGCACATGAACTGCAGAGGAAACACCTTTCTCTGACTGCTCATTGGCTAAGATCCCTGTATGCCACTGGTAATGTTCTTGGTAACTTGGGTAATAAGAATCCAAAAAGGTGATCTACAGTTTTTCCACCTCACTCCTGGAGGAAAAAACAAAGGTCTGCTGCTGGAGGGGCTAAGAAATGTCATATCCTGCCCTAGCGGGTTTGGCTCAGTGGATAATGCCTTGGCCTGCTGACCACAGGGAGCAAGCGTAAGCCATCAGTAGGACATCCCCTGAAGGAAGGTTCCCAGTCTGTGAGAGAAGGCAGGCTGGGTTAAGGGATGCCTCCCCCCCCCCCCCAGTGCGTGAATTTTGTGCACCGGGCCCCATATATATATATATATATATATATGCATAAGTGACCTTTACGACCCAGAGATTGGAACAACCAGAGCAACCAGTCAACCAGTTGCTATGATGCACACTGACCACCAGGGGGCAGATGCTCAATGCAGGAGTTGCCCCCTGGTGGTCAGTGTGCTCCCACAGCCCACCTTCCGTGGGCTCTCCCCCTGCTGCCACCTCCCCACCCCCGGTAGGCCCTGATTGCCGGCCAGGCCAAGGGACCTCACCAGTACCAGAATTCATGCACCAGGCCTCTAGTTAAAGAATGGAAGTCCAAAAACTTCATTCAAAAAACAGTTTAAATGTGTGTAGTACAGGTACAGGGGTCCTCAAACTTTTTAAACAGGGGGCCAGTTCACTGTCCCTCACATCGTTGGAGGGCCGGACTATCGTTTAAAAAAAAAAAACTATGAACAAATTCCTATGCTCACTGCGGGCCCGGGACGAGTCGGCTGTTAATCAGAACAGGCAGTGGCACCCGGCAGGCCAGATAAATGTCTTCAGTGGGCCGCATGTGGCCCGCGGGCCGTAGTTTGAGGACCCTTAGTGTAGTACATAGAAATATAGGTTGTGGAAGAATTCAATCTAAAAAATAAAAAGTTTGATATTTTTTATGCCCCATCTAATGTCTACAAAATAATAAATAACTTACCCTCAATTATCTGTATTAAGTGATGAATGAAAATCTTTTAAAGTTATGAATAGCAGATATGTGTGTTGCAATTTTCTCATGATTCACATGACATATAGGTAATTTCATTAAAAGTAAAGATGTCACTTTAAATAAGCTCTTATCATTCAAAGACTGATTTGCAACTGAGTGTCTTTTTTTTTTTTCTTCTCCCAAATATAATAACCTTAAAATAGAAACTGAAGATTGAGAAAGTACAGTGGATCCAAGTACATGTTAAATATACAATTTCTGTGTAAAAAATAATGAACACAGTGCAAGGCACTTCAAAACTTATTTCCTCTAGAAATAGAATGTAATAAAAATGTAATGAGAATTGAAATTAATAAATTAAAAATAAATATACATAGGAGAGAAAAGTGTATTTCATTCAGGCTATTATTATGTTTTCAACATTGTAAATTAATTCCCCAAATTAATACCTTTCAGTGTACCTGATTTATTATCCATTCTTGTCTTTTTATTCAAAGCTCAGTGTTTGTAAGTAGACTAAGCCATCACATTATTAAAAAGTAAAACAAAAGGTGTTCATTATCGTGCCCTCTGACACTCTATCAGTCAATTTTCTTACTAATTTTAAATGTTGAAATACAGCTAAAGTGCAGAAAAAAATTTTTTTTTTTCTAATGGCTACAGAGAAACTCATGAAGCCACCTGTATAGTTAGATGGATAATTGGTAAGAACATTAATATCAACTCATTGAAAAGTGAATAAGGATGACAAATAAGATAAATACTTATTAAGTCATTAAATAAATTAAAATTTCATTTTTCTTATAGAAAACAATTTAGTAGAGCAGTGAATTGCTGAATCTGAAGTCACATTCTGCATTCTGGTTTTGATTAGTACATTTATCTCAGAGTATGATCGTGTCCAAACTACTTCCTTCTTTTTGTTCAGTTTCCTTATCCAAAAGCCATGAAAAAACATATATCATAGAGTTAATAAGAGAAATAAATTAGAACGTTTTTAATGCATTTAGCTCATTGTCTACCACACAGTAAGCATCATAAACATTAATTATTTTTAGTATTTAACTTAGTCACTAAATAGGTTTTTTATATTATGTCTCTTTTCATCCAGTGTTTTAACCTGTGACTAGATGTCATGTAAAAAATCAATCATCTTTTGTGTAGCTGTAAAAAATAGTTAATATTGCTTTAGATAATGTCAGCAACCCAGTGATTCTAAAACAATGGAGAATAGGTGCAAGGAATCCAGATTCTGGAAAATATGATAGAATGAATGCTAAAAAGGAAAGTACACTAATACAATAAGTAAGTTTGACATGCATCATAGCCAAGGGGCATAAATTAACCTCACTTGAGGATTAAAGATTGAGTTCTAATTTTGTGAGGCATATGGCAAAGTCTTAGGAGGACTGGCAAACTTACAGCTTGGAAATTATATTACGTTTTAATTAGAGGAAGAAAGAACTATCTTTGACTGTCTCCAGTTATTTTATTTTGGAAGGAGATTTGGAAAAATACTAATGTATCTGACTTCTAATCTAAAGTCTGTTAAGAACTGTATGACCTTTAAAAATCACCTCTATGGACCTGCTCTAATAAAAAAGATTTGGGTACATAAAGCAATAGTTTATGTTTTTGCAAATTTTGGGATGCTATTATAATCTTAGACTAGAGGCCCAGTGCATGAAATTCATGCACGGGGGTCCCTAGCCCACCCTGCACCCTCTACAATCCAGGAGCTCTCAGGGCATTTCCTACTGATGGCTTAGGCCCACTCCCGTGGTTCTCTGCTCTCTGCAGGGCCTGGGGGTTTCGCTGCAGCCATGGAGATAAAGCCCCCATGCCCTGCTGTCTGCTCTCTGCCTGCTGCCGCCATGCGCCATGCGAAGGAAGCCCCAGTGCCCTGCAGTGTGATCTGTCTGCTGGTTCTGGGGCTTCCCCACTGCTGCCTCACTAAGGAAGCCCCCAAGCCCTGTTTTGTGGGCTCTGTCTGCCTTGTCTGGGGGTGGATCCAGCCTCACCACTTGGTCCCCGCAAACCCCAGCTGGGCTGACAGACCCAGATGCTGCAGCAGCGGTGGAGCAGGGAGGCGGATCCAGCCTTGCTGCTCTGGTAGACAGGCCTGGACACTCCAGCAGTGGGGCTGAGGGGACTGGGCACCACCATCTTGTGGCTATGGGGGCCGCCATTTTGTCACAGAGTGATGGTTAATTTGCATATTACCCTTTTATTAGATAAGATGGTAATTCCAAAACCGTGAGCTGAATAAAACTTAGATATTTGTGTGAGGTGGGATTTATCATGACACATTAACGAAATGGAGTAATACAACAGATTATATAAAGAATCAAATAAGAGAATCGAGCTTTAGTTATGTATGTGATTTTATAAAGGATTTATTTTTAAATAAAAGAAAGTAATTATTTAAACATTTTATTATTTTAAAATGTTGATATTTTAAAATGTTAATACATATTAATAGATATAATACACATAAACAAAATCATATTTTAAATGTGTAAAGAAATTTTGAGTTATATTTGTCCTTTCACTGAAATCCATTTTATTACCTTTCTATTAAATATTTTCCTCATAGTCTTTCCCACAGTGATAAATTATATTCTCAGTTCATATTGCCTTGCAATAAAGTCAACATGATATTTTCAAATGCACTGTTATTTTCCAAAGAAGGTAAAATCATTGAGTAATTTTCTTAACTACCAACTACAATTGAATTACATGTATTATTTGTATTTACTATTATTTTTTAAACTAAAAACATTATCAAGGACTTTGGAAGGTCTGAGATTTTATTGTGCTCACAAGATACCATGTTAGCTGAGCATAGACCTATAGATGCTGACTGAAGGCATGCAGCTCCTGGGTCAGAGACAGAGCCTGACTGTCTGCATCACTTATGGCACAGCAGGCATCGTGAACTCTGTGTTCACACCTGACCTTGCTCCCAAGTCTCAAAGATTCATGTTGAATGCTCTAGTGGCTGTGACACACATAGCAGGTTTGCATCACAGCTAAAGAAAACTGAACTTAGGAAACCATAATTTTATGAGAGCTGCTAACAAGCCTACCATTAGCCCCATATGGAAGCAATATCTTTATTCTCCTGGATAACAAACAAATGTGCCATCAGCTTTCTCTTTCCTGGAGAGAGACACAGTCCCTATCATCCAAGGTGGTTTGATCATAAAAAAATCCATGAACAGACACCTCCAGAACAAAAGCTGTCAATATTTCTGCTCAGAAGAGTTGCAGAAACAAGAGAAAAGCTTGATAAATAGGAGAAAAAAAATTTCCTTCCAACAATATAGATACCCCCAAATCATTTCCTCCCAGGAAAAATATTTCTGGAAATTTTTTGCCATCCCTCTTCTGCATCTTTCCATGATTCACATAAATATTCCCCAGCTAGAAGCATAGACAAACAGAACAATCTGAACTACTGCCCAGACAGTACCTCCAAAAATAAGAACTATACTTAATTATTCAAACTAAATTTACAATACTAAGGCCTGTCAGCCATCCAGGAGAACACACTGGAGGCACCATTAACCTCTGTCCCCTTGCTGATGTAAGTACTACCTGAAATGACCTAACAATTTCAAATAACATTTTGTTTCTAGGCCCAGAAATATTAATAAAGATAATATTTCTTATATGATAGCCAGGCATTAGTCTCCCTCCCTTTCAAAATTATGATGACTTGCACCTAAAGAGTAGTCATAGAAAATGTCAAGTGTTGAAGAAGCATTACCTCAGCCCTGAAAATCATTCAGAACAGCCCTAACTCACCAGCCAGGGTTCCCCTGGATAATAGATTTGTTCTAGAATTCTTGCTTTCAGGCTAAAGCGGAGTTTGTACATTTCTTAATACATTCTGCTGTAGCTAGATTAATGTCCTCAGCTAAATGGAAAGGTCAATACAGAAACATAAGGAGAAACCACATGTGTTTTAAAATAGACTGATGGTTTGGAGGATTTGCTGAGCTGGAACACTGGAGTTGCATGGCTGAGTTCAAAATGACAGCTTAGTTTTAGCCTGCTACATATAGTCCTGTTGATATAACCAAAATTAAATGTTGTGTGAAAAATAAACAACTTGTATCCCAGCCCAACAATCAGACTTAGCAAAGCAGGTGATGGACTGGTGTGCTCAGGGAAAATTCACCAGAAGCCAGGATGGTGTAGAAATGAAGGATGGATATTTTTGTTAGATGATTTTCATTGGATATCTTATGTTTCTTCACTTCTTATGAGCAAAGATATTGACAGCTTTTATGATGAACTCTTTGTTAAAAAAAATACTTAAGAACCTGGAAGGGGGGAGAGAGTGTTTTTTCCAAGGCAAAGGATTAATTTGTTTGTTGTCCAGGAAAATAAAGATATGTCCTTCATAGTAAAAGTTGGACAGGTTTGTTAGCAACTCTTTTTTAATATTAGAGATTTCTAAATTTGGGGTTTCTCAGCTATAAAAACAAAACAAAAACACTGGCATGGCTCAGTGGATAGAGCGCTGGCCTAAGGACCAAAGGTCCTGGTTCATTCTTGTCAAGGGCACTTACTTGGTTGCAGGTTCTTCCCAGGCCCAGGCCCTTTGAGGGGCTCCTGCAGGAGGCAACCAGTTGATGTTTCTCTCACATCACCAGTCCTCTCTTCTTTCCCTCTCTTTACCACTCTCACTAAAAATCAATGGAAAAATATCCCAGGGTGAGGATTAAAAAAAACAAAAAACACAAAATACAAACTTATATGTGTGCAGTATGTACCTGGGTCATAACGTAAGTCCTTGTGGGAACTGGGGACAATGATACCAATGACATCATGAATGTCATATTGTTTGCTGTTCCATGAGTGATAAAGTCCTCTTTCTTTAACTGAAGAATCTCATGCCTTCTTCTAGGATCCATGTAACTTTGGCAGACTAACTTGTTAGCTTTTGTTGTATAGAAGAATCTCATATGCATCAAATTATTGATAAATACTTATCTATATCAATTTTTTAACCAATAGGAATATTCCCCTAAGAAAATCATTATTGTATTAATTTCAGTAAATTAAATATACTTGGAAAGTGAACATTTTCTTATTATTCATCTCATACAGTCCTTTAATAGAATATAAACTGTTAAATAAGTAAATAATTACTTTTTCCCCTCTGGAAAGTCAACAGAGGGGAATGATTTCTTTTTTTTTACTGCTGTGGATAAGATTGGCTTAATTTGTTTTTAATCTTAGTCCCAAATCTATGTAGCCTTTATGATCCTTTGAGATATCAACCTTTTTAACATGCAAAGATTTATTCAGCCTGCCCAACTACATACTGTCTTTGTAGACAGTTGTCTCAGCTACTCCCTTTATTAAGACAAGTTTTATTTAACATTGAGCATTTGTAGAAATACTTGATTTCAGTACAACCTATCTTCCTTAATAAAGATATTTTAGAAAAAAAAACACAAAACCAAGATGGCGGCATAGGTAAACACCTAAACTGCTGCCTCTCACAATAATTTCAAAACTACAACTAAAAGAAAAAATGGATATCATCCAGAATCACAGGAAAGCTGGCTGAGTGGAAATTCTACAACTGGAAGGAAAGAGAAAAGCACACTGAGAATCAGAGGAACCGCAGAAGGCAGAGGTATGGAAGTGCGCATGTAGAGAGGACTGGCAGCAGGGTGCGCGGCTGGCTTTCTCAAGCAGGAGGGAGACAAAAACTCCCAAATATACTGAACCCCAGGTCTCTGGGTGAGACTCTGGGGACCCAAACTCATTTGGGGAGAAACTGGACTGTCCAGCAGTGGGCAAAACTGGAGGGCAGCTTTCTCTCAGAGGTGCTTACAGAGATTACCGAAGGACACTGAGACCCAGGGGCCCTATAGGGAAGGGCAGACGGGAAGCCAAGGCTGTCTTCTCCACCCTGAGACTCTGCCCCATCCAAGGTGAGCACAGAGGATTTTGCAAGTCTGGTCTCATAAGATTGTCTCCAGCACAGAAGTTCTCCCAGCATAGACACAGCTGATCCTCACAGCCAATTGTCCTAGAGGTCAATTCCTTCCAGTGATACCAACAACAATCAAGACTTAACTAAAACGAGGCTGTACACACAGTCCAACAATCAAGACTTAATTACAATAAGACTGTGCACACAGCTCACAAAAGGGTGCACCAAGAGTGTCCACCTCAGGTAACTGGGGAGGCTGAGCCACTGGGCCCTATAGGATAACTAGCACACAAAGCCACTCTATCAACTCAGGGAAGCAGCAAAAATATGGAGACAAAGAAACAGATCACATATGAAAGAAATGAAGGAAAAAAAATGACTGGATATAGAGTTCAAAACCACGGTTATAAGGTTTTTCAAGAATTTCCTAGAAAAGGCCAATAAATTTAGCAAGACCCTTGAGGATATGAAAAAGGACCAACTAGAAATTAAGCATACACTGTCTGAAATAAAAAATATTATAATAGCAGACTAGAGGACTGTCAGAATGAAGTCAAAGATTTGAAATACAAAGAAGCAAAAACCACTCAACAGGAAAAGCAAAAAGAAAAAAGAATCCAAAAATATGAAGATAGTGTAAGGAGCCTCTGGGACAACTTCAGGAATACCAACATCTGAATTATGGGGGTGGCAGAAGAAGAGAGAGAGCAAGATACTGAAAACCTATTTGAAGAAATAATGACAGAAAACTTCCCCCACCTGGTGAAATAAATAGACTTGCAAGTCCAAGAAGCACACAGAACCCCAAACAAAAGGAATCCAAAGAGGACCACACCAAGACACATCATAATTAAAATGCCAAGAGCAAAAGACAAAGAGAGAATATTAAAAACAGCAAGAGAAAAACAGTTAGTTACCTACAAGGGAGCACCCATACGACTGTCAGCTGATTTCTCAACAGAAACTATGCAGGCCAGATGGGAGTGGCAAGAAATATTCAAAGTGATGAATAGCTAGAACCTACAACCAAGATTACTCTTCCCATCAAAGCTATCATTCAGAATTGAAGGTCAGATAAAGAGCTTCACAGATAAGAAAAAGCTAAAGGAGTTCATCAATACCAAACCTGTATTATATGAAATGCTGAAAGGTAATTTTTTAAGAAGAGGAAGAAGAAGAAAGAGGTAAAGATAAAAATTATGAACAACAAGTACATATATATCAACAAGAGAATCTAAAAATCAAGTGAATAAAAAATCTGATGAACAGAATCAACTGGTGTATATAATAGAATCAGAGGCATAGAAAGGAAGTGGACTGACAATTCTCAGGGGGAAAGGATGTGGGGGGTGCGGGAAGAGACTGGACAAAAATCGTACACCTATGGATGAGGACAGTGCAGTGGGAGGGGGGGAGATAAGGACAGAGGGTGTGGTGGGAACTGGGTGGAGGAGAGCTATGGGGGGAAAAATGAGGAACAATTGTAATAATCTGAACAATATAGATTTATGAAATTAAAAACAGTAAAAAATAAAGATATTTTAACACCTATTTTTTTTCAAAATCTACTAAATGACTAATAGTAATTGATTAATTTTTTAAATGTATACACTATATTTTTCTAAGATGGTTGTCCTTCACTGGAGAATAATCAAGTATCTGGATTATTATTGTCATTTGCATTTACTTCCTCTACTACCAGTGTGAACTGAGCATTCTTTATATCTCCCTCTTCTGAGGAATGCTTTCTCTCCCCCCCACCCCGCCCCCATATTTAGAAAACCTTATTGACATATAAGCTGTGGTTCTTGGTCTGTGCCCCAAAGAGTTTCCTTCTGATGAAGGAGATAGCTATTTAGGAAAAGCATTCACAATTTTCTCTAGTATTCTTGTAATTTCTACTAGTATGAAATATTTTAAAAGAGATAAATTTGGAAAGGTACATCGGAAGATATAAGATGACACTCTCACTTTATCCTGAGCTCTGACAGATAATTGGACAGTTTCACAAGTATGTAATTTTCATTCCATCTCTGTTCAGTTATGCATAAAGTGTGAAGCACACTCATATATTTCAGCTACAATTTCCAAAGCTATGGTGCTTTAGACCATGACTGTGATACTTCAAAAATTTTCCTCCCACCTTTAGGCCTCAGACCAATCACTTCGTTCAAATTCTTGTTTTCTTTCAACATCGTTAAGTAGGAAATAGTGTTTATAAGATTACTATTCCACAAATGAAATGATATTGCTTATGTCAGTCATCACAATTAGTAGAATAAAATGGAAATGAAGAAAAGCAGCAACTGTGGAGTAGGGAAGTAACTGCACCTCAATATCCATGACACATTTTTATTAACAGAGGGGATAAGTTTTTGTGCAACTGCTACACAAAAAGAGATTTTAGGAGTTGTAAAATTTGATTAAGAAGAAATCACAGTTAACCTACATGTCAACTGCTTTGTGTGAACCTTGAACTACAAAGGTGAAATAACATGACCTATTCTATTCTCCTAAATTTTTCTAACTGCTCTAGATATGAAATTCGGAGTCAAGAACATCCAAGAAGACAAAGGGTGGAGAAAATGAAGGGCATTCTGTAGAGTGAATAAGGGGTAATTTTTAGGAAACCTGTGAAGCACTATAAGAGTGTAACATAGGATGAACCTATGAAGGTGTAACAAACTATATAATAAAAGTGTAATATGCAAATCAACCCATTGGCCTAATAGCAGAATGACCATCCGTACAACCATTCAGAAGACCATCCAGGACCATGCTATTACACCCACTGGCTCCAGGCCAGCCAAGGCAGGTGCGATGTGATTGGTCAGGGACCCAGCCATCACCCCGCAGAGGGAGGCCCAGGCCACTGACTAGCAGTCTGCAGCAGGCGGGTGGTGCCTCCTTCTACAAGGGAAGCCCGGGTCCCAGGTGCTGGTGGCTGGAGGGAAGCCCAGTCTTGGTGTCAGAGGGAAGCTGTTGCCAGCAGCTGGGGGAAGGAAGGCCTACTTTTGGGCAAATTTTGTGCATTGGACCTCTAGTAAACCTATAATAGTAGAGGAAGTTCTTATATTGTCCTCTCCATTCTGACCTTTCTTAATGGGACACTTTAGATTCTTGATCATGGTATTCCATATCCTATGACTTTGAGAAGTCATACTATTGTTAATCCTTCTTCTATCCATTCCTTTTGCCATGTGACTTTGTTGTTCTTCTCACTCTACTAGGTGTGCATAACCTCACTCCTTGGATTTGGACCAAGTCTTGTGACTCTCTTATGCTAGATAATGTGACACTATGGCCAATGTGCATGGCACAAGCAGATAGACCTTGCTCATGAAATGTGCTTGTGTTTTGAGATTTATCTATTGAAGTTCTGCCATAAGAAGGCCATCAATCATCTACTTTGAAGTTCTGATCCAAGGAGAATGAGAGGCACATGAAATAACCAATCTGGATACAACTTGCACCTTAGAATTGGCATTAATCTTTCTTCTGTTAAACTTCATGATGTTCCTAGAAAATAGCAACAGTTAAAGAAAAACCCTACCTTTTTTCATTTTAGGAAATAAGTTACTACAAAGAACCACTTTTGCCAATATGGTTTAGATAAGATTCAGGGGCACTCCCCTTTGTTTACCTATGACAAGACCAGACATAGATCCTCCAAATTGCCATATTTTTCTTTATAAATAATTAACTGAACACTTTGTACCCACAAACCAAAATGTGTATCCTGAACAGATTTAACTTTCTTTCCTTTCTTCAGGTCCTTAAAGTTTGATCCACTTTCAGCCTGAGCCAGCATATGTCTTTCTGATGGCTCATCCTGAGTATATAGGCTAACCACAAGGACAGACATTCTTCTGATCAACTGACTGAACATACCACTCACTCCTCCACATCTTGTTCTTTCTAACCTGTTTAATCTCCCTTGTGAAAGAAAACCACTTTCCTACCTTTTGTGATGCTTACAGTCAGAGGGTCTTCCTGATGCCACAGGCCTTTACCTCTGTGGCAATAGCATCTTTCTTCCTATTGCAAAAGCTTTTCTGAATAATGTATCTCCTTACCTCCATTCAGATTTGTTTTTATTTAGCAATGGCCTGAACACCCCTGAAATAAAGTTGCATTAGCTGATGTGTATGTATACATGCATGCATATACATAGGTTAAGGATGTGTAATATTTACCAAACTCCAGATGATATTAACAAATTAGAAAATAATATAATTTTAAGGAGCTCTATTTTTATTTACTTAAACAGTTAATAAATTCAACATTCTTAAAATTCTCAGAAATTAAACATATTTTACTTTCAATACCTTCAAAATTATTCTCATAGAAATCAATCCAAACATTTAATTTCAAGTTTACATCATTTAAGTAAATCCTAGGCAGATATTTCTTTAATATTGCTGGTTTAATACAAACAGTTATGCCTACTAAGTTATCAGTATTAAATACAATACAAGCTTATATTTTTATTCAAAACCCTAAATTTACTCAGGTCCTAAATATAAGAAATGGCATGTATCTCCCTTATTATTATGACCATTTTGTTCTCACCTTTTAGTTCTTGGCTTAGTTTTTCAGTGAGTGCTTGCCTAGCAACTGAGACAAGCCCAGCATATACTCTTTATTTTTGACACTACTTCATATCAGAGTAGTTATATGAAATTAAGTTTGTAAATTAGTTGCTATCTACTTTTGCTGTATTCAGTCACTAAATAAAAGCTCTGTGAGGGTAGAGACCATGTCAAATTTCTTTATCTATGGCCAGTCATAATAGCTGACCATTTATTGCATAATGTGTGAAAATACTATTCTGTGAAGGATAATATAACTTTTATTTGAAGAGACACTTTTATTTTAATATCATAATTTAGTAAAAACTTAATTTCTTTGTCAGTAAAGTACACGAAGCTTGGTGATTTGGGATTAAAATTACAGCCAAGAAACAAATTGAAGGCAATCCTATATAATAAAAGGCTACTATGCAAATCAACCGAAGGGTGGAATGACCAGTTGCTGCCCCCTGGTGGTCCGTGGTCCAGTAGCCAGGCTCATGTCTGGCGAGCGTAGCAGCGGTGGCAGGAGCCTCTCTCGCTTGTGCTACTGTACTAAGGATGTCCAATTGTTGGCTTAGGCCTGCTTTCCATGTGGAGTGTGTCTAAGCTGTCAGTCAGACATCCCCCGAGGGCTCCCGGACTGCGAGAGGTTCACAAGCTGGGCAGAGGAAGCCCCTACCCCCAAGTGCATGAATTTCATGCACTGGGCCTCTAGTTCAACATAAATGCAAGCAATGTATTAGGAGGGGAAAAAAAAGTTGTTTGATTCCTATCTGTGAAAACTTTGACCAGCAAAGTGACAATAAATAACACAATAGCAATTCAGAGGAAGCATTCTGGTTAGTTGTGCATGTAGATGAAGACATAATCTCTTTCCTGGCTTAACTTTTTAAATGATGGTTTTTGAAAGCTTCAAATCTTCTACCACTACCATGTAGCATTCAGGGAATCATTATTTAAAAAATTACAATTGCATATAGTAAATCTTGAAGCAATAGGTTGCATTTGTATTTTTCCACACATTAATTCTGAAGTTTAATGATAACTTCTCTCAATTTGGTGAGCTTCTGATAGAATTGTCAGTTTTGTTCTAGGAATTGTATGCTTTTTGTTTCTGTGTTATTAACAGAATAATCATTGAACTGTTGAGCTGAGATTGGAAAAAAAATTATCTGGCCTTGAATACAGACTAGGTATTTATTGGCAAAATCATAAACCTTTATAATTATTCTTGTTGTTATTGACAAGAAAATATTAAAATATAAATAATTTAATAATATACATCATTATGATTTTATATAGTACTAGAATCCTGATGCACGAAGATATGTGCAAAAATGGGCCATCCTTCCCCTGGCTGCCGGCCCTGCCTTTGCTCTGGCCAAAGCCATCTTCCCACCTTTGCTCCAGCCCAGAGCCACCTTTCCACCTTTGCTCCGGCCCAGAGCCACCTTTCTGCCTTCACTCTGGCGTGGAGCCACCTTTCACCCTTCCCACATTGCCCAGAGGCTCAGAGCAGCTAGGGCAGTGCAGAACGATACAAACATCCCAACCCCTGCCGCTCAGTGCCTATGTATGCAAATTAGCCCATCATCTTTGTTGGGTTAATTTGAATACTCACTCCTGATTGGCTGGTGGGCATTGTGAAGGTATGGTCAATTTGCATCTTTCTCTTAGTGTAGATTTTATAACTGTCATAATTTGGATATCATTTTTAAATTGCTGATAAAAAGAGTAAGGATATTGCCCTACTGGTTTGGCTCAGTGGATAGAGCGTCAGCCTGCGGACTGAGGGGTCCCGGGTTTGATTCCGGTCAAGGGCATATACCTTGGTTGTGGGCACATCCCCAGTGGGGGATATGCAGGAGGCAGCTAATCGATGTTTCTCTCTCATCCATGTTTCTAACTCTCTATCCCTCTCCCTTCCTCTCTGTAAAAAAAATCAATAAAAAAAAATATATATATATAAACAGAGTAAGGATATTGTAAGGATCAATTAGATACTGCATCTAAGAGTTTAAAGTCCCTAAAAAACCAACAAAAAAAACCAAAATTATTTATTGAATTCTAGAGGCCCAATGCACAAAATTTGTGCAAGAATAGGCCTTCCTTCCCCCAGCTGCCTGCACTGGCTTCCCTCTGGCACCTGGGCCCAGGCTTCCCTTGCAAGCTTGGCTTCATCTGGAAGGACATTCAAAAGGATGTCCAGTCCAATTAGCATATTATGCTTTTATTATGATAGACTAGTAATCAATCAGATAAATCAGTTTGGATGCCAGGTTCATGTAATATATAAATATAAAATTATTTTGATTTAAAACAATTGTTTACAATCTCATTAAGAATTTGAAAATATTGGAGAATCCAAGATGGCGGCGTAGGTGAACACCTAAACTGCTGCCTCCCACAACAATTTAAACTGCAACTAAAAGACAAAACGTCTATCACCCAGAACCACGGGAAAGCTGGCTGAGGGGAAGTTCTACAACTAGAAGGAAAGAGAAAAGAGCATTGAGACGTGCATGAGCGCTGAAAAGCTGAGGTACGGAGGCGCATGATCCGGGCTGGCTGCGGGCGACTGGGTGCGTTGCTTTTTTCAACCCGAAGGGAGACAAGCCCCCGATTACTCTGAAATCCAGTCTCTAGGGAGACCCAGGGGACCCAAACTCCTACGGGGAGAAGCTGGACTGTCTGCCAGTGAGGGTGGCTTGCTTGCAGAGCTGCGCGCAGGAATAATTGTTTACTGCACTGGGGCACGGGACGCGCGGATGCCGTTGGGGACACAGAGCCGGCTAACTAGCAGCCATTGCTGTTTGCCACGCCCTAACCTAGTGACACCCTGAGGCCCCGCCCTGCACAACCTACAAACCCACCCAAGCTTTAAGCAGCTGAGTTAGCATAAGAAAGGCCTGCCCTATCGCAGCTTAACCTAGCAAACTTGCAGCCTGGGTCAGACAGCTCCAAAACCTCCAAACCCCAAGCAAAGAGGAGAAAACTGCAGCTCTCACTGTAGCTCCTGCTGAGTGGCCTCAGACAGTAGCTGACCTGCACCCCATTGGATATCCAGAAGCCAGTGTACCTAGTGGTCAGTGTGAGACACCAGATTTCAACTCCTCACATCCATAAGTGACACATTCAAGAGGCAGACTCAGTGAGCACCAAAGCCCCACTGAAACAAGTCCTGCCCCATAAGCATATCTTAGTGCAGCAGTTCTTCCATTATAGACACAGCGAGTGCTCACAGCTAATTGGCCTGGAGGTCAATTCCTCCCAGCGTACCAACAGCAATTAAGGCTTAACTACACCAAGACTTTGCACTCAGCCCACAAAGGGGCGTACCAAGAGCGTCCACATCAGGTGATTGGGGAGGCTGAGCTACTGTCCCCTATAGGTCACCTACCACACAAAGCCACTCCATCAACACAGGGAAGCAGCCAAAATGCAGAAACAAAGAAACATGTCAAGAATGAAAGAAACGGAGGAAAGGAAACTACTGGATGACATAGAGTTCAGAACCACATGTATAAGGTTACTCAAGAATCTTCTAAAAACTGCTGAGAAACTTGATGACACTTCTGAGGAGCTTAGTGAGACCTTCCAGGACCTTAATGAGAATGCCAAAAAAATGGAAAAGGACCAGTCAGAAATGAAGCATACACTGTCTAAAATAAAGAATATACAGAAACTCAATTGTAGATCAACGTACCCCAAGAATCAAACCAAAGATCTGAAATATGTGGAAACAAAAAACATCCAACCAGAAAAACAAAAAGAAAAAAGAATCCAAAAATATGAAGATAGTGTAAGGAGCCTCTGGGACAACTTCAAGCGAACCAACATCCAAATTTTTGGGGTGCCAGAAGAAGGGAGAGAGCAAAATATTGAAAACCTATTAGAAGAAATAATGACAGAAAACTTTCCCTACCTGGTGAAAGAAATAGACTTACAAGTTCAGGAAGTGCACAGAACCCCATACAAGAGGAATCCAAAGAGGACCACACCAAGACACATCATAATTAAAATGCCAAGGGCAAAAGACAAAGAGAGAATATTAAAAGCCGCAAGGGAAACACAGTTAATTACCTACAAGGGAGTACCCATACGACTGTCAGCTGATTTCTCAACAGAAACTATGCAGGCCAGAAGGGAGTGGCAAGAAATATTCAAAGTGATGAACAGCAGGAACCTGCAACCAAGATTACTCTACCCAGCAAAGCTATCATTCAGAGTTGAAGGTCAGATAAAGAGCTTCACAGACAAGAAAAAGCTAAAGGAGTTCATCACCACCAAACCAGGTTTACACAAAATGCTGAAGGGTATCCTTTAAGAAGAGGAAGAAGAAGAAAAAGGTAAAGATAAAAATTATGAACAACAAAATGACATCAAATACATACCTACCAACAAGTGAATCTAAAAATCAAGTGAATGAAAAATCTGAAGAACAGAATGGACTGGTGAATGTAATAGAATCAGGGACATAGAAAGGGAGTGGACTGACGATTCTCAGGGGAAGCAGGTGTGAGGGGTGTGGGAAGAGATTGGACAAAAATCTTACTCCTATGGATGAAGACAGTGGCGGGGGGTAAGGGCATGGGGTGGGGTGGGGAATCAGGTGGAGGGGAGCTATGGGGAAAAATAAAAGAGGAACACCTGTAATAATCTGAACAATAAAGATTTATTTTAAAAAAAGACAATGACAAAAAATAAAGAATTTGAAAATATTGACTGAAAACTTTGTAAATATATTTTATCTCTTTCTTATCTCACAATGTTTTTGACTGACTTTCTATTTCTCTGTTATTAATTTCCTCCCCTACTTATAAGAATAGTTCAATAATAAATAGAATCAAATTTTTATGACTTTGAAGTTCTATAAATTCAATATATATATTTGTAACTTTTCTACAGAATATAAAACATAGATATATTTATTGATATTTTAATTTTCATGTTTAGCAAATAATTATTTCCCTGTTATATAGAACACACTGAAGTAACAGTCTTTCTTAAAGGAGCTGTCCATTGAAATGTAAGAAAGAAAAGAAAGGTTCAGAGAATAGAAATGCATATATAATTTAATACTGAGACTTAACCTTAATATATCCCATATTATGATGTGTTTTATTTGTTCAACATATTTAATTATCATAAAATGTAATATTTAATCATCTGTAAAACATAAAAATCTGTTATAAATGAGAAAACTAAAGCACAGAGAGGTTAAGCAACTTGTGTTAAGTAACACAGCTAGTAAGTATGAACACTGAGATTTGAATTCAAGTAGTGTGATTGAAGAATCTGAGTTTTTATAATTGCTTTATAATGCCTTTCACTAATTTATGAAATTAACATAGTTATGAAAATTGGTGTTAAAAATTTGAGAAAATATTTTTTTAATAAAATTAACATTTGCTTGAATGCAAATATAAAATATAACTGGTTAGGAAATTTAGTCATGTGTTATCCTCACTTCTTAAATCTTTGAAACTTTAATAATGAATTGAGAGGTTATCACAATCAGAATGCAAGAATAGTGATAAATAATCCAATGACTTGTCTCCTCTAATGCTGTCATAAATCCTTTAGATGACTTTATGGCTAGTACTTAATTATAGCATCTGTAAATTTCCACTAGGAAATTATTCATATCATTTAAGTCTTATGAAATGAAGGATTCTAATATTATTTTCTCCTCCAATGACATTAGATTATTTTGATTACCACCATTAGGCTAATATTACTCCCTCAAAAATATAATTTAAAAAGTGACCATCAGAGAACTAATGCTGGTATTCTCACTTCTTTCAAAGTGTCCCAGATCTTTATTCTTCCCATTTTATTGAACTTATTTGGGTAACACTTGTTAACAAAATTATACAGGTTTCGGATACACAATTCTACAACACATCATCTGTACACTGGATTGTGTGTTCCCCACCCCAATTCAAGTCTCTGTTCATCACCATTTACCCCCCCCTTAAACCCTCTTCCAGCCCCTGGGGGCAATCACCAACTGTTGTCCCTGTCCATGAGTTTTTTTTCGTTTTTTTCTTTTTTGCTTATTCTCTCCACCTTCCCACCCCCGACCCAGCCACACTCCTGCAGCTGTTCTCTATCTATGAATCTCACTATTTTGTTTGTTAGTTTATTTTGTTCACATATATATGAAATCATCTGGTACTTCTCTTTCTCTGACTGGCTCTCCATGGTGTTGCAAAGGGTAAGATTTCCTTCTTTTTGCGGCTGAGTTGTGTACCACAGCTTTTTTATCCACTCTTCTACCGATGGACACTTGGGCTGCTTCAAAAACTTGGCTATTGTAAATCATGCTGCAATTGACATATGGGGTGCACATATTCTTTTGAATTACTCTTTCGGGCTTCTTCTAATGAATTCCCAGAAGTGGAATCACTATTCCATAAGGCAGTTCCATATTTTATTTTTTGAGGAAACTCCATACTGTTTTCCATAGTATCTGCACCAATCTGCAAGAAAGTTCAGATTGCAAGGAAGTTCCCTTTTTCCCCACACTCTCATCAATACTTGTTGCTTGTTTATCTACCAATTTATACCCCATAAAAACATATTTAATTGTTAAGAGTCTCAAACTCATCAATTTTAGGTCTTTTAGAATGGAGCTTCATCTTTCCATATTTTCTCCCCGATGTTTTTTACTTAGGTCACTCACATCTAGAGATACCATTTCCATCTCTGTCCTTTTGTATCAATTCATACATATTATTTTAACCATCAAGACTTTCAGAATTAGCTGTTTAAAATCCTAGACTGGAAGCCTCAATTTCAGAGAATTTCTAATAAAAGAAAATAAGGAGAATATTTATAGATTGATAAGGCAAGTTTTTCTCAAATGTAATATATGTCCTGAAACAAGACTTGCTATGTCTGTCCTGGACAGATGGCTGAGTGGTTGGAGTAGCCTCCCATATACCAAAAAGGTTATGGGTTCGACTCCTGGTTGTCACATACCTGAGTTGTGGGTTCCATCTCCAATCAGGGTACATATGGGAGGCAACAGATCTCTCTCACTCTTTCTCTCTCTCTCTGTGTCTCCCTCAAATCAATAATACATGTTCTTGCCCTAGCCAATTTTCTTTAGTGGATAGAGCATTGGCCTGTGGACTAAAAGGTCCCAGGTTAGATTTCGGTAAAGGCCACATGCCTGGGTTGCTGGCTTAATCCTCAGTGTGGGGCATGCCGTAGGCAGCCCATCAATGATTCTCTCTCATCATTGATGTTTCTATCTCTCTCCCTCTCCCTCCCTCTCTGAAATCAATACAAATATATTTTAATAATCTATAATAATAAAAACATAATATGCTAATTAGACTGGACGTCCTCCCAGACGACCTTCCAGTTGAAGCCAGGCTGTGAGGGAAGCCAGGATCCCGAGTGCCAGCAGCTGGGGGAAGGAAGGCCTATTCTTGCACAAATTTGTGCACCAGGCCTCTAGTAATAATAATAATAATGATGATGATGCATGTTCTCAAGTGAGCACTGAAAAAATAAAAAAGACTTTATTTGTCATTCATAACTTTGACCAAACATAATAGAGAGGGTATTACTGACTAATACCTACTAGGTTAATATCTACTGGACAGTTGGACCACTGACAAAAAAATTTCATACTTTATGAAAATCCTATATAATAAAGAGCTAATAATGCAAATGGTCATCATGCCTCCGTGTCCTTGTGCCCTCGCGCCCTCACTCCATGGCTGGGGGACCTGAGGCCGTACCCCCCACCTTGGAGGGGCTTGACTGGGGACCTGAGGCTGCGCCTCCCCACCCAGCAGGGCTTGATGGGGGTGGGACTGGCCGGGTCTGGGTCTCGTGTCATTTCGAGGCACACATGGGTGGATGGGGACTTGATTCCCACAGCGTGCCCCAGACTTTGACAGGAGGGAGATTTTAATATACATTTTACTAATTTTCTTTCATCTCTGACACTTGTACTATAGAGAAAGGACAAATAGCAATATTAAAATATTTCCTTTAATTAATTCCCTTTTAATGTGCATGAATTTTGTGCACCGGACCACTAGTATTTATATAAAAGCAACAGAGACCTAATAGTTTTAATACTGTGTTGGGTTGAAACCTCCTTGGCAGTTTCTTAGGCATAATTTAAAACTGATCACCACCCCCCCCACCCCCAATTAGGTGGGGACAGGGAGAAACTGAAGAAAAAGGCAGGACACTCCAGATTGATAGGTGGCAGGCTTAATAAACAAGGGGACTTATTACAGGCTGTCTTGGGTGACTGCAAATGGAACATATTCTGCACCCACTTGCCAGAATCCTAAAAAAATTATATAGAGACCTTAACTAGATTCAGTTATCACACAGAGATTAAGTCACTTACCCAGTTCAGATGGTCTCATCACCACATTACTATATCAGGTACTTGGGCTGTTTTTAGCAGGGGGGTGGCAAATGAAGCTCATATTCTAGACACAGGGGCAGCAAAGGAGAGCCTCCAATTCCCCAGGTCCAGCTCTTAGCTCAAACCTGTGGGTCATGGCTTCTTGATGACCTTCCCCAACAAACAGAACAATTTTATATATTATTTCTATCGAATCTTATCTTACCATGTAAACACAATGAAATTTATTGCTAATTAGGAGGCCTCTGATCTTTTAATTTTTCTGCATTTTGGAAGTAATTATGTGAAGAAACTAATCAAGTTCCTACTATTCCACATTCATTTTCTTCATTGGAAAAATTAAGAGCTTATCCTGATAACCACCTTCTTATGGCAAATAAATTTTCTGATTACAGATAAAGGGGATTAATCCAAAATCTTGAAATCAAGAAAATAAAAGTTTTCCCTGGAGTTCATACTGATGGGGTTCAAGGTCTATCATCAAAGAGCTATGTACTAGTAGTTCCTGTGTGTGTGTGCGTGTGTGTGTGTGTGTGTGTGTGTGTGTGTGTGTGAGAGAGAGAGAGAGAGTGAGAGAGAGAGAGAGAGAGAGAGAGATTGCCTTATCTCTAATGCTTGATTCACACCCAAATAGCTAATGTAAATACTTAGAAATACTAAGTATCTTCTAAGCAATAGGTCTAGTGATTGTAATAGCTATCAAAGTTCCAAGATAACCAAAATTACTGTTTACATTCTGACATGGTTTCTATTTTTACTTAACAACAATTTCTTCCAAACCTTTTTTCTTCCATATAGCAACAATCACTTTTCTTCTGGTAGCTAGTGTAAAACCAAAGCCTAAAGTTGAGCTGTCAAGATTAGAACCACATAGCATGGTCCCATCACAAACTCATGGCAGATAGAGGTTTGGTTCATTCCTAAACCAGGTAACCACACTTGTATCTGTTTTTTAGTTTTGTCATTCTAAGATGAATCCTCAGACTACCTGTGGAGTTATTTTAGATGTTATACTATTTGGATCCAATTATGGGACCTGTGCTAGAATAGTCTTATCTTTTTAAATTTATCTTTATTGTTGAAAGTATTACAGATGATCCCTCCTTTTTCCCCAATTGACCCCCAAAATGCACTTAAATTTTTAAGAAAAAAATAGGACAAGTTGAGAAGTTAAAAGTTTGTTATTTTTCCATACAAGATTTTCATAACCTTCAATATCTCAAGAATATCTATCACTTTCTATGTTTTATTTGTTTATGTATTTTATTTTCCTTGAAGCTAACTAGCCCTTGTCACAGCAAGCAGAAGAAAAAGTATATTGAAAGAGACTCTAGTAATGAAAGGTGTGAATTTGAAACAATCAATGGTGTTTGAATAAGAGAAAACGTGGTTCAGAAATCAACTGTAACTTGATAATTATACATCTACAGAAGTGATGAGAGTTTATCAGTTACACTCAATAAGTTTTAAATAATGTTTTTCTGTATTATTTCTACATGAAAGGATGTAATATGCTCCCATAGAGCTTGCTTGATTTATTGAGAAAAATAATATGTATTTTGAAAAATGAGCTCTGTGAGCAACAATGAAAAAGACTGAGTGAGAACAGAAGGAGTGGTTACAGTCTGCTGCCTAAATAATGCATTAGAAATCTGTTCCCATTCAGAAACACAAGTAAAATTTTTCTAATGGTATCCAAGATGTTAATTTTTAAACACTTTCTCATTAGGAATATCAACATAATTTCCTCATTTGAAGGTAATTAAATTGATTATTTTGAACTTAAAGGAGACCCAATTCTTAACTAATGGCATTTTAAAATGAATTTTGGCATTAAAATTTGTTTCTCTATATAATGTATGTTAAAACTAAACTTTCAGCTCATATATACTATTATAGAATTCAGAAATCCAGAGAGTTGGCTTTAAATATAAAACCAAGAAACTGGGTTCACAAAATACCCAATAAATGAACTTAGTGAACCGTTCAAATTTGGGTTAACAGGAAGTTAATATGAATTAATAAAATAATTTTATGATAGGATAGTTGTGAAATTAAAAAGTGTATAATACATTTAATCTATGTGGTAATTTGGCCAAAAATAAATTAATTTTCCTCTATGTTTTTGGAAAACTGTTTTAGTTAATAGATAAAAATAATTTACAAATGGAAAAAAAGTGTAAATACCCAATTTTTAGAGGCTAATATACATTTTTTTCTCCTAAGATATTATGATTCTTACAATTTCTTAGTATATTTATTTTCTTAATATTTCCTTCAATCTGGAAGAGATGGGCTCAATTCAATCATAATATAGTATACAATAATAATACCTTATTCAGAATACTCAAATTACAATGATTGATTAGTGCTGTAAGTTTTTAAAATACTAACATCATTATTAGATATTCATTATTATTTCATTCTGTTTAAGAAGTTTATCAGTTCAATTGTTTTCTATTTTATGAGTTTATTTATTCTATTACCTCAGAGGAAATGATCTTGACTTTTTGAGGTTTGAAAGCTTGTCAAAATTAGATTTAGTTATACTTTTCTACTCCAACAATAAAAACTTCCAATTTCATTTTAGAAAAACAAAATCCATGCTATTACTTCTATTTTAATTATGCCTTTTTGAAAACTTATTTCTTAAAAAGTCTAAAACTTGCTTAGGATGCTAAAGAAAGAACTACAATGCCCTAATTATGAATGGTTTGCAACACCACAGTGCAAATCTCTATCTTGACAGAAAAGGGATTTTTGTTTGATTTTGTTATAGATAATAGAGACATGAAAATATAAGAAGATATAGTACATATGTTCAAATGCATACATCAGAAATTCAGGTCCTAACTCTATGTCCCCCTGATTATGCTGATTATGAAAGCAATATATTAATATGGATGCAACATATTTATAGGCATTTTTATGTTTGTATGGCATTTTTATGTTTGTGCAAAGTACCTTCCTCTGTTATCTCTCTCATTTCTCGACAACAAACCTTTGAAGTACATGCCTTCATTATCAACATCTTCCAGAGGAAGAAATAGATTTAGATTTTTTAAGATATCATTTGCAAAAGCTGGTAAGTGTAAGAGCCTAATTTAAAGTCAGATCTGTTTAAAATAACACAGCCTGTGTTCTTGAGCATTCCATCTTTTTTTCTACAGACCATGAGAGGAGTCCATTAGGTGAACACCACACTCCACACCACTCCATGAAGTCCTAGACGTATCTCCCAGACATGTTGATCAATGCAATCTTCTGCAGACAGGAAGATCCAAGTAAATATATGAGTCAGTAGATATTCACCAGTAACAGGAAATTATGACAGAATATCATAGCTCTAAGAAAATTCAGGGCGAGTTTAGCTGTATGAAAGGAGGAAACAAACAACTAAATTCTATTTCATATATGACTTCCTGTGCCTACAGTTCTCTTATCTGCAGTCATGTCATTCATCTTTCTAAGGATCCGTGGAAGAAATAGCATCTTATGTCTCTTGTCTTTGTCCCATCACTAATATTGGTGGAAAGAATGATCAGCCCATAAATTTACCAAGTACAGCAACAGTACAGGAAACAGTTGCTAAGTAGCAATTTATTGAGGAGATGTTTGTGTGGAAACAAGCACACACAACCTCCTAGATTTTACCAAATAATACTAGAGATTTAAATATAAAACCATGGGATTTATGTGTTTACTCAAGTACCATGGAGGATGCCTCCCTCCTTGGTCAAAGTAGCCCCAGATGTGTGCATGGGGACCCCAGATTAGAGGAAATCCATGTTGATGAGGAAGACTGTCCAGATCCACCACCCCCAGTAGAGGAAGTTCTGTTATGGTCCACAAGATTGGATAAAAATGGACCACTTTTACAATTTATCCTGAGGAAATTATTCAGTTACATTATACCGTTTTATGAAAACTATGTTACTTCAAATTTCTTGACTTTTTGTCACTCTACTTGATTTTAATCTAACCAGAAGTGTGTATAGTCTGTTTTAGTTGCCCCTTCTGTGATATAAACTGAAATAAAATAAAATAAATATTTTTAAAATTCTGTATTCATAGTATTCTGCGTGAAGAGTAGGGAATGTTATCTATTTCTTATATTTCTAGACTTCAGTATAAAAAAGTGTAATTGCATTTTTGCATTTTCAGGGTATAGCACAATGGCAAACACAAAGTAGGTCTTCTAAAATTATAGTACAGATTAATGAATAAATAAGCCAAGTGAATATGTAGATTATTATAGGCATTTGATAAGTTTTGTTTTTTAATCCTAAAGCACCATCCAAGTGTAATTATGGAAAGGCATGAATAGTATGTAACAACTTTATCGGAGATGATATGAAGTAGTGGGTAATAATATGCACTCTTAGAACAAGACTGCTTGGTTTTAAATGTTGGCTTTGACACTTCTTGTTTATGTGATCTCAGGTAAATTTACTTATGCTTATCATGTCTCAGTTTCTTCATCTGAAAATAGGAGTAAAATTAATTGCTGATATTCTAGTTTTTTTTTTAAATGAGGAAAAGAATAGCATGCATAAAATGCTTAGATCTTAGGTGAGATATGAATGCTAACATGGTGACTTTATTGGGATTTTTTGGCTACATATACCTATCAGGAAGGGTTGACTATTTAATCTTTAGGACTGAATTCAATGTTTTATTTTCAGGAAAAAAAGGCATTAAGCCAGTGGAAAGGTTTCCTCTTATTTTATTCCCTTGCACTCATCTACCTCCGCCAGCAAGCGACAAACTCAGCTTTTTCTATTCCTTCACCAAACATGGTTCTGTTGATGATTTATTGTTTTAAAGCCCAGTTTTAATGTGGTTAGACTATCATTGTAATTTATAGAGAAAGATGAAAAGGGAACATTAATTTGGGGGTTTGAAGTTAGTACAAGTCTATCAGTATATACCTTGTAAGTAAGTGCTATCAAATACCACGGGATATTGAATGAGAAAAATATATCAAGCAACTTAAAATTTATAAGGACACCATGTGTAGTAGCTGAATGCAATGTACTGTAAAAATCTACTATAAAAACAAGTATTGTCTAAAAAGTGTAGCATTTTATCTCAAGTGACATCTTTGAGCCTTTCCCAGAATCAGCTACCTGCTTCTCAACTTATCTCAGTGAAACCTTCCGGGCTTGATTTCCTGCCTCTAAGCATCATCCACCTTGGTATGCAATAATTATCACTCTCTGGTATTATTGCCTGGTGATTTTCCCTTTTCATCTCACCTGCTAGCCTGTATAAGTCCTTTGCAACATTTTGTTCTGTAACTATGTTAAACTTACTAAACAGCATATTGCCTGTAAAGTAAATAAGTTGTACATTCCTGCATGATTCAAATAAAATAAGGCAATTTTAGAAAAATCAAGAAAAATCAAGATTTAAACCATATTTAACTCTATGGTAACTTCCACATAAATGATTCTCAAAAATAATGGAAATTGTTTTAACAGAATTAAATTGCTTATCATACTGAAATCCAAATTTAGTAAATATTATGTGTTTATATCGTATAGTCAGTAAGTCCTTCTAATCTGCATGTTATTATTCTTATTTACTGTACCAGGAGAACTAGAACATTGTTCCAGCTTTCAGAGAGCTCGTAATCACATAGAGACAATAGTAATTATCATGAACAGGGAGTAAGAACTGGGAGAATAACAGCCATTACCTGAAAGTATTTTAAGTCAGTTTCTAATTTGTGTAGCTCATTGGTATATTGTCATTTAAGTTCAAAGTGTTATGCAACTACATTAGATGGCTTATTCAGTACAGATGAGCAACCTGAGAAACAGAATCCATTGATGAATTCTCCTCTGATCCTTGTAGGGGATCTTCGGAAAGGCATATTCATTATTGCCATTTCCAGGCCTGTATCACTTGAGTGCAAACACAGGGCAGATTGCTCATTTCATAAGGTGGTTACTTGGACTGATGCAGCAAGTATTTTTGACATCAGTTATTATTCCAGAAGAGTTGACTTCTGTAGGAGGTAAGAAGATAAAGAGATTTGAGCTTGGACAAGGAGATGAGAGAAGACAGATAAGATGGACATGCTGATGGAGGGTTTTCTGTCAGAAGGAAATTCAGAGTATTTAGCTCATATTAATCATTTAGAATTGGATACAGCTATATTTAGCCCTTGAGTCTAGAGAAAATGTCACTTTGCTTTGGTCCTACTTGAGGGATTAGGAGGTTGGTCTATCTAAAGATTTATTTAAGCAAGATTTATAGAACCTGGCTGCCTAAGACAGTATAGAAAAAGGGATTTGTCTGAATATATTTTTCAACAAGCCTATCTGCTTTTATCTCTGTGAAGCCAACTTTGACTACAAATCACCCTCAATATCCATTTCAAATATTTTATTTATCTTTTATACATCTTAAATTACATATCTAAAATTAATATATAATTGTTATAAAGTTTTGCTGATAATTTCTGATTTCTTAATATGCAGTCTTTTCTTATTGAGCTATTTTGCTAATTTCTGAATCTTTCTCTACCTTTTTAAAAAATACAACTTAGGAGAGGCTTTTAAAATTAGCTTTTAGTAAGGTTCTTTTAGCTACAATTTTTATTTCAGAACCTGTGGGTATGTGTCCATAGTACTAATATGGACACACTTAGGCGACCCAGCTAGCAGTTCTCAACCTGTGGGTCGCGACCTGTGAGAACCGCTGCTGTAGTGCCTAAGACCATCGGAAAACACAGATATTTACATTATGATTCATTAACAGTAGCAAAATTATAGTTACGAAGTAGCAACGAAAATAATTTTATGTTTGGGGGTCTCCACAACACGAGGAACTGTATAAAGGGTTGGGGCATTAGAAAGGTTGGGAACCACTGTTTTAAATGCATTATTTTACACATATCTATGCAGTAGTATATTCCTGTCTGTCATTTAATCACAGGAGAAATCAGATTAGCCTTGGTAAGCTCACAATTGTAATAAAGCTTGCTTGGGTATGACACAGTCCATTCCACCTCTGGTCACCCCTGTCTCATTAAACTTTTCCTTTATCCATTTCCCATATTCTTCTCTTTATTCCTGATAACTAATAGGATATATAACAGCTAGAATTTGTCCCATGAAAATTTGTTTTTGTAGAATTGTTACTAATTAAAATATCCAAAAAATGTGTCCAAGGTTTCTTGGGATAGTCTACTTTAAAATTAACCATTTCATTTTTAATCACAGTATGTCAAAATACTGAAGCCAGGAAATGATTTCATAATAATACTTTGCATATGAATGCTGTTTTATGACATAAACATGGCTTCATTTCACAGTGGACACTGATAGCAACACTAAGTTATCATTTCTTTTGATGACATGAGGCTTGCAGGAGAGTTTATAACTAGTATAATAGTTTGGGCATTATTATCATTATAAAAATAAGTTAGGTAGAAAATTAATATCTCCATTTTACAGAAGTGTCTGGCCTGAAGCTTCATAGCTAACCAAGATTACTTTAGTTCACTTTACCAAACTTATTCCCATCTGCTTCTAATTAATTTCATGTTACTCCTCTCAGTCACTAATAATTGAGTATGCTGATCCCAATAACAACATGTGAGAAGAATTCTGAGTAACAGATAAATAGGAAGGAAAGTAGTCTATGGATCTTCATAACTATCTAAAATTTTAATATAATATTTTTAAATGAACATGTGGCTGTTTTATTTTTTAATTTATTTTTATTGTTTAAAGTATTACAGATATTACCCATTTTTCCCCCATTGACCCCATCCTCCCCACTCACACCCCTTCTCTAGGCCTTCATGCCACTATTGTCTGTGTCTATGGGTTAGGCATATCCTATATAATAAAAGCATAGTATGCAAATTGTCCCCTTGACCAGGAGAAGGGAGGGAGTACCCGGCTGGCTACCAGCCGCTAGGTACCCTACCACTGCAAAAATTTCATGCACTGGGCCTCTAGTATTCATATAAATTCTTTGGTTTGATCTCTTACCTCCCCCATCTTCCCTCTGAGAATCCTCAGGATGGTGCATGCTTCTGTGTCTTTAGATCTATGTTGTTTGTCATTTTGATCATGCACTCAAGTTTACCTTTTAAAATCTATTTATATAATTTATCACAATAAAGTCCAAATTTACATGATGTATGTCTATGTCTATAAACAAAGATAGGTCTACATATTTATTTTATTATAATATTTTTGTCAGACAGTTATATAGGTTGCACTAGCTTTGTGAAATGAATTGAGAATGTTATTTTTGAGTCCTATTCTGGAAAGAAACAAAAATGTAGATAGATATCACACACACACACACACACACACACACACACACACACGTATTTATAAATATACTAAGGGCTTGGTGCATGAAATTTGTGCACTGCAGGGGAGCAGGAGGGTCCCTCAGCCCAGCCTGGCCCCTCTCACATACCGGGAGCTCTCAGGGGAAGTCCTACTAAGGCAACTGGGCTGATCAGGGGAAGGCACCAGCCCCACCACCCCGCTGCTGCAGCCACTGCCAGTCACCGCAGCCACCAAGGTGTTTTCATCAACATGGACTCCAGACCCTTCACCATGAAAAAATGACAACTTTCTTTAGGCATTTTCAAGATGTGTCTTTCATAGGATATGACATTTCTTTCTTTCTTTCTTTTCTTTTTTTTTATCCTCACCTGAGGATATGTTTCTATTGATTTTTAGAGAATGTGGAAGAGAAAGGGAAAGACAGAGAGAAACATCCAAGTGAGAGGAACACTTTGATTGGTTGCCTCCTGCATGAGCCCTGACCTGGGCCCCAGCAAGGGAGAAGCCTGCCTTTGATCAGAATTGAACCAGACCCTGTGGTCAACAAGCCTAGGCATTATCCACTGAGCCAAACTGGCTAGGACAGGATATGACATTTCTTAGCCCTCCAGCAGCTGACCTTCCTTTTTTTTTCTCCAGGAGTGCGGTGGAAAAGCCCTAGATCACCTTTTTGGATTCTTATACCCAAGTTACTAAGAATATTACCAGTGGCAAACAGGGAGCTTAGCCAATGAGTGGTCAGAAAATGCATTTCCTCTGTAGTTCACACCAATCACCTCTGATCTCTGGGTCCGCCCCTGTCAATGCCTAAAGCCTGGGGGCCTGGGCAGGGGCCCCCAGTGCCCTCCCATCGCCAGCTCCACCCAGCCAAGTCTAAAGCCTGGGGGCCTGGGCAGGGGCCCCCCAGCTCCCTCTGATCACCAGCTATACCTCTGCCAGGCCTATAGCCTCGGGGCCTAGGCAGGGGCCCCTCAGCTCCCTCAGATTGCCCAGTTCCGCCCCTTCCCAGGCCCCAAGCCTCTGGCCTGGACAGGGGACCCCCAGCTCCCACTGATTGCCCTATCACCCAGCTCCACCCCTGCCCTGGTCCCAAGCCTCTGGCCTGGGCTTGAGGCCTGGACAGGGGACCCCCAGATCCCTCTGATAACCTGATCTCCCAGCTCTGCCCCTGCCCAGGTCTCAAGCCTTTGGCCGGGGCTTGGGATCTGGGCAGGGGACCCCCAGCACCCCCCGATTGGCTGGCTCCTCCCCTGCCCAGGCCCCAAGCCCGGGTCAGAGGCTTGGGTCCTAGGCAGGGAACCCCTAGCTCCCTCCAATCACCAGGCTCCACCCCTGCCCAGGAGCCCCCTGGCTCAAGCCCTTCCCAGGTTGCTCATGGCCCATGGGGGACTACCTTGGAGTGACTTGGGTGCTGAGAAAGTTCCCATGACCCAGGCTGCTGGGTGCGTACATATGCAAATTAACCTCAATCTTTTTGTTGGGTTAATTTGCATACTCACTCTGATTGGCTGTGGGCATAGCAGAGGTATGGTCAATTTACATATTTGTCTATTATTAGGTATGATTTTCCCATCAAAATTATTATTAGTCCATTCTGATTTTTGAACTTTTCTTTTGCTCATATGAGCAAACTCTGTCCACATTATTGGTTGGCAAGAAGTGGCTGAAGCAAATAGTGAAATTAGTTACTGATTTATTGGCTTAGCTTTTGGGGCAAATTTTTTTCCTGAATAAAAGAGTTCAGATTGACATTAGTGGTCTTAGTTGTCAGTCCCAATGATTGAGCAATGTCCATTCAAGTGTTCTGAATTCTCAGGTCACAGACACATCTTCCAGAGACTGGGAAGATAAAAACAAATTAGTCAATGAGGCCAAGTATACAAACATACAGAGCACAAAAGTTCTGGGAACCTGGGGAATGTATCCACAGCCAGAGGTAGTAAAGCAACAACAAAAACAAAATACCATGTAGGTTGAACAAAATGTATCTACTGTCCAAATTTTTCCTTAAGCCACCAGTTTGCTCAATCTCATTTATAATTTATACTAATAAGAGAAAAATATGGTAATTGACTGTCACTCCATTATGCCCACAGCCAATCAGGAGGGAATATGCAAATTAGTGGGACAAAGATGGCAGTGGTCACAGAGCCAGCCAGAGCAGGCAGGAGGCTTGGGTCACCCCTGGCAATGGAAGAAGCCAAGCTTCCCACCCCACTGGGCTGGCCGCCAAAGGAGGGGCCTGTGGGTGGTGGCCATGGAACACACTGGAGCAAGTGTGAGGCTTGGGTTCCCCTTGGTGACCCAAGCTTCCTGCCCATCCAGGCTGGCCACTAAAGGAGGATCCTGTGGGCAGTGGCCATGGAGCTGGCCTGAGGGTGCAAGAGGCTTGGGTCGCCCAGGCTGGCTGCCAAGGAAGGGGGCTGCAAATGGCCATCAGACCCTCACCTAGGCTGGCCATGCTGCCATCAGGGTGAGGGTCCCTGCTGGGTGGTGTGGCCAGCCTGAAAACAGCCCTCAGCCCCTTACCCAGGCTGGCCATGCCTCCATGGGGTGAGAGTCCCCCTGGGGAGCTTAGCTGGCCTGCAAACTACCCCAGTCCCTTGCCCAGGCCAACACCATCCCCATTGGGGACCCCAACCCCAATGGGGGTGTGATGGCCTGCAAACTACCACAGGCTCCTTGGCCAGGCCACCCTGTCCCCAACGGAACTCCCACTCTGATCCAGGACACCCTTCAGGGCAAGCCAGCTGGCCCCCACCTGTGTACCAGGCATCTATCAATACTAATAAAAGGGTGATATGCTAATTAGAATAGAAGACTTTCCAGGAGATCTTCCAGACGTTTTTCTTGACAAAGCCATGATGGTGGGGCTGAGGTAGAGGCGGTTAGGAGTTAAGAGGTGGGATGGCAGGCCAGGATGAGATAGCAGTTGTGGGTGATCAGGCCAGTGGGGGGAGGGCAGTTGAGAGTGAGCATGCCAGCAGGGAGGGGCAGTTGGGGGCAATCAGGTTGGCAGGAGGGAAGTTGAGGGTGATCACACTGGCAGGAGGGGCATTTGGGGGTGAGAAGGCCAGTGGGAGGGTCAGTTGGGGGCAAGCAGGCTAGCAGGCAGAGGGGTAAGGGGCAATCAGGCAGGCAGGCAGGTGAGTGGTTAGAAGCCAACAGTCCTGGATTGTGATCCACAAGGATTGGGCCTAAACCGGCAGTCAGACATCCCCCAAGGGGTTCCAGATTGGAGAGGGTGCAGGCCAGGCTGAGGGACACCCCCTCATGCACGAATTTTGTGCACTGGGCCACTAGTCCTATATAATAAAAGTGTAATATACAAATTGATCCTAACGGGAGAATGACCAGAATGACCGTTGGACCAGTCACTGTGAGGCACACTGACCACCTCTTGGTTCCTTTCCCTGGCCAGCAGGCTCTGCATGCTGATGGCCACCCAACAGCAGGGGTGGGGCCAGAAAGCAGGCAGGAACAGCCAACCTCTCGGTCCCTTCCCCCGGCTGTCAGGCACCAATCACCCAATGGCGAACAGGGAACCCGGGATGGGTGGTGGCAGGGGGCAGGGACGGCTGTGGGCAGCTGGGAAAGATGGCCCTGATTGCAGGCCAGGCCTAGGGACTGTACCTGTGCAGGAATTTCATGTGCAGGGCCTCTAGTATACTATAATCACCTCTTCATTCATCTTCTATTCAGCTCTCATCCCTGAAGTCTGTCTGTCTCTCATTGATAAAAAATAAAATAAAAAACTACAAATAGTATGGCAATATATATATATATATATATATACACACACACACACACACATACACACGCACACACTATGTTTTCTCCTTTATATATATGCCTATGATAAAATTTAATTAATAAATTAAGCACAGTAAGATATTAACAACAATTAACTTATAAACAAACAGACAACAAAAGAAAACTTTCCTTGCTAAACCATAAAATGTCCACAATATTATTTGATTTATCAGTATTGGCATAGTTTTAAAATACTGTATTCAAAATAATGATTTAAAAGATAAATTTTCATGTTTCTTACCTATTTAATTTTGAGCATTAAATGCCTATTACCTATAATTTTTTGAAACATTACCTCTTACTTATCTTCTAAATGTATCATAATTTCTTACCCTTGCATGTACAATTCATTTACTTTTCCATCAATGTCACTGTTCTACATGAAAACAACAGCAATTATTATTTATTCATTTACTAAGCATTCACTGAGCTACTTTCAAGTTCTAGATTGTTTATTTTCAAAGCAAATGTTGAGTTTTTCAAAAATGCCTAAATTATCCAGCCAGTGTGGCTCAGGTGGTTGAGCATCCTCCCATCCACCAAGAAGTCATAGGTTTTATTCCTAATTAGGGCACATACCCAGGTTGTGGGCCACCCCTCAATAGTGCTGAGCAGGAGACAGCCAATGGATATTTTTCTCTCATTGATGTTTCTATTTCTCTTTCTCTCACCCTTCTTCTTTCTCTAAAAAAATCAATAAAAACATATTTTTAAAATATGCCTAAATGATTTCCACAGAGTGCTACTTTAATTTCTGTAATATGTATCTTATAATTATTTTTGATATATTCAAGGTGACTACATCAAAGACTGGGAGCTACTCCAAGGTTTGGGGTTACAGACAAATAAGACATGGCTTCCTTTTTGGAGAAGAAAATTGGGAAAGCTGTTTGATTATTTATTTCTCTCATTACTCCTAAAAAATGCATAATCAACTGCCTCCATGTAATTTTCTTAATGGATCCCTGGTGGAATGTAATCCCTGAGTTCATTTTGCATTTTATTTCAACTCAAATAATATGCATTGATGTTTGAGGCAATCACCCATTATGATGAATAGCTTTGCAAAGAAAAGTCCCTATTGACATAACTGTCTCTGTGTCCTGGCAGATACACCATATGTCACTGATTTGTTGATCTTGTTACAATGTAATTCCACTGTGAATAAGCAGGTGTTGATATTTAGGAGACAAATGGCTTAGGTTTTGTATATTTTATGCATTTTTTTCTTTCAATATGTAAGGAATGAGGAGTTTTTGCCAAATGCAGAACTGTGCACTGAGAAAACACTGATTTTAAACATGTTTTTTCCCTGAAAGAACATTTTTATTAATACATGCATATTTATTTCCATTAAACTTTTACTAAAAAAAAAACACCCCAAAAAAACAAAAAACAATGAGTGCTCATGAATTTATCATTTTGCTTTAACAGCAGTTAATTTATTGTTGTGCTTGTTTCATTTATCCTCCCAGTATATTTTTGTTGTTGGACTATTTTTAAGTGAATTTAACAGTTTACTTATTAATATCACATTATTAAACCCCCAAAATCCATTTCATTACACAATTAAAGTGTTATTATTATATCTAAAAAATAAAATAATTAATAGTATCTCCTATTACCCAGTCAGTATGAAAATTCCCTGAATAGCTAATACATGAGTGGTTAATAAATCTTTACTTTTTGAAAGGTATACAAAAAAGGAAATAAAGTTTGTTAGTTCCAAATGATTATATGTTTCATATCATGTTTATTTTAGTAGTGTTTAATCTAGAAAGATTTCCTCAATTTTTTATTTTATTTTATTGGCTTGTAGTTTATTAAGTTGTATCTAAAGACATGGTTATATTTCGGTGGTGTGTGTGTGTGTGTGTGTGTGTGTGTGTTTGTGTGTGTGTGTGTGTGTGTGTGTGTGTGTGTGTGTGTGTGTCTGAGTGCGCGCGCGCGCAAGTGTATTTTAATTCCCTACCCCACTGGAAGGAACTATTTGTCTACAAGTCCTTGTTCTTTTCCCAAGAAATTACTTATTTGTGTGATGGCCTGAGTGCTAGGATTGACAAAACTTTTATGTGGATGTATAAGAAGTACAGATTTTTATAGACAGGAAAACAAATCATGTGATCACACCATTAATTCTAATTCAAATGTAAGAATATAGATTCCATGTTTTTGGTTTGAGTATTTCATTAACTGTTTTTTCTTTCTTCTTTTTTATTTGTGCATAATAAACTTTTACTAATGAATTTGGTGATTTATTAGTTTTATTTCTGTTATTTGAACATTTGACAATATCATAAATTGAATTGTTTCCTTTTTTAATAATTCCTTGTTAGGGTATAGAAACAACTGATTTGTATATGTTGATTTGTATCTCATAATTTTATTGAATGTATTTATTTCTTCTAACACTATTTTCGTGGAACCATTGATGTTTTCTCTATAAAAGATGAAATCTCCAGAGACAATTTGACTTCTTTTTTATTTGGATGCCTTTGATTTTTTTTCTTGCCCAATTGCCCTGTGTAAGACTTCCAAGACTAAATTGAATAAAAGTGAGTTTAAAGTTTAATCCTCTCTGTTCCAGATATTAGAGGAAAAGCTTTCAACTTTTCACCATTGAATATAATGTTAGATGTTGGCTTGTCATACATGGCTCTTATTATATTGAGGTACATTTCTTTATCTAATTTATTGAGAATTTTCATTGTAAATAGATGTTAAATTTTGTTAAATGATTTTTATCCATAATTGAGATGATCAAATGATTTTTATTTATCCAAGGTATCAAAATCATTGCAGCATTATTTGCAATAACCAAAATATTAAAATAACCTAAATGTCCATTGATGGATGATTGGATAAGGAACATACATGCAATTAAATATCATTTAGCCTTAAAAAGGAAGAAAATCCTATTATTTGCAACAACATGGTTGAAGAGGACATTATGCTAAGTGAAATAAGCCATACACAGAAAGTTAAATAAAGTTGGAATCCCACTTATATGTGGAAAGTAAAATAATCAAACTCATATTAGCAGAGAGTAGAATATTGATTTCCAGGGCCTCGGGGTAGAAGTAAATGTGGAGGTGATGGTAAGAAGATCAAAAGTTTCAGTTATGAGAGATAAGTTTTAGAAATCTGCTCTACAGCATAGTACCCATAGGTAACAATGCTGTACTATATACTCGAATATTTCTAAGAAGGTAGATCTTATGTTAAACGTTCCCACCAAAAATAATAATAATAATAAAGGAGTCAGCAGGAACCTTTAGGATATTGTGGGTATATCCATGGCCTTGATGGTAGTTGATGGTAGTGATGGTAGTGAGCATGGTGGTTTCATGGGTATATACCTATCTTCAAATTCATCAAATTGTATAGACTAAATATGCACAGTTTTTACATGTCAAGTATACCTCAATAAAATGGTCTTAAAAATAAATGACTGAAAAATAAAAAAATAAATTAACTCAATATATGTCTCAAAAACTACCTCCGCAGTTACACTAACCACATTTCAAATTCTCAATGGCCACAAGTGACTTATAACTACAGTATTGAACACTACAAACATAAATTATTTCTATCATTACAAAAAATAATATTGGAGAGCACTGTTCTTAAACCATAATGGTGAAATTTCAAAAACAAATTTAAAATTTTTCCTAAATTATGGTGGAGCTGCCTTAAATTTACTTTTAAATGTATTTGAGAAAAAATAGATTTCTATGCTGTGCTGATCAATTGTTTATTTGCTTTCAAATCCTGAAACACCTTTCCCCTTTTCCACTCTAACTCCGACGTTTGCATTTACCGGAGTCTCTTATCTCCTAGCATGATGTTAAGTATGGCCAGAACAGGAGTTTCTTTGCTTCATGGAATGTCTCATAGTAGCTGCATCTTTTCTCTCCCTCTGGCTGAATTCAGGAGCTTGGCCCCCCAGTGAATAACCCCAGCCCTTCTGTGGGATAGAGTTTACCTGCTATGATTCTACCTCCCTGTTGATGGTTCCAGCTTCTTTGCCCTAGTACAGTGGTTGGCAAACTGCGGCTCATGAGCCACATGCGGCTCTTTGGCCCCTTGAGTGTGGCTCTTACAGAAAATACCACGTGCTGGCGCACATGTACAGTGCGATTGAAACTTCGTGGCCCATGTGCAGAAGTCGGTTTCCGGCTCTCGGAAGAAATTTCAATTGTTGTACTGTTGATATTTGGCTCTGTTGACTAATGAGTTTGCTGACCACTGCCCTAGCAAAAGCACCTCTCTCTGTGTCTCTCAGCTTATGTAAATTAGATTCCTGCCCTTGCAAATCTCTAGAGTATCTTAGCTTCTCTTGTTTGGTCTGCTCTTTCAAAATGTGTTCAACCAATTCCCTGTATTAAATTCCTCCCCACTTTTTCTCTTCACTATTTGAAGAAATAGGGTAATTTCTGCTTTAATGACCAAATCCTAATTAATACATAGACTAATCCTGATAAGTTGTGAAATTTTGTTTTTAATAAGACTTGTATTTTAGAATAACACCTTAATACACAATGTTCTTAAGGTAAAAACCACTAAATAGGAGAAAAATGAGCATCTTAAAATAGAGGCAATCTTAGTGTACTTTTACTCTCTATGTTTGTAGAATAAATGACTTTGAACTACTCTATTCAACAACAAAATAACTGTGGTTTCATGTTGGGGTTCTAAATAGAAGTTATAACAACTAGATTTCCCAGAAGTCATTTCTGAATCCCTTAGGGGGTCTTTCAGTGAAAGTCTACTTCAATATTAACATTTATAAAGAAAAAAGAGAGGTTAAGTATGTAACATGAAACTTGTTTATATTTTTCCATAAAAAGTGTTCTGAAATTAGCATGTTGCTTTCATGAACGTTCCCATGGCAAAATATTTTAATGTTTTCATTGTTATTTGTTTGAGAAGTCAATCTAAGATGGAAATTGGGGATAATTACATCCCCTTAACAAAGGGAAAAATCCACATAGATGTTTAGAATAATGATAAAATTTTGTTTCTAGTAGACGGAATAGTTTGAGATCAATTTTCTAATTATATAAAGTTTATTTTGGTTATAAAACTAAAATGAAAGGAAATCTCACATAAGTCTGAGTAATTTTTTAATTGAAAATCTGTTCTCTTTTTTCCTAATATGGTGTTTATTTTCCACTAACTACTTTTCTGACCATTTTCATAATTTTAGAGTCCTATTATATAATATATATGTACATATATTAATACTTGTGGTATCTTGGGATATTCTCTATACCCAAATAATCATCCAGATAAAATGAATATCATCTTTATGGATGTGTTTTCCATTTTTAAATCTGTTACCATGCATGTTGTCAATTTCTGACATGACTATATATTTTTGTTGTTGTTTTTAACATTCTCATTCCCACTAGTTACTGCTGTAATTTTTGACACTTGCCAAATATCAGAAAAAAGTATAACTTTTGAAATGATTCCAAAATATTATGAACCTTTTTTTCTTTCTTTCATACTTATTCCAAACCTCTAGTTCCAATTCTCTCGGATTATTTTCCCTCCTACACTTAATATTCAAAATTGCTAAATTTATAGACCTTTGTATTATTATCTGAATGGTAAAAGGTGAAAGCTGGTCAGTGAGTGAAATAATCTCTGTTCACATCTTAGATATTTCTTGAACAAATTATTTAAAATGTTACCTCTTCCTTGGCATGAGGTTATAACACCAGATAAACATTATGTCCTTTTAACCTTTGGATAGCTATGATTTCTGTACAACATTATTAGAAATAAAATTGTTATAAACACTTACTTACTAAAAAATACATTTTTATTGAGAAAATTAAGTCAATTAATATCAAGTTCATTAAAATCAAGATTCAGTAGAGCAAAGTGACTGAGATCATGGACTCTGGTACCAGATTAACTGGCTTCAAATTAACATTCTTCTACAGCCTTACAATTAGAGTTTGAGAAATATTCTTAACCTCAGTTACCTTATCTGTATAATGAGGATAAAATAAGTACTTCATTATATATATGTGTGTGTGTGTGTCTGTGTGTGTGTGTGTGAGAGAGAGAGAGAGAGAGAGAGAGAGAGAGGGAGAAAGGGAGAGAGAATTAACTAAATTAAATAGAGGGTGTCCCCCCAAAATGCATGTACACTTTAATAGCTGATAGCTCAATTTTAAAAATGAAATCTATTTTAATATACACTGCCTTTATAATTATTCAAAGTGTTTGTATACATTTTTCGGGGGACACCCTACATATTGTAGTTAGAAACGTAACTTACACAAGTATGTGTTGAATAAATTAAATAATTAAATCATTACTCTATTCAATTACTAGAGGCCCAGTGCACGAAATTTGTGCATAGGGGGAGGTCCCCTCAGCCCAGCCTGCACCCTCTCCAATCTGGGCATCTGCAGGGGATGTCCGATTGCCGGTTTAGGCCCAATCCCCAATCCAGGATTGGGCCTAAACCGGCAATCGGACATCCCTCTCACAATCCTGGACCACTGGTTCCTAATCACTCACCTGCCTACTTGCCTGGTCACCCCTACATGTGCCCCCCCTGCCAGCCTTGCTGCCCCCCTGCTGGCCTGGTTTCCCCCAATTGCCCCTCTCTGCTGGCCTGGTCACCCCTAGCTGCCCCCTCTGCTGGCCTGGTGGTCCCTAACTGCCCTCCCTGCTGGCCTGGTAGCCCTCAACTGCCTTCCCTGCCAGCCTGGTTGCCTCTCATGGCCTCCCCCGCCAGCCTGGTCACCCCACGGCAGCCTGCTTGTTCAGTCGTTTGGTCAGCCCTCGCTAATCCTCCTGCAGGCCTGGTTGTAGGCAGCCATCTTGTGAGGGCATGAAGGTCAATTTACATATTACCTCTTTATTATATAAGACTATAAATTTGTGGTCTATTATTTATAAAAAAGTTTACAAATGGCCATGTACAAATGGGAATAAGAAATATTATTATATTTCAATTTCAATTTTCACCTAAAAGAGAGTGTTCAATTTCAATGTTAATCTAAGAGAGCATGATATAGTATATTATGTATATATATGATAATATATTTAGAATATATCAGTTGTCAGAGTTATCAAAGTTATAAATATTATACTAATTTATCAAGGAAGAAAAGAGATAGTGATGACTTCTTATCACATCATTCAATCAAAGAAAATATTACAGAATAAAAATCTAAACAGATGCTTGAAAAATGAATGGGTTCCCATAATTAATAAGGGTAAGGCACTCTGAATAATGGGAAAGTCATGGGATAAAAGGAAGCAAGGAGTATCAGAGGGTACAGATGATATCAAGAGTGCACAGAACTGGGGGGGGGGGGCAGCTATGGGGAGATGTTCTGTTATAAAATCTAGCTCACAATAATTCAACACAGTAATGGCAGAAATGCACAAAAGGCAACTTAAACTTTGGGAAAAAAGTTCAGTGCTAGGAAATGGCAGAGGCAGAAAATATCATGATAGTGATGAATTAATTTTTCTTGCTCTAGCTTGCAAGCTCAGTGGTTAGAGCATTAGCCAGTACATGAAGGGTCGTGGATTTGATTCAGTTCAGGTGCAGATTATGGGTTGCAGGTTCCTTCCCTGGCCCCTGTTGGGGTGAGTGTAAGCAACCAATTGATGTGTCTCCCTTTCTCTCTCTCTCTCTCTCCTTCCCTTCCTCCATTCCACTCTATCTAAAAAAAGCAGTGGAAAAATATCCTCAGGTGAGTATTACATTATTTTCTTTCTTTTTCTTTAGATTGAGATGTTTTATGCATTGCTTCTTAACCTAGTGATTTAAATTATTCAATAATAAATTATCCCCTAAATAGCCAGATGACCAGAAGAACATCTCTGTTAGTAGTTGATGGGTGTGAAAACTGTTACCATTATGACCCCAGATGAACCACACCTCCAGGTATTTATGCCCCATTTAGTTCAACCCATATTAACTCTGGCTTCCTATGTGACTGGTGTTGGCCTCTGGGACATGACAATAGCAATCTAGATGTAAACAAAGGTGTAACACATGCCTACACATAAGGGCTTGATTTCTTGCAACACTCACTTTTAAAGCCAGCTACTATGGACTAAATAAATGTAAACTACTGTCTTAGAAAGACCACACAAGACTGAAGGATGTTCTAGCCTTTGAGCTCTCCCTGCCAAGATGCCAAACATGTAAGAAAAGCCATTTTGGATATTCCAGCCTTGACTACTGAGTGCAGCTGCATGAACCTTTCAGCTGAGTTCCTGTCAAATCACAGAAATATACATGATTCTTGTTTTATTCAATAAGTTCTGGGTGGTGTATTACACAGTCATAGATAACATAAATAATGGCAGAAGATGGCAGAAAAATATAACTTCTGAATGTACAGCAATTAGAGAGGTGCACAATCTATTATACGTCTCAGAAGATTTGAACCATACAAATATAAGAGAAGCCCAAGAAAGTACACTCACCCTGCATTGAAATATTTGTATAAAACTCTTTAAAATTAAGTCAACCAATTAAAATAAACATTAAAATTATTTAATTTCTTTTTAATAAGTTAATGAAAATGTTGAACATGATGCTTTATTTTCTTTTTGTCCTAAGGAATATATATATATATATATATATATATATATATATATATATATATATCCACAAAAAAGAGATAGTATTGTAAAAGTTATTTCACACATTTCTACAGAAAAAGAAAATTTAGAAGAAAATGTGACAGATAAAGGAGAGTTAAGGAAGCAACTTCTTCTTGGAGGGGCACTCTGGAACAGAATTGAGCAGATCTGTCTAGAAGAGCCCTGATGAGCCTCCAGACCCAGAGGCCGTGAATGTCAGATATAAAGAATGAGACTGAAAACAAAATAACAAAAACCTGTTTGCTTCATAAATTATTTGACTTTCCCACTTCACTTGCTGTTAATTATAGAAAGACTTGTACTCAACATGAACAGAATTCAGAAGTTTTCTCAGTAAAGACATTTAATTAAATTTCTTGGAAGATGTGAGCAGCTAAAGAGAATCTTGGCATCTGTCAATCCAGCATTTAAGGCTCCCGCAGCCTGAAGATCATGGCATAAACCTTGCAGTTTGTGCCTTGCAGAAGATACCCAGACAAGAAGACAATAGAGGCTAAAGGAATGCTCACACTCTGCTTCCTGAGTAATATGCCAGGGTTGCATCTATTGAGAGAACAAGTTGTCTTTTTCTAATTTGCTCAAAGGCAACTTATAATCTAATGGTATTTGTTCTGAATAATAATTGATTTACCCACTATCCTTAAGTAAATCATACGCATTGGATGGACATTACAATCAATCATTTTATTATCTTGTTCCTAAATATGAAATTATAGACAGAGGTAATTAGAAACTTTGAAGAAAACACAGAATGTAAAAAAGATAAAAAATAAAAAAATAAGCTCATTATTTAGTAAAGATATTTAAAAACACTTGAAAATATTACATTCAAAATATAAGTCAGCAGCTGTGCACCACTGCAGGTTGCCTAGGACCAAACCAGAGAGGGTCAGACCTGCATTGCCACCATGTGCCCACCATCCAGATATCATTGCTGACATGTACACATAAGGAACTATTTGACATTGAAATGGGGACTCAGAACTGTTGGACATTGAAATTGGGACTCAAACATTTTTTGTTTGTTATTATATTTTTATTTCTAGTCTGCGGAGGCAAAATTTTTTAAAGGAAAGAAATGGTAGGAAAAAGATACAGAGGCAAAGAAGCATTGAACAGACTGTCAAACTACAGTGGGAAGACAGGGGAGGTTGGGCAAGGGAAGCTGTAAGAGATCAACCAAAGGACTTGTACGCATGCATATAAGCATAACCAGTGGATAAAAGACACTGGGTGGGGGGAGGGGGCAGGCAGGTGAAGGCATGTACTGGATGGAGGGTAGGGGAGGCCGGGGGGAGGTCAATGGGGGAAAAAAAAAAGGAGACATATGTACTACTATTTGTAATACTTCAAACAATAAAAAACAAACAAACAAACAAACAAACAAACAAACAAAATATAAGAAACTACTATGATCAAAGAGTAACAGACCAAGAAGAGCTCTTTGAAATTAAATATACTAAATATCAAAAACACTATGATTTCTGGATAGTTGAAAAACAGGTGAAATTATTGGTTTTACGGTTTTCTACACTTCACCATTTTTCTACAATCATGTATTCATTTTATAATCATAATTTTAATGGCCACAATACTTCCTGATATGAGATCTATTGTACAAGTTGAAGATTCCCTGTATCTATCATATATAATAAAACCTAGGTGGCGTCACTCCTTCACGCAACACCCTCGTGTGACGTTTCACAAGATGACCACCACAAGATGGCCACGTGCACAGCAGAGGAGGGACCTGGTGGCCACTCCACACAGTGAGGCCTGGGGGTCCCGCAGCTCTGCATGGTGAGGAGGAGGCCGGTCCTGGCTTCTCCATTGCCTCATGCGGAGGAGGTGGAACCTGGCAGAGGAGGCAGGTTGTGGCAGGGGAGGGCAATTGTGGGTTATGAGGCCAGCAGGGGAGGGTGGTTTGGGGTGATCAGGCCAGCAGGGAAGCAGTTAGGCATCAATCAGGCCAGCAGGGAAGTGGTTAGGGGGTGATCAGGCTGGCAAGCAGAAGCAGTTAGGGGCAATCAGGCAGGCAGGCAGGCAAACTGTTAGGAACCAGCAGTGCTGGAATGTGAGAGGGATGTTCGACCACCGGATTAGGCCCAATCTGCCTAACCCGGCAGTCAGACATCCCCTGAGGGGTTCCAGATTGGAGAAGGTGCAGGCCTGGTTGAATTTCATGCACTGAGGCTTTAGTATATATATAAAAGCCAAGCAACTGGAATGGCTGGCCCTAACCCCAATCAGTCCCCTCACCCTGATTGGGGGCAGCCCCCCAATCAGGAGCCAGGCCGGCCAACTTCTTGTGTCCCTTCCCCCCACCAGCCAGCTCCAATCGGCCCCCATCTGGAAAGGCTGGCTGGACCTCCCTTATGCACATATTCGTGCACCAGGCCTCTGGTATGTGTATACTTGTATGCAGGTATATGTTTCTTTGTGTACATCTGAGTTAAGAGTGTTTTAATAAACGAATATTATAGTTAGTGCTCTTAGACTTATAAGTGGAGATGTTAAATAGAGTGTTACCTATATTGCATTACTTTTTACAATATATTTCTGTGTTAGAGATAAAAACTTCAAATTTATCTATTTACAGATGGCAAGTGAAGTCATGGAATTGTATGATTTGAGGAAAAATATGAAGTGAGAAGATATTCTTAGATTCTAAAATACATTCTATAAAATCTAAACATACACTATAGAATAGTTGCCAAATATGCAAAGTTTCATATAAAATCAGTTTTTATATAAAAACAAATATAATCTTTAGAATAAGAATAATATTTTTATACACTAAGTAGAGGTTTCTGAGTAAAAATATCTTACATATTTAGAAATATACACAAGATATGATTTTTATATATCAACACTATGATATAATGACTTTATAAAAATTAAAATTTATTTTGAAGACTATCACATAATTTTGGCTTTTATCTACAGGCTTAACATCTAAGTGCTTATTAAAACTAAAATAGTGCTTTACTTGTTGCCATTGTTTGTAATATGTATTTTTACTAGCCACTATTTTAAAGAAATTAGAATGCTGTTTAAGGTGGACTTCAGAACAACATGTTCTATGGTTGAGTATCTGAGCACTAACTTAATTCTAGAACACAGATGTTTGCAGTAATTTGGGGACTCTTTGTCCAAGTTGATATACACTGAAGCTCTTGTTTTCAGGAGTTAAAGGAGAAATGCATGTGTTTATACAAAGAAGCATTGTAAGGGATAAAAAAGACAGAGTTCAACCTGGCTGGTTTCGCTCAGTGGTTGAACATGGACCCACCAACCAAGAGGTCCCTGTTTCAGTTCCCAGTCAGTGCACATGCTGGAGTTGCTAGCCCAATCCCTAGTGGGGGCTGTGCAGGAGGTAGCCAATCATTATTTCTCTCTCATTGATGTTTCTATCTTTATATCCCTCTCCCTTCCTATCTCTCAAAAATCAAATAAAAATATTAAAAAAAAGTGACAGAGTTCATGGAAGCACATCATAATCTATATTTTTTCTCAAAAAGTTTAGCTATTCTCTTAAAGAAGAAATAGTCCAACATTATTTTTCAGACATTTAAAAGAAAACACTCAAAAACTAATAAAACTGTAATACATTTTTCTTTTTTATGGATTTTGCCACAGATATTTTTTGAAATACAAAGGAAACAAGCATTTATAATTCCTGAAGATTAAATCAGTGCTATTCTAAGAATTTGACTTGGGACTCATATTTCTCCTAAGAGAAAAATGCCTATAGGACCTTGGGAAACAATTATGCTCCAGTAACCTGTTCACTGCTTCTCACTCAGTATTGCAAAAATGTCTATACTCATTTGTTCCTTTCCTGTGCTACTTATGAACGTTGTTCAAGTTTCAATTCTTGCAAATTGCAACACAGTATTAGGCACTATAATTTATACATACATATTTGATTCTTCTACTTGATTATAAGCAGCTTAAGAACAAATTTCATCTTGTTTCTACAATCTAGCAGATAAAATGATAAAAAAGGTAGTGAAGAAATGTTTGCTATATAAATAAATGAATTAGAATGAATTAAAAATGGAGTTGTTGAATCTTGTGATGATAATTAATTATGCTTAAGTATGCAAAACAGTAGAGATGTTCCAAATTATATCTTTCTCACTATTTCACCTTAAGTCAGAAGGAGGAACTGGAGGGGAGGACAATGAAATATCAAATAAATTAAAAAGTGACTTTTCTTTAAAGTTGTGTTATCCTCTTATTTAATTTTAGGTAACCTCCCAAATCATAGTCATTTAATAGCAGAAATAAACTTATAACTCTAGGTTTTAGACTCCAAACTCTTTTCTTTATATCAACAATTTCCAAATACATTAAACAAAGTGAATTTTATTACTTTGCCCCCACATTCTTAAGCTTTAAATAACATTTCTAGCAAATAAAGTGATTTTTAACAAACAAAAGACTTTCTTGCCTTGTAGTTAAATAATCGTAATATATAAAAACCCAGGGTCTGTAACGTCCAAAATGACTGAAGGCTCAACTGACGCAAAGTCAGTCCTGCTGTGGCGATGCAGCACTGACTGCTAGGCGGCCTGCGGATCAGGCCTGGAGAGAGGCCTGGAGAGAGAAGTAGGGTCTGATCCATAGCCTCCATGCCAACTGTTGATCAGCCCTTGCCTCTTTCTTTCTCTCCAGGCCTGGCCAGCAGCCGTGCCTCTCTTTTTCTCTGGGCCTCCACGGGGCTGCTGATCATACCTGCCTCTCTGATCAGGCCCAGAGATAGGGCCAAAGATACTGACTGGCATAGAAACTGACCAATCAAAACCTAATCTGGGTGAACTATGAAGGCAGAACCTAACGTGGGAGCTGAGGAGGGGTTTTAAGGGCAACAACTGTTTGGTGTAAGAAGTAAGAAAGCAGTTCAATTTTTTAATGACCGGTTTGGCATATTGTGCATATGGCTGGCTATCAATCCAGATATAGGGATTATGTATTTTTGTCTACCAAGAGCATCTCCTCCTGCTGAAAAAAGCTCCCTTGCCCTATTTAAGCAATCCTATCCTATACAAGTTATCTGTACTAATAAAAAGATAATATGCTGATTAGACTGGGTTAACTGGCCATCTTTTAGATGTCCGACTTCCTTCTGGACAAAGCCATCATGGTGGGGACTGAGGCAGAGACAGTTAGGGGCGATCAGGCTAGCAGGGGAGGGCAGTTGGGGGCATGATTAGGCTGACAGGGGAGGGCATTTAGGGGTGATCAGGCAGGCAGAGGCAGTTAGGGGCAATCAGGCTGGCAGAGGAGGGCTGTTGGCGGTGGAGTCAGGTCGGCAGGGGAGGGCAGTTGGGGGCGAGATCAGGCTGGCAGGGCAGGGCAGTTATGGGCAATCAGGCAAGCAGGCAGAGACAGTTAGTGGCAATCAGGCAGGTAGGCAAGTGAGCAGTTAGGAGCCAGCAGTTTCAGATTGTGAGGGCGATGTCACCCAAGTGGTCCCAAATCAGAGAGGGTGCAGGCTGGGCTGAGGGAACCCCCATGCATGAATTTTGTGCACCTGTCCACTAGTCTATATCACAAAAAGCCAGCAGGTGGGCAGGGCAGGCTGCCCGTAGCATCCACAGAGGGTGCGAGGTGTTGTGGGGCAGGGCGTTGACAGCGTCTGCAGAACATGCGAGGCATTGCAGGGCAGCAGACATGGCCCTGATGGCAGGCTAGGCTTAGGGGACCCTTCACGTGTATGATTTAATCATGCGCTGGGCCTCCAGTACCAGTAATAACAACAAAATGGTTCAAGATATATTATTAGCAGAGAAAATAAAATATTAATATCAGTTGATTTCTGATTTTAAAAGAAAGTGCACTTTCAGTACACAAAATACTAAAAAAAAAAAATCAATTATTTTATAAAATATTGAGAATAGTTCAGACTTCTGTAAGTAATTTTGTAAAACTTAGTAGCCCAAATATTCTAAGATGGATCTCTTTTACTATATTTTAATGCTTTAAAAATGTTGTTTTTTATCATTGTGATTCCACCATTGCCAATATGCTGGGGACCTTATGGCTCTGAAGAAGGGTTTCTTTGCCATTTGGTTTATGAAGAATCTGGAGTTGTGTTGTTGTTTTTTTTTATATTTTATTGATTTTTTTTACAGAGAGTAAGGGATAGGGATAGAGTTAGAAACATTGATGAGAAAGAAACATTGATCAGCTGCCTCCTGCACATCCCTACTGGGGATGTGCCCACAACTAAAGTACATGCCCTTGACTGGAATCGAACCTGGGACCCTTTAGTCCATAGGCCGATGCTCTATCCACTGAGCCAAACCAGTTAGGGTGATAATCTAAAGTTTTAAAGTAATGATATTTAGTTATAATGTAAGTAAAGAATGTTCTGTGAGGATGCCCAGGAAATATTCAGAGAAATTAATACAATGACAATTATAATTTCCTTATCACAGATCATGAGCATTTGATAAAAAATCATTGTCCTTTTATTCTATTCTTCCTTTTTTTTTTTTTTTAAAGAGAGGAGTGGGAGAGGGATAGAGAGTTAGAAACATCAATGAGAGAGAAACATCGATCAGCTGCCTCCTGCACACCTCCTACAGGGGATGTGCCTACAACCAAGGTACATGCCCTTGACCGGAATCGAACCTGGCACCTTTCAGTCCACAGGCTGACGCTCTATCCACTAAATTAAACTGGTTAGGGCCTTTTATTCTATTCTTCCTGATAAATACAGATGTTGAATACCTTAGAGAAGAAATTGCATTTTAATTAAATAAAACATTATGTGTTGCACAGCCAGACGGGTTGATGGAGTGAGTATAGAGAATGTGGTAGGGCATATGTGTGCATTTAACTTCCATTCTGGCCCCTACTTCTCTTTTCACATATATAAGGCAATGAATGCCATTTCAGTCAAATAAACCACAGGACAACTCTGGACATGAAGGAATCTCTCTTATTTAAAATTATAAGTATCTGTAACTTTTAGGAAATTTAATTATCCTAAGTTCAGATGACACCAATTAATTAGACACTGAATATGCCAAATATTTGCCAATCCACAGACTCCCACTGTTTCTATACATGAATTCCCTGATCCAGAGATATTGAAAGTAAAAGTATCCACTAGTGGGAATTAAAAAGAAACAGTCTCTTGATTATTAGTTGTCTACTGCTCCTTTCTTTGCAGTTTACCATACTGGTCTAAGAATCATACAGGGCAAATGTATTGCTAATGAATATTATATTAATATCATTAGCTAAATATAAGTTAAATGAGATCTAGAAATGCTACTGTATTTAATGTAGTAGATGCTGTGGTATTCTGCTTCAGACTCCCTGCTTTGGGGTATAGGTACTAATTTCCCCATCAGCCTGAAGTATTTGCCTACTGATAACTCATAACTGAATCCTTCTTCAGAAAGAACCCTCAACCAAAGGCACTGCCTGTATGTAATGACTAGTTTATATGGGGTTAGGTCCTGATTATTCTTTACCTCAATTAAAAACATCTTTGGAGACCATCAGTTTGCGAGCTTCCTATGGGATCAACAGAAGTTGGTATTGTGCCTGTAAAGAAGTTCAACTTTTCCTTTACTCCAAGATGCTTTCCTCTCCTACTTGTCTTTTTTGAAAAAAATCCCCAGTAAACAGCTACTCAAGAGATCTACATCTCAGGGGCTGCTTTCTGGAACCCAACCAATGACACCCAGCTGAAACTTAATAGTTGCAATGATTTTCATTATTAACTTAGGTTTTCCTTATGTGACTAAGGATTTCTTTATTCCAGTGGGAAGACATAGTTTTAAACATTTAACTAAAATTTTCATAATTATCTTCTAAGACCTTATACAGTTATTTATGTATTTATCTATTTATTTAAGAGAGATAAATAGAAAGGGAGAGAGATAAACATTGATGTGAGAAAGAAACATTCATTGGTTTCCTCCTGCATACCCGCTACTGGGGATCAAGCTCAAAACCTGGGCATGTGACCAGAATCAAACCGGCAACCTTTCATTGCACAGGATGACATTTAAAAAACTGAGCTATGCCAGCCAGGGCTAAGAGCTTCGTTTTGAATAAACAATTCTGCATATATTTAATACATTGATAAGAAATCTTCAGCTTGCAAGTAATAGAGATCTGACTTGAAATAATTTTTAAATTTGAAATGTATTAGAAAGAATTAGAAAAATAATTAGAATTAGAAAGAATTAGAAAAATTATCATAGAGTGAAAAGTCAGGATAACAGTTATGAGGAGTTAAAAATTACCACTATTTCTCCCAATTTTTACCAATTCTCTCTTTGAGACTGCTTGATCTACCACACGTTATTTTTTTCTTCAAACTATGTGGAAGACATGGCTGCCAATAATTCCCATACAGAAATTTTATAGTCAATTCACTCAAGGAGAGAGGTGAATTTTCTTTTTCGATTCCCTTTACAAATACTGAAAAGAACTCTCATTTTCACTTTAAAGAGTCAGAGTCTCTCCCTTGGAGAGCATTCAGCTGTGGTCAAGTTTAGGAGACATATTTTATTTGCATGACAACGCTAATAATTTAGGTCATGTGCAGATCGTCCTGCATTGTGAACATCTCTGACAACCAGGTAAATAAATTTCAACATAATATTAGTATAAGCAAATCATCAATCACTAAAAATACAAATAGTGATATGCACTGAAGCAAGAATACATTCCCATTGTACCAGAAAAAAATCACGCTGTCTTGCTAATCTCAAACATGAAAGTGGCTCATGTATGAGATAATTGAGACAGTATAGACATGAATAATGCTCAACACCAATCCCATCTAGTATAGTGAAACAGCATAATGTGTTTTTGCCCCGATCTTGACAAAGTACTTGGTAGAGCATTAGCATTTAACTACCTTTTGTACACTCCACCAAGTAAGCTTGTTCTCCACATATACTTACTATGCTAGACTGAAAATGTTCAGATGTTCAGTTTCTTGGTAGAAAGATATATTTACAAAGAAATAAATAAGTTTCAATGGGAAAATAAAATATTATAGTAATAATTATAAAGAACATAACTATTGTCCCACTCTCCCTGTCATTAATATGAATATTTAGATGTACTCTGGTGGTAATTTATATATTTCTAAATAGTATTTAAATACTATATACAGATCTATTTACCCACAATGAAAGATGAAGTTTTCACTCACATGTTTTTTTCCACTCTTTTCTATCTTTTCTATTTCATTTCCTTCAAATAAACACACACACACACACACACACACACACACACACAAACCGAACACTGCATTGTTGATGTAAACAGACAACATGGTCATTACAAGGAATTTTAATGGAAAACCAACAACAAAATGAGATTTCTAACCCATTCCAAACTTGAATGAACATTCATCTGTATGTCATTCCTATAGTTTGAAAGAGATGTATTGTGAGAGATAGAAAGAAAAGATATATAAATATGCTGATAGAAAAATGATGTTATAATATCATGCTACTTAACACTTTTTAATATTTTTTAAAAGAAAAAGAAAACATGATTTAAAAATTGCTGAACTGAAGATGATTATAAGTTGATCTGAAAGAATAGATATTACTTCCAAAGACATATCTTTAAGTTAAAGAAAGTTAATAATAGTAATTAAAAATAGCATGGATTCATTATTTTTCTGATACATTCTAAAATTAGAAGCAACTGAACTTTTTAAATGAAAATCTGTTTACTTAGAGCTTTTCCATTTACTCCAACCCTCTTCAAACCAATTCTCAATTTTATATTTAAATACTTATAACTTTGTTAATGTAAAAAAAAAATTTTAAACCTGTAAAGAATTTTTTTGAGTTTATTTGAGCCAAACTGTCGACATATGCCGGGAAGCAGAACCTCCATGAATTGAGATAATGCTTTGGAGAATGGAGGGTATGGAGGGTTACATCTGTATTTATACATTGCAATCAAAGGAAGGGATGTAGGTGGGTTACATGAAATCCATTGATGATAGACTAGGGAGGAAGGAGAAAGCAAAGCAGGGAAATCCCTGGGACTGGATAAAAAGTAAAATGATAGACACATACTTAGGTGGGTGCAGGAACAATTAACATGGTGATGAAGGAATTTGTGCTATCTGTCCTGGCCCCCACCACATTTGGTTGTGCCCAAGGGGTCCAGGAGAAAGGAAAGTTACAAATTACCCAGACATTTCAAAGGGTATGTTATTATAAATGCAAAAAGACAGATTGGCTCAGTTAAGGTAAAAGTTGACCTTGTCAGTGAAGATACAGGCCTAGGATGTAACTGCCCACCATAACTGCTTTTAGTTAAAGTTGAATTTCAGACCATCCTTTGTAGTTACTTTAGGTCTCTGAGTTTGCAAGGCTGCCATGGAGGCCTTTCTGAGCTTAACAGGTTAGCATGTGGCCCCTTTTGTCCACAACTTTTATGTTGTATTCTACAACCATAAGTACAAAAGTTTAATGTTGACTTTATATTAAAGAGAGTAAGTATCACTCATAGGTCATTTTCAAAGTTCTTTGCTTGCTCAAATGATTTTCATTTAAACTTATCTCTACATTTTCTTGATTTTAGTACTTGGTCTTTTTATTTTAGAATTACAAATAGATGCCATTTTTTTGTGTCCCTTTATGTTTCACAATATTAGTTGTCATATGTTTGAATGTAAGTTTGGCTGGGTGAGTACTGTCAAACTATATTTTCTTCAATTTCAGAATTTAGAAAAAACTGATCATAGTTTTTTTCACATTCAGTGTTACTGCAGTGACGTCTAAACGCAATTCACTATTTTCTCATCTTAAAGTCATTCTGCTTAGTTGCCTAGACAGTTCCCTGTATTTGAGATTTAATAAATTATTTTGATGCTAATTATTCTGTATCATAGAATGCAGGATAAACTTTCTTATATTAACTATTTAAGTAATCCACTCACTCATCTAACAAATATTTATTATAGTCATCAACTCAGTAAATATAATTGTTACATCATGGGAATGTGAAAGTCACATACCACAGTGGACAGGAGAGGCAAGATTTCTACATTCATTTTGCTTGCAATATTTTTAAAGAGAAATATAATTTTCATTAGTAGTAAGTACTATGAAGGAAAATCAAGTAAAATATATTATCTTATATAATAAAAGCCAATATGCTAAGTGTCCGACAGTTTGATTGTTTGACTGTTTGAACAGTCACTATGATGCACACTGACCACCAGGGGCAGACGCTCCAACTGATAGGTTAGCATGCTGCTGGGGTCCAGCCTATCGGGACTGGGTGAGACAGGCCAGACATGCTCTGAAGCCCTCCCGTGGGCCCTCTCTGGCCCTGATCATGCACTGGTGGGGTTCCTCAGCCTGGCCTGCACCCTCTCACAATCCGGGACCCCTCAAGGGATGTCGGAGAGCCCATTTTGGCCTGATCCCCACAAGCCAGGCCAAGGGACCCCACCGGTGCACAAATCCATGCACTAGGCTTCTAGTCATATGTAAGGAGGAATAAAGTCCTTTCTAAAAAGTTGACATTTGTAAAGGAATAAAATTAAGTGAAGAAATAAGCCATACAAAGAAGAATATGTGCCCTGGCTGGTGTGACTCAGTTGGTTGGGGCATGGTCCCCTACATTGAAAAGGTGAGGGTTCAGTTTCCTGTCAGAGTGGTCCAGAGCACGTGGAAGTCAACTAGTCTATGCTTCATTCTCACATCAATATTTCTCTCTTTCTCCCTCCCTTCCTCTCTCTCTAAAAATCAATAAAATCATGTCCGCCTGTGAGGATTTTACAAAAAGAATAAGATGGTTTTGCCCTGACCAGTTTGGCTCCATGGATAGAGCATCAGCCTGTGGACTGAAGGGTCCCAGGTCCAATTCCAATCAAGGGCATGTACGTTGGTTGTGGACACATCCCCAGTAGGAGGTGTGCAGGAGGCAGCTGATAGATGTTTCTCTCTCATTGATGTTTCTAACTCTCTATCCCTTTCTGTAAAAAATCAATAAAATATATTTAAGAAAAAAGAATAAGATGGTTTTGTGCTAGGAGAAGGTGGTTCCAAGAAAATGAAACAGCAAATATAGTGCCTTATGACAGAAATTTGTTTGGTGTGTTTATCAATCATTATATACCAGTGGCTTATATGAATAGGAGTTTATTTCTTATTCATAATGCTATACATGCATCATAGGTTAGGCATACCTCTGCTCAATGCTCAATTCTAGAACTTAGGCTAAGTTAGCAGGTTCTTTGTGGGGCATCATGGGTTAATGTGGTAGAAAAAAAAGATAGACTTGAGCATGAAGCACTTGTTGGCTCTTAAATTTTAGAATGATAAATATTGGTTCTGTTAACATTTCTGATGGAACTTAGAGTGTGTGCAAATTTCTTTCTTAGGAGGAGCACAAAGTAACTTAATTTATGCTGATGACAGTGAGGAGGCCAGAGTATACTAGCAGGTGAGTGGTATTTATAGACTTATAATTAATGGTAAGAGGTTTGGATGTTACAGTACAATAGGGCATATGGAGGGTTTTGAGTATAAGGTGAAAAAGGTTATTCCTTAGTTGTTGTATTGAAATGTACTCTAGGAAAGACCTGGATGCAAGAAGGAAAACCAGGGAGGAAATTATTGTGATGGTCCAGGAGGGAGATGATGGGGATTGGTCTAGGGTTATAGCTGTGCAGGTGGAGAAGTTGGCCCAGAATATATTTTAGAGGTTTAATAGCTGGGCTTGCTGGGGGATATATTTGGGTAATCAAGATAGAAGATGGATAAATCTTAGAATTTTATCTAAGCTACTGGGTGGCATTATATCCAGGGGAAACTGGAAGTAAGGGGTTTGGGAACTGAGATATCAGTAATTTCTCTAGCAATCATATATTAAGTGATAATAGGTAGAGAGTATGTTATAACAGAAGGCAAAGCTTTGAGTTCTACAATATTTATAAGTAAAGAAGAGAAGGTTCCAGCAAAGAAGAATAAAATAGCTCCACAAGGGTAGGAATTAATTAAGAGGAATTTGTTTCCTGGAACTAAGGTGAAAAAATATGTACATAGAAAAGAAATTATTTTCTCATGTCACCTTGTGTCAGTTAGGGTTTCTTTGAGGTTAACATAAACACTTAAGTCAGCTTAAGCAATAACTTTAATAGTAAAATAGGTACATACAAAGGATAGGACAGAAATGCACAAAATGATCATAGCACTGAAAGTTCACTGGAGAAAGGGGAGTGAAAGAGCTGACTGCTAAAAGCAACTGAAGAAATAGGGAACGTATACTCTCACCTTCTCAGCCCGTGCACAGGTCATCTGCAGGTAATGGACAGGTCTGACGTAGGCAGATGGCTCTTGACCTCAAGCACCTGTACCTCTTTGCCTGAGGCTTTCCTTAGCCGTGAGAACTTGTTCCACATGGACTATGGCAGGGCATCATGCAAGAGTGTGAACAGATCAGGAGATAGCTCAATTAGTGAGAGAAGAAAAGGTGGAAAAATACCTCAACTATACTGCGTTGAACTGAGTGTATTCTGCAGTCTCTCAGAGGATTCCTGAATGATTCAGCTCCAGTGACCTGTGGTTGGAACCCAGCCACTAACAACACTCTTTTTGTCTCCCCTCCCTCCTTCCCTCCCTCTCTCCCTCCTCCCTCCCTCCCTCCCTCCCTCCCTCCCTCCCTCCCTCCCTCCCTCCCTCCCTCCCTCCCTCCCTTCCTTCCTTCCTTCCTTCCTTCCTTCCTTCCTTCCTTCCTTCTTCCTTCCTTTCTTCCTCCCTCCCTCCCTCCCTCCCTCCCTTCCTTCCTTCCTTCCTTCCTTCCTTCCTTCCTTCCTTCCTTCCTTCCTTCCTTCCTTCCTTTTACTTCCTCACTCCCAAATGAAGGTGAAAATGATTCAATAGAAGGAAATCTGTTAATAAAATTAATCCTATTAATATAATAAATCATATGACAATTAGGTTTATATATTTTGAACAAAATAAAATTAAACATTCTTGATAGCTCTGTGAGAAATAGGACTAGCTCCCGCTTTATTCATCAGCAAACTTCAGAACCATATGGATGTTGTCTCTTTTTCATCATTATTATTACTCTAGTCCACATGGAATAGAGTTATTTCCTTATGAAATTTAAAGTAATCGCTAGCTTTAACAGCATGCTTATTTCAAAATTTCTAATCAATATAGGGACATACAGATTCCTGCTTTGGATTTGAATACCACACCTGAAAAATTATATCAATTTGTTTGGAATGCAATGTTGCTCTAATACACACACACACACACACACACACACACACACACATACTATTTTCACAAAAATAATTAATAAATTTGCCAAAGCACAACAGCATTTGCTCTTCTATTTCCTTACTCAAAATATCTAAAACAAGTTTGAACTTTAATCATTTAAATTATTTAAATCATTACATGAATACATAATAATTTTTTTGAACTTGAACTTATTAATTTTTCTAAATCACTCAATTTTTGTAACTACAAATTTAGAAAAAATAGTTGAATATGACTAAAATTGTTTTTTAAGTCCATTTGATAAAGTTGACAGCAAGTTAAAATTCCACATTTATATATATATTTTAATATCTGACATTTGGCATTTGCTTATATTACTCATTTATCATTGGTATTTAAAGGAATTTTAATTATTTCTAAATTAGTTTCAATGATTAATTCTCCAATGTGTAAGCATATTGCACAATGATCACAAGCAGGAAATCTTATCAGAAGAAATCAAGGAAAACCTTTTGCCATGTAGAAATATGTGTGTGTGTGTGTTCCAGAGGGGAAATGGAGCAAGAGGAAGGCTTATTTAAGAGAAGGAAAAATGAGTCATATAAGTTAAGTAAACAGTTATTCCCACATTTCTCTAAAAAATCAGAGAAAACAGTTTATTAGCATGATACTTTCTAAATGCTTTAAGACAACATATTTACAAGTAAATATATAACTGCATTATTAAAATTTCTTTAGTATTTTATAAAATGCTTCTTTTAAATATTTATGTTCACAAATGATTTAACTATGCAGTCTTCACTTAAAAGAATATTTGTTTAAAAGAATTCATTCATTGGTAAGTTTCACATCAATGATAATTATATTTCATCTGTTTTAATTATGAAACTTAATTAACCACTAAATTAGCTATACACAGACCACGAATCCCCATCCAATGTTTCCATCATCCATTCTTTTATTATTTGCTTGTTGCTCCTTAATTTCTAACCTTTTCACAACACCCTTTTATCACAATTTCCCCAAACTTTCTCTAAGCTATTATGGCTTCTCTCACTTCTATCTCTCATTCTCTACTCTTTCCTGATTTAAGACCCTTGAACCTATACTAATTGAAACACTCCCTTCTCTCAACCTGCTTTACTGAGCCAATGCCTATTCATACTTTGGGTTGCTGTTTACATATTTCTTAAGAGAAACTCCTCCTGACCAGCACTAAACTTGGAGCTTTCTGTTATGCTCTCTCAGATTAACTTTGGCTTCAACAATTATCAAATTTTAAGTAAACTTAATGCGTTTTTATGTTTAATTAATGTTTGCATTTTTTTGAGTATTATTGATTGTGTCTACCTTAGTGACATATGAAGAATTAGAGCTAGCACATAGTAGAAAATGAATACTTGTTCAAGACAGAAGGAATTAATTGGGATAGAGAAAGAAGGAGAATATGGCAGTAAAGACCATGGCTTTGAGAATGTATGCAAATGTTATATGAAAGAAAAACATAAGACTTACAATGTGAAGATTATAATGTGAAGATACAAGTTAGGAATTGTTTCATTATTTGAGATTTATACAGGTTCTATGTACTGAAATACCATGATTATTAAGCTGTCTAGTTTGAATGCAAATCATATCATTGTAATCTTTAATCATTAGCAATAGACTAGACCCTAGAAATCCTATATAATAAAAGGCTAATATGCAAATTGACTGAATGGTGGAATGACCGGTCGTTATGATACGCACTGACCACCAGGGGGGAGAAGCTCAACACAGGAGCTGCCCCCTGGTGGTCAGTGTGCTCCCACAGGGGGAGCACTGCTCAGCCAGAAGCTGGGCTCATGGCTGGCCAGTGCAGCTGCAGTGGCAGGAGCCTCACCTGTCTCCATGGTAGCACTAGGGATGTCCAACTGCCAGTTTAGGCCTGCTCCCCACAAAATTTGTGCAAGGGGCTCGGCCTTCACAGCCCCGGCTGCCTACTGGCCCTGCAGCCCCGCCCCCTGCCCACTGGTTTTTACAGAAGGTTATTCCACCATCTGGTTCAATTAGTGTATTAGCTCTTTATTATATAGGACTAGAGGCCTGATGCACAAAACTTCATGCACTTGGGAGGATCCCTCAGCCTGGCCTGTCCCCTCTCACAGTCTGGGAGCCCTCAGGGGATGGCCTAATGATGGCTTAGGACCCCGCTCCCTATAAGAGGCAACTGGACCAATCAGGGCAAGGCGCCACCCCCCACCACCCCCATCACCCTGCTGCTGCTGCCACTGCCAGCCTCTGTAGCTGCCAGCCCTCCTTGACCCTCACAGATGCTGCGGCTTTTTCCGGGAAGATGTCCAGTCTATCAGGTCTAATTAGCATATTACCTTTTTGTTAGCATAGATTACTCAACAAATAAAGATACTCAGTCCAGATAAAGTAAATGATTTTTAATTTCTTAATATATTTATCAATAAATAAACATGCATGTATAATGCATTGCTTAGATTATATTTTCATAAAGTGAAATTATAGCAATAGTTCTATAAATACATTAAAGTTTATACTTTCAAAACTCACATTCTCTTAAGTGGGCCTGCTAAAAGTAAATTGAGTATATTTTTGGTTCTTGAGATATATTAATATTTTAATATTCACTATTATTAATTAAAATAAAATTTTAATATATTTTTATTGATTTTTTACAGATAGGAAGGGAGAGAGATAGAGAATTAGAAACATCGATGAGAGAGAAACATCGACCAGCTGCTTCCTGCACGCCCCCTACTGGGGATGTGCCCGCAACCCAGGTACATGACCTTGACTGGAATCAAACCTGGGACCTTTCAGTCTGCAGGCTGATGCTCTATCCACTGAGACAAACCGGTTTCGGCTAAAAATAAATTTAATGGAAGTAAATTCTGAATATTTATTACTGCCTTGATATTCTTATTCACCTGTTTTAATATACATTTTTGCTTTTCAGTTTGAATAAATACATTTTAAACATTAGATTCACTTGTTTCTAATTCATGAATCTTTTATGTGAACACAAGGATGACTCATTTAATTGTGTATTTTGGGGGGGTTAATTTAGATAGCAACATGGGAAATATAGAATTATTGCATATAAACCACCTTCATAACTTCAAAGGATATCATCTACATAAAAGAAAATACTTGTTCCTTTGATGCTTGCACACTGAAATACATTATTTACATGTGGGGTTAGTTTTCAGAGATAATTTTTTGTGAGAGTGGTAATGTTTTTTGCAGAAATAGTAAGACTTTTTGATGTTTAAAGAAGGTGGAATTGTTTGTTTGTTTTTTCTGCAATAGTAAAACCTTATTTTATTGCCTATTCTATTTGACAATAATAATTATTATGACTTTGAAACTCTCCTGGCATTTTGTTAGTAACAGAACGAATGAAACCATGTCAATTTTTCTGTTTATTGTAAAATTCTAGTACTTGAAAATTGTTGATGAGGGACTTTAAAGCTCAGAGGCTTTCTAATGGGGAAAATATAAGCTAGCTCTTCAGCAGTGTTTCAGAAATGACCTTAGACAGCAGCGATCAATATTATTAACTACCTTAATGATAGTTATCCAAAGGAAAATATATATGGAACTAGAACTAGAACTACATAAAACCATTTTGTACATCATATCCCAGGAAATGTAATCATTTTTAAGTGATACTGTGTTGCATATATGTTCATAGTTTATAAGTAAGATTACCAGAGTTATTTTTAAGTGAATTTGAACTGATAGTTATCTTAGATGAAGCCTTTTAGGATAAGCCAATTACTTTCAAACACACCATAGTTGGGTCCAGCATATTCTATAAACTCTCTTGGTGATCCTGATAGGTAGAAAACTGACAGATTCTGACTTAAAGAGCTATACTTTGTTTATATTACCTAGCACATTGTCTTATACATAGTAAGCATATAGTAACTATGCATTATTAATGCCAATGACTATAATTTCCATTCTGTCATATCCTGGTCCACGTTGCCTGATGGAATAATGTGGTCAAATTGGTCCTGTTTACCAATATATGGTTTCAAAATATGAATTTGGCTCTCAACTTTCACTAGCCCCCCTGAAAGTGACTATTCAGACAATAAATATCCAAAAGTAAAGAAATATGGTTTACTGACATATATGAAAGTATTCCACTGTGGCCCTGCATAGGACCTCTCTGGTAAGTCCTGCCAGGTCATGTCCATCACCTTCTGGTAACTGAATCTATGGAGTACATCTTGAACTTCGTCCTTACCAACTGCTGGATCAGGATGCTGGAATAAGCTGTCCTGTGAGAACAAATCCTGCTTTAGATGCCAGGACCAGACCATGTGAGAGGAAGAGTGGAGGGTTTGCTCCCTTCTTTAAATAATAATTTATTTTCTCTTAAGCTAGGCTCAAAGAGTGTCCTGATCGGAGCTAATTAATTTTGCAAGTCCTTCATCCTTGGAAAAGAAATGAGAGTGAGCTATGAGCCCTGCAGAGGGAAAAGAGACCAATGCAGAATCTAATCACAGAGAAAGAAGAACCGATCTTATGTTTTAGTTCTTAATTGTAGTTTTGGTTGCTTTGGAGATAATGTCAGAAATAAAAATTACATATATAAAGCTCAAATCCTACCTCTCCAACTTAATAAAATTCACTTTTAAAATGATTTTAAAATATCTGCTAATCCCATTTTCCATTCATAAATTGACTGCAATATTAATCATATTTTAGGAATTTTATAAGATAAACTAGAGGCCCAGTGCATGAAAATTCATGCATTGGAGGGAGAGTCCCTCAGCCTGGCCTGCCCCCTCTCACAGTCCAATCAGGGGAAAGCAACACCCCCATCACCCTTCTGCTGCTGCTACTGCCAGCAGCGCAAGCCTTGGCTGGCCTTAGTTACCTGAGCCTTGGGTGGCCCTGGGCGACTGGGTAGCCACCATCTGAGGCTTGCTTGCACCTTGGGCCATCCCTGGGTGGCTGGGGGGCTGAGGAGACTAGGGGACTCCAGAGATGGGCGTGGAGTGGCCAGACCCACCTGGGGGCGGGCCCAGCTGTGCTGCGTGCCTAAAGCCCCAGCAGGGCTGAGGGGACTGGGCACCACCATCTTGTGGCTGTGGGTGCCACCATCTTTGAGGGTGTGACAGTCAATTAGCATATTCCCTCCTTATTGGCTGTGGGTGCTGTCATCTTTGTGAGGGCATGATGGTCAATTAGCATATCCCTTCTTTATTAGATAGGATAGGTTTCAATAAGAGATCCATAAATTGTTTATGTGCATTAACAATACAAGGATCCCATAATCAAATATGTTGGAGACAAACTGCCTTTACTTCAGTATTTATCTGATACTTTAATATGCATTGTAAGTTTCCAGAGGAGATGTGGTAAGTTTTTTTACCCAAAAATATTTATGTATAGACCTTATTTTCGAAAGAGCTATTAGGGAATTAGTAATCTGTTGTTATCAAACTTTTGGGCAAGATTGGCTTAAACATCATAAGTAAAGTGACTAAGGAACATTGTCATAAACATTTTGTACTATGTGATTTCTGAACAATACATATTTTGTATAAATATATCTTTATGTTGTGTTATTGTGGTTGAAATGGTTACATTTGTGTGGGACATAAAAATTATGTGAAAATAATATTTCAGAAAAAAAGAGTATTGAGCTCCAGAGCTCCACCAGAAGAGAGGAGTGGGTTGAGACTAATAGGGAGAAAACATCTCTTAATCTGAGTCTTGATAAAAGTTCAGGAGGGAAACAAAGAACATGGCTCTTCATCAATCAAAAACATAGAAATAGAGTCTTTAGAAAGGGCTGGGTTAAAGTTAGGCTAAAAATAAGCAAAGAGGAAGAAAGGGAACAAAGTAGGGTCTGAGACGGGGAGGGGGAGGTAATTCCTGGAATACAGGTACAGACATATTCCCTTAGGAATTATTCAATTGAGAATCAACAAAATATTTCAGAACCCTCTCTGAAAAGTCTCAGTGATTTTTTTTAAATCTTGAGTTGAATGAGTCTAGACTCTTATTCTATTTATGCATATTACTAGAGGCCTGATGCATGAAGATACATGCAAGAATGGGCCTTCCTTCCCCTGGCTGCTGGCATTGCCTTCACTCCAGCTGGAGCCAACTTTTTGCCTGGTCCTGGAGCTGCCTTTCTGCCTTCCCATGATGCCCAGAGGCCTGGAGTGGGTAGGGCAGTGCGGAATGCCTGCATCATCACCATGTTGATGATGCATGCAACCCGCCCCATCTCCAGCTGCTTGGCGCCTGCATATACAAATTAACCTTCCATCTTTGTTGGGTTAATTTGCATACTCACTCCTGAATGGCTGGAGGGCATTACAAAGGTACTGTCAATTTGCATCTTACTCTTTTATTAGTGTAGATTATTATTGGGCAATTCTTATTCATACAGTAAAATAATAGGTAGTCTAGAGAGAATACAATGTTGTGAATGTAAGATCAAAGACCAAAGAGAATACCATCCGACTTTTCAAGCAGTAGCAGTTGTGGAAATAAAAATAACACAATAATGATAATAACAAATATATTAATGTAAATATGATAAATATATAATAATACCGAGTGCTCCCTTCATCAAAATTCTGAAGCTGTTTCTTCCTGGTGTTTTTAAGTCTACCTTTACTGGGGAACAGTTAATATTTTTGCTTCCTTACTTACAATATTCTATAAAGTAGTTATGAAGAGCAGTATAACTTATTAGAACTTGCTAGTTCCTAGTGCTTTTTTCTTCCAACTCTATATTAGAATAATAGCAATTAATGATAAAAGTCTAGAATATTAGCACTAAAAAAATAATCACAGGAATTTTAACTCTTATTGTAACCAAAATTTAGGTTAAGGGACTAGCTCATTGAAATCTAGCTTTAAAAACTGCTTCCCATTGTTATATGTCCCCATTTGCACCCTACCCTGTTCTACTACTACGTGCTGCCAAGTGATTTCACAATCCATTTCCCACTCCCCTCTGTGTAACTTCAGTGAGCATAATTTCAAATGTGTTACTACTAGAGTGTTTTGATGAATAAAAATGTATTCTAGAGAGAATAAAAAGAAAACCTATAATCCACTTTAAGGAAAATCTGCCAAATACTATTTTAAATGCTAGCATTTCTCATCCAGAAACCAATGTAAACTAAATTATAGATAACATCATTCATGTTCCATTTAATAAAGTATCTTAATTCCACAATACAAGATATCTTGGATTGCCATTTAATTCTGCAGTCAGAGAAAGCACAGTATTGTGCAGAGGCCCAATACAATACTGTTGCAGTACACTATTTTATACGGGTTCTCTAAAAGTCTATCAGATAAATGTCACTACTAATTGTGCACTTTGACCTTAGGGGTCAGGCACTGGAGGGCCCTGATGTGATAAGCTATGCACATTCTAAGATTGACCGTAAGAAATGCTAAGTATATTTGATTTTCTAGAGAGGAAGGAGAAAGATCTATTGCTAGTGGATTAATGGCAACATAAAATATTATAAAGTCAATTGCATGAATATTGTTAGCTCAATATACACAATATCTTTACACCAGGATGATTGTCAGAAGAAAGGGAAATTGACATTGCCTATAAGATTTTCCAGTGCAATAATGTGGATATAGGGGCTGGAATTTCCCACAGTGAATATTAAGGTTATATTCTCATGGTCTCTTCAGCTCAGAATGTTACCAGAGACTTCACCCAGAGTGGGTCTGCCTGGACTGGCCTTTAGTGTGTGGGTTTGTTTTTTTTAATAAATCTTTATTGTTCAGATTACAGGTGTTCCTCTTTTTGTTTTCCCCCTATAGCTCCCTGCCACCTGATTCCCCACCCCACCCTACCCCATGCCCTTGCCTCCTGCCACTGTCTTCATCCATAGGAGTAAGATTTTTGTCCAATCTCTTCCCTCCCCACTCACACCCACTTCCCCCTGAGAATTGTCAGTCCACTCCCTTTCTATGTCCCTGATTCTATTATATTCACCAGTCCATTCTGTTCTTCAGATTTTTTATTCACTTGATTTTTAGATTCACTTGTTGGTAGGTATGTATTTGATGTCATTTTGTTGTTCATAATTTTTATCTTTACCTTTTTCTTCTTCTTCCTCTTCTTAAAGAATACCCTTCAGCATTTCATGTAATCCTGGTTTGGTGGCAATGAACTCCTTTAGCTTTTTCTTGTCTTTGAAGTTCTTTATCTGACCTTCAACTCTGAATGATAGCTTTGCTGGGTAGAGTAATCTTGGTTGTAGGTTCTTGCTGTTCATCACTTTGAATATTTCTTGCCACTCCCTTCAGGCCTGCATAGTTTCTGCTGAGAAATCAGCTGACATTCGTATGGGTACTCCCTTGTAGGTAACTAACCGTTTTTCTCTTGCTGCTTTCAAGATTCTCTCTTTGTCTTTTGCCCTTGGCATTTTAATTATGATGTGTCTTGGTGTGGTCCTCTTTGGATTCCTTTTGTTTGGGGTTCTGTGTGCTTCCTGGACTTGTAAGTCTATTTCTTTCACCAGGTAGGGAAAGTTTTCTGTCATTATTTCTTCTAATAGGTTTTCAGTATTTTGCTCTCTTTCTTCTTCTGGCACCCCAAAAATTTGGATGTTGGTAAGCTTGAAGTTGTCCCAGAGGCTCCTTATACTATCTTCATATTTTTGGATTCTTTTTTCTTTTTGTTTTTCTGGTTGGGTGTTTTTTGTTTCCTTATATTTCAGATCTTTGGTTTGATTCTTGGGGTACCTTGATCTACAGTTGAGTTTCTGTATATTCTTTATTTTAGACAGTGTATGCTTCATTTCTGACTGGTCCTTTTCCATTTTTTTGGCATTCTCATTAAGGTCCTTGAAGGTCTCACTAAGCTTCTCAGAAGTGTCATCAAGTTTCTCGTCGGTTTTTAGAAGATTCTTGAGTAACCTTATAAATGTGGTTCTGAACTCTATGTCGTCCAGTAGTTTGCTTTCCTCCATTTCTTTCATTCGTGACATGTTTCTTTGTTTCCACATTTTGGCTGCTTCCCTGTGTTGATGGAGTGGCTTTGTGTGGTAGGTGACCTATAGAGGGCAGTAGCTCAGCCTCCCCAATCACCTGATGTGGACACTCTTGGTACACCCCTTTGTGGGCTGAATGCAAAGTCTTGGTGTAGTTAAGCCTTAATTGCTGTTGGTACGCTGGGAGGAATTGACCTCCAGGCCAATTGGCTGTGAGGACTTGCTGTGTCTATAAGAACTGCTGTGCTGTAGACACGCTTATGGTGCAGGACTTGTTTCAGTGGGGCTTTGGTGCTCGCTGAGTCTGCCTCTTGAATGTGTCACTTATGGATGTGAGGAGTTGAAATCTGTTTCTCACACTGACCACTAGGTATACTGGCTTCTGGATCTCCAATGGGGTGCAGGTCAGCTATTGTCTGAGTCCACCCAGCAGGAGCTACAGCGAGAGCTACGGTTTTCTCCTCTTTGCTTGGGGTTTCGAAGTTTTGGAGCTGTCTGATCCGGGCTGCAAGTTTGTTAAGTTAAGCTGCGATAGGGCAGGCTTTTCTTATGCTAAATCTGCTGCTTGGAGCTGGGGTGGGTTTGTAGGTTGTGTGGGGCGGGGTCTCATGGCATCACTAGGCTAGGGCGTGGCAAACAGCAATGGCTGCTAGTTAGCCGACTCTGTGTCTCTGACTGCGTCCTGTGCCCCAGTGCAGTAAACAATTATTCTTGTGCGCAGCTCTGCAAGAAGGCCCCCCTCACTTTCCAACCCGGTGGCAGACAATCCAGTTTCTCCCCATAGGAGTTTGGGTCCCCTGTGTCTCCCCAGAAGCTGTATTTCAGAGTAATCGGGGGCTTTTCTCTTTTTGGGTTGAAAAAAGCAACGCCTGCCGCCAGCCCAGATCCTGCACCTCTGTACCTCAGCTTTTCAGGGCTCGTGCACGTCTCAAAGCTCTTTTCTCTTTCCTTCTAGTTGTAGAACTTCCACTCAGCCAGCTTTCCCGTGGTTCTAGGTGACAGGCGTTTTGTCTTTTAGTTGTAGTTTTGAAATTGTTGTGCGAGGCAGCAGTTTAGGTGTTTACCTACACCACCATCTTGGATTCTCTAGTGTGTGGGTTTTTGACTTTGTGCAGGAGAAAAATGCACAAAAGTCCAGGTGATTTTGAGAGTATGTTTATTTAAGCTGGGGGCAGTGAAACAAAGGAAGGACTTGGGAGAGAAGAAGCAACAGGAGAGAGCCGAGGTGATGTTCTGCTTTGGCTCCCTAGAAATGTTATAGAAAAGATTTAACCCAAAGCAGGGTTACTGATAGCTCACTGGGAAGTGAAGGTCACAGGGACAGAGTGAAGCAAGGCTGGGCTGCTTTTAGCTTACAGGAAAGTCAGACAAGAAGGAGGCCTTGGAGACAGGTTCGGGGGTAACTCCAGGATGAGCAGCTGTTGCTTGCTGCTTCCCTGGTTGCAAGTCTCTTGGGGACCCTTAGAGTTTAGGAGGGAGGAAAAAGTTCATGTTGGAGAAGGGACATGGGAATGCTCTAGAGTGAGCCCATGCTAGTAACTTTTTTATCTCCTTCTGTGGGATAAAATCTTAGGAGAGATTTTCAGCAGAATATTCATCAGCTCCACAAGTACATTTTTAAAATTCTGATGCATCAAAATGAGCATGTAGGGGAGTTTGGGATTATTAAAGCCTTTGGTGGGCTTTACTGTTTTAGTTTTATCTTGGCTCTACCTGGCTGTTATTGTTTTTTTGTTATTTGTTTCTGTGACTTCATCCATTTGGCTGGTACAAATGACATTAATTGGTTTTCTGTTTTCTATCTCCTGACCAGGGTGATTTAAGTGTTCTCTGGTTAGGGAGGAGAGGTATAAACCATTTTCTCTCAAGTGTGCTTGGGTTAGAGAAAATAAGGTCTTGTGATTCATTAGTTTGCTGTAAGTTGTTCAAATTGTTTGTCCTTGCTTAATGATCTTATCTCAGTTTCCCCATGTCACTTGTCCAGGAATTTTCCTAGCATCTTACTATCCTGCTTCAAAAACACTGCAGTTTTATCCACTATTTGTTGAGGAACGTGTGGCTTTGCAAAAGAGGTATTTCAAAGGGTGCTCTATTTCTCAATGTAGTCTTTTAGGACAGCCCATTCCTCTCTCTTCAATCTCACTTCACTTTACTTGCTTCTTTGAGAATGAGCCCTCACTAATGAGACTCCTCTTTAACTACAATGCATTTAAAGCTGTTCCCATCAGTCATGTGGTAAGGAGTTCAAGGCCATGTCCTGACTCAGAATTAAAGTGTGGGTAGGAGACAAATCTTCTCTGTGCATTTTCTTCCTCTGATAGAATCTGTTTCTGAAGTAAAATTAGTTCTTCCATTTTAATCATCTTGGCTCTTATATCTACCTGCGGCAATATTTTCAAATAAAATGTACTTGTAATGAGACTCATTGATGATGTTCCTTGATATATATATATTTTTCCATAGACAGCTCTACTATATATCACATGGGCATGAGAACAGAACTACAGGACACAGATTTGCTTACCCAATTCCACTGTGGCCCTTTATTAAATTTGTTTCTGTAGTTGTAGGTCTTGTTACATGGAGTAGCTTCCACAAATAACCAAAAACAATGCTTGTGACAGTTTTTAATTCATTGCATCTCAGCTCTAAATCCACTTATCATTGCAAAGAGTTATCTAATCCCTTTAAATTGTTTTTCTTTGTCCGCAGGCACTGTGTGAAGCTTTGTTGGTAGATAATGATGGAGATAAACACAGGCGGAGAGCCCTTCATTCATTAGTGTTATTGATATTTTCTTTACAGGCTCCTGTAGCACATTAGGCTTCATCAGGGTTCACTCCTGCAGGGTGGACAGTTTCCTAGTGCCTGGCTCTGCAGCTCAGGCAGCTTCCCCAGCAACTGGCTCCTGCACTGAGGGAGGAGTTTCTCCAGCACCCGGCTCCTTCAGCACCCGGCTTCTGCAGTACAGGGCAGTGTGCTGAGTCCAGAGACCAGTAGTGTCCCCTGGGTCCCCACTCCAGTACTTTCTCGGTGGAGTGTCTTTGATGTGACATGACTTTCTATGGCTACCTGGAGAACAAATTTCAAGTAAGTTTCACTGGTGCAACAACATAGCTACTTCTCTGACATCAAGTGAGGAATGGCCATTCATTTGCCAATAAGGAATCTCTACCTTAGGTGCTCTGTCTTAGCTCAAAGGGCACAATTACTCATTATTTATGCTATGTTCTTTAGAATTCTCATTATCAATTCCTAGGAACAATGGCTAATTTTGCATGTCAACTTGGTTAGACCAGTTGTTTGGTCTAATACTGCTCTAGATGTAGCTGTAAAAGTTTTATTTTTTTTAATGTTTTTATTGATTTCAGAGAGGAAAGGAGCGGGAGGAAGAGATAGAAACATCAATGATGAGAGGGAATCACTGATCAGTTGCCTTTTGCACACCCCCTACAGGGGATTGAGCGCACAGCCTGGGCATGTGTCCTTGACCAGAATCAAAACTGAGACCCTTCAGTCTACAGGCCAATGCTCTATCCACTGAACTAGACCGGCTAGGGCTGTAAAGTATTTTTAAATATAATTAACACTTACATTTAGTTTACTTTAGGTAAAGCAGACTGTTCTTCAGAGTGTGGGTGGGCCTCATTAAATCAGTTGAAGGCTTTAAAAGGAGGAAACTTAAGTTTCCTGAAGAATACTAAATTCCAAGTTTTCAGTCTTTGGACTGAAAACTGAAACATCAACTCTTACCTGCACCTGCAGCCTGCCAGCCCTTACCTGCACCTTCAGCCGGCCAGCCAGCCCTACAGACTTTATATCTGGCCGTCCTCACATTCTGAGGAGCCAGTTCTTTAAAGCAATCTTCCAGTGTCTTTCTCTCTGTATTCTATTTATTTTGTTTCTCTGGAGAACTCTGCCTAATATTCACTAACTTATTCTTCCTTAATTAAACCCCTTGTTAGAGGTAATTTCTTTTATTAAACCTTCAGTCATATGTGGGATATAAAACTGAAACTTATGAATACAAACAGCAGTGTGATGGTTGCCAGAGAGAGGGGGGCGGGGGAGGAGGAAGGTCTAATATGAAGTAAGAGGAGAAGATTTGACTTTGGGTGGTGGGCACATGGTGCTATATACAGACTTTGTAACTTAGAAATCCACACATGAAATCTATATGTTCATGTTGATCAATGTCACCCCCAAAACTTTTCTAAGTACTCTGCATATATTAAATAATTATTTTTCAACAACCTTATGCTTAATATTCTGTAGATATTATTAGCCCATAAGTGAGCAAAATAGGCCCAAGAAGGTTCAAAAACATGCCCATACCACCAGTGACTGCTACCATCCAATGCTAGCACAGTCTAATGCAGAAAGGACTGTGACCATCTGCATGCTTTTCCCAGATTGCTGTTCAGCATGCTTCTTCACAGGCATCCATCTCTGCTCTCCCACTTCACAGGCATCCATCTCTGCTCTCCCACTTACTCACCGTGCTCTAACCGCACTGGTATTTTAAAGTTTCCACAATGGATCAAACTCCTTTTCCTTCTTAGGTCTTCCCACTTGCTGTTTCATCTTCCTGGTATGTTCTTCCTCCCACTGTCAACATGGTTCTTTTTGCTCATCCTTCAGGACTAAATTTAAAGGTTTCTGCTCTAGAAAACTACAGGATCCCTGCTCAATCTAAAAAGAAACGATATATTACTCTCCCATAGGACCCGTATTTCTTTGACATGTTACATATATAATTAAAAATATGTTTCTCTCCACTTGATTAATTTCTATTTTCTTAAGTAAAATACATAAGGGCAAGGATTGAGTCTGTTTTGTTCACCAAAGTGTTCCCAGTGCCAAACAATAAATAGTTTATGGATGACTGAACAAGGGAGGTGTGGAGGCAGATCTCTTGATAGGAACTGAAGGAATTCCATCTGGAAGCTTCTGTTATTTTTAAGTACAGGATATCTTTCTCTGTGAGGAATGGAAAAGAGTTGGATGTGTGAGAAACATGAGACGATTTAATACACTGTTGCATAAGGTGAAGAATGAATATGTGGTGTTAGCAATCTGTCCCAGGATATACTTGAATTTTATTTTAAGTGCCACTCATTTTTTGTGGTACTAGGGAAAAAAACCCCACAAGAAAACAAGATGTAAAGTATCTGAGTTTATCCATATTTGGGGTTTTGGATCATGGTTAAAGTGAAAAGACTTAGTCCAAAAAGCAATCCTGGAGAAACCAAGATGGTGGCATAGGTAAGTACCTAAACCGCTGCCTCGCATAACAATTTTAAAACTACAACTAAAAGCAGAACAGACATCATCCAGAACCACAGGAAAGCTGGCTGAGTGGAAATTCTACAACTAGAAGGAAAGAGAAAAGCTCACGGAGAACTGGAGGAACAGCAAAGGGTTGAGGAACAGAAAAGGGTCTTTGTGCGCCCAGAGAGGAAGGGTGGCTGAGAGCCTGGCTGACTGTCTCTGGCGGGAGGGGGAAGGAAGCCCCCGACTGCACTGAACCCCAGTTCCGACTGCACTGAACCCCAGTTCCAGGTGAAACCCCGTGGACCCAGGCCCATACAGGGGGAGTCTGGGCTGTCAGGTAGAGAGAAAGGCACTTGTAGACCCGGTGGAGAGCCGGTGGAGCCCCGGTGGGCAGGGGTCTGGAAGTGCGCATGCGCGAGTGTGCACAAAGACTGCAGAGGTTGCCACAGGCTTTCCCTAGCAGAAGGGAGTTGGAAGCTCCTGACTGCACTGAGCCCCAGTTCCAGGTGAGTCCCTGGGGACCCATGATCTTGTGGGGGGAATCTCGACTCTCAGGCGGAAGCTCGGGAGACGGGGAAGGCAGAGGTCTGAAGACATGCGTGCGTCAGTGCAAGGGCAGGCCTGACAGGAAGCCAAGGCTGTCTGCTCCGCCCTGAGACTCCACCCCATCCAAGCTGAGCACAGAGGCTTTTGCAATTTGGCAAGTCTAATCCTATAAGGCTGTCTCCAGCACCAAACTTCTCCCAGTGTAGACACAGCTGATCCTCACAGCCAACTGGCCTGGAGGTCAATTCCTCCCAGTGATACCAACAACAATCAAGACTTAACTAAAACGAGGCTGTACACACAGTCCACCAAGGGGTGCACCAAGAGTGTCCACGTCAGGTAACTGGGAGGCCGACCCACTGGGCCATATAGGAAACCTAGCACACAAAGCTACCCTACCAACTCAGGGAAGCAGTGAAAATGCGGCAACAAAGAAACAGATCACAAATGAAAGAAATGGAGGAAAACAAATGACTCAATATAGAATTCAAAACCACGGTTATAAGGCTTTTCAAGAATATCCTAGAAAAGGCCGATAAATATAATGAGACCCTCAAAGATATGAAAAAGAACCAACTAGAAATTAAACATACACTGACTGAAATAAAAAATATACAGAGACCCAACAACAGACTAGAGGAACGCAAGAATCAAGTCAAAGAATTTAAATACAAAGCAGCAAAAAACATTCAACCGAAAAAGCAAAAAGAAAAAGAATCCAAAAAGTTGAAGATAGTGTAAGAAGCCTCTAGCACAACTTCAAGCGTACCAACATCAGAATTATGGGGGTGCCAGAAGAAGAGAGAGAGCAAGATACTGAAAACCTATTTGAAGAAATAATGACAGAAAACTTCCCCCACCTGGTGAAAGAAATAGACTTACAAGTCCAGGAAGCACACAGAACCCCAAACAAAAGGAATCCAAAGAGGACCACACCAAGACACATCATAATTAAAATGCCAAGAGCAAAAGACAAAGAAAGAATATTAAAAGCAGCAAGACAAAAAGAGTTACAAGGAAGCACCCATACGATTGTCAGCAGATTTCTCAACAGAAACTATGCAGTCCAGACGGGAGTGACAAGAAATCTACAAAGTGATGAATAGCAAGAACCTATAACCAAGATTACTCTACCCAGTAAAGCTATCGTTCAGAATTGAAGGGCAGATAAAGAGCTTCACAGATAAGAAAAAGCTAAAGGAGTTCATCACCACCAAACCACGATTATATGAAATTCTGAAAGGTATTCTTTAAGAAGAGGAAGAAGAAAAAAGTAAAGATAAAAATTATGAACAACAAATACATATCTATCACAAGTGAACCTAAAAATCAAGCAAATTAAAAACCCGAGGAACAGAATAAACTGGTGAATATAATAGAATCAGGGACATAGAAAGGGAGTGGACTGATAATTCTCAGGGGGAAAGGGGTATGAGGGTGTGCAGGAAGAGACTGGACAAAAATCATACACCTATGGTGAGGACAGTGTGGGGGAGGTAAGGGCAGAAGGTGGGGTGGGACCTGGATGGAGGGGATCTATTGGGGGGGGGGAAGGAGAAACAATTGTAATAATCTGAATAAATATTTATTTTAAAAAAATAATAATAAAATAAACTTTGGGGAACACACACACACAAAAAAACAAAACAAAACAAAACAAAAAAAAAGCAATCTTGAACTAAGGATCATTAAAATTGACATTGTATGGTAGGGGTGGAATGCAGGTTTTAAGACAAGATAAGCCAATGCTTCAGTCATGTCATAAAGGAGTTGTAATTGGGATGCTGCACAAATAAGCACGAAAGAGAACTTTTGTGGAAAGAGAGGGATAATTGAGCTCATGAAATCAGGGGAGCTCTATTACAGTAGGTGTAATTTGATGGTCACTGGAGATGATGAGCTGAGCGGTCAGAGTGTGTGGATGAGTGGTCCATGTTGAGGTTGAAACCTCCTAAGATGAATAGAGAAGTTGAGGTGGTGGTAAAAATTGTGAAGTCAAAGAATTTGCTCATAATTTGATGGAACAGTGACTTCAATGTAGCATGAGGGAGCAATTAAGTCATGGGTCTCAGCTCTGAATCACGAGGATAAAAAAAAAGTTCTGATCCTATTTCTATAGAGCTATCTGACAAATAGTTTTTGAGATACATATAATTTTATTTATGACAAAGACATGGAGGAATTATCTGAGAGATGTCAAGGATATAAGCAGTGAGGTTAACTACAGGGTGAGAGTTTTGGCGAGCGGAGTGGTAGATTTGGGTAGAAAAGGAAGGAAATAGGGGTTAGGTTAGTATCATGAAAGTTATATAACCTTGTAGATAAAAATAGAGCAGAAAATGCTTAACAGTTCATGGAAAGGATACCCCTTATACTTTGTTCATTTATATAGGAAAACAGAAATGAGATACAGGATGAATTTTATCTTGACATTCTCTTGTAGGACTATGAGCAACTGAGTCTAAGGTAATATACGTTTAATATAGAATGTAAAGAAGTTCTAGTAGTTGTGATGCTGCTGCTTTTCTTCATAAACAGATACTCAGAGGTGCCATGTTTATATATGGGTGGGTCTATACTTGTGGAAGTGAGCAAAAGACAAATGGTTCTAAATGCATTAGATTAGTACTCAGTGTAGTACATGGTTGCACCTTACCATGCTTAGAAGTGAGACACTCCCTTTGCCCTTTATCATTATCTGCCCAGTTATTTGATGGAAATAACACAGGACAAGAATTATTTTATCTTCTTGAGAGTTATTTGAAGAATTCCAATATTACCAACAACACGTCCTATATAATAAAAGGCCAGAGGTGGCACTACTGAAACGACCAGAGACCAGACCACCACGACTCCTCATGGGCTTTCCCCACCCCCAAGCAAGCGATTAGGGGCAATCAGGCAGGTAGAGTGGTTAGGGGAGATCAGGTAGGCAGACCAGTGGTTAGGGGTGATCAGGTAGGCAGGGAAGTGGTTAGGGGCAATCAGGTAGGCAGGTCAGCAATTAAGGGAGATCAGGTAGGCATACAGCCCCTCGCTGGACTGGCTTCACCCCCAAGAAAGTGGTTGGGGTGATCAGGCAGGCTGGCAGAGTGGTTAGGGGTGATCAGATAGGCAGACGGCCCCTCACAGGGCTACCCCACCCCCCAGCAAAGAAAGAGGGAGGCCCAGGCCAGCCAAGCCATCACACCCCAGCCTGTCATCTGCAGAGGAAGGCCACCGGTGGCAGGGGAGGGGGCGCAGGTTGCACAGATGGCAAGAAGTAGCAGTGGTGGGAGTGGGGCCACCTGCCTGTAGTTGGAGGAAGGAAAGCCCCGATAGGCCCTGATCTCAGGCCAGGCCCAGGAACCCCACCTGAGGGGTCCTGGATTTTGAGAAGGTACAGGTTGGGCTTAGGGGACCCCCCCCCCAAGTGCACACGTTTTTGTGCACCGGGCCTCCAATTAAGTATAATATAGTAGTGTTGGATATGTTTTACATTATTAGTGATTATTCTGAAATCTCAGAGGCAGAAATTTGAAAACATAAACCAATTATGTACATATTATGAATGACCTAACCTCTTTCTCTATATTTGTATCTCTATATCTATCTATGTAAGGAGCAAAACAGACCTTATATTAATATTTACATATGAAGGAAATTTCAGTATAATTCACTTATGATAAAACTAATTTAAAAATTTGAAGCTCCAAATCAAATAATCTATCTAAGCATATTTTCAGAAATCTATACCACATAAATAAAGAACATAGAACTTATTATTTGTTTTTAATTTGGGGGGTGGTTAGAGCTTTGAGAATAAATAAGACCACTCATTTTTTCTGGACATAGGGAAGCAGCCACTGAATGTTGAAAGATACATGCTGGAAAATGAATATTTAAATTATATGCAATGGATTTAAATTAACTAGCTCCTGTCTGTAAGGACTATTAGTGGAAGTTTCCCAAAGCGAGTTGAAAATTATCTTTAATTTTCAACCATCCTTCTAACTTCTAGTTACTTTTATACTCTGGTTCAATCTGTGAAACAGTGATTCCAAGTACCATAGCCATAAAAAACAAAGGCATTGCATAATCTTTCAACTTGTAATAATAAAAAAAATTGGTGTTTTCTAGATCATTATTTGAAAACGGCATTACTAACACTATGTGATTCAACTTTAAAACTTCACAGCAATTTATAATCATGTTCATTATTAGTAATTAATTTTATATGTATGCCAGATGAATGATGAAGTAGAACATTTGGTTAACACTTTGGTTATATGATAAAGTCTTTTGCAAATTTATATACAGTTGTCCCTCCTTAAGATTTAAATTGTGCACCATCAGTGTGATGAAATCTTGCACCATCCCACTTCACCCTACCTGGGACTTGAATCATCCCTTACACAGTATATAAACACTGTATAAATTGCCCACCCTTTAGTCACCTAGTAGCTGCCTTGTTTTCCAGATCAACCATCACAGAATTATAATATCATGATTATGTTCAAGTAAATCTTATAGTAGCCTAAGGCTATGTCACAGTGCCTACATCACTCACTTCATTTCATCTCATAAAGTAGGCATTGTATTGTCTTGCATCATCACAAGAAGGGTGAGTATAGTACAGTAAGATATTTTGAGAGAGAGACCACGTTCACATAACTTTTATTACAATACATTGTAATCATTTTTATTTTATTATTCTTTATTATTGTTAATTTCTCACTGTGCCTAATTTATAGAGTAAACTTTATCATAGCTATGTATATAGGGAAAAAAACATAGTATATGTAGGGTCAGTACTATCCACAGTTTTATGCAGTCATTGGGTTTCTTAGAAGGTATCCCATGTATAAAAGAGAGGATGCTGTAATCTTGAAATACTTCCTAAGAATGAAATGAGAACATCTACCTCAAAACACTACTGAGTGCATTGAAATAAGAAAATATAAGTGAAAACAGAATGCAAGTTTCTTTTAGTAGTAAAGTTATCAAATCTTACGAGTAATAACACAAGTATTGGGAATGCATATGATTGACAACAAGATTATCCCGCAGGTACAAATCTTACTTCAAAGTTAAAACGGAAATAAAATAAAGATATTTATCTCACTTATATCAACATTTCAGAAGAAAAATTCCAATGGCCTGTAAACAATATCAGACAAAATGTTTCTATCTAATTACATGGCAATTAAATTAAATGAAGGACTTCTAGCTTCATTTAAGGTTAAAAAAAAACAAAAAAAAAAACAAAAAACAAAACACACACACACACACACAAACAAACAAACAAACAAAAAACCCCACACAAAACTTTACTCACAACCACATGACAAAAAATATGCCAGATAATATCAAAGTGCACAATTTTCTTGAACTGCCCAGAGAGCTGAAGACCCAGAATTCTGATTTGATTTTATCCTATCAAAAAACTAGGATTGCTAAAACAGTTCTGAAGAATAAAGTTGGAGAATTACACTACAAAATTTAAAGACCTACTATAAAGCTCCAGTAATATGCAATGTGGTTTTAGCAAAAGGACAGATGCATAGATCAGTGTAATTGAACAGAGAAGTCAGAAATTAATAAGAAAAAGAGTAATCTCATTTCTAAACGGGCAAACTATCAGAATAGAGTCTTCACACAAGACACTCATTGGGGAAGTAAAAATAAAAACACAGTGAGACACCATTTCACTTAGATTAAACAGCTCAAATCAAAATAAGTTGGTAACACCAAGTCTTAAGGATGCAGAGCAACTAGAACTTTGATACAATGCAAACTGAAATAGACACGTAGGTAACATTAAACGAACGTGGCATCTCATTCACAGAAATTTACCCAAAGAAAATGAGAACATATATTTTTCAAATGCTCATTTTCAAATGTTTATAGAAGTTTTATTCATAATTGTCCTAAACTGGGAAAAACCCAAATGTTCCTCATTAAGGAAAGATAAACTGTGATACATTCATATAAAGAAATATACTCAGCAATTTAAAAAGTAATAATCTATTATTTTGAACAACAACATGAATTTAATTTAATCATGCTAAGTGTAAAAAGCCAAATTTAAAAAGTTACGTACTGTATGATTCTGTTTATATGACATTATGTGAGGTCAAAATGATAGGTATCTGCAGTTTCTAAGTCTGGGGATGGGATGAATGATTGAGGATAAGGTGGTACACAGAATTTTGAAGTTGATAGAACAGTTGTATACTTTTATTATGCTAGTAATCACAAACATTATGTTTGTCAGTACTCACAGAATTATACACTAAAAATGGGTGAATTTTGCTGTATGTAAAGTATACCCTAATTTTAAAAAGAAAACATTTAGAAATAAAATGTTTCTATGTAAGTAGTGGGTACACTACATGAAATATTTTATTTATTTGTAAGGCAATTAAAAGTTGATCTGCCTGCCCCAGTTGGTATGGTTTTATGATCAGAACATCATCCCAGACATGAAGGGTCATGGGGCCCATTCCCAGTCTGAGTACATACCCAGATTTCAGGTTTAATACCCTGGTCAGGATAGGTTTTGTGGGACAACCAATTGATATTTCTCACATCTATCTATCTATCTATCTATCTATCTATCTATCTATCTATCTATCATCTATCTATCTATCTATCTATCTATCTATCTATCTATCTATCTATCATCATCTATCCATCCATCTATCTAATCTTCTTTGCCCTTTCCCTCTAGAATCAATGAAAAAAAGCATGCACTTGAATGAGAATCTATACTATAAAGGGTAATATGCTAATTAGACCGGGAGACCTTTTAGACATCCTTCCAGACAAAGCCATGGTGGTGGGGCCAAGGCAGAGGCCATTAGGGGTGATCAGGCCAGGAGGGGAGGGCAGTTGGGGGTGATCAGGCTGGCGGAGGGGCAGTTGGGGATAAGCAGGCTGGCAGAGGGGGGACTAGTTGGGGTTGAGCAGGCTGGCAGGGGAGCAGTTGCGGGCAAGCAAGCCAGCAGGCAGAGTGGTTAGGGGCAGTCAAGCAGGCAGGCAGTTGAGCAGTTAGGAGGCAGTGGTCCCAGATTGTGAGAGGGATGTCCCAGATTGGAGAGGGTGCATGTCGGGCTGAAAGTCACCCCCCCCCCCCCACACACACACACACACTGTGCACAGATTTTGTGCACCGGGCCACTAGTTAAAAAATAAAAGCACACAACTAAATCTGCCTAAAATGAATAAAAATATAAAATATGTATAATATACTATTTTATACAATAAAAACAAAAAGTACAACCAAGATATAACTTTGTTTTTGAAGAAAATAAAGACAATGATATTTAGTTAGACACACAATATAAGATCACCTAACTTAAGTCTGTTTAAAAAGTTTATTTAGCTCTACTTCTAAATATGAATTACTCATGGATACAGAATCAGGTCTACTTGTCAAAATAAAGAAGGAGGTAGAAGCAGAAACAGACAGGAAGAAAAAAAACAAAGAGGGAAGAAATGGAATGAGCACATCTTCAGGATGTGAATAATAGAAATTGGACAAAAGGTCTGGTTAAAAGAAAGCAAAACTAAATACTGCCATATTTCCAAAACAATTACAAAAAAAGAAGGTGGTGTTTTTTGCTGTAATCTGAATTTCTACAAGGACCATGACAGAAACTATACAAAAAGAGGCATTTGTAACATATTATTTGAGTCCAAATTTTGGGTACAATTCTATCCATTTAAATTTCTATGCTACTCACTAATAAGCATTCCAGAATTTGTTAGGTAAAATGAGAAAACTTTACTGTCCATAATGTACAGTAGTTTTATCTTTTTGATAGAAAAGGACTCCCCAAAGCTACTTATGTCATATAAGTGGATGGATAAAAACCCTATTACCTAGTTTAGAGAAGCAGCAAACACATTCTTGAATATTCTACAAAAGAATCCACCTTTTCCTGTTTTATCTTTAAAGAGTCAGAAACTTATAAGAAACAAAAATCTTTTTGCTTTATTTCCCCCTATTTTGGAGCAATAAAACCACCCGGCATACATTTATTAACATTTGTACTGTGTTCCCTTGAAAAATAATAAAGAGAATCTGTCTTAATTCATTTTTAGTGAATACATGGTAAGTGCTGGCTCCTTTCTGTTTACTAATGAGTTGCATGGATTCTTGCTATATTACTTCTAAAATACTTTCAGATCACCTTCTCCTATCATTTCATTTGGAGATATAGGGAAATGATATTAAGAAAATATGGGGGAGTGGGGAAGGAGACATATGAACTACTATTTGTAATACTTTAAACAATAAAAAATAAAATAATAAATTAAATAATATTTTGTCATTTTATTTGTATTTACTTTTTTAAAAATATATTTATTTCAGAGAGGTAAGGAGAGGGAGAGAGAGATAAAAACATCAATAATGAGAGAGAATCATTAATCGGCTCCCTCCTGCATGCCTCAGACTGGGGATCAAACCTGCATTGGGGCATGTGCTCTGACCAGGAATTGAACCATGGCCTCCTGGTTCATAGGTTGATGCTCAACCACTGAGCCACACTGGCCAGCCTATTTTTACTTTTTTTTTTTTTTTTTTTAGTTTAAAATTTGCTAGATAATTTGAGCTAATGAGTAAAAGGTTACCAATAGGCTACCGCTTTAACCTACATATCTGAAGGCAATGAATGCCCTATCCTTATGCTATAACTCAAAGGAATAAATTTGTTGAAAATGTGAGGTCAGTTAGAAAGAGAATGTGGTTATAGCAAGATGAAGAAGATAGAATATCCATAATTTATTATATTATTTCTCAAGTTCCAGGATGCCTAAATAATGAACTGGAGTGGGTCAGTATAGTAATATGATATACTAGAGGCCTGGTGCACAAATTTGTACATGGGTGGGGTCTGGCCAGTCTGCCCTGATCAGGGCCAATTGGGCCAGGCTGGCTGTGGGGAGGGGCTACAGGTGGCTGGCTGGCTAGCCCTGGCACTGATCAAGGTCTGGGGACAATCCAGGGTGGGGCCGGCTGGGGGAAGGGGCTGCAGGCAGTTGTCCAGCCAGACCCACCCCCTGGTTGATCTCCTGGTTGAACTCTTGGTTGAACTCCTGGTTGAGGGGACAATTTGCATATTAGCCTTTTATTACATAGGATAAGATGAAGATAACAGTGCAGTGATTCTGTGGCAAGCTGGCTGGTGGTTTCAAGAAGGGGCAAAAAACCTCTTTTTTTTTATGACCTAGAATCAATAATCCTTTGTCCTTCCTCCTCCATCGTGGAACCAGATGGAAGGAGCCTAGAACTTTCACACCAACTGTTGAGAGACTACAGAGACCTGTCTTTGATTATTTCCTAGAAACTGGATTGAGTTTCTGCAGACCACCAAAGGATAAGCTTTCTTAGGCACCACATCATTTAAGGGTGCTAGTCCCTCTAGTGGACTAAAAAAATTCTTCAAAGATTCAAATTTATCTTTCTATACATGGTACTGTCTAAGGAGTTTAATTTTCATAGAATTAAATTATTTTCTGGATATACTTTTAAATTCATAGCTGTACTCCAAGTAGGTTTGCCTAGACACTCTATTTGCTAACCTTTTCTGTCTTGAAACTATAAAATGTGTTTCTGGACCAATAATTTTCTATCATGCAATTTCTTGATATCTATTTTGTCTTAAATTTCCTATCTGCACTCTGATCATGATTATATCTACTACATACAAAATTATTATGAAGATATATTAATTTGATGAAATAAATATATAAAGTTCTTAACATAATGGCAAGCAGATATTTGATACCTAATGCATTTTATCTGTTGTGATTATGTCTTAACTAGAGGTCCAGTGCACGAAATTCATGCATGGAGGGGGGTTCCCTCAGCCCAGCTTGCACCCTCTCCAATTGGGGACCCCTTGAGGGATGTCCAACTGCCGGTTTAGGCCCTGTGGGATCGGGCCTAAACCGGCAGTTGGACATCCCTCCCACAATCTGGACTGCTGGCTCCAAATTGCTCACCTGCCTGCCTAACCTGGTTGCCTCTAACTGCCTCTGCCTGCCTGCCTGCTCACCCCTAACTGCCCTCCCCTGCCAGCCTGGTTGCCCCCAACTGCCCTCCCCTGCTGGTCTGGTTGCCCCCAACTGCCCTCCTCTGCTGGCCAATTTGGTTCTGATTGGTCTGTTTCTATGCCAGTCAACATCAAAAGCTCTGCCTCCTAGGCAGCCATTGGCTCACCATAGCACCCACATTTGGTTCTGATTGGTCAGTTTCTATGCCAGTCACCACCAGAAGCTCTGCCTCCCAGGCAACCATTGGCTTCCCAAAGCACCCATTTTTAGCTCTGGTTGGTTGGTGTCTATGCCAGGCAGCATCAGAAGCTCCGCCTCCCAGGCAGCCATTGGTGCTTCACAGCACCCACATTTGTTTCTTATTGGTCTGTTCCTATCCCAATCAATGTCAAAAGCTCTGCCTCCTAGGCAACCACAGGTTTTCACAGTGCCCACATTTGGTTCTGATTGGTAGGTTCCTATCCCAGTCAGCATTTCTGGGCCTATCACCAGGGCCTGATCAGAAAGGTGGGTCTGATCAGCAACCCGGGTGGAGGCCTGGAGAGAAATGGAGGTTCGGTTGCTGGCCAGACTGGGAGAGAAAGAGAGAGGCAAGTGTTGATCAAAAGCTGCCACAGTGGCAACGAATCAGTCCCTGCTTCTCTCTTCAGGCATCTCTCTGGCCCTGAATCGCAGTCCCCTCAGCAATTAGTGCTGGGGCACCTGTGCCTGCAGCTGAAGCAGTTGGCTCTTGGTTGTCATGGCAACCCAACTGCAGGAATGACTTCCAGTTGGTCAAGCCTCAGTAATTACTGGTCCTTATGACTCAGGTTTTTTTATATATTAGGATTATTTCTAGCATTAAAATTTTCAACAGATTTATTCCTTTGAATTAGAGTATAAGGATATGGCATTCATTGCTTCCTGGTATGTAAGTTAAAGTGGTAACCTATTGGTAACCTTTTAGTCTTTAGCTCAAATTATCTAGCAAATTTTAATGCTAGCATAGTGCTTAATATACACCAGGCCCCATTTAATGTGTACTGAGTAAATGAATAAGTTTTTGAGATATTTCTCCTAACACCTAAGTCTTATGTAATTTCTAAAAATAATTATTTTATGTGGCAAACTGTTTTTGTGGTAAATCCTAAGCAAAATGACCTGTTGACAGTCTTTAAGAATAAGAACATTGTTTTAAATTTATTTCCATTATAACACTGTAGTAGGTTTCTTTTAGACATCACATTGTATAATTGTTCATCTTGAAAAGAATTCCAAAGGAGTTGCATTCATTTCCCAAAAAACAATACGTGATACAGGAAAATATACTATAGATCTGTGTGTGTGTGTGTGTGTGTGTGTGTGTGTGTGTGTGTACATGTCTATGTGTTCTATTTTCATGATATCTATGTGACCTGGCTTAAATATTATTTTTAGCAATTCATTTAGAAATTACTAAAGATCATCGTTATCATGTTATTTAAATGTTAATTTTTGGGGTTTCACATTGAATATTTGCTTGGACAACTGTTCAGCTTCCTTTTTATTGCTTTTTGAAGCTTGTTTGGCATATGTCCATGCTCAGTGCTTTAGTTCCATGTGCTTATTCTAATGTTACAAAAACACAGAAATGCATCTTCACTTCTTTTAAATAGAGCATATTCTGAATTTCTTACAATCTATTAGGTTTTAGATAATTTGTTTACAATTACAACTCCCATCTTAATCTTTGTTTTGTTTGTTTGTTTGATCTTGAAACTAACAAAGCAAACAAAATTGATAGAACTACAATTTAGAACATTTATCTTTCATTCTTTTAGTTCATTTTTCTAAAGATGACATTATATAATTATTAAAATTAAAAGAAAACATAACATTTTATTTTATTTTCTATTCAGAAATATTTAATTTCTGGAATAGATATTGTTAATTATAACAAAAAACACTAATCTTTTTTAGTACTATGACCTTTACAAAAGGATGTGAGATAAAACTGTGATAGAGGTAACCTTTCTAATCATCCACACCGACTGTCCATCCAGGAACTAATAAAATAGAATTTTAAATTAAAAACCAATGTTAAGGTATAAGAAAAGTCTAAATTATATTTATATGACGGTAACAAATTCCTTTTTTAAAGGTTATGTAGTGAGAAAATTCTTATTCCCTTCCTTTAATCCTATCCTACAAAAAAGTAAACAGACAAAAGGTATAAATGCCATTGCTGCCATCTCAATTTGCTGCACAGCATTCACTCATCTTGCCTTAAGGGATTTATATAAATCAGGCACAATTGTGGTATGTTAGTCTTATAATTGGTACTTTCTAATTCTATTCACAAGAGCCAACCACCTAGTGCTGTTAGTCACATATGGTCTACAAAACAAGAAATGTACATAAGGTAAATGACAGTAGTTTCCAAAAAGGGATTAATCATTAAGTGGGGGTGGGGGGGGAGAAAGACACATGCCATTTATTGTTCACAACACCAGAGAAAAACATTAATGTGGCTGTAATTTTTAATTCCAAAAGAATTTCTTCAGAGTTTAGTCTAGATTAATGCCCAAATGTCATTATGTGTTTCCATACCTTTCTGGTAAAGACTGGTGTTGTTATTATACTATAAACTGATGAAATTTTTGTGCCAAAAATACAATTCAGATAACATTTTGAGGTACAAAGAGGCAATTGGTGATTTAAAACTACTGCTTTGTTATTCTACAAAATATAGAACTTCTGTGCTGGATTCTAACTGAAAACTTTAATGACAGGTTGTCTATAGTACCGTGTGCCGGTAGTTACCTAAAAAAAAAAATGATTATTGTGGATCACTTTAATCTTTGTGAGGAGAGATGAGGCCAGTACAGCAGTCTCGGCTGGTACTGTGTCAATATCAGCAAATGAAACAAATGGAGGACTCTTCATCAGCTTAACTAGTACCCATGAGTAACATGGAGGGCATCAGAAACTATCTGCACTAAAACAGCTAAACAATTGTTAACCCACTGACTTGTAAAATTAAAGTGGTAAAAGATAGGGGCCTGAATACACGCTATAATTGGAAGGCAAAGTAAGTCCCCTTGCAAAAATGGTGATATCTTCAGACCAAAATGGAAAAGTTACACTTTAGCAAATTTCAGAGTTTGGGTTATTTTCAATTCTATTATTATTATGTTTGATCATTTTGTTTTTCTTCACCACTCTTTATTCTCCTTACAACCTTCTTATTTTTTGACTAGAGGCCTGATGCATGAAAATGCGTGCAAGAGTAGGTCTTCCTTCCCCCAGCAGCCAGAACTGGCTTCCCTCTGGCACCCGGGACCTGGGCTGCTTCCCTCCTCTGGGTGCCCGCAGGCACTAGGACCTTGGCTGGCTTCCCTTGGGCTAGCTGCAGGAATCTGGGCCCCAGGCTGGCTTCCCTCCAGCCCTGGCTTCATCAGGAAGGATGTCTGATCTAATTAGCATATTACCCTTTTATTATTATAGATTCTTTTATTATTCCCTATTTTGTCCCCCACCCAAGTTTCTACATTTCAAGTAATATTAGTGGGAGGTTTATAAGATGTGCTACTATATTAAATCTGCCTTATGGGTAAAAATCAAGGATATGTTAATAAACCTTGACCTTCAAGTGAATAATATATATGTTGAGCATAGGATGGACACAAAGGAAGAAAATGGTGGCATAGAATCCCAAACCACATTACTGTAAAACTTTAATCTGCTTTAAAAATACCTATCTTTTTAAATCAAGACATTCTTCTTTCTCTAAAAGGGTTTTTATGTGAAAACTAGAGGCCCAGTGCATGAATTCATACATGGGTGGTGTCCAGCCAGCCTTGTCAGGAGATAGTGGGAGGTTGGCCAGTTGGCCGGCTTCAATCGGAGCCCAATCCAGCAGGCCTCACCCTCAATAGGGGTGGGGAACCAATAGGAGGAAGAGCTGGCTGGGGGGAGGGGCTGCAGGCAGTTAGCCAGCCAGCCCTGCCCCTGATTGGGGTTGGGGAGCTGATCTGGTGTGGGGCCAGGCCAGAAGAGAGGCTGCAGGGTGGTGGGGGCCCATGGGGACAGGGATGGCCAGGGGGAGGGGCTTCAGAAGGTTTGCCAGCCATCCCCACCCCCTAATGGGATAGGGTGGGTAATTGGGGAAGGGGCCAGCCTGGGGGAAGGGCTGTGGGGGGGTTAGCGGGCCACTCCCCCCTCTATCAGGGTGGGAGAGGCTGATCAGGGGTAGGGTCAGCTGGGGATAGGGGCCACAGGAGGTTGGCTGGCCAGCTGCAGCCCCCAATCTGGTGATTTGCTGGTCTCAGTGGGCATCATAGCGACCAGTTGTTCTGGTCATTACAGTGTTACAGTCACTGGCTTTTTATATATAGAGATACTTTATAAGACTTTACATATATAAGAAGTAATATAAATGCATTGTTTTATATTTAATATTATTAATATGCCCCCTATTGCCAGCTAAATGTGTTTTTCTTCCTTTTAATCATGCTCCATTTTAACCTTTTTCCAAACTATAATTTCAGCCAGTTTGTAAAGAAGAGCAATGAAATATAGTGTGTGTCATTTTTTCTGTTATCTTTGCAACTATCCAAAACAAAGACAGGAAAAAAAAATGCAAACTCAGAACATAATGAGCATTATAACGAACCCTGGGCTTAAATGCACAAGTGAAACACTTAATGAGCTTTGTGTTTTTGAACAAGGTATTTAATCTTCAATTTCATTGTAAAATACAGATACCTAAATCAAACCACTAATGTGAAAATTACACATGATGATTTTTAAACTATTTCAGACACTTACTAGGAACCATGTAAATTCTAATCAAATATAAACCAATCAATAATATTCATATTTTGTAATTCAATACAGACCTGTAGCTATCCAAGACATTTTTGTACATTAGACTGGAAAACTTTTGATTATATCATTAGACAAAAGTATCCAATAATTTCAAGTGTATTTTCCAAGCAACAAACTTTTGTTTTCAAAGTGGGTTAGTGAGTGTAGCTTTTTCAATATTGTGAAACACACACATACACATGCTATAAGTATTACACTATAGGTCTTAAGTTTATTATATAAGAGACTAGTTAAAATGTATAAAAAAGGTAATTTCAAGCTGGTTATCGAATCTAGAAATGTTTACATTGACAAATGAAAAGTATATAATATTTGCATTTTTAAAATAATATGAATTATCATCTTTCTTACCTGTTGATTTTCTTAATACTACAGTCTGCTAGCTTAGAAAATGTTGCTTATTTTTATCTAGTGTCACTTGGTTTCATAATAAATAATTAATTTTCAAGAAAAGTATTTTATTCTATAATATACTCAGATTATCTTTTTGAATTCTGAAATAAACTCAAATAATTTACTGGGTGAGAATTGAATTCAAGTGTTAAACTTCTTAAAATCCAAATCTTCTCCTATGTAATAAAAGGCTAATATGCAAATAGACCGAATGGCAGAACAACCAGCACAACTGAACAAATGAACAATAATTTAAAACATCCCATTACTAATCTTTATATCAATTACATTTTTAAACAATAGCACTTTGGGTATTTTGGGTTAGGAAAAATACATTATTAAAATAATTTCAACTTTTTATATTTACTTTTTTAAAAGTAACTACTAAGCAATTCAAAATTACATGTATGACTCCTCCTTGGTGCTCACATTATATTTCTATTCAATGGTGGTTTTCTGGAAAATGGGAAAAAAATAATGCCAGGATTCTGATTAGCTCCTGACAGGATAGCAATGCCATAGAAGAAGCATAGAGGAAGGACATTGCATTTAAGATAGTTCCAGATGCCCCAGTGATACAAAAACCAAATAATTATAGGGTGTGGGCAAAGTAATGTGTTTTAAAGATTCTAGACACTAAGCAACATAATTCCTGGGATATTTAACTTTAATTTATAGTTATGTATGAGTGTAGAATTGCCTTTATAATAATCAGAATACAGAAAGTAATCATGAGACATAAAAATTCAAAGGAAGGGACCATGCGGGAGAACCAAATCAAATGTCTGATGAAATATAAGCTTTGCATTCACAAACACAAAGGTGCAATAGAACATTTCATCAACATATATAGAAAATGCAGTGATAGGAAAATTGGTTGTGTCAAGACAAAAATATTTAAACGTAGTATGCTAAGTATAATGGAGGTAGGAATGAATTTACCAAGGAGCAATACAGCTGAAGTTTCAGGTCTCACCCTTTACAGAATTCCTCTTCTAGGGCTTGGAACATGTTTTGTAATTCTGTGTTTGTATCTTTATTATGTAAATATGTACATATTCATTTATTTTTCTTTTCTTTTTTTTTTAATTTCTTTTTTTTTAATTTAATTTTATTTTTATTGTTTTAAGTATTACAAATAGTAGTACATATGTCTCCTTTTTTTTCCCCCTTTGATCTCCCCCTGACCTCCCCTACCCCCCAGGACATGCCTTCACCTGCCCATCCTCCCCCCCCACCCCAGTGTCTTATATTCATTGGTTGTGCTTATATGCATGCGTACAAGTCCTTTGGTTGGTCTCTTACAGCCCTCCTCGCCCAACCACCCCTGTCTTCCCAATGTAGTTTGACAGTCTGTTCAGTGCTTCTTTGCCTATGTATCTTTTTCCCACCATTTCTTTCCTTTAAAAAGTTTTGCCTTTGCAGACTGGAAATAAACATATAATAACAAAACAAGACAAAACAAAAAAATGTTTGAGTCCCAATTTCAATGTCCAACAGTTCCTTATGTGTACATGTCAGCAGTGATATCTGGATGGTGGGCACATGGTGGCAATGCAGGTCCGACCCTCTCTGGTTTGGTCCTAGGCAACCTGCAGCAGTGCACAGCTGCAAAGGATCCCTATTAGTATAAGTTTAAAGATCCTCAAAACCTGTATAGTCATGGTAGACTGAGGAGTTGATTATATATTGCAATCACTGATGCATCATTCCCCACAAATATTCACTGAACATCTGATTTGTACCTGGCATTCTTGGGAAAAATTGGAGCAGCTCTCTAGCCAAAGGAAACAAATAATACACATTATATGATTGGTTAATACAGACCCATGAAAATTTTTTAAAAAGTATTATGAAGAATTTTCCCATCCAATAATTAAAATTAACTCTTTTCCTAATTTCTTGGTGTTTATAATATTCAATTTGGCTGCCAAGATACAGCACACAGATAAGTTAGTAATTCAATTTTTCAGAGTAGACCAGATGCTAATCTGAAGAAATGAACACCTTAAGTAATTTCCATAGAATATATATAAATCTAAATACACGTGTACACACACACATACACATGTTCATACAATATTCATTTTATTATGGAGTTATGAATTTTCTTTTTGTTTTTTTCTTTTTACTTTACCCTGGTTTCAATTTATGGAATAAATATTACATTTTAGCAAATTAAATAAATACTATAAAAATTCTAAGTTTTCCTTATAATATTTAGCAAGTGTTTCTCAAAATCTCCTACTATAGGAGTGTTGTGAATATTGTTAGCATTTATGTGGGTACTGAGGCAGAATATCATAGATTATGCCAAAGGTAAAAACTTGCCAGGATTTAACAGTGATGTTCACATGCACTTGGCCTGGTCAGCAGGGAAGAGTAGAGGCTGAGGAAACAGTAGAATGTTGTTTCTCACTTTTTGCTTTTCTATTTGACTAAGTAAATGGCTTTCTGTCATACTTGTTGATTGAACTTTACTGTATAATGTTACTTTCCTTAAGAAGGGGACTTTTACCTAAAACACATAGAGGACTGACAGACTGAAGAAGAAATTAAAACGCTTAATCAACAAGTACCACAGAGCAAAGGAGTTATTCAATCTTTATTATATTAACTAGGGGCCAGTGCATGAACTCATGCACCTTGAAAGGAACTGTGGACCGTGAGGCTACGGTGGGCACAGAAGCGGATTTTGGCCTATCCTCCATGCCCCCACCTGGCCCCTCCTGCCACAGCCCTTGGTCCCCTGTCTGCCAGCACTCCCATTCCTGCCATTGCTGCTCCCATCCACTGTGATGCTGCCCCCACTTGCACCTGCTGATTGCATAAAGCGATTGGGGCCAGTGCCAGCAGCAGGTGCGAGCAGAGCTGGTGCCATCAGTGGGTGCAAGAGGTGACTGCTAGCCCTGATCGCCCCTCAGGAACGGGGAGGTGGAGAAGCCCTGAGAGGAATCAGGACTGGTAGCCACCACTTGCACCTGCTGATGGCGCCGAGCGATCGGGGTGTTGGCAGTGGGTGCGAGTGATGGATCCAGCTCTGGCATTGGGTGTGAGCGTGGCTGGTGCCGGCAGCAGATACAAGCACTGGGCAAGAATGCAGTGTGTGGAGCAAAGAATTTTCAGTAACTACCAGAGGCTCTCTGATGACAGCGACCAGTGCCCCGCCTTGGTCTGGCACACCTGCTCACCTGCTCCACCATCCCACTGTGCCCGATGCCTGCCATGGTCCACGCTCTGCTGCTTGCGACTGACACCTGCCATGTTCCACATGCACCCACTGGTGGTCAGCGCAATTCATAGTGACCTGTTATTTGCTTGTTTGGTTGTTCTGCCATTCGTTCTATTTGCATATTAGGGACACACACACACACACACACACACACACACACACACTAGTGGCCCGGTGCACAAAATTCATGCATGGGGCAGGTTGTCCCTCAGCTCGGCCTGCACTCTCTCGCAATCCAGAACCACTGGCTCCTAACCACTCACCTGCCTGCCTGCCTGATCACCCCTAACCACTCTGCCTGCTGGCCTTCTCACCCCTAACTGCTCCCTTTTGCCAGCTGATCCCCCCCAACTGTTCCCCCTCTTGGCCTGCTCCCCTCAACTGCCCACCCCTGTTGTCCTGCTCATCTCTAACTGCCTCTGCCTTAGCCCTGCCACCATGGCTTTGTCCGGAAGGACGTCTGGAAGGTCTCCTGGTCTAATTAGCATATTATCTTTTTATTAGTATAGATAGATGAGTGATGATAACATAAGTAAACAATATTTTGGCAATCATATATATTCATTTTTTAGAATCTTTTAAAAATATGTTTTTATTGATTTCAGAGAGCGGAAGGATGAGAGAGAGAAATAGAAACATCAGTGATGAGAGAGAATCATTGATTGGTTCCCTCTTACATTTACACTAATAGGGATGGAGCCCACAACCCAAGCATGTGCCCTGACTTGGAGTCAAACTCTGACCTCTTGGTCCATGGGTTGATGCTCAACTACTGAGCAACACTGGCTGGGCCATTTTTTAGAATCTTAATAAATGAAGAAGAGTAATATGAACATAATGATCAATTTAAATTGTGTTTCCTTGTTTTATTAAATGATTTTGGGGTGCTGATAGTGAGTCCCATTTCTCCACATTTTCAGGTATTTGTCTGATTTATAGCTTCCAATAAAGTCATTGTCATATCCAGAATTCAGAGTCAATTAATTTATGAATAAGTACTGTGTGCTGCCAGGGCTATTCTTTCTTGTTGGCAAGACTCCATGCGGTCTGATTGAGAGTCACCAGGTAGCTTTCCACACTCAAAATGATCCATCTTTGTAGCTGCCAAAGAGACTGATATTCTATTAGTGGAGATTCTTTCCTGTGGAATAAAGTATTTAAAAGCTAATACAAGGGAGAGAGCAAATATAAAATATTGTCCTCATTTAATACATTAATAAAACATATTAGGAACATTCCAAATGGCAGATAGACAAGAGCAAGAAGTGACTTGGGGAATGAGATTCATAGTGGATACACTTTGAGAGAGGCCACATGATCCAGCAGAGCTTCTGTGTTACACCGGGGTTAGGATTGAGGGAACCTGCAGGGGATAGGATGGAATCACACGGTATAACTGAGCATAATGAAAACGGAAGGCAGTTTTATGAATGGAAAATAAACTTCATCATTCCTGGTAGTAACAGAGTGCTTAGTCTGAAAAAAGGTGACCAGGAGTGGGCAGTTAGTAGAAATAGAATGCAAAGGGCAGTATGGTGGAAAATAGTCAACTATCTGGGGATCCCATAAAATGAATCTATAATGATTATGAGTAGGCTATATTGAAACAAATACAGGTCAATATACAAAAATTGGTCTAGGAGTTGGAACTTATCAGCCCCACTATCGTATACCATGTTTCCCTTTCCCCCACAATTCCGCACACACAGCTGCTTGGTTTGTGATTCTTTCCTCCTTGATTTTTATGTGATGAAATCATGGTCTTGAGAAACAGGATATTAAAGCTGCCCATCTCTAGAGGAGAAAATACTTAAGAACATCAATTCATGCATTTCTCATTTTGGGTTTTGGAGAAGTTGAGACAAAATTTAGAAAGCAAGATGTTTGTCAGGGATCAGCACCTGCAAAGGGTGTGGAGCAGGAAGATTGAGCAGAGGGAGAAATGAAAGGGCATCACAGAACCAGCAAACCCTCAGAGAATTTGGTGAGGGCTCTGGAACAAGCATTGCCCAGGGGATTAGCTCCATAAGGCTGGCAGGGATGTGGTCTTTATGCCAGGGGTCAGTGAACTTTGACCAGCCTGACATGCCACCTGTCAGCCTGTGAGCTAAGCATGTTTTCTGTTTGTTTGTTTTGTTTCTTACATTTTGAAATGGTTGAGAAAAATCAAAAGAAGGATAATATTTTGTTAAATATGTAAGTCTTTATAGCAGCTTAAAAGTTTAAAAAAATTATAGTTTAAAATATTAAATCATGTTAATCATTAGCTTAAGTGCAAGCCTTCTCATTCTGTTAACCTCCAAATAAAATCTAAACAGTTAATGTGAGTAGCAGCAATTTCTAAACTGTATGTAGCAAGCTTTCTGCATTTAAATAGTAAAAGTGATTTTTTCTCTCTAACACTTGCAAATTAACATAGTAATAAAGACTAATTTATTGTTAAAAATAAATTATAAAAGCAAAATAAAAATTATATGCAATTCCGATTCTAATGTCCCAAAACAGCTTTATTTGAACACAGCCACTGTCATCCATTATGTATTACCTTTGCCTGCTTTTGAGTGACAACAGTAAAGCTCAGTGGTTTTGATAGCGGCTCTATAGCCTGTGTAGCCTAAAACATTTACTTTCTGTCCCTTTACAGAAAATGCTTGCAAACTCCTCCTTTGTTCCTCGGTCTTACTCAGTTACCAGGTGTGGGTTACCCTTGTACAGTCAGCTCTCTGCTGCTGAGGCCAAACCTTCTCAGACAGCCACACACTAGCCTCTGACCTCACTCCAGAGCTGGGCAGTGAGTTTTTCCTTTAAAAGGTTAGTGGCACATTCCTAAGTCTACCACAATGCTGCTTTAGGCAGATCACATCCTCAAAGAAACTGTTCAAAGTAGAAATTGTCAATTTTCAAATAAAATCTTTTTTTTTTTTTGCAGTTGTTCCAACATATTATATGAGCACAGATGTCAGGAGACTAGGGAAACACATATACACACATTTTATTTACCTTCTATCATAAAAGTTTGGACCTTACTATGATTAACATCTCAAAGATATAAAAAAAATCAGTTCTGCAATTATATTCTTCCCAGAGAGCTTTATTAAATGAGTGTAAATGCAGTTTTAATAACAACAAGTTACAGTTTTCATTATTCATGGGTTTTTTAGCAAATGCATATAGGCTTCTTCATCAATTGTTTAATTATTACACATGATCATGTTGAAACGGAGAGCACTGTAGGACTTTTCAAGTAACAAAATGTCCTGTTTTCTGTAAGAATCATTCTTGTGAATTTTTCCTGAGCCCCAAGAAAGGTCCAACTGTTTCACTTCTCCCTCACTGTTCATTGTTTCCTTAGATACTTTCATGGGTTCTATTCTGAAGCTTTTTTCTATAATAGATTCAGCTTTTGTTAGTATTTTTTCTGAGAAATCAGACTCAGTACTGTCTGTCCCCCCTTAATTGGCCTTTTTTTTTGGGTCCAATTACAATACTTTTCATCAGTTCTTACAAAACAAATGAGCACAAAAGATAGTTTTCACTGTGCCCCTAACAGTGAATAATGTGTATGGACATCTAATAAGCACTGTCCATTTTAAGAATATCTGTGTTAAAGTCCCCATTAGCCCATCTGCCAAATAAAACACATCAAACTTAAAGGAACAGTTTGGCTTTCAGGTTCTAAAATCTATAATTTTTATTATAAACCTTATGATAATTATAGGTATATTTTTGTTTGTACACTTTTATTGATAACTAGTAGCTCATCGCATGATATTGCTTGCAATAGGCCTCCCGCCGCTTCCGCCAAAGCCTGTGGGAACCTCAGCGCACTGCGGGAGCTGTGCTGCTTCCATGGGAGGCAGAAATGAGCTGCTGGCGCCCACGAGAGCCGGGAGGGAGCCACGCCACTTCTGCGGGAGGTGGGAGGGACCCACGTTCATTCTGTGGGAGGCTAGAGGGAGTGGCACTGCTTCCACAGGAGCCGGGAGGGACCCCCGCTGCTTCTGTGGGAGTCAGGCCCACCGTCTCCTCTCTAGGCCTGCACTCTGCCTCAGAGGCTGCAGGCTGGCCCTCCTGTCCCTGTCCCTGTCTGTCTGCTCCAGCTGGGGGGGGGGGGGGGGGGCTGTCCAAGGCATGGTGACAAAGCAAGCATTCTGCCAGGTGGCTCAAGCAGCCTGCTCTCAGTGGCTGCCCCGCCTGGACTGGGGGACTCCAGCTGGGCTGAGAGGACTGGGTACTACCATCTTGTGGCTATGGGCTCCACCATCTTTGTGATGGAGTGCCGATTAATTTGCATATTACCCTTTTATTAGATAGGATGTGTTTTTATCACTGGAGTACAAAGGCAGCAGTCACACTATCTTAATCACCACTGTATACCTGAAAAATAGCAGGTATTAAATAAATATGTGATGAGTTAAAAATAAACTAGATACATCAAATTGAGAGTCATTTGCTTATTAATGATATTTGAAGCCTTGGTGTATACTTACGAAATGATCTAAGAAAGATGTTAACAATATAAGCCTGTATAAAAGAATATTGACCAAGAAGAACAAAAGATAGAGGAACCACCAGAGCAGAAAAGAGATAAGAAGAGATTATATATCACAGAAATGGTAGTGTTTAAAGAAGTAAATGTTTATTCTGAATGCTACAGAGACTTAAAGTCATATGGTAATTAATATACTCCTGAAAAATGTATTGATGTGAATGTCACTGGCATTTTCAAAGGCAAGGAAATGGTTGCAGAATTGACTATGTTTTCAAGATGTGTGGTTATAAAAGAGAGGGACTAGGTAAGATACCTACTTGAGGGAGATGATCTGTTCAGAGCTACTTCTACAATTTCCATGTACCTATTCATTTGACCTATTAAAATTTTTATTTCCCACTTTCCAGCTAGCACACTTGAACAGGTTGCCAACATCTGACTTCAAGTACACAAAACCTGGTTATGACTCACAGGGACACCTATTTCCACTTTTAGGTTGGAAATCTTAATAAACTATGTTATCTTTCAACATTCTCTAAAAAATCAAAAAAAAATTAGATAAATTACAAACCTTTCACTTATTACTAGTTAGGTCTGAATTTATACTGTCCTGAGAAAGTCTTACTGTAAAATAAATATCCATAGTGTATTTTAGTGCAGTGCTTCATTCAAAAACATTTATTTCCTATGCTCTAAGACAGTGACTTTTCAACTGGTCTCTCACAAGAAACATGCACACCTGACTATGTAATCAAGGTCACTGGCTTATTTACTCTTAGATTGTTAATTAAAAAAAAATGACAACAGCCAAGACAACAAAAGCTGTCTGGTGTGAATGAATCAAAATTATTTCTATTGTTTTGTCAGATTGGCAAAAAAAATAATATATATTTTGGTGTGCTATGGAATTTTAGTGATTAGTTGATGTGTGTTATAATATGAAAATGGTTGAAAATCACTGCTCTAATATATAGAATTAACTTACATTTCATTTTAATTAAATATACAAAAATATCAGAAATTTAGTTATTATTTACAAGAAAATTGTATTGCTTTGATGGGAGTAATATCTTCTCAGGAGGGAAGGCTAAAATCATTGGATTGCTTCCCAGTAATAAAATGCTTCATATAAGCCTTGGAAGGGGAACTTTATGTGATAAGCATGCACACACATACACACACACACACACAGTCTCTATAGAAATATTAAGAGTTAAACTGACTTCTAAATCAGACAGCACTGAATTAGAGAGCCCCAAAGTTCTCTAGTACAGATTTGTTTTTTTGCGAGGACATAGCATGCTTCCTTAGATTCTGAGAGGATAAGAAAAAAAAAATCTCTCTGGAGTTTTAAAGTATGTTCTCATTGCTATATGTAACAATTCTCTTCTTATACTCCACTGGATCTTTGTTATCCACAGCTTGACTATATAAATTGATGTCTGAACTGGGCATTTTGACAAGAAAAAGAAGTTATGCTGATTATTATAACAGGAAAGCAGGGGTAAACTTGGACTTTTTGGGCAATCGCCTTATATTAATTTAACCTTTCAAATCTGTGGTTTAATAATTTGGAAAACACAGATATCTTTTAGAATTTTGTTGATAATTAAATCTGACAATTTATGTAAATAACTTTAGGCATAGTAAACATTCTCTATATTTGTATTTCTATTTCTATATATGTATATATTTATATAAAAACTATATTATTATTTGCTATTATTATTTTATTATTTAAGCTTAAATACTAAGAGGGCACTTATTTTCTTACTCAGCATTGATGCTCTGTAATACTATTCCTAAGTTACTAGCATTTCTCTATGACTTTAATTCTAAGTTTTTCCTAACTCTACCTATGAAACACAAACTGATCAATTTTTTAAACAAGCATTCTCAAAAATTGGTAGCCATAAAAAAGGCACATAATGGCAATAACAAGAAGAAAGAAATGGAATATGGAAAAAACAACAACACCTGAAAATGTCTTGAGAGAATGTCTATTTCCCATTGCACAAATTACTAGTTTTATATGAGATACTTGAGAAAGTAGGTATCCATGCCACATGTGGGAAAGGTGCTTGCTAGAGTCTGAATGTTTGTGTTACCTCAAATTCCTATGTTGAAAACCTACTACCCAAAGTGATGTTAGGTAGGAGGTGGGGCCTTTGGGAGTTTGATTAGCTTCCTTATAAAGAAGATCCAGAGAGCTCCCTCAACCTGTCAGCCATGTGAGGATATAATAAGAAATCTGTAACCCAGAAGTGGGCCCTCACCTAATCTTGCTAGCACCCTGATCTCCCACTTCCCAGCTCCAGATCTGTGAGAAATAAATATCTGTTACTTATAAGGCACCCGGTCTATAGAAGTTCAAATAGGGATTGGGGTTGTCTGGCCTGTGGGCCTTAATAGGGGTGCAAAATCATTTGGTCTGACTCTGCCAAGGCATTAGGAGAGAGTTAATTAAATGTTTGACCAAATACAGCAGGCTAACTTTCAAGTTTATAGTTGTGTATGGCTCCAAGATGATCTTATAAATATCCAAATGGCCCTTAGCAGAAAGAAGGTTCCCCAGCCCTGGGAGACAATGTTACAAATGCAAAAATAAAGAAGACACTGGTGCCAGATAATAATCCAGGGCATAATTTCCCCCCAGGTTTCTTGGAATGACAACAGGTTAGATGACAAAGGGGCTCCATTGATAAGTACATTTGGAAAAGTTTAAACAAATGAAATGTGGCTAAAGTTTATTTTTCTTTGTTCTACTTTTCTTCTATGATTGTCTCAGAAATTTTAATGTTTAATGTATGTTATAAATCTCCAGAGAGAAATGGAGCACATGTGTTTTTTTCCTAACATAGTTGACTGTAGAGTCCATTTAAATAGTGTGTTCAATGAATGATTTGCTGCGACTCAAATAGGCATACAGCCATTTGTGAAACTCCAAAGGGGCTCGGGATATCTGGATGACTCAGACCCTATTGCCTTCTTGGATTTTGTAGATACAGAAAGTCTAGCATCTTCAATTTCTTATTCTAAAATTTATTAAGATATTCTGTTTTAGCCTAACTGGTTTGGCTCAGTGGATAAAGCGTCGGCCTGAGGACTGAAAGGTCCCAGGTTCGATTCCAGTCAAGGGCATGTACCTTGGTTGTGGGCACATCCCTAGTGGGAGATGTGCAGGAGACAGGTGGTCAATATTTCTCTCTCACCGATGTTTCTAACTCTCTTTCCCTCTCCCTTCCTCTCTGTAAAAATCTATAAAATACATATTTTTAAAAAAGATATTCTGTTTTAGCCTTTCTTACTTTTAAATTACAGCTGAAAACATTCAATCACTATATTTTTTTCTCAATGATATCTACACACTAGAAAGAGCACTCAACATATTGGCTATATTATGACAGTTTCTGAATAAAGTAGAAATATATGGTATTTTATTTTGCAGGCTTGCAAGTCACCATAGGTCAAACCCTCAGAAAGGGAAATGACCAAATAAAGACTCACAGGACTATTTGTTTATGTCTTAGATTTGTATTGATTGTCATATTCTCCTATGCTCTCTCTCTCATTCTGAAAGAAGGTAAAAGTTGGACTGGATGAGGTTATGTGTTAGGACTCTACAATATCTCTCATCTTGTTTTGCAAAGTTTCCTCAGTATTGAAAGAAAAAGGAACCTGTCTTCACTGGTAATCATTCAGTATATAAAGACTTCCTTCCTCAGCATGGACTCTATTCAAGTTCCTAAAATTTCCATTTTGAGCAATGTATCAGAATCTATAGAGTTGTAGAGCATTAATGTTAGTTTCTGCCTATGCCAGGATTATTTTCTTTGTAAAGAAGTCTAGCATTCCACATAGAGTTCTGCATGGGCTGCAAAAAGGAATCAAGTTCTGCCAAGGTAAAGTGTCTGTGATCATGGCTTTGCACAGATGATTTCAATTGTCAGTTATTCTGCAAAAATGTTCAAATCTCCCTTTCTGCTCTAGCATTGTTTCAGGATCCCACGCCTGATTCCTTGATGTACCTGGTCTTCCTATCTCTTAACTTCTTCCCCTCAGAATCAACCTCTACATTGCAGCAACGTTATAAGCAAAGACCTGAACTTTAACCCTCCCACTTCATTAGGATAGCTATTTCTTATCTGTAAAGGCAACTATTTATCCAATTTCTGCTTACCTCCCCATTTTCACCCAGGCTTTTTGTTTTCTCTGCTATGAGAAAACTCTTACTTCAAATCCAGCTCAGAAACCTTTGTGTTCTTTTATTCATTATTCAGTCAAAATTTTGGGAGTCACATTATTTACATTCCAAATTTATTTATTCAATGACTGCCCATCAAATACTCTTTTTTGTGCCATAAACATTTCAAGGCAATAGAGATATATCAGGAAACATAGAAGATAAAATCTCCTGGTTTATAAAGTTTAAATTCTACTGGGGATAAAAGATAATACAATAAGTAAAATATGTAAGAAGTATATGATACATTAGAGGCACAAAAGTGTACCAGAAAGTGGATAAGGGTTGATTTAATGTTTCAAAAGTCAGTTGGGACAGGCATCCTGAGAAGCTAACATTTCAGAGAATGCTTGCAGAGATGAGAGTGCCGGTAAATGTGGCTCTTTAGGGGAAGGCCTTCCAGGTCTTTCAGGTGGGAGAAGGCCTGGAATGTTTGAAGAACAACAGGAAGATCAGTAAAGATTGGTGTTGCCAGATCAGAATAAACAAGGTAACTGATTGTAAGAAAAATCCAAGAAGAGCCAGATGATATAGCAATACGTGAGCCATCAAAGAACATTGGATTTTATTCTGAATAAGATAATGAAATACATCCAAGGAGATGATACACTGGAGTATTTGAGCAGCAGTGAGAAGCTTTTCCCTGTATATGTACTCTTCCATTTCATAGCCCTCCTGTGTTGGATATGCATTAGCTGAAGTCTTCTGTTTTTTCAGATTTGGGTTCCTTGAAGCAAGAGATCCAATACTTGACACATAGTAGGAATTCCATAAAGAATTACCTGAATAACTCTGTCAGTCAACACATTTCTAATAAGGGCAATTTAATTAAAGATTTAGTTACCAAAAGCACCAAGTAAAACTCTTAATTGGACACTTAAAAAAATTGGATGAGGACAAAGGGAAACATTCTATTTAGTTTCATTTTATCTGCAGCATATTTCCCCAGATAACATACTCCACTGGGATTAATCATACAATTCCAAATAGTTCACACTGAATTAAGTGCCTTTAAAATACTTTGCTATGAAATCCAAAAAGTATTTTGGATTCTAAATTATTCTAACCTCACAGATATGTCTAAAACATATTATCTTGTATTATAACCTGTACACATAAAATTACTAATTTAGAAACAGGGGAGTATTCAGTTAAGCTAATTCATTTTTCACATACCCTATTATAACTATAGCATATGAGTCTATTGCTTGACAGCACAAAGAAAATTTATTTGTAACTTTGAACATTTTTCGTTTTTTATGTTTTAATTTAGAAATAAAGAAAAAAAAACCTTTTCTCCCTCAGGATTGAAAATAATGAAGTGTTTAAAATAACATTTAGTAATTAGCTTGGGGGTGACCAGTTCAGAAGACATGTTTTAATCATTTATAACTCACTCACATAGATGTCTGTGATACCCAACATTTACACCTGGGTTTCTCTTGATTAACTCATGTATTTAGTCATGGAGTTAATAGCAGAAGAATGCATATTGTGTTCTCATTGATTCTATCAAATTTACAGCCAACATAGGAGAATGAGAATGGTTAATGGCACTGAGTGTACAGCAGTAAACAAAACTAACCAAATTCTCTGACTTTATAGAATTTATCTCCTAGTGAAGGGATAAAGACTAAAATTAAAGAGATTTGCGTTAATTATATATTAGGTTATTTTGCTAGTATGTTGTTAATTAGGGAATTTGAGTAAATGTGTAATTAGGAGTTGTACCCTCCCACAGGTGTTGTTAGAGAGGAATAACTTGAACTTGTAAAATGGCTCAGCATTTTTCCTTAGTTTTGGTTCCCCTAAAAATAAAGTCCAAAGCAAAGTCTTATTATGTGCACTAATCTCTTAGAGGTCATACTAGTAATTCTTGTAAGCAGCAGTGAGAGAATATCAGAGTGAATTGAGCAAGGAGAGACCAAGTATGTGGTGTATTGCTTCACAGGCTATATTGTGATATCAAGGGGTATTGATTTCTCCCTCTCATGAAATAATTTCTAAGAGGCTGTTTAGATGACTGCGGTATGGACAGTTCCTCTGAGGGAAGGAAGGGGAAGCATGGATCCAGCGGCTTCCCTATCCTATTTAACTGGCCGAAGTTTTACTACAAGTTTGTTCATAACTTAGTGTTCAAAGAAAGCCCCAGATCTGGAGCCAAGAGGATCAGAGAATGAGGGTGAGGAAAGGTGTTGTCAAATATGTCTGCATGAGCACTGTGGGAACTATGTAAAACTAGTTCCCAGCACGACTACATCAAGAGACAGATGAATTTGGGAAGGTCTGCATTGGTGCTTAACAGGGGTGTGAGACAAGCCTTTAGCTCTACTTGAACTAGAGCAGAAAAGGGTTTTACTGATTTGATGTATTTGAGTTTCCTGTAAGTTTGCCAAACCAAGAAAATGTAAAACCATTGATCCTTCTCAAGCATCAGATTATTTGCAAATGAAGAAATTCAGGTCTGGAAAAATAAAGTAACTTGCCATCAGCTAATTTAATGAAGGGTCAGTATTGAGTTTTCCTGAGGAGTATGTTGTTCAGTGTTTACTGACATTTCCTTCAGAACATCCATATTGCTTGAATAGACTGCTTGTCTCTACTAAAATCCAGAGATCATAGAGGGGAAAATAGAGTGTTCATACATATTTGATGCCTGAAAAGTATGTGAAGTCTAGGATGCCATTTGATTCATATGATTTATAGCATAGTCACTGGGCATGCCAATGTTAGTGGTAATTATATTTTCAAGATTAGTCACATAGTTTCTCTAAAGGTCATTCTCTTTATCTTTGAAAGTATATAATACTCTGGGCAGAAGGCCTGTATGCAGATCCCATTAATTAAACAAACTGTGGAAATTATTTGGAATGTGCTATTCAAATATTAAGTTTCAAGGATTATTTAGCCTGAATAATATTTCATATAATGAATGATGATTTTTTTATTCTTTAAATTGAGACAAAATATTTAAACAAAAGAAGTGAGATCAGACATTGCTGTTTTTATTAAGATTTGATTTGGCAAAATGGAATAAAGTACAATAAAATTTCAGAAATATCTGAAAATATCCTTTATGCTTCAGACTTTAATGTCTCAATTACAATTTAGTTATAAGGCTTTATGTTTTGGTAATCTTTCCAGAACTCTTGGGCAGAATTAAGTATTATTAAGTTAACTCATAAAGTTTAATGTATAATTAAACAAACAAAGAAACAAATAAACAAACAAAACAATCTAATAAATTTGAACCAAATGTTAAAATTAAGGTATTTTTCAAGTTTAAACTAAATCTTAGATTATCTTGACATTCAGGCCATTTCTAGTGGATTTTTTAAGCCACTATATAATATATATTAATTAAAAATGCATAATGAAAATATTTATTCATAAACTATTTGCAGATTATTTGACCTGAAAGTAAATATTATACTGGTAATCTTAAAAGAGACCCATTTTCCCATATTAATTTATCCCAGATATAATTATTATTCAAAAGATGCTTGACACTTATCTACTTCTTTTTTACCCAGTAATTCAGTTTAATGCCTGAATTACTTTTTGTCATATAACAAGCATATAAGTGCTTCTACCATCCTGACAACAGATAGGAAAAACAAATATAAACTTGAGTATTAATACATAAATAAAAATTAGAAAATACAAGAAAATGACCAAACATTTAAAAAAATAAAACAGAAATTCTCTTCCAAGTTTTTGAAAGCCATTGTTGTTCTGAAAGGATCCATGAAACTGAAGGATGGGAGACTGTCTCACAAAGAAACACAGTTTAATAGCTGTCTGTTCTTGCATGATGCTGCTTTGATTACTTACCTTCTGAGCCACTCTCTCCTCATATGTGAGTTTAAATGAATCAGCAAATGTGAGCAAGTTTCATAAACTGAAACATACTATGCAAATTTTAGAAGTAAATTTAGTAAAATTCACACAGTCAGCATACAGAGGTACACTCATGTTATGATCAAAAGGAGAAATGTTTCAAAACAAGAATCTGAAAGAAAACGTTCATACAGAAAAGCAATAAAGACTATCAAAAGGAGAAAAAATAACTATTAAATGAATATAATCTTACATCATTTGCTGTAAATAACACTGGATTTTCTTGATAAATTTTTTAAACAGTATGTTGATCTCTTACTCCCTCAACCTCCACCTTCCCTCGTAGGTTGGACAGTCTGTTCAATGCTTCTATGATTCTGGTACTATTTTTGTTTATGTTGCTCAATATTCCACAAATGAGTGAGATCATGTGATATTTATCTTTCTCTGACTGGCTTATTTCACTTAGCATAATGCTCTCCAGTTCCATCCATGCTATTGCAAATGGTAAGAATTCCTTCTTTTTTATAGCAGTGTAGTATTCCATTGTGCAGATATACCACAGTTTTCTAACACATTTATCTGCTAATGGGCACTTAGGCTGTTTCCAAATCTTAGCTATTGTAAATTGTGCTTCTATGAACATAGGGGTGCATATATCCTTTCTGATTGGTGTTTCTGTTTTCTTGGGATATATTCCTAGAAGTGAGATTCCGGGTCAAATGAAAGTTCCATTTTTAATTTTTTGAGGAAACACCATACTGTTTTCCACAGTGGCTGCACCAGTCTGCATTTCCACCAGCAGTGCAAGCGGGTTTCTTTTTCTCAGCATCCTTGCCAGCACTCTTCTTTTCTTGATTTGTTGAAAATAGCCACTCTGACAGGTATGAAATGGTACCTCATTATCATTTAGATTTGCATCTCTCTGATGATTAGTGGCTTTGAGCCTGTTTTCATATGCCTCTTGGCCTTCTGTATGTCCTTTTTGGAAAAGTGTCTATTTAGGTCCTTTGCTCATTTTTTGATTGGATTGTTTATCTTCCTTTTGTTAAGTTGTATGAGTTCCTTATAAATTTTGGAGATTAAACCCTTCTCTGAGATAACATTGGCAAATATGTTCTTCCATGCAGTGGGCTTTCTTGTTTTGTTGATGTTTTCTTTTGCTGTGCAGAAGCTTTTTATTTTGATGTAGAGAAATATATAGCTTTTTTACACATCAATAATTAATTCACAGAAAGAAAAACTAAAAAATAAATAATATATAATCCCATTTACAACTGCAACAAAAAAATTAAGATACCTAGAAATAAACTTAACCAAGAAAGTAGAAGACCTCTACTCAAAAAATTACAAGACGCTGTAAAAAGAGATAGATGAAGACATAAACAAATGGAAGAATATTATGGTACTGGGTTCATGGATTGATAGAATCAACATCATTAAAATGTCCATACTACCCAAAACAACCTATAGATTCAATGCAATCTCCATTAATATTCCAACAGCATACTTCAAAGACCTAAAACAAACTCTCCAAAAATTCATCTGGAATAAAAAAAGACCCTGAATAGCTGCAGCAATCTTGGGAAAGAAGAACAAAGTTGAAGGAATCACTATACCAGACATTAAGTTATACTACAAAGCCACTGTTCTCAAACTGCCTGGTACTGGCACAAGAACAGACATATAGACCAATGGAACAGGACAGAGAATCCAGAAATCTACCCAAGCCATTATGCTCAATTAATATTTGACAAAGGAGGCAAGAGCATACAATGGAGTCAAGACAGTCTCTTCAATAAATGGTGTTGGATAAATTGGACAGATACATGCAAAAAAATGAAACTAGATCACCAACTTACACCATACACAAAAATAAACTCAAAATGGCTAAAGGACTTAAATGTAAGATGGGAAACCATAAAAATCCTAGAAGAAGCCATGGGCAGCAAATAGCAGACATTTGTAGTAGCAATATCTTTACTGATACAGCTCCTAGGGCAATGGAAACTAAGGAGAAAATAAACAAATTGGACTACATCCCTTCTGTCTTTTTATATGTTTTATCCCTTGACAAGCCACAGATTTTTAGTTGTCATCTTTCAATAAACTAGAGATGCAAGAATAAAATTATATTAAATCTAAATTCTTGACTAATGCAACAGACTCAAAAGTTTCAAATCTTGTTGGTAGTATAATGTATGAAGAGTGCTAGTGGCCCTGGCTGGTGTGGCTCAGTTGTTTGAGTGTCATCCTGTGTACCTAGAGGTCACAGGTTCTATTTCCTTGTCAGGGCACATGCCTAGGTTGTGAGCTCGATCCCAAGTAGTGGTGTGCAGGTGGCAGTTGATGTATCTCTCTCATCAATGTTTTTCTCTCTTTCTATCTCTCCCTTTATCTCTCTCTCTCTAAAATCAATAAAAAACATTAAAAAAACAAAAACAAAAAAGAACTGCCAGTATCATAAATGTCACAAAATCTGTATTTTGGCAATTTTGAAAAAAGTTGCAGTGGGTTTAAAGCCTAATATACCTTTGAAGCATTTTCATTTATTTGCCTACACATTATTAATTAAACAATGAGCATTTATTGAACACCCATTACCTGAAAAATGTTGTAGAAATAAAGGTAATTATAATCAGGACTTCTGCCTGATGGAATTTATAGTCTAGTACCTAGAATAGAAAAAATAGAACCATGACACAATATTGGAAGATAAATGCTATAAGAGACTTGTCATATGAGTTCATTTACCAAAATAAAAATTCATAAAAAATCTTATAAATAACTCATAAATTTGTATTATGTGTAAACTTTTTTATAATTGTGTTAAATATGTATATAAATAATGTCCACAAATATATTGAATGTCAAGATTAACTATTAATGATCGTGCTATTTTGCTACCTGAGAAAGTTTAATGAGTAATTATACAGATGGATATAACAATGTTAAGAATCTTTGGGAAGAGTGAGTTGAGGTCAAAGAAAATAAATTAGAGGCATAAAAATGAATTGTTCTCATTCCCATTTCTCTTCCAGGTACATGCCCTTGACCAGGAATCAAGCCCTTGGTGTATGGGCCCATACTCCAACCACTGAATCACATGGGCCAGAGCAGCCAAGATGGATGTTGGCGTCTGTGTGTGTGTGTGTGTGTGTGTGTGTGTGTGTGTGTGTGTGTGTGTGTAGGACTATTTTCCCACCACCAAGTGTACATATCTATCTCAGCCAACTCGTTATAATACTTCCTATTTTGAGTGATGGACTTTTCACTTCATATGCGTTTTTCAGACCCCTTTTCATGTTTTTCATGGGATTTGCTTTTTGGTTATTTCCTCTGTTTCATAAATGAAAAGTCATCTAGCTGTTCTTTTTGTTTTGTTTTGTTTTGTTGTAAAGGGCCAGATAGTAAATATTTTAGAATTGTGAGCCACAGGACTTCTATTGCAGCTATTCAGATGTGTCACAGGCTATATGTAAATTAATTAGTTTGGCTGAGTTAAAATAAAAGTTTATTTCCAAAAATTGATGAGGGCTAAATGTGGCCCATGGGTAATAGTTTTTTGATGAACCTTAAATGATAAGCTTCTCCTTTTATTGAGTTATTTTTAACTGCACCCAAATATCAATATTACCCATCATAAAGAGCAATTTTCACACAAAAAAGACAAACCTGTTAAATAAATAACTTCCCATCAATCATGAAAAATATAGCTTCATAAATATCTTGAAGGTAAATCCTAATTTAGAATTTTTTGGTCTTCTTTAGGTTTCACATCCGAAATAATAGCAGAGAGAGGAATTGCCTTTCCCATCTCCTTTCATTTCTCACTCCCTCCCTGTTTTCCTGAAGGAGAGAGGTTCTCTATCACTCATGCCCAGTGGACTGTGGTTTGCTCACAAAAGGATCAAACTTGGAAATGAAACTCCTGCAATTTCTGGAGCAGGTCTGGGACCATATAACTAGAGAAATCCAGAGTGCCAGGTACACAGAGTATGGTAAAAAGGGATGGTAGGAGGACACATCTTCTTTGCTACATGGTTTTCTTATACTGTAGGGAAAGGTAAGGCCAGGAAAGTGCTGCATTCGGGCCTGCAGAAGCACAAAGTCCAGTGCAGGGATCCCTCTTGTTGGCATCCAGATACACTGAGGAGTTCAGGAGAAAGTCTATGTCTCAATTATAAACAGTCAAATTAATTTTTGTCTTCTGTTATGGGCTTAATTGTGCCGCACCAAAATGTCGTATGTCAAAGTCCTAAGCTCCAGTATCACAGAATATTAGCCTCTATTTAAAAAAAGGTCGCTGCAGATATAATTAGTTAAGATGAGGTCATACTAGAGAAGCACGGACTCCCATCAAATATAACTGGTGTCCTTATAAGAGGAGGAATTTGGACATAAATATGCACACAGGGTTAAAATCATGTGAAAACGAAGGCAGAGTTTGGGGTAATGCTTCTAGAGAACAGATTTGCTATCCGATTGTATGTAGAGTATGACAAAAAGAAAAGCATGAAGAGGGAATCCAAGGATTAGGGCCAAGAGAACAGGTAAGTGGACATGGGAAGACCACAAAAAACATAGGTCTGTGAATATAATTTAAAATTTTAATTTGGGGTAAAGTTTGAGTAAAACATCTATCAGACAACTAAGTGGAGGTATTCAGTAAATAGATGATCAGAGAGAAATTAAAATTTGGAGCCCTCAGCATGTAAACTGTTCTGGCAAAACACATGTATGCATTGTAGTTGCATTGGGGCAGTGTATATGTCTGTTTGATTACCCCTTCCTTAATATCATATAGCACAACATGGGCATAACACAAAAGGACCTCAAATATTTTGCTCAGAATAAAAGGAGCAAAGAAAGGAAGGACTGAAGGAAGAAAGGAAAGAAGGAAGGAAGTGGGTAAATATGAGCAATCTAGTAATTCTATGTGATTTAGCAACATTTATGTAGCATTATCCATTGTTTTTTATAATTTAATATATCATCCTATACCCCTGAAAGCAATGAAAATTTTAATGAGTGTTAATGCTTTATTAATTGAACTATGGCATAAACAACTATCTCAGAGACTGAGACAGAGTTGGATTAAATAATTCATCATAAGTGGCCAGTTTAAAAGGCTAAATATATCTACATTAACAAACTTTATAAAATTTTACATCATTTTGAGTTATATAAATATTACATGTTATTATGGCTATACACATTAATTAATTAACTAATTAATTAAATAATTTTGTTACTTGAGAAATATTTTGTGAAGTCCCTAAGGTGGGAATATACAGGCACGTTAAAGTGGCAAGGAAGACACTTGGAAATGAAAGACTACTAAGAGCTGTGTTCAGAGAGGTGACAGGATTGGTGGAGAGAAGGTTGATCAAAGAGGGTCTTACAACTATTCAAGTGGCCATACTTGACAAATCATTAGAACACATTGGTGTTGGAAGAACCTTAATGATAACCTAATCTAACTTTTTTTACTTTATAAAGTAATTGAGACCATAAATTTTAAGATGCATGCGCAAAGTGATATGGGTAATTTGATTGATCACTGGAACCTGTCTGATAGAACCACGTACTCTCTGCTATACCAATCAGTAGTTCTCATATGCACTATGCATCAGAATCATGTACAGGGCATGTTAAAACACAGAATTTTCAGCTCCACCCCAAGAATTTCTAATTCATTAAGTCTTGATTTGGGCCCTGAGAATTTGCATGTATTTCAAATAGGTTTCCAGATTATGGTACTACTGATGGTCTGGTAACTACACATTGAGAACCGTTGTTTTAGACTCATATTATAGACATACCAAGTTAGCAGTATAAAAAATATATATATTTTAATTCCTTACCAAATTGCATTTAGTCATATCTTCATGGAAATGCTAAGCACTTCCCTGCATGTGCTATATCAATGTGATGTATCTTCCTTTATGATTTTTTTTCTGGAATTTGCAGCATTTGTGTTCTTATTTTTCTATCTATTCTCTATCTTTCATTATCTCAACTCCCTGTCTCCAGTTTATTCAGAAGATTTTTTTGAATCATAACTGGGATCAGAGAATTAGAGACAAAATGAAATGAATACATGATTTGTGAGATATGTGGTATTGGGCCCCAGATGAGTTTATTATCCCCTGAGTCAGTCATGGTTTTAAAATCACTTGAAAATACATCAGGATGAGACTATCCAACTAATGTTTTCTACAGTACAGTACACAACACTCTTACCCCTCAAGATTGGAGAATGTTCAGTCCTGTATAGATTTTTATCATTATGTAAAGCCACAGGAGCCAAACATCAATAGACAGGATAGAAAAAAAAATCCTAAAAATTGCACCAGTATCAAGAGAAAAAGCAATTTCAAACCAATCTGACAAAATTGTTTTCTCATGCTCTCAGGCAGTTTCCAATTTTCTTAGACACGTTGGAGAACTGTTTTAGCTTTCTTCCACATTGGCATTTAGAATGTCAGAGCAATATGATAATCTGAGCAAATTAAATTTAGAAATTATTTGTTTAATGAATATACGATAAATTATTAAGTCCTGTTATTTATACTTTTAAACCATTTTTAGAATCTGTAACTTTCTCTTCCTACACAACCTTGCTGCCTTTATTATATTTTTCCTTGGATATTTTCCATGTCTCTTTTATGGCTTCCATTAGTACTTCAGAAGCCCAACGTAAATAATGCTCTCTATTTTTAAAAAATTAAATATGCTGGCAATCTAGGTATTTAATTGAAATTCTTCACCATCTCTCTAAAACATCTATACCAATAATAGGGTAATAAGCAAATTGGTTGGGATGCCGTCACAGTAATGACTGATCAGCAGGCTGTGTGAGCATCAGGCATGGGTAGGTGGAGACTTGCAGTGTCTGGGACAGGGGCGGGGCTGCGGCCGAGAAGCCTCTCCACCACGGCCCTGGCTGGGGGTTCACAGGCATGTGGATAGGCACCTCCCCCATGGGCCCAGCCCAGCTAGGGGTCTGCAGGTGTGCAGAAGTCCGCAGGCCTCCACTGCGGCCCAGCCCAGGGATCCTCAGGCCTCCCCCAGCTCTGGCCTACCTCTTTGGTCCAATCCATCAAGGAGCCCCAGATGGGTGGGTGAGGCCTACCTATTTGGGGTGATGGATCATGGGGCTTCCGCACTGTGACAGGGCACAGGCCAGGTTGGGGGACCCCTCTCATCCCGAGTGCACAAATTTCGTGCACCGGGCCACTAGTATCAGATAAAGTCCAAAGTCATCAGGTATTGGGCTTTAGATCTACCTTTTCAGTTCCAGTCTTGCCTCTTCCTCCTTATTCAACCAATCAGAACTAGTTCTGCATTCCTGAATATACCAAACACTGCTGAATACTTCAGGCCCTTTGTACAGTTGTTTACTCTCTCTGGAGCACCCTTCCTTCTGTCTTAATGGTAAACCCTTTTACACCCTTCACTTGATAGAGGCACCTAGTAAAAGGCCTCTTGTGTCACATTCTATAGATCAACATAATGACAATGTCAACTACAGAGATGTAGCAAAATAGATCTCAAAACTCTGGACTTAAGGATTGCTATGATCATTAAGAGCATTCTGACTCTGTATACTAAATAGAAGGTTTTAATATTCTTAGTGGTCATGAAATTGCTATAATTATGTAGACACAAATACATAAGTAATAGGGTGGGGTTGACAGAGAAACCATTGATGTTCAAAAAGTCATTTCAAAGAAACGTTACATATTTTCCATATTTAGTCCATTTTAATAACAATTAAAATTAGGATTGCAAATTATCTCCTTATAAACTCTTTTATTTGTGAACTTCCAACAACTATTTGTGATGAGAAAAACAAAATCAAAACCAAAAAATGCCCAAACCATAAAAACATATTTTGTATAAAACTTGCTTTCATTCAGCTTCATAAAGAATGTGTATTGGGATTTTATAGAGAGAATTACTCCCAATGAACTGCATTATGATACTGGTTCCCGAGTGTAGAATATCTTTTAGCTTAGGTAATATTCATTTCATAGAAAGACTTACTATTACCTATATTGGTTCATATTGTTTTTCTAATATTCAGAATTTCAATAACACCTATACTGCACCCCAACCTGCCTTTTAAATCTAGGCTGAAACTTTCCACTTTTACTTGTAGTATTTGAAATTAGCTTTTTCAATTTTTAAATTTGGTGTATGAATTATTCATTTTCCAAAATTCACAGACCTTCCGTTCTTTTGATATTTACATCAATAGTGCAAGAGCTTTAATGTGTTTGATCCACACTAAATCAAGTAAATTGTTAGAATTTCTGTGTGCTGCATACCCAATTAGATAGATTTTGATTATACTTCTAAAATCAAAGTCATAAACAGGCCCTAATGGAAAAATTCAGGTGATTAAGCCTTGTCAAATATTTAGCCAATAGGATGTTGATTAACTGAATGCTTTTAAAAAGTTTTTCTAAACCAAAGATTAAAATTTGATTTTGCTGTGATAAGTAGAAATCCTACAAAATTCAACATGGATACTGCATCATCAATTTGAGCAATATTTAGTAGAAGAGATTTTGCATATCATTTTGAAAATAGATGAGGGTGGAAATATGCATTCTGTCTTTGCATTTGTTGCTAGTCAGCATTTCCTGAGTCACTATGCACTAAGAGATGTATCAAAATGTCTAGCAAAATGAGCATCTATAGCTTTAGTTAAATATAAATGGAAAGTTTAGTGAGATATATAGAGTTTAAATTAATATTATTTTTTAGTTTTTAAATATAATTGCATTTTATTTTTCCACTGTACTTTTTTTGTTTGCATTTTTGTACCCTCTGTTAAACTCTCTTTGAATATATGAGTCTGGAACTCAGGAAAAGGTAATACATATGAAACAGAAGATAATATATATTTATGTATAGGACAAGACAGAATAAAGAATTATTATAAATATAGATTTTTGACACATCAAATATGAATAATAGTTAAAGGTACAGGAGTAAATGTGATGTATGTATAATAAGATCAGAAAGCCAAAAACTTGTCTCTGGTAAACATTAACACATTAGGATAGACCATGAAAAAATAGGACCATAAAAAAGGTGACTAAAATCAGGATCAACCAGAGAAGAAGGATGTATCCAAGCAGACATGGTATCAATGATGGAAGGTCAAGGGACAGCTTCAAGGAGAATGGAAGAATTGAAACACACTAGGTCAAGTTAGGTATAAAATATTTACTTTAACAGTAGAGCATTGGATGATAAATTGGTGATTTCAGTGGTGTCTTTGCCTATAGCATATTGTTAATAAGGGGTGTGAGAGAGTGAATAATAGTATGTGAGAATGTTTGAATTGAGAAAATAGACTCTTCAAAATGTGTGAGATAAAGCTAAAATCTATTTATAGGTAAAGGGAAGCTGGGGAGGTTTTTCTTTGTTTTTAAAGATCTAAAAATATGCTTGTTTATAATCTGAAGGAAAGTTGAGACCCAAGCATATATACCATGTAATTCTTCCTTAATTTCAAAATTAGAGAGTAGACATTTCCCATGGAATTAAATGTTTTGCAAAAAGATGCTTTTAATAAACAGAGTTTTAAAATGTCATCATATTAGTGTGTCATAAATTACAATTAGCTTAAAATTAGAATACTTGTAAGAGAAGAAGTGAAGTGAAAGAATGAAAATGAAAGAGATTTGAAATATTGGCCATTTTAAGATCAATGTGTTATATAATTCTGTCTAGAATCAATGTCTTATATCACAGCTTATTGAGTTTAGAAAAGTTCTGAAACTATGGAGTTTTGCTAAATTGTTTCAGAATTTAGAATAATTTTCTCCAGGTTCACATTATTATCTTTTTAAGTTTAATGAAATTTATTATCATGCAAATGCTTTTAGAAAAGTCAAATTAACTTTGCCTCATGTTCTGCCAAGAAATTTCAATATAGTAGCTTTAGACTCCTATTCCTCATCTATAATATAGTTGTCAGAGAAGGCAGACAATTCATCATTTAGAAAACAAAATTATACATAGAGTCCCAGGCAGATGAGAAGATGATGCTATGTAGTTTATGTTTGAGAAGTCTTTCCTGCTCACATAGGTCATGTCTGAAAATGAATCCCCATTGCCTTATATTCCCCAAATCTTGTTTAACAGGTTCAATACAAACCATCTTATGCCTGTTTCATTAGCTGGAGTAAACATTTATCACTCTATTTTCTGGCCTGCTGTCGTTAGCACACTGCATCATGTATTTTGATATTTGGTATTTTTCTCTATTTTTAGATTGTTATACTTGCCTGCATCATATCACCACACTGAAGTTCCCTTGCTAAAGCTGGCAAGGCCTCATCATTGTTCATGGCATGAAATTTTATTGTTCATATTATTTTTTCTTTAATTTTTTGTTTTATTTTTCAAGTGTTAATAGAAAAAAGATCTCCCTATAATAACCCATAAAAGATTTAATTAATAATCTGTAAATTGCCCTGACTAGTTTGGCTCAGTGGATAGAGCTTCGGCCTGCGGACTCAAGGGTCCCAGGTTCAATTCCGGTCAAGGGCATGTACCTTGGTTGCAGTCACATACCCAGTAGGGAGTGTGCAGGAGGCAGCTGATCGATGTTTCTCTCTCATCAATGTTTCTAACTGTCTATCCCTCTCTCCCTTCCTCTCTGTAAAAATATCAATAAAATATATAAAAAATAATTTATAAATTACTCTTTTTAAGTTAAAAAAGAATCAAGTGTTAAGAATTTAATATTTAAACCTTCAATTATAGACAAAGATTGAGAGAGAAAATAAAAAAGAAAGATAGAGAGAAAGGAGGGGCAGAAGGAGGAAGAGGAGAGAGGCTGAGGGAGGGTACGAGATAATTGGAGAATGGAAGGTGTTTGCTCCCTATTTTGGTAAAATCTTCTCTATGTTTCTCTGATCATCATCACATGATTTGCTTTTGTATGCTACTCCTTGTCATGTCTAAATATGCCAGCATGTCATTAAGAATTCTAAACATTAAATCACGTTAACACTTTTTCTTAATAGGTTGGTAACTGTTAATATTATTTTGTAATAAGGAATATCTGGTCTCATTTCATCTATCATCAATTGTATTAGTCATGGTCATTATTGGTTCTTTTTGATAGTTTATGATAGACCCTCCCTTCCCCCAACTGGTGGGCCAAGTATGAAGTAACCTGCCTCTGCCGCAGGACATCCCTGAGACATTGAACCACCAATCAGTGTGTGCCAAGTGCTCTGGGCCCCACCCCTTCCTGTTCCTCCCCTCAAAAGGGGTATTCACCACTGCATATGTTGCTGTTCTCTCTCTCAGCTAATCAGCCCTGCTGGGTCCTTCTCCTCCTCCTTCTCCTCTAATCCTGTTTTTTCTATCTCACTCTTTAGTGCGGAATAAACTTCCTCTTTTAACATGCCTTGGTCTCCGACTCCTGTTTCCTGCGCCTTGAACCTTACAGTTTACATTATTTTGTTTTTTCTAGGCCCCAGCTTCTTTCTACTTAGAAAAATATAGTGTGATCACAGTTTTATTTTGGACAAAAACTGTGTTGTTTTTGTTTTGTTTTTTAACAATGGAGCCTCATTTCCAACCTTTTGTTTGTTTACTGTAATAAAAGTGAGGTAACATAGGGTTTGGTAAAATAATATATGAACATATCTGTATTATAAAAATCTGAAATTACTATGTAGCCATCAAAAGCAAGTTTCCTGTTTTACGAAACCATTTATGTGATGGAAATCTATTATCCTCTTTTATGACATGATAAAAGGAACTATAAATAGTATATTAATTACATTCCATGTTTGTAAATGAAATGTAGATTAAAAAATCTAGAAGAAACCAGTTTACTTTGGAAGTTTTTTTTTTAATTTTCTAAAGTTTTCAGTGTATAAGTACAACTTTTATATTTCAAACATTCTTAAAAAGATATAGACAATTAGCCCTAACCAATTTGGCTCAGTGGCTAGAGCATTGGCCTGCAGACTGAAGGGTCCCAGGTTCAATCCGGATCAAGGGTATATACCTTGGTTGCGGGCACATCCCCAGTAGGGAGTGTGCATGAAGCATCTGATCGATGTTTCTCTCTCATTGATGTTTTTAACTCTCTATCCCTCTCCCTTCCTCTCTGTAAAAAATCAATAAAATATATTAAGAAAAAGATATAGAAAACTAAATAAAAACAAAATAATTAACAGGTTCTGAATCATTTGACTTTGGAAATAACAGTCCTTACTGTCTCTGGATCTGATCATCTGTGTTGATTTTTAAGTACAGAATAGAATAGTGAACTGTCAGAGATGAAGGCTGGAATGCATGCGCAGATGGCACAATCTCTGGAGACATGTGTTTCCTCAGGCATCCTGTGTCTGCTGACAAGATAGTGCCAACCCACTATTTTGGACTAAAATCCATGTATCACTTTTCAGTGATGATGTCATAAGTATACTTGCTCTCACTTATCCTGCTACTAATTATAGTAAGCTTGTATAAACCATGGAAATGTGATACACATGTGCCCACAGATGCATACACACAGAGATGCCCGGTGACTTAACATCAGCAATTGACAAATGTGGCCCTAGTCTCAGGGCACTGTAGGGAGTTGTGAAATGTTACTTGTGATTTGGTGAAGCAAAGACTGCATTAGGTATCCTATGAAGCATCAGTGGTTCATCCATTTGTAGACTGATCTTAATTTGATCCTATATTTTACTTTGCCCTGAATGTCTGAAAATCAGATTGTGAAAAATTCTCCTGAGAATTAAAATTCAATGTAAAAAATGATACAATAAATAAAACTCCATGCAACTGGGGGCAATTTTGATTATCCATAGCACTCTTGCTAATGATTTCAAGATTTGAGACCCAAACTATGAAAAGCAGTTTTTAGAAAGGGCCTTTGGCTTTGCTAGTCCCTTTCCACATGAGGTGCAAACAGGCTTAATTTACTGGTGGTCAGGGATTCATGATATATGGCTCTACTTCATGTATTGGTCTCTATTTGGCTGGGGAATTTGCTAGAATAGTCTTCTAAGCCTAAAGTTTGCTTTTTTCTCTTTCTAGACTGGACAACTAAAATGTGTATTTACTGAGAGCTATACAGTACAATTAACTTGATAAATATTTTGGAAAATCTGTGTTCAAGATGAGTTTATTTCATCAATGTGATATATATAGTAAAATAATTAGTATTTTCATAAATTTTTGTTCATTTTATTTTGAATTTAGTAAGATTCTGGTCTATTTGGATGAGGTTCTGAAATGTTATCTTTATAAAAAACTTTTCCAGAAATAAAATGCCTTTATTAAAGAATCCATTCTAATAAAGAGGGAATATGCTAATTGACCATCACACCATCACAAAGATGGTGGCACCCACAGCAAATAAGGAGAAAATATGCTAATTAACTGCCACCCCCCTCAAATATGGCAGCATCCAAAGCCACAAGATGGTGGTGCCCAGTCCCCTCAGTCCCGCCGGGACAGCAAGTGCACAGCATGGCCAGTCCCATAGACCGCCAGCCACCCAGGGCTGGCTGAGGCTTAGGCAAGCCTCAGATGTCAGCTGCTCAGTTGATGCCCAAGGTGCAGGCAAGCCTCAGAAAGCAGCTGCCAAGCTGCCTAGGGCCGGCCCGAGGCACAGGCAAGCCTCGGATGGTGGCTGCCCAACTGCCCAGGGCTGCCCAAGACTCAGGTAACCAGGGCCAGCTGAGGCTTTTGCTGCTGGCAGTGGCAGCAGCAGAGGTGTGATGGGGGTGTCACCTTCCCCTGATCCCGGGGTTACCTTCCATCCCTGAGGGCTTCCAGACTGTGAGAAGAGGCAGGCTGGGCTGAGGGCCCCCACCTCCAGTGCATGAAATTTCACACACCAGGCCTCTAATGTATTATAGTTAGCCTACCAAGCATTTTTTTTTTTTTTGCAATAACATAGGCACTTATGTACAATGACAATATCCAGTTTGGGAATAAATAATTGCCTGATCTTATATTATTACATATTATCCTTCTAAAAGTTTATATTTCTGATATGTTCAAGATATTTAAAAAAATGACAAATAGACTAGATGATAGGATTATCACATGAAATGGGTATATTTTGATTAGCAAGCTTCATCCACATGTTACAAAATATGGATAGCATACTAATTCCCCAAATTGATATACTGAGCACTTAATGGTTCATACAGCAAGTAGGCCCTTTATTTATATTACCAGAGGCCTGGTGCATGAAAATTCATGCACTGGAGGGGGGTCCCTGAGCCCGTCCTGCCCACTCTCACATTCCAGGAGCCCTCAGGGTGGGAGGTGACCCCTTGAACAGGGAAAGGCAATGCCCCATCACACCTCTGCTGCTGCCACTGTCAGCAGCTCAAGCCTCCGCCGGCCCTGGTTACCTGCACCTCGGGTGGCCCTGGGAGGTGGGCAGCCACCATCTGAGGCTTGCCTGTGCCTCAAGATGGCCCTAGGCAGCTGGGAGCAGGGTACTGAGGAGACTGGGGGACTCTGGAGCCAGGCGCATGGAGCGGCTGGGTCCACCTGGGGGTAAGCCCAGCTACTCTGAACACCTGCCATCCCGGTGGGACTGAGGGGACTGGGTGCCACCATCTTCTGGCTGTGGGTGCTACTATCTTTGAGGGTGTGACAGTCAATTAGCATATTCCCTCCTTATTGGCTGTGAGTGCCACCATGTTTGCGATGGTGTGAGGGTCAATTAGCATATTCCCTTTTTATTAGATAGGATTTCTGTTAATACAACTCTACTAAGGGTGGTAGGTTTTCTTTATTGTTTAGGGTTTCACCTAGTATTTATTATTTAAGAGTTTTACAAGAGTTATCGACCTCAAATTTCAACAAAGTAGTATTTTACAGATAAGAAAAGAGTGAATCAAAAAATTTAAATAGATTTTTTAAAGTCACTCTTTTACTAGTAATATGTAGTAGAGATATAAGTCAAGACAAATTTTTATTACTTTTATTCACTTTTTTTCTGCAAAGATTTTTTTAATAGAATTTCTTCTTCAATATTATTTACCAACAGCCTAGTAGAATGTATGGACTTGTGAAAAAAAGACCATGCTCTGTTAATGTTTATGTTGACACAATACCTATAAAACTATCTTAAACACAATAAGTCTTTAGTGGAAGCTAATTAAATCTAAATTAACATTAGGAGCCAGGAGCTTAATATGAATGATCATTTCCACACATACTGAGCATTAGATCACTTAACAGATATCCATAGTTTGTTCTATTGCAAATAGTCATTTTATTGGGCTGTCACAGTCTCTGTGTGTGAGGGTATGTGTGTGTGTTTAACTTGGATGAATTTAAATTTAATTTCACACAATCACATGTAAACACTCTGGACTTCTAGCTGTCCTTTGATAATATTCAGCACATCTTTCCCCATGGCCACAATTTTCTGTAGAAGGAACATGTGCTTTCTAGTTCAGCACAATCCCAACTACTTGTTGTGTCCCAGAACCAGCTTGTGTTACCTTCTGGTGCCATACCTACATGTATTGGTGATATCTTGTTATGCAATTTCATAGAACCAGGCATTTCCTAAGCTAACACAATTCAGCAAAGAGTAAAAAAATGATGTCCACATCATGCTGTTTCAAGGTCATGCTGTGACATTTAATATTTGTATCTAAGGAACACAATTTTATTGTATACTTGACATTATTAAAGGATATTAGGAAATTAATATTAATGCTGATCTTTGTAACAGGATACTGTGCCCAAATTTCCACAGAGCTAGGAGAAAATATGATGCCAGTAAAAAGTTACTTAAAATATTAAATAAATTACGACTAAGCTTTTACATGTGATGAAAGAGCTGATAGATCTGCAGTATGCAAGGGTTTTCTCCATGAGTAAGACACTCAGGATGGCAGTGGGACACCAAAAGAAGAATGACTATATGGTCACTAAATAGCAACAGCCGCTCTACCCTCTCTTAAACCACAGAGTTTACCAATTAGCTACAATATATTTTGTTGATGATGAGCTTTTGTATTTTCAGACTCCTGGTTAACACCGTTTCTTAAGCGTGAATATTCTCTTTTGCTTTTTGGAGAAAGATAAACTTGTTTTCTAAAACAGAAATTTAGCATTGGATACACTTGTCTCAACTTTCAATTGAAAAGTGACTAAAAACTGTTTTCATTTTCCAATAAATTTTACTGTTTAAATATTCTAGAGAGAGAAGAGTATTTAAATGTTAGCCTATATATAAAGTTTGACTGACATTTTAATAACTGAAATGTTCTGAAATTTCAAACCTTGAAAAAAGATTAGAGAGGATTAGTATGGATTTATTTTTTTCTCTGCACTATCATCACCCAGATAAAACCCTGAGATATTGTGCATGAAAAACCCAAGAAAGCTTAATATGAAAGCTTTTTTTAAAAATATGTTTTTATTGATTTTGAGAGAGAAAGGATGGGAGAGGGAGAGAGAGAAACATTGATTAGAGATTGGCTGTCTCCAGCATGCTGTCTACAGGAGATTGAGCCTGCAACACGGGCATATGCTTTGATTGGAATGGGAATTGAACCTGTGACCTCTTGGTTCTTGATCAATGCTCAACCACTGAGCCACACCTGTCAGGCACAGGTTCAGGTTTTAAACGATGTTCTCTTCTTTAGTGCAGATCTATCTTCATTAGATTTTGTAGTGGTGATGAAATGCTATAGGAATTAATCTGTCTGAAAAATATAAAACTCTCAAGTTTGCTGCTCAGGTAGCAATGAAATTTAATCAAATCTTCCACTGTTCTAAAAAAAGTCACATATTTAAGTATTATACATTTTTTCATTCCTTTGAGACCAATCTTACTGTGGTTGAAAAATCTATTAATGCACTTGTCAAGTTATTTCAGCTTCTGGGTTTCATTTGCTTCATGAATAAATAGGAATAAACACACATTTCTGGTCTAAGCTGAGGGCTGGGTTCACAGAGCTGGCAAGATCCCTTGGAAGTATAGGCTTCTCCAAACTGTCTTTTCAGTAATCCAGGAATGTATCCAGTTTCAAGAATATGCTTTTATTCTGACCATAGCAATGAGTGTACATACAATTAAAATCACAGTATGAGCAGGTCTAAAACAGTGTTATTTGCTTTTTCTCAGCAGCCATCTTTGCCTTTTTCTACTGAGCTCCAGCAATGACCATTATGCAGATTCCAGGTCTTCCTTGCAATGTCAATTCATTCCTTTTTGTACCAGTTAAAAGCACATTAAATGCATTGCATAAAAAAATGGTATGAGTGGGAAAAAGCAGTTCATAAGAGATAACTAAAGTAATACATAAATAAAATTCCTTAACTTCTGTAGGATAGAACAGACAACTATTATTCCCACGCCTAACATATTCTAAGATATTGCATCTTTTGTTGTTGTTAATCCTCACCTGAGGATATTTTTCATTGACTTTTAGAGTGTAGAAGGGAGAGAAGGAAGAAGGGGGAAAAAGAAACAGTGATGGGTTGCCTCCCACATGCACCCATTGGGGCAGGGGACTGAACCTGCAACCCAGGTATGTGCTCTTGACTGGGAATCAAACCCACAACCTTTCAGTGTGCAGGCCAATGCTCCAACCACTGAGCGACACCATCAAGGGCTAGCATATTAGGTCTTAAATCAACTTATCATAAGCTTTTAAAATACTTTAAAAAGCCCACAACAAGAATAATGTTTGACTTCGTCTATCTACACTGCCTAGCATAAAGAATGGTCAAAGTAATTGTTTAAAGCATATATTACCACAATAGAAATATGAAAACAATCCACTTAACAAGGAAAAAATTAATTTTCAAAGTCACCCATTCTTATAAAAAATAGCAATAGATGAGCATTTTATCTGAATTACCCTTTGTCCATCTAGTATTCAGATGGATTATCAATATGAATTTTATCTGTATAAATTCACAGTCTATACTAATAATAGACAAATATCTAAATTGACTGCACCTCTGTGACACCCACAGCCAATCAGGAGTGAGTATGCAAATTAACCTGACAAAGATGGTGCATCTGTGGGCAGCTTGCAAACGCGGAGGTGCTAAGCAGCCAGGGGCAGGGTGGAACTCCCACCTGCCCTCTGTGTAGCTGGGGTGACATGGAGGGTGTCCCTGGGACCCCGCCTGCTTAAAGCCTGTGAACACTACGCATGGCCAAGTCCCGGGGAAGTCACTGGAGTGCCTGGTCCTGTTAACCCGGCCTGGGGGTATCTGGAGTTCACAGTCCTCTTGGTTCCTGTAGCCACTGAACCGGAAGCAGAAACCAAGAGTGTGGGGAGGACCAAGAATTCTGGAAATCGTAGTTATGGTGGCAGATGCATTGTGGGATTTCCTAGACACTAAAGCAAAGTGAGCCTGGAGCAAGTTACTATTCCATTGGTCTATATGTCTGTTCTTGCACCAGTACCTGGCGGTTCTGAGAACAGTAGCTTTGTAATATAACTTTATGTCTGGTATTGTGATCCCTCTGATTTTGTTCTTTTGTCTCAAGATTGCTGCAGCTATTCTGGTTTTTATTATTCTATACTAGTGGCCCAGTGCATGAATTTGTGCATAGGTGGGGTCCTGAGGAGTCAGGGGTGCTGGGATGCGATTGGCAATCGGCCCTCCTGGCAGGCAGTGGGACGCACTTGCCAGCCCAGATACTGGCTGATTTTATATCCTTTCTTTCTTGTGAAGCATTTAGGGAGAGGAAGTGGCTGCGGTGCCTGAGGCCTACTTTCAGGAGGCCAGCAGTGCTGTCAGGATCTTGCCAGAGGTGCTGGTGCATTGGTGCTTGGCCCATTCTCCAGAGATTGAACCTGCAGGACTACTGAGTGAGTGAGTGGCTGCCACCGGGCTGGTGGGCCACTGGGAAGGGTCGTTCAGCTGAATCGTGCTCCCGCTGTGGGAGCACACTGACCATCACTCCTGCATTGAACGTCTGCCCTGGTGGTCAGTGTGCATCATAGTGACTGGTCAACTGGTCATTTCAGTCATTCCAGTCGTTCATTCCTAACGGTCACTTAGGCTTTTATATATATGCTAGTACCCCTGCACATGAATCTGAGCACCAGTATCTCACCAGTAGCTTGCTGCAAACCTCTAAGCTCTCTGCCCACTACCCTGTCCTCTTGTAGCTCCCTCCACCCCTTGCCCCCCCTCATAGCTTGCTGTCCTGCCCCCTCCTATAGCTCTCTGCTGCCTGCTATAGCTCGCTGCCCCACCCTCCTGCTGATCTGTGATCTGGTCGTTACACAGTTGGTTGTTACGCTTCACTGCATAATGACCATTTGCATATTACATCTTTATTATATAGGATACATTTGTTAAGAGTTTGCTATGGTCTGTGAAATATGCTGTTGGTATTTTAATGGGGATTGCATTGAATCTATTGATTGTTTAGAGTAGTATATACATTTTGATGATGATTCTACTAATCCATAACACGGTATATTCTTTCACTTGTTTATATCTTTCTCTATCTCTTTTTTCAATGTCCTGTAGTTTTCTGAGTATGGGTCTTTTACCTCCTTAGTTAAGTTTATTAATAGGTATATTAAATTTTTTTTTTTTTTTGCAATGGTGAATGGGATTGGTTGTTTTTTTTTTTTTTTTTTTAGTTTCTCTTTCTGTGAATTCATTGTTGGTGTATAAAAATGCCATGTATTTCTTGGTGTTAATTTTGTATCCTGCTACATTGCCAAATACATTTATTGAATCAATTAGTTTTATGAGGGAGACTTTAGGGTTTACTATGTACAATATCATGTCATCTGTGAATAATGACAGTTTAACTACTTCTTTTCCAATTTAGATACCTTTTATTTCTTCTTCTTTTCTGATGACTATGGCTAGTACTTCCAGTACTATGTTGAACAGGAGTGGTGAAAGTATGCATCCCTGTTTTGTTCCTGTTCTCAGGGGAAATTATTTTAGTTTTTGCCAAATGGTGATGATGTTGGCTATAGGTTTGTCATATAAAGATTTTATTTTGTTGAAGTAGCACACCTCTATTTTCACTCTGCTAAGAGTTTTTGTCAAGAAAGGGTGTTGGATTTTGTCAAATGTTTTTCTGCACCAATTGATATGCTTATGTTACTTTTGTTGCTCAATTTGTTTATGTGATGTATCACATTTATTGATTTGTGGATATTGTACCATCCTTGCATCCCTGGAATAAATCTCACTTGGTCATGGTGTATTATCTTTTCTAATGTAATGCTGAATCCAATTTGCTAAAATTTTGTTAGCATCTATGTTCATCAGGAATATTGGCCTGTAATTCCCTTTCTTTGCAGTATCTTTATCTCATTTTGGGATTAGGGTCATGCTGGATCCATAGAGAGAGCTTGGAAGTGTGCCTTCTGCTTCAGTTTTTTGGAATAGTCTGAGAAGGATAAGTTTTAGTTCTTCTTTGGATGTTTGGTGAAACACCCCTGTGAAGCCGTCTGGCCCATGGCTTTTGTTTGCTGGAAGTTTTTTTATTACTCTTTCAATTTCATCAGTATTTATTGGCCTATTCAGGTTTTTATTTTTATTTTTCCTGATTGAGTTTTGGAAGCTTTTATTTTTCTAGTAATATGTCCATTTCATCAAGGTTGTCCAGTGTTGGAGTAGAGTTGTTTGTATTATTTTTTACGATCCTTTGTCTGTGGGTCGGTTGTTACTTCACCTCTTTCATTTCTGATTTTGCTTTTTTGGGTTCTCTCTCTTTCCTCTTGATGAACCTGGCTAAATGTTCATCAATCCTGTTTATTCTTTCAAAAAAGTAGCTCTTGGTTTTATTGATCTTTTGTATTGGTTTAATTTGTAGAGTTAGATAACTTATTACCAGTTTTTCTTGTTTTTTTGGATTTTTTTTTCGGTAGGCTTGTAATGCTATGAACTTCCCTCCAGGACTGCTTTCACATAGATTTTGGATTGCTGTGTTTTCATTGTCATTTGTTTCCAAGATGTTTTTATTTCTTCTTTGATCTCTTTGAAAACCCAATCATTGTTTAATAACATGCTGTTTAGCCGCCAAGTGTTTGAATTTTTAAATTATTTTTATTGTAGTTTATTTCTAATATTATGCCATTGTGGTCTGAAAAGATGCTTGGTATGATTTCAATCTTCTTGAATTTGGGGAGACTTTGCTTGTGACCCAGTATGTGGTCTATTTTTGAAAATATCCCATGTGCACTTGAGAAGAGTGTATATTCTGCAGTTTTGGGGTGAAATGTTCTGAAGATGTCAATTAAGTTCATCTGATCTACTGAGTCATTTAGAACTGCTGTTTCTTTGCTGATTTTTTGTTTAGACGATTTATCCAATAGTGTAAATGGGGTATTAAAGTCCCCTACTATGATTATATTGCTGTTGATCTCTCTCTTGATATCTTCCAGAAGTGTTCTTATGTATTTGGGTGCTCCTGCATTGGGTACATATATGTTTACCAGAGTTATATCCTCTTGTTGCATCAATCCCTTTAGTATTACAATGTGGCCTTCCTTATATCTTGTATGGTCTTCACTTTGAGGTCTATTTTGTCAGATATAAGTATTGCTACCCCAGCTTTTTTTTTTTTTTTTCATTTCCATTTGCCTGAAAGATATTTTTCCCCACCTTCACTTTCAGTCTGTGTGAGTCCCTTATTGTGAGGTGGGTTTCTTGTAGACAGCATATGTATGGGTCATGTTTTCTTATCCATTCAGCCAATGAATGTCTTTTGATTGGTGCACTTAATCCATGTATGTTTACGGTTATTATTGATAGGTAGTTATTTGTATTATAGATAGCCATTTTATTCTTTATGCCTGTGTTCCTTCTTTCCTTTATATTTCTTCTTTTTACAATAGTCCCTTTGGCAGTTTTTGCATTTCTGGCTTGGTAGTGATAAACTCCATTAGCCTTGTTTTGTCTGGGAAGTTTCTTATTGTCCCTTCAATTTTCAATGATAGCCTTGGTGGACAGAGTATTCTTGGATTCATTTTCATGCTTTGAATCATTTTGTATACTTCATTCCATTCTCTTCTGGCCTGATACGTTTCTGTTCAGAAATCATTCAATAATTTAATAGATGATTTCTTGTAAGTAACTTTCTGTTTCTCTCTTGCAGCCCTTAAGATTCTCTCTGTGTCATTAACATTTGCCATTGTAATTAAGACATGTCTTGGTATGGGTCTTTTTGGGTTCATCTTGTTTGGGACTCTGTGCTGATGTGACTTTTTTCTTCCCCAAATCAGGGAAGTTTTCTGTCATTATTTCTTCAAATAGGTTTTCTAATCCTTGCTCCTCTTCTTGCCCTTCTAGGGCCTCTATTATATAGATGTTGCTTTGTTTCATGTTGCCCCAAAGCAACCTTAATCTCTCCTCCTTCTTTCTAATTTTTTTCTCAGGTTGCTGTTCAGATTGGGTGTTTTCATTTTTTAGTCCAGTCCTCTAACTCACTGATTCAGTCCTCTGCTTCTTCTAGTGTACTGTTAATCTTTCATTGTGTTCTTTATTGTTGCTGTATAATTTTTCATTTACCCTTGATTATTACATATGTTGTTGATTTTCTCATCTAACCAGTTTAGGAACTATATGACCCTTACTCTGAATTCTTTCTCTAATGTATTAATTGCCTCAATTTCATTTATTTCCTTTTCTAGTGATTCTTACTTTTCTTCCCTTTAGGGGTTGTTTCTTTCTCTCCCTATTTTTGCTGTATCTTTCTGGCCCTGGGTCCTGCTTGGGTCCAAAGGGTTGAAGCCTCTAGCAGTCCAATGATCCCTGACTTGATAGCCTGGAGGCTGGGTCTTCCTTCAGATTTACATCTTTATTATCTCTGCTCTGAGTTGTACTCTATTCTCCCAAGGTTCTGGTCTCTCAGCTGTCCCTTTCTTGTGGTTGTCAGGGGCGTGTGCACATTTCTGGTTTGCAACTCCCTGTGAAGGGGCAGAGCCCTCTGGTATGTAAGTCACTATGTGGCTCCTGCACCAAAGGCAGGATGGTGCCCTAGATCCCTCTGCAATGCACTTGCAGTTTGGTCCTGTAAACTGTGGCTGGGAATACCAGGTTGTACCAGTAGCTCTGTCCTGATTCAGGGGATAGGGCACATGCCAGGTGAAAGTGCTGTCTGTGCAGGGGTTGGGGCATGCACGGCTCTTGTCAGGGTTGGGGGCATAGCACACACTGGCCAAAGGCTCTGTTTGTGCTGGTGGCGTGGTATGGGCTGGGTGAGAGCTCTGTTCTGGGTCCAGGAATGGAGCAGGGTGTAGAGTACCCCTGGCTTACACTCACAGTGTGGGGACCTGAAGTGCAGGATCCCTGGATGCTGGGTTTGGGCTCTGGTTAGGAGGCACAGCTTGGGATGTCTGTCTGGTGTGCACTCACTGCAGCCTTCTGGGACCTGCATTGTGGTACCAGGCTGATCACTGCCGGGCACGGTGGTGGTTCCACGTGAGTTATGGTTGCCAAGTGGCTCCCTGCACTGGTCTGGGGGTGGCATCTGAGGTCTAAATGTTGTTGTGGCAGCACTCCTGGCCTTCATTTCTACAAGGTAGTGTGGGTTCTGAGCCAAAGCTGAGCTGGCCTGGGGCACTATCAGGGGCCCCCCCTCTAGGAGAGTCCAATCTGCCAGACTCTGGGACTCCTAAATTATCCATCTGTCCCTCATTCACCCACACACACTACACATGTCCACACACATTCCTCTAACTCTTAGTCTGTCACACATTCTCCCTCCCTGCTGTCCTGTTGGCTGCCTTGTTCCAAGTCTGTTTTTAACTTTTTAAAATTTTTTTAATGGTTGCATTTTAATGTTGTAATTAAGCTATGGCTAGAATCAATTACTTTCTTTTAATTATGGAAAATATCCTTACATGATAGATTCATATGTCCTAAAGTGAATTTGTCATTAACTCAACTCTTCATGTTTTAGAAATAAATATATATTTATGCTTTAGGAAACACTAAAAAATGGCTTATCTCAAAAAAATGGCTTATCTACCAAGCATTTTTACATGATGACTGCTTTGTTATTTTATTGAATAATGTTTCTATTTTTGTTTAGTTTTCCTGATAAACTTTAATAGTGTTATATGGGTAAGTGAACATATTAAAAGGAAAATTCAACTTTTCTAGAAACCAAACTCCTTTTTTGTTAGGCTAAATATGGAAATAAATATACTTTTTTTTCATTGATTGATTTTAGATAGAGGAACAGAGAGAGAGAGAGATTGATTTGTTGTCTAAGTTATTTATGCATTAATTGTTTTATTCTTTTCTTTATCTTTTTATATATAATTTTATTGATTGCAGAGAGGAAGGGAGATAAAAACATCAATGATGAGACAATCATTGATTGGCTTCCCCCTTCATGTCTCCTACTGGACACCCAGCTTGCAATCTAAGCATGTGTCCTGAATGGGAATCAAACCTTGACTTCCCAGTTCATAGGTCAACACTCAACCACTGAGCCACACCAGCAGGCTCATTGATTTATTCTTGTATGTGCCTTGACCAGGGATCAAGTCTACAACCTTGTCAAATGGAGATGGTACTCTAACCAACGGAACTATCCAGACAGGCCTGGAAATTAAAATACTCAATAGTCACTTCAGTTTCATCAGGAGACCAAAGGGGTTAGCAGCTACTGAATGTACACAAATGTCCTTGGGAGCCTGGCCATGTAGGGGAGGTAAAAAGGACAACTGCCTATTGTCCTGATTTATTGAAGGCAGAATTAGTGCCATTTTGGTGTTTGTTTATCCAGTGTCTTGCATCTAGCAAGTATTCAATAAATACTGATGAACCAAATAAACAAATTAGTGGAAGAAATCACAGCTTTTTGTTTCTCCATAGATGAAACTATACCACAGATTAGATTTCATAGATTTTAAAAACAACATTCTCAAGCATTTTGTTTTGTATTCTGTGGGGAAATGACATATAAGATGTGGTCCCTGGTCTCAAAATCTTATGCAGTGCGATATAACATAAATACTTGCAAACTTCAGGTCTGGCCATCATGGCTCAGTGTTTGTGTGTTGACCTATGATCCAGGAGGCCACCTGGTCTAGGACCTGCTTAGGTTGCATGCTTTATCCCCAGTGGTGTGTGTGCTGGAGGAAGCTGATCAATGATTATCTCTCATCATCCATGTTTTTATCTCTCTCTCTCTCACCCTTCCTCTCTAAAATCAACAAAAATATATTTAAAACAAAATACTTGCAATATTCTATAGTCCTCCCATCCCTTTTAAACTGACCTATTTAGAAGTTCTGAAAATTATTGTAGAAATATTACTTGGAGCATACAGCTTATGCCAAATATGAAACTGTCCTTGATATGAAAACTCCTGAGTCTGAGTGATCAGTTCAAGCTGGATTGGCAATGGAAAGCTTTTAAAGAATCAGTAATGTATTACTAGTTTTGAGGAATAGATATAGTGAGTTTAGACTCTAGACTCTAGAGGAAGAAAACAGGGAATTCCGTCTGTTTGATGGAATGGTAATCAAAAGTATCATGTTAGTGAATCAGTTCTGTTTTGTGATCTTCAATAAATTAGTTCAGGGAATGGAGTACTCATTGATAAAGCTAAACATAAGGATAGAAACAAGTTAGGTTGAACCTTAAAATAAAGATTATGAAAACAGTAATTTCTTATATTTGATTTTGATTTGAAAACAATATATGTTAAAATGCTATTATAGTTAACAGACTTTGTGCCCAAATTCATTTTTTTTTGTTTTTAATTTTATTATCTTTCTTTAATCCTCACCTGAGGATATGTTCCTTTTCAATTTAAATTCTTTATTGTTGAAAGTAGTACATACTGTGTTGCCTTGTTCCTGCCTCCTTTCTTGCTATTTTCTTAAATAATTTATGCTCAATTTTCTTCCAAAGGTAGACCCAGTAGCAAAGTATTAGCATTGTGTCTTTAAGAATAATAAGAATATTATAGAAAGGAATTAGAATCTATAAGAAATATGCTACACACAGGTGAAAATTGGCCCTGCCAAAATACATATAATTCAGAACAGAATCTCAGCATATGTGATACAGCAATATCAATAATGCTAAGGTCATAGAAAAAATTCAAAGGGAAGGAAAATAAGAAAATATCCCCTTAAAGATTATGTTAATTTTCAATTTGGAGAACAAAATGAACATTTGAAATAAAGTAACTATGAGCTTATTAGTTTTACATGCATTGTTTTAACTGTCAGTAATAACCTGACAGAAAAGGAAAAGGAAAATTGATGATAACATGTCAACAAGGGACTAAATGTCTAGGGTATTTAACTTGTAAATAACTAGCTAATAAAATGTAGTCACCTTGGAAAAATTCATTAATATTCTCAGCTATCCCAAAGGAAAATGTCATGTACAACAATTGGTTTTCATGTCCTTTCCTTTAAACAGTAGTAATACAAAAAAGACCATAGAGCATTTTCCTCATTGCTCCTTCTTTATGAGCATATGTCTAAGATTTACTTGTATATCAGGAAAGATGTAAAATATTTTCCAAAATTTATGTTCTTTATTTCTACTAAAATAGGTCTTAGAAAATTCTAGTTGTCATGAATCTTTCAAAAAATTCTAGCAAATTGTTGTTAGAAAGAATTTCAGTCTTTGTACTTATATTGCCATCATAAAATAATGTATATGATGCCAATCAATGTAGAAACACACAATGAATCAAGTGATTGATTTAAATTTCTGTTTAAAAATTGTTATTGAAATTAAGATGTAGGCTTAAATTTTTGACATCTGAATTGCCACATCTTTCTCTGATATTCCTAGTTCAAGGTTAGTCTACTATGTCATCAAACCTCAGCCTCACCTGTTATTCTAACTCTTGTATTAATTCTTGTTTTCCATCAACATGTGCTTGTTTACAAATTATTACTTCTACTGGAATAAATCTTTCCTTCTACAGTTTCATAGCATTTTGATTAAACTTCTCTACATTCCCATAATTGTTGTCTTACATTGTGTTCAAAGATTGTGTACCATATTCTCTATGTTAGGATTGCTTGTGTAAGATCTTATGTCTATACTTATATTGTGAAATCTGCTTAGGGTAAGAACAAACAAAAAACAACATAGCTTTTCTTTTTAAAAAATTTCCAACTATTTATATAAAAAAATGACAAAAAAATTAAATTAGTTATTTAATTTTTCCTTTAAGTCTAATCAATTAATATCTTTGCTATTACTAAGGGTAGAATTGTTTCACTATATTGCAACAAGCACAATTTGTAACTTGTTTATGCATATTTTTGTTAAAATGGCTCTCCCATCTATCAAAAATATAAGCTACATGAGGTCAGAGACTACGTTGTCTTTTCATCCTTGCTTATTTTTTTACCTTAAATCTCATAAAATATACCTTCTTCTTGGTGCAGAACCTCATAATTATTAAATTTAGTTAAACAAATAATTTTTTTTAAAGCAGAGATAGATTCAAGTGAAGGAGATCATAAATAACCAGATGATTACAGCCAGTGTTATAATAGAGATTCCAGGGCCAGGCACAGCACACTTTCTGGCACATAGTCCATCATTAATTGTGCATTCGAAGGAAAGAATGAAGGGCGGAAAGACGGTGGAAGGGAGGAGAGTAAGGCAGAGAGGGGAGAACTTTTCTTATCTTGACATTCACAAACCACAGAAATTTAAATTTACCAACTATGTCATTCTTTATATATATATTGATTTCATAGAGGAAGGGAGAGGGAAAGAGAGATAGAACCATCACTGATGAGAGAGAATCATTGATTGGCTGCCTCCTGCATGCTCCCCCAGTGGGGACTGAGCCCAAAACCAAGGCATGTGCCCTGAACTGGAATTGAACCCTGACCCCCTGGTTCATAGGTTGAGGCTCAATCACTGAGATACACTGGCCAGGCCCAATGATGTCATTCTTGCATGTGATTTTGCCTCAGAAATACGACATATATATATATAAACGTTACAGTTTGCATAACATTTAAGGAATTGTAAATTTACTAGCATGACTATCCTAAATCTACAATCTCCAAGTCAACTAAATAAAACTAATGTTTTCTTTTATTCCACAGACAATAGCACCTTTATTTGAAATTATTTCAAGGTAATTTTCAACTCTAATAAACTTCAAAACATATCCTTTATTGGTTTAGCAAGTTAGTTTAATAAGCATGCATTCTTCACAGCATTGTACCTGGCCTTGCTCAAGGTAATAGAAATTCAAAGAAAGGAAGACAAAAGTACGCATTCTCAAGGATCTCACATCTACTTAGGTTTCTGTTAAGTGGTTGTTATTGCACATTTTTTCTCCTTTCTCCTCTTTCTTTTTCTCATTCCCCACCTCTCTCCTGCTTCTCACCCATCTCCTTCTCCTGCTTTCTCATGGGCTTGGGTAAATCTAATTGCTGATAAAGTGAGAATTAGATTCCTCTGTTAAACATTAGTAGTCTCAGCTTCATAGTCTTATCTGCAGCAAGAAATCTATAGTTATAGCAGATTGCAAGTTATTCTACACAAATACTTAAAGCATTAGTTATCTAAACGTTTTCAAGTGCTACAGGTCTTAAAATATTAATGTATTTAGATTATAAGGATTATAAGTGACCCAAGAGAGGCCTTGTTTACCATCATCTTAAAATGGATCTCAGGGAAACCTCAAGGGTGTATGTGTGTGTGTGTATATATATATATATATATATATATTCCCATCTTCCTGATGTGCTCAGATTTATATGCAAAGCTCCTATTAGCATTAAGAAGTTATACATATACATAGATGATTGTTTTTATATATTTACTCAGGGCTACCTCTTTCCAGTGCTTTCTATCATAACTAATGTTCAATAAAGGCTTTTAAGCTGTGTTTCCTCAGCCAAAGGAATTTGGAAGATTTACTAGACCCAAAGCATTCAGATATATTCATCACAAGCTACAATCATCCAAGTCAGTATATAACATGTTTTAATTCTCTAATTTTTGTCACAGTTTTGTTTTTTCTGGGCTATTTTTCTTCTTCCAACTCCTATTTAACTTGTTTATATATATGATTTCAAATGTAAATGAAATATTTTTGTTTGCATATCCATGAAAAAAACTGTAATTAGTTTTAATTTCTCTAAATACTTGAGGTCTCCTTGCTATTTCTTATTCCTTGTAATTAATACAAGGAAGAGCTGCATTATGAATGGTCTGAATGTTTGTGTTCTTCCCAAATTCACATGTTGAATCCCATCCCCCAAAATGATAGTATTAGGAAGTGAATTTTTAAGAGGTGTTTCAGTTATGATTGTGGAACCTTCATAAATAGAATTAGTGCCATGTAAGGAGGCTCCAGAGAGTTCTCTAGGCCCTTCTACCATGTGAGAGCACAAGGATTCCACAACCTGGAAAAGGTGTCTTACCAGAACAAACTATGTTGGCACCTTGATCTCCAGCTTCCAGAATGCTTAGCTGTGAGAAATAACTTGTTGTTCATAACACTTGGCCTGGCGGCCAGTGGTGTTTTGTCATAGAGTCTGAATGGACTGAGAAGTCCTTGGACACCACCTGGAAGCTATAAGTTGTGCCCTCTGAAGTATAGTGGCCTGGGTCTTCTAATGTTGGGAGTCAAAACTAGAGTTTAATGTAGTTGCCACCCAAGCAGCTGGTCTATAGAGCTGTGAGAAATCCTGCCCATATGCTTCATTTGAGCACTATAAATGAATAAAAATAGTATATTCTCAAGTTGACATAGAGCATAAATCTTGTTATTTTTGTGCCCATAAAAGGGTCAAATATATACGGGGGAGGGGTGGGGAATTAAAATATATAGTAAATAGTTGAACCAAAATATATTTTTATGAGAATCACTTAAATTGTCCATCCTAGTGTCCTTGGAATTAAAGCAAATTGGGATACTCTATTTGTTTTGAGTTGCTGTTTTATCTGCTGCTGTCTTTGCTTTGTAAATGCACAGGAACTCTTCATTGATCTCTTTTTCCTCTTTGGTCAGTGTCACTTGGAGCAGAGGAGGTGCTAAGAAGACTTGACTGAGGAGGAGCAGACATGATATAATTTTTGCAATGCTCTTTCTCATATCTGTTCCTATAGTGTTACCCACACTGCCCACTATTTGAAGTCTCTGACATGCATCACTAATTAGAAAATCCATAATAGAATAGAGAGACCAAATAAACACTGGGGCATTCTCTCTTGGTTTTATAACTCCTACCATATATGAATTCACATCACTATAGTTTTTCAAGTACATGCCCATTCTAAATGCTTATGTAGGCATTGAATGTTTGATGTAATTTGAGACTAAGGAATAATGTACCTTATAATGTATGTTATCAAAGTTAAAACAAAATATTTTATAAAATCTTTTTAAAACTGAGAGAGTGATTATGAGTTAGTAATTTGAATGAAAATCTTTCATAACCATTAAAATGTCATTTGTAATATCTTAATTTAACATGCAATGTAGTTTTCTATTCTCTATGAGCAAATATATATGAGAACTGTCATAGTTTATCTTTAGTCCTTGTTCTCCAAAACTTAATTTTACATAATAATAATAACTTACACACAAGATATTGAACTTCTAATATTTCAGGTACTGTTTTAGGTGCATTAAAATATATTGAATTGTTTAACATTCACAAAAGCTTAATAATGTAGGTACTATTTTCATCTCCATCCCCTTTTTTCTGTTTTGGAAATGTAAGCACAGAGATATTGAGTGATTTTCCCCATTCAAATCACACAGCAAGTAAGTGGCAGACTTAGAATGAACACCAAATATAATAGCTCTAAAGTTATTGCTTTTACTAGGTCAGCAACATTGACTATTCATCTATCAGAGAGAATTTTTAAGAACAGTATTAAAAAGACTGGTACAGCTATAGTAGGAAGTGCTGAATTTAATATACAAAAGACCAAAAAGAAATTTTATGAAATGTATACCCATCACCAATTATAATTTACTCAAGGAGACTTCACATCATTTCAGAAAAAAATCTATATTTTCTTCACATGTACCTGATTTTGAACACCAGTATAATTTATAGAAGGGCAAATGCTTTTGAAGCCTCTGATATAAGGAAGACAGTCTGGTAGTCAGTCTAATTGATATGCTTTGCTTTGTTGAAGCATCAGCCCAATGCTACAAGTAATTTTCTGACAATCATGTTTCATAAGAAAATAAATTAAGGTTCTCAGAGGTTAATCAAGGGCGTTTCAAGGTAATACACCAGTTACCATGGTATTGGGATTCAAATCTAGGTCATTCTAACTCCACAAAGCCACTTTAGAACTTCTACAATGATCAGGGATAGACTGGAAGGTCTTACAGCTCTGGCTCTAAACCCACTTCTTATCACACTAGTCAAATAAGAGTTCTACCTTTTATCTAATAAAATCCTATTTCTTTTTATGAAACTTCTTCTTGATGATAGACTTTAATTGTCACTTTCTCTGTTAGAATGTGAGCTGTAAAAGGGTAATAACTTTTTGTTTTTGTTGTTGAAGGAAAAGGTGCATGAATAGCAACTAAAGAAACTTGTATTAAGGCAAGAAATACATCAGAGATTATTTTAAGATAGAAACTACCAAAGAAAGCTTAATACATGGTATCGACCTCAAGGTCAACTTTAGTGTTCTGGTTGATGTCTTCTTGGAAAAGCTTTTTAAGTTTTCTTTAAATATAACTTTTTATATTTTAGATTAAAATGATTGCATTACAATTAATTAATTACATTTCATGTAATAGAATAAGTAAAGACATTAGGTATAGGGATGGCAAGTATCAAATTTCCAGAAAGATAATGATATGCTTTGCACTTTTACTTTGCATCTCATAGGAACAATAATAACCTATACTAATAGAAGCCTAGATGGCCCTCACGCCCTCGTGTCATCACAACATGGCCACCCCCACGTTGTCCCAAGATGACTGTCCCACATCATCATAAGATGGCCACTACGAGATGGCCACCACACGATGACTGCCACAAAATGGCCATCACAAGATGGCCTGCAGGGGAGGACAGTTGGGGGGAACCAGGCCTGCAGGGGAGGGCAGTTGGAGGTGACCAGGCTGGCAGGGGAGGGCATTTGAGGGCAACCAGGCTGTCAGGAGAGGGCAGTTGGGGGCAATCGGGCCAGCAGGGAAGGGCAATTGGGCATGATTGGGCATGTAGTAGAGCAGTGAGGCATCAATCAGGCTGTCAGGGGAGTAGTTAGGGGGTGATCAGGCTGGCAGGCAGAAGCAGTTAGGGGCAATCAGGCAGACAAGCAGGCAAGCAGTTGGGAGTCAGCAGTCCTGAATTGTGAGCAGGATGTCCGACTGCCTGTTTAGGCCTGATCCCTCGAGGGGTCCCAGATTGGAGAGGGTGCAGGTTGGGCTGAGGGACACCCCGCCCCTGTGTATGAATTTCATGCACCAGGCCTCTAGTGATTATATATATGCTTGTTTTTCTAGATCCTAAGGCAGCCACAGAAAGATCAGCCTGGTGATTCAGGTATGTTTAGGTTGCTGCCAGATATGTCAATTTGTGACAATGCCCTGTGGATGGGACTTTTGAGGAACTTAAACAACTCATTTTGCTCCTCCCATTGCTGTTAGCCTGCTGGATTTTATAGGTACATGGTTGCAAGGCAGTTGATTTTCAAGGCTTCCACAAAACTGTAAGGGAAGAGAATAGGAAGAGTTCACCATAAAACATCATAAACTTTGCTTTTTTTAAAAATCTACTTTGCAATTTCCTGATAACATGACATGAGAATCTTTTCGAATACCCATTTGCCAACTGTATATCTTCTCTGGAAAGATGTCTGTTCAAATCTGTGCCCAATTTTTAATTATGTTGTTTGTTTTCTAATTATTGAGTTTTAAGATGTCTTTGTATATTTTGGTTAATAGTCTTTTATGAAATGTATTTTGCATATATTTTCTCAAATTCTGTAGCTTATCTTTTCTCTCTGTCAATGGTGCTTGTCAAAGAGCAGAACGTTTTAGTTTGAATGAAATCAAATTTACCAATTTTTCCTTCAAAGACTGTTCTTTTGGTATTGTTTCTAAAACATCATTGACAGATGAAACATCATCTTGATTCTACTATTTTTTAGGAGTTTTATAGTTTTACATTTTTATTTAGGTTTGTGATCAATTTTAAAATATTTTCGTGTGTGACAGATATAAGATCTGTATGTAGGTTATTACTATTATTATTTTGGCCAGAGATTTTTAAAAATATATTTTATTGAATTTTACAGAGAGAAAGGGAGAGGGAGAGAGAGTTAGAAACATTAATGAGAGAGAAACATCAATCTGCTGCCTCCTCCACACCCCCTACTGGGGATGTGCCCGCAACCAAGGTACATGCCCTTGACCAGAATCAAACCTGGGACCCTTGAGTCCACAGGCCGATGTTCTATCCACTGAGCCAAACCAGTTAGGGCCAGAGATGTTCAAATATCATTATGAATATCATTCATCACTTTTTAACTTTCACACACACACACACACACACACCTCATTGTTAGATTACATAATATCTCATAAGTACTTCTACCAAACCTCTATATTTGCATTCCATTCCTATGGGGCCTCTTTTAGTTCTTGTAAAGGTACATATTCCCGAGTACTGTAGGTCCTTTGCCCCACACAATAAATATGTTTCAATGTCTACCTTTTTGCTTATTTAAATCTTCTGTTAGGTAGCAGCAAAATTATTTGTCATGGAAACTTTTTACCAGATTTTTGTTTGTGCCTCCCCAATTTACTCAAATATTCAAGTGCTTCTCATAAACTCTCCCCGCCCCTCTCTCCATATATATACTGAGTAGCCAGATAATTATGACTACCCCATCAGTACTTCGTTGGGCCACCTTTTGCCTTCAATACTTCAGCAATTCTTCTTGGCATTGACTCCACGAGATGTTGAAAGGTGATGCGAGGAATCTGACACCAGCCTGATGAATAGCATTGTCCAGTTCTGTGAGATTTGATGGTGTGGAACCAGCTGCCTGATGGCTCTTTTAACTTCGTCCCACAAATGCTCAATTGGATTGAGATCTGGTGATTGTGGGTGCCACCTAAGCAAGGTAAAGTCTCCCTCATGTTCCTGAAACCACTCCTGCACAATACGAGCACTGTAGCATGGCGCATTGCCTTGTTGGAAGAAGCCACCTCCATTGGGATACACCATCAACGTGTTAGGATGAACTTGATCAGCAAAGATACTTAGGTATGTTGTGCTGTTCAGAAATTGTTCCACATGAATTAAAGGGCCCAAATCATGCCAGGAAAACATGCCCCAAACCATAACACTGCCCCCACCAGCTTGAAGGGTTGTACTCATGCATGTGGGGTGCATGCTTTCATGCTATTTCCACGAAATTCTCACTCTGCCATCTGCATGATGCAACTGGAAATGTGATTCATCAGACTACATGACTTTTTTTTCCAATGCTCGATTGTCCAATCCTTGTGTTCCTGTGTGAATTGGAAACGTTTTATCTTGGTAACTGCAGACAACAAAGGTGTTCGAACAGGCCTTTGGCTTCCATATTCTATATGATGCAGTGTACTGTTAATTTGCCTACAAACATCAGGTGGTCATAATAATCTGGCCACTCAGTGTGTGTGTGTGTGTGTGTGTGTGTGTGTGTAACCAGAACCAGTTATAATGTGACATTTATTTATATAGTTTGTCCATTAATTTCCCTTGCCCTCACTAGAAGATAAGAAACCTGAGTACAGAAATTTTGTTTGTGGTTTAGTGTTTCATTTTATTGCTTTTACCATTATACTGTTACAGTGTAAAGTATGTAATATTTTTTTAAAAGCACTAATCTAGTGTAAGATATATAATATTTTGTTAAAAGTATTGTTTTTATAAAAAAATAATTGCTGAGAAGGCTCTTGGTTTCCTCCTGTAGTTAGTGTAAATGTCTTTTTATTATGAAGGTATTCTATGATCTTTCAAACTAAATGTATTTTCTAATGTAAACTCTCTTAAGCGCAATTAGCTTTCTTCAAGACACATACACATCAAAGAAACTATATCTGTAGTTTGTGTTATAGTTTAATGTCTATTGAGCCCACTGTGCTCCTTGGTGGAATTTAGTAATGTAAGTTATATTAGAACAGGACCAAATAGATGCAGTGATCCAGAATAACTGGCTATAATTGCTTAGCACAATGTCCAGTATGTACAGGGCAGCAGGGCATATATATATGGCTGGAATGTGTAGAAAAAATATAAAAGAATAAAGGAAGAAAGAAGGATCAAAGAAAGATCAGAAATATACATTAATTCATCAGAACCAAGTTTAATTATCTCTTTATCAAATATTACCTGCATGTCCTTAGGCAATTTGCCTAATATATTTGATATTGTTTTCAAAATATTATTAATAATTAACTTATTTATTCAATGTCAGACAGATATCAGGTGTTTGATTCCTCTTATCTCTTTTTACTTGCAATACTTATTTTAAGAAATCCTCTACACACTCTATTTTCATCAACAACTTTTTTCTTCCATTTTACAGGATACATCTCAAAATTTTTTATGCTGTTGATTTCCATATTGAACTACTAACCACATTATATTCTATATTAACTCTTCTGTTTAAAACAAATGATCATATTATTAGTATAGCAGAGTAGAATATAGTTCAATTTTTGTCGACGACAGGAAAGGAGAAATAAAGAGCCTTGGCAAAGTTGCACCCCCCACAAAAGCACAGTTTTAGGAGGGGGGGTGCATCCTGGCATTATGGACAGATGTGATAAAATAATAAACGCACAGACACTAATGTCAATAAGGAACATGACATATGAGGGTTATCTTACTATTTTAATTAGGCTTCTCAATAAAATCCAATTCCAGGGTATTTGCATTGCGTTCTCTTGTTTCCAAATATACATTTATCCCTGTCTTTAATTCTGGTAAACCTTTGAACCCTAAACACTTTTCCAACCTCTCTCTCTCTCTCTCTCTCTCTCTCTCTCTCTCTCTCTCTCTCACACACACACACACACACACACACACACATTCCTTTTCCAAAAGCATGAATCCATTTTATTTTTTAAATATATTTTATTGATTTTTTTACAGAGAGGAAGGGAGAGGGATAGAGAGTTAGAAGCATCGATGAGAGAGAAACATTGATCAGCTGCCTCCTGCACACCCCCTACTGGGGATGTGCCCCAACCAAGGTACATAGCCTTGACTGGAATCGAACCTGGGACCCTTGAGTCTGCAGGCTGACGCTCTATCTACTGAGCCAAACTTGTTAGGGCAGCATGAATCCATTTTAGATAATCCTAACATCCCAATATAAAAGGTTAAACACAGTAGCTTAGAGACTTATGAAAAGGATAAGATTATCGTAATGAATTAGTATGAAGAATAGACAAGAAACAGAACAAGTAGGGAATTAGTTGAAATAAGAGACAGTCTTAGAAATGCTCTGCACCTGCCTGGTTATCTTAAAACTGTGGTGATATCTAGGTGAAGCTATCAACTTCAGTCTCCACTGCATCCTTTTCTGAATTGCTACATAGCAACCATTTTTCAGCTACAAAGAGTTCCATCCTTTTTGTTTTTCACTTGGGTGAAAATCCTCTACTCCAAAACAGCACTGCACAGGTTCTGAAACTATTCCTGTTCCAGATGAATGTGAACGTATCCATGAATCACACATGCCCTCCAATATATGCATATTATTTTACTAGAAACACTTAAGTATAGGTAAATCAGAGCAGAGATACAGGGAATTCTAATTATATTAGATATATGGGTCACTATCTGTCACATAGGGTAACATACTTAACTATTGAGTTCAATCTGATAGAGCAACTTTATAATTTAGAATTGCCTTAACTCTTATGGGAGGGAGTTTTGTAGGTAAGAGCTGCTGTATGGATGATTGCTGTAGTTGAGGAAACACTAATACAAATGTAACCATCATGCCAAACCTGATGTAAAGAAATGAGTGAATTATCTTAGTTTTCAGGTGAATTAAGCATTTGAGGATACCATAGCATCACATTATTATAATACTTTTATTATTATTAGTGATTAACACTAACTCAGGGCTCTGGAATAATGAATGAATGTGAGAAAGTTACCACTGAGTCTGAATACTTGCCTAAAATATTTCAATAGTTACAAATAATTTGCTTCAAGAGGATTACTTTATAAGTGTTTCTTTAATTTTGAATGTACATTCTTCAATCCATTTAAACATAGCTTTAAAATATTTTATCAATATGGAAAAATATGTAATGACTAGATTTTTAAAAAAAATTTACTATTTAGTAGGGTCACAACACTATTAAATATTTCCAGGTTATTCATTCAAGTATAATTTATGTTCAAAATGAGCAGATGACTAGTACAGAGGCAGAGGTTTCTACAGAACAGAAACTCCATGTTTCTGATTTGACATCTGTATTCTTTTATTGATTATTGTAAGAGTTATAGAGTTGCCATAGTCATCAAACCTCCATTCAGGTTTAGGATTATATAGATGCATACAGATAAGAAATGTTATAAAATGTGTGTAGATAGAAAATCAAACTTTATGACACTTATTAAAGTATAAAGTAAAAAAACAACTGTGTTATAACTTTTACAATCACAATGAAGGAATAAAAATGAGTAAAGTGATACTGAGAAGCAATGGCCTTGCAAAGCCTTGTACTTATACCCAAAAAGAATAAATAATGCAAAATTTCTAGGGGCAAATAGCAGTACCTGAGAGATCAAAGGTATCTGAAACACAACAAATTCTAAGGTACTAATCTCCACTTCACCTTTCAAAAACACACAGATTTATGAATTATATATAAACTTTAAGAGTTTGAATTTTATTTATTCGGTCATTATACATGCTTTCATTTAATTTAAATTTACCCCTAAGAATATTTTATAAAAATTCCTCTGACTGTTAAATAGCTAACACAGAGATAACTTCTTTAGTAAGCAAATATAAATACACAAGGGAAAAGAAAGGTATTAAGTATTTTTCAAAATAAATAGTGAAAGGATACAACATTTAATATATCAGCAGACTAATTTTCAGAATTAAAGTATACTGAAAACAGTGTATTTACCAGAGGGACAAAGTTAGGAAGTAAAATATTGAGTAATGAGACCAAATGATCTTGGCTAAGGTAGAATGGCACTAAACATTATATTTCTTACTGTCCAATGTAGATTGAATATCAACTAAGATAGAATAAAAAGTGTTATATTAGCTAGTAAAATGTGATTCTGTTCAGATAAGGAACTGTAAGAGCACCCACCTTTTCTTTTAAAATATAATGTATAATTTCAAAGAGATATCATGGTGCATATACTACAAAGAGTCAATTGAAAGTTTAACACAGTAATGCAATCTGAAAGAAGACTGGATTAGCAGCCTTTTAAAATATTGCCTTTGTTCCTGACCAGTGCAACTCATTTGGTTGAGCATTGTCCTGCACACAGAAAGATTGCCAGTTTGACTTCCACTTGGGGCATATCAGCCAGGTTGCAGGCTCCATCCCCAATAGGGGACTTGCAGGAGGCAGTTTTGCTCTCACCTCCATGCTTCTCTTGCTCCCTCTCCCTTCTTTTCTCTCTAAAAATTAATTTATTAAAATGCAATTGATGTAAATGAGTTAAAAATAAACATCACAACAGTAATTAATTATAATTGCACAATTATTATGTGTCAGTCATTGTGCTAAATTATTTATATGCATTATCTAATTTAACACTCAAGCATACTTTGTGTTGTATTGTACTTTGAAGTCTTTATTTTCATTGTCACTATTTTTCATATGAGAAATCTGTTAGAAAATTTGAGTAAATGTCCTTATGTTCACAATATTTGAATCTAAATGGCATGAATCCAAAGGCATTTCATATTTTTAAAATAGCATAAAATGCTTTTATAAAACTTAAAGATTATATAAATGTTTAAAAGAGGATTTTCTACCCTAAAATTCTGCTTTTCAGGAACAATTGAAACTAATAGTTTGTTTTAATAATCCAGTAATTTAATATGCTACTTACCTTCCCCTCAACAAAGTCAGCACTCTGTTTTATGTGTCAGTGCACCAGAATGTTCTATTATAGTCTATTTTAATTATCCTATATAATAAAAGCCTATTGACCGAACGGCAGAACAACCAGAACGACCGGTTGACCAGTTGCTATGATGCACACTGACCACCAGGGGACAGGCGCTCAACCCAGGAGCTGCACCCTGGTGGTCAGTGCGTTCCCACAGTGGAAGCAACACTCAGCTGACAGGGATGAGTGGCTGCTCCTGCCCCCCACCAGTGCACAAATTCTGTGTACCAGGCCTCTAGTATTACTATATTTGTAGAATGCAGTTTTTTAAGATTAAAAAAAAAGTACCTACTATTTTGAAATATAAGGTCCCAGAGATTTTACTAAAATAGACATTGCTTTTCAATATTTGTCTTTTTTCTTCCTTGGCTTTCCATTTCCTTAGTTTTATATTTTAAACTTATAGTACTTACTGTGATTTTGTGCTTATTAAGTTTAATTTTATCATTTGGTAATTTTGTTATCTCTTTCTTTATCAGATAAGTTCCATAATTGAAAATGTCTTCATATATATCTTAATTAAATTAAACTCCCCCCATTAAATTCTATATATTTAAATTACTGTATTCTGGAAATGAATATTAGCATGGAAAAAGCAAGTTCAGAATGATATTATACCTTTACTAGAGCCCTGGTGCAAGAATTCGTGCACCAGTGGGGTCCCTTGGCCTGGCCTGTAGAATTGGGCCAAAACTGGCTCTCTGACATCCCCCGAGGGATCCCAGATAGTGAGAGGGTTCAGGCCAGGCTGAGAGACCCATTGGTGCATGAACAGGGCCAGGGAAGGATGTGGGAGGTTGGCTAGCTGGGGAGAGACTGTGGGAGGGCTCCAGGGCATGTCCAGCCCATCTCACTCAGTCTTGATAGGCCATATCCCAGAAGCAAGCTAACTTACCAGTTGGAGCGTCTGCTCCCTGGTGATCAGTGCACGTCATAGCAAGTGGTTGAGTGGCCTTAGCATATCATTAGCAAATTATGCTTTGATTGGTTGAATGGACGACCAGACACTTAGCATATTGAGCTTTTATTGTACAGGATACCTGGTAGGTATTTTGGTACTTTTATTAGTTTTTATTAAAATTGAAATTTGGTAATTTTATCAACATATATTTCAATATAAATCAATTTTTATGAAATATGTTGGTGTTTAACATACATATGCAATAAGTATTTAATTTGATAATTTTATTCAATATAGTTCAGTTTTTTCATTGTTTTCTATTTCAGGATCACCTATTATATGCATGTTGAAGTTTTATGTTACCTCATGAGTTGCGGTTTAGCATAAAAGTTAAAAATGTATACTCAGATGAAAGCCAGATTAGGTTTTCATGACAGCTCCATAATTTTGCTGCTGTGACCATAGGTTAATTTAGTTAATCTATTTGTGCCTCAGTTGATACACTGAGATTATTCACTGTATGGGGAAAATGATAAGATGATTTTCCTCAGAAAATTTTTGTGATGATTAAATAAGTTAATATATGTAGAGTGTTTAGAACATAGCCAAGACTATGCTCATTAGTATGTACATTTTAGCTATTATTATCACTGCTCTCTGGTTAACCATTGATTTTCCCTGTAATGATTTTTATTCTCTCATAATTTTGTATTTTATTTATTTCTCTAAATATTTTCTAACCAATTATTGATATGTGATGTTTTTATTATTATTTTTAATTTGTTGAGATCTACCAGAACGATCTGCATTTTCTTCCTTTTGTTTTATAGCTTTTATTTAACCTCTTGTTACCTCTTCTGGTTAAGCTATTTGTAAAAACAATTATTTTTTCATTAATTTATTTCAGATTTTTGAAAAATATTTGAATGATTCAGTTTGAAATTCACAATTCACCAATAATCTTGAATTATTGTCTCCTTTAAATGCTACTTTAATTTTGTGAATGTCTTCTCATAGCTACAAACTTATTCAAATTTGAATTGGGGCATTTAAATTTGTATTTTTGTTTGTGCAATCCTAGACTAGTGATGAGTATGGATCACTGATTCATTACCTGGAAGTGGTAATGGATGAATTTGATTCAGATTTGGTCTGCTGTTGAAAGAAAACAGATATCTTTGACAAAAGTTTGGTGTGGCTCACTTTTATGCCTTTTAATTAAAAAAAAATTATTAGGTAATTAGGGATTTTTTTTATCAAATCTCAAGTGACTCAGGGTAGCAGCCTAGAAAAAAATGAGATTTTTATTTTTTATTCTTCTCTATGTATTATTTTTAATAATCTCTCTTTTAGGAATCTTTAGGTTTTGGGATGAGTATCGTTCCTGGTTTCATTATGTCTTCAACTTAACTTTCTGATGAGGAACAAGACATTAAAGAAAAACTAAACCACAATGTACAAACCTAGTCATCATAGTTTTATAAAGAATTTTCTGAATAAAAATCAATTTAAAAAAAAAAAAAAAACCTCTGGACCCTCATATCATGAGATGTTCTCTAACTTTAATATTCTGCCTAATACCAACAAACAACTTCATGCAGAATAATAATGCTATTCAATCAATACAAATGCATATTTTACTATGTAGCTTCTTTTTGATCATTTTCAAGGATTTTAAGTATAGGGGAGTTGTGTAAACATGCCTTGAATCCATCATATTTTGTGGGAGTTGCTTAAAACGTTTTATTTTATTTTTTAAAAAAACAATACCAGAAAGCAAGGTTTTCAAATATGTAAATAGTATAGGGAATAAAAAACTAAAAGCATTGATTAAAGATATAAACCTACAAATATTTACATAATAATTAGATCGAATCTTGTCCTGTTATAAGTCAAACTGAAGTTCCAGTGCATGAAATGTGCGCAAGGAGACAGGGTTGTCCCTCAACCCAGCTTGCACCCTCTCTAATCTGGGACACCTCGGGGGATGTCTGACTGCCGGTTTAGGCCCGATCCCTGTGGGGACCCTTTGGGGGATGTCTGACTGACAGTTTAGGCACAACCCCTGTGTGGGATTGAGCCTAAACCAGCAGTCAGACATCCCTATCACAGTTTGGGACTGCTAGCTTCTAACTGCTCACCTGTCTGCCTGCCTGATCGCCCCTAACCACTTCTGCCTGTCAGCCTGTTTGCCCCCTAACTGCTCCCCTGACAGCCTGATTGATGTTTAATTGCTCTCCTATTGGCCTAATTGCTCCCAATTGGCGACCATCTTTGTGGCAGGCATCTTGTGATAGCCATCTTATGGTGGCATCTTGTGATGCCGTCACACGCAAGGGCACAAGGACCACCTAGGCTTTTATTAGTATTAGTATAGATTGAATAAATGTATAGGTGTGTGTGTGTGGTAATGTACTTATATTCACTCCATGTCCCAGACCCTGGTAGCAAGACATGTTAAAATTTTATTGGCCAGTGTGGTTCAGTGTTTGAACATCAACTTGGGAACCAAGAGGTCACTATTTAGATTCCTGATCAGAGCACATGCCTTGGTTATGATTGATCCCCAGTGGGAAGTGTGCAGGAGGAAGCCAATCTGTGATTCTCTCTCATCACTGATGTTTCTATCCCTCTCTCTCCCTTCCTCTCTCTGAAACCAATGAAAAACATGTTTTTAAAAATATTTATTGGCCATAGAGAAATGGACTTAAGTATGAGTAATTTTTATAGTAATTATATTAGTCAGAATTCTCCAGAGAAATGCCATATATTTACATTTCCAAGGTGAGCACTCACAGGAGCTAGACACAAGCCTGAGTAGCAGTAAGCCCCCAAGGGCTCCTGGGCTGTGAGAGGGCACAGGCCAGGCTGAAGAACACCATATACCCTGCCCCCTGAGTGCAAGAATTTTGTGCACCAGGCCTCTAGTTATGATAATAAGAGATGAATGTATGGTTCATATCCAAGGAGTCTGGCTACGGAGTCTGTATTGTTAACTACTTCACTCTACTGCTTCTATAACATTACCAGGTTTCCCTGCAACATTATTGCTAACTGCTTATATCCTATATTACAAAGCATGTTTTAAATAGCATAAAATAAAAGTAAGCAAAAATCAAGATGCCTATATAATGAAACAGATACGTGCTTACACATATACAGCAAGTAAATGAAAATTAAAACCTCAGAGAGAAAATGTCATACACACTGTGAAATTGGTAAAAATTTATAATGTGCAATATCATCAAGTGATAGCAAGGATTTGGTAAAATCAAAATATTTATACACTTTAGACAAAGTTTTAAAATAGTGCAAATCTTGTAAAAATCCAATTTGGCCTATCTCTAAAATTATATGTGCATTCATCCTCTATGTATACCTTTGACATCTGACCCTACAATCTCACCCCTCATTACTTGACCTAAGAAAAACTCTTGCATTTGTTGGAATTACTTTCCAATTTTCTCCATCAGATTTCCAATTTAATAAAATTCAGGAGGCTTCCAGAGATACTCCTTTCTGAAGTCTGGGAGACTACTTGTGGTTTGCTTCCCAGCATGATAGGAAGACTGCTAATAGCTTTGCTATTTCCTGATGCAATGTTTGGGCATTTGGCTTACTCTGTGTCAGAGAGGCTTCTGGACCCTCATATCATGGGATATTCTCTAAGTCTAATATTCTGCTTAACACTGACAAAAACGCTGGCTTTCTCAACTCTGCTCATGTTCTTTTAAAAATGCTCTTTTTTTACTTACATATATGACATCCTATCTACAGTAACAAAATCAGCATGTTTGGGAGAAATGGGTGATTTTTAAAAAATGCTTGGCAGAGAATATCTAATAATTCCAAGCATCATGCTCATTAATGAAACCACTTTATAGACTATTTAAGTAACATTTGTGTGGGAAATTTTGAGCATTTTCCAGTAACCCTATGTTCTTTGATACTGTTAGTATGAATTAGATGAGAAAATTAAAATGAAGAATGAAAGGGATGGGTTTTACACATAACACAGAGGGAATTAAATGTCATACTTATTGGATTTTATTTTTTATCTACTCAAGAAAAATGTGGTGACAGTAGAAGAGAATGAAAGAGCACATAATTTGGGATCAGAAGATCAGCCTTCAGTTTCTGCTTTTATGGTTAGGGCATTTCTGAGCTGACGCCATAAAATGTTATTATAGAAACCAATCAGATGTGGTGCATATATAAGCCAAAGATATTTGAAAATTGGAAGAACTGTACAGTTGTATAAAGACTTATTGGCCAAGTGAGAATATGATTTATACTATGAATGAGTGTTTTCTTTTTGTTCAATATTTTATATCTTGTTTTCTGGGGTATAGACTAGTAGTAAGACAGAGCTTTAATATATGTATTTTTTAGTTCATGAAAACTTGAAAGTTTGAATAAGAGACATAGAACAGAATTAATTTAATTATGGCATGTGATGTACATAATTCAGAAGTTCAATCTTTCATTACCTGCTTTAAAATATTAAAAATATACAAAAAAGTGATGGATGATAGAAGGAAAGATAGACATGTGATGAAATAAGCATGCAAACATCTAGGTAGCGGGTGAAATACACTTATTTCAAACTAGAGTCCTGGTGCATGAAATTCATGCATGGATGTGTGTGTCCCTCAGCCCAACCTGTACCCTCTCCAATCTGGGACCCCTTGAGGGATGTCTGACTGCCCATTAATTCCCAATCCCACCAGACAACCCTCTCACTATCCAGGACTGCTGGCTCCCAACTGCTCGCCTGCCTGCCAGCCTGATCACCCCCTAACCACTTCCCTGCCAGCCTGATTGATGCCTAACTGCGCTCCTGCTGCCCTGATTGCCCTTAACTGCACTCCCCTGCCTATCTGGTCACCCCTAACTGCCCTCCCCTGCAGGCCCAGTCACCTCTAACTGCCCTACCCTGCTGACCTGGGTCCCCTGCAACTGCCCTCCCTTGCAGATCTGGCCACCCCCAACTGCCCTACCCTGAAGGCCATCTTGTCGCAGCACTCTTGTGTCCACATGGTGGTGGCCATCTTGTGTGTTGGAGTGATGGTCAATTTGCATATTATCTCTTTATTATATAGGATTATGTAGCTTTGAAAATGTCATAAAATGTTTTTTGGGGAAAAGAATAAGTGAGACTTAGGAGGGTTGAGATCGCTTTTGTTCTGACTGAGATCCTAAAAAATGACTTGCCAAAAGAGAATAATTGGAAGAGAAGGCAACAGAGGGGAGTCTTGACATGGGGGATCTTACTTTCAGGGAGCAGGAAAAAAGTAATAAAAATTATGTATGTCTCTTACATTTCTGATTGTCTGGAAAAGATCACAGATATTTTAAGCCCTTCTTTGGTGTACACTGTGTACGGAAGTTTTGAACAGTTTAAGTTTATAAGTAGGCTTCATGAACATAAAGGAATATAGAGTCATTCTTTGACATTGAACTTTTGACTTAATTTAAGGTTTTACAGTAATCAATTAATCCATATTCCTTCTATTTTAAAAATTATTTGCCTATTTAAAAGATGCACAGATTTTATGTTGTCACTTATTGCCCACTAAATCATTCTTGCAAATCACAACCGGGCATTTTGCTTACAACATATAATTAAACTAGAAGGTTTACTTACATTTTCCCTAAAATCGTAAGTACAGTTACATATCCTGAAAGTAAAAAGGAAAGATAATAAAAAGGGGAAAAAATAGGAAAATAATCTGAATAAACAGAAGAAAGGAGAAGAGAAAGAAGGAAAAAGAAAAAAGGAAAGAAGGGAAGGAGATACAGAAAAAAGAGGAGAGAGGGAGAGAAAGAGAAAAAAAAGAATAAATAAAATAAGATAAATGTTAGATTCTCCTTAGAATGAATCGAGATGGGAAACTTCAATAATGTTTAGATGGGTGAACAATTTAATGATTTAATGGGTAAATATTATTTCATTTAAGGCTCTAATTTTGTATTGAGGATATTTATCCTTTCTTAGCTTTTTGTTTAACCACACATTTCCCCTTAAATTTTTTTAAACATTGATTTGTATACATCAGGAAAAACTTAAGTATTCTACAGTGGTGGGTTAAGGTGATTTTTGTCTATTTCAGGCTGTTGAACATTGACTCATGGCATTTGATATCTCTTTTTTGTTGCCTTATATCCTGAATACTAAAGTCTCCATAACTATTGTGACTATTCCCTTGTCAAACTCAGAGCTTGGCAAGAAATAGTCTCAAACCTTGGTAAGTTTGAGTAGGCCCACTTCCATCATAATAGTTTGGATTCTCTAAAACACCTAAGGCGTGTGCCTCTCAATGTATCTCTAGTTTCAGCACTTGACCCTGTAGCTTTTGTTGTAAAATCACCTCACTCATCACCAAGACAACACTATTGCAAGTGCACAGGTTTTTAATTCTCAATGACCTTCTAAGTGTGGTATCATCCCTAGGCCACACAGAGACACGAGTACCTGACAAATGTACTCCATTCTTCATGAAATACTCTGTTATGCTGTTTCTTGCAGAATCTGAAATGAGAAGGCTACATGTCCATCTGTTTTTAGTTTTCCACTGTACCTGAAGTATTCATCTTTTCACTTTTCAGATTTTTTTTTTAAATCCAAAACTTTCTACTCCCTCACAACCAAGGAAACCTTTATTTCTAAGCATAATCTACCAACCTCCATAGAGTGATGGAAAATCAATGTTGGTTTATTGTTTGTTCATTTTCTAGAATAGTAAGACTATAAATCATAAAAAATAATTAAAGAAAATATATACAGAAATGTTGCAAAAATATTAAAACCACTGCTAAATTATTTATATTATATGCCATGATTTATAAAAATAAAACAATTTATAGACAACTTAAAAAAAACTATTACATGTCAATCATCTTTTTTCATATTTCTGTAAAAAGCATATCTTATATAATAAAAAGGTAATATGCAAATTAACTGTCATGCTGTCACTAGATGGCTGTGCCCACAACAGAGGCAGGGTTCCCATAACAAGTGATCAGCAGGGACCTGAGGCTGCATGGAGCCGGGCCGGGGCAGGAGACCTGAGATTGTGCCACTCCACCTAGCCTGTGTTGGGGGACCTGAGGCTGCACCCTCAGCCTGGTGATGCTTGACAGGGTTGGGACTGGCCAGGTCTGGATCTTGCCCAATTGGGGTGGGACCGGCCAGGTCTGGGTCTTGTGCGATTTCAAGGTATGCACAGGTAGGAGGGGACTTGACTCTGGGTCACATGATGTGCCCCAGACTCTGAAAGGAGGGAGGTTTGCATATACATTTTACTAATTTTCTCTCATCTGACACTTCTATTACAGAGAAAGGGCAAATAGCAATCCTATCTAATAAAAGAGTAATATGCAAATTGACCGTACCTCTGCTACAACCACAAGCCACACCCACCAGCCAATCAGGAGTGAGTACACAAATAAACCCAACTAAGATGGTTGCAGCTATGGAGAGCAGGAGGGAGGCTTGGGTTTCCCAGGCAATGGAGCAATCCAAGCTTTCTACCTGCCCTTGCCGGCCTTGGCTGGGGGTGGAGCTGGGCAATCGGAGCAGGCTGGGCGTTCCCTGCCCAGGGCCCGAGCCTGGGCCAGAGGCTTGCGGCCTTGGCCGGGTTGAAGCCGGGCGATCAGAGGGAGCTGGGGGTCCCCTTCCCAGGGCCTGAGGCTTTAGGCCTTGGCAGGGGTGGAGCTGGAGATTGGAGGAGATAGGTGTGAACTACAGAGGAAACACCTTTTCTGACTGCTCATTGGCTAAGCTCCCTGTATGCCACTGGTAATATTCTTAGTAACTTGGGTATAAGAATCTAAAAAGGTGATTTAGGGCTTTTCCACCACACTCCTAGAGAAAAAAATGAAGGTCTGCTGCTGGAGGTCTAAGAAATGTCATATCCTACCCTAGGTGGTTTGGCTCAGTGGATAAGGCTTAGGTTTGCTAACCGCAGGGTCTGAGTTAGATTCTGATCAAGGCATATACCTAGGTTGCAGGCTCCTCCCTGGCTGTGGCCCAGGTCAGGGCTCATGAAGGAGGCAACCAATCAAAGTGTTCCTCTCACTTTGATGTTTCTCTCTGTCTTTCCCTTTCTCTTCCACATTCTCTAAAAGTCAATGGAAACATATCCTCAGGTGAGGAAAAGAAAGAAAGAAAGAAAGAAAGAAAGAAAGAAAGAAAGAAAGAAAGAAAGAAAGAAAGAAAGAAAGAAAGAAAGAAAGGAAGAAGAAAGGGAAAGAAAGAAAGAAAGAAAGAAAGAAAGAAAGAAAGAAAGAAAGAAGGAAAGAAAGAAAGGAAGAAAGAAAGAAAGGAAGAAAGGAAGAAAGAAAGAAAGAAAGAGAGGTCAAATCCTATGAAAGACACATCTTGAAAATGCCTAAAGAAAGTAGTCATTTTTTCATGGTGAAGGGACTGGAGTCCTTGTTGATGAAAACACCTTGGTGGCTGTGGTGACTGGCAGTGGCTGCAGCAGCGGGGTGATGGGGCTCATGCCTTTCCCTGATCAGCCCAGTCACCTCCCACAAAGGGAAGCTGGGTAGTGGGCCTAAGCCATCAGTAGGACATCCCCTGAGGGCTCCCAGTATGTGAGAGAGGCAGGCTGGGCTGAGGGACCCCTTCCCAGTGCACAAATTTCATGCACTGGGCCCCTAGTATTAAAATATTTCCTCTAATTAATTCCTTTTTAATGTGCACAAATTTTGTGCACCGGGCCACTAGTAGAAAATAAAACATGTCAATATAAATTTTCAATAATATATGTACTAATTTAAAATTTGAATAACTCAATATACTAATAATGTGGTGCTAACAAAATCTGATGTCAAACCGATGAATTCCAGTATATGGATCCGGTCATTGTTTTTTAATCAATGGATATGCTATACATTTCACTTAAATATCAACTTACTAAAATTGCTTAATTGCTCAGTCTATTAAAAATTCCCTTCCTAGTGATAAGAAAAATTGGCATATGTCTTATGTGAAAGTCATGTACCAAAATTTTCTTATCTTTATCCCTGAAGACCAAAACTGTAAATAACTCAAATGTAGATGAGTAAAAATAAAATTAAAAAAATTGGTATACTAGTATGCCAGATTGATAAATCTCACAGTTTTAATGTTTAGAGAAAGGGAAAAAAAAGAAACTAAAAGTGAAATATGTTCTGTGAGATTCCATTTGTATAAAATTCAAAAACAGGTAAAGCTAATTTATGGTCATAGAAAATAGAATATGTATGTTGTTTCTGCTGTGCCAAGGAAGGGCATTAACAAAACACTTAGGAGTGCTGGAGATGTTCCATATCTTGATAGGTAGCAGTTACAGGAGTAAGTACATATGAAAATCCATCAAAGTAAATTCTTACAGATTAATGAATTTTATAGTTTACACTCCTTATTATATTGTTTGCACCCTTGCCCTCCAAAAGAGAAAAAAATAAGCTTTAAACTGGTGTTTATTTTTTTTTTGTTTTTCTAGAGAAAAGGTAAATTACAAGAGATTTCCTAACAAAATATTGTTTTTCCTAAGAGTTAATCAGCATTTATAGCACAATCATATTAGTATCTGAATTTATTGTTACATTCTTCTTTCCTTTTGGAGGTTGTTTATGCCAAGAGGACTGACATGTAAAGCTTAATAACTCTGAGTGTTTAGAAATACTATTAATAGCAGAGCAAATGAAATTTTCAGGATCTTTGGGGTTAGTGGAACTATATTCAATAACATTGCTCTTTTCGTGTTCCATCTCTGTGAACCTGAGCACATCCTATAACATCACTGAGTATTTTTTAATTTTCTTATCTGTAAACTTGAATACATATAATATATGGTGCATAGGGTTGAGTTATAAAGATTAATGTATTAAATCAGTAGTTCTCAACCTTTCTAATGCTGCAACCGTTTAATACAGTTCCTCATGTTGTGATGACCCCAACCATAAAATTATTTTTGTTGCTACTTCATAACTGTAATTTTGCTACTGTTAATGAATCGTAATGTAAATATCTGTGTTTTACGATGGTCTTAGGCGACCCTGTTGGGGTCACCACAATATGAGGAACTGTATTAAAGGGTTGCAGCATTAGAAAGGTTGAGAACCACTGTATTAAATGATACCTAACAGGCCAAATGACAACATATTTTCAGACAGAAATGAAGTGGTGAAATGGAGGTGGGAATGAAAATCCTATATAATAAGAGGCTAATATGCAAACCAACCAGATGGCAGAAAGACCAGTCGCTATGACGCACACTGACTACCAGGAGGCAGATGCTCAACGCAGGAGCTTCCCCCTGGAGGTCAGTGCACTCTCACAGGGGGAGCACTGCTCAGTCAGAAGCCTTGAGCTAGGCTCACAACTGGTAAACACAGCTGGGTGGCGGGAGCCTCACCCACCTCAGAGGCAGCGCTAAGGATGTCTACCTGCCTTGGGGACAGGGCCTAAGCCAGTAGTCGGACATCCCCCAAGGGCTCCCAGACTGCAAGAGGGCACAGGCTGGGCTGAAGGACATCCCCCAAGTTCATGAATTTTGTCTACCTGCCTTGGGGACAGGGCCTAAGCCAGTAGTCGGACATCCCCCAAGGGCTCCCAGACTGCAAGAGGGCACAGGCTGGGCTGAAGGACATCCCCCAAGTTCATGAATTTTGTGCACCAGTCTCTAGTAGATGATAAGATAAGATGAAATCTCTGCTGTTTGCCCATTTGTAATTAATTAGTCACAATGAATCTAGGTCACATATCTATAGCTAAAGATATAGTGAAATAATAGAATATCATCTCTCCTTTGGGTCTCAAGGCAAGATCATTTGAGGAACAAATACATTTGAGATATTCTTTTAAGTATAATAGATATTTACACAGGTACATTATGTAAATTGTACATATGTAGGAATGCATGACATCTTGGGAAAACAGTTATTTTTAACATACATAATTAATAGCAAAGTGGAATGTATATAGAACATAAGTATATTATAAAATAACAAGAATTCCATGTTGCCATTGGAAAAATTAGGTTTACATATAGTTTATAAATTAAGTAACAAATATTATTATAATTTTCCCTTCACTATTGAATTTATTCTGAAGATATTACAAATATAGTAAAACATTACCAGCAGTAACAATGATGCATGTAGAAAGATGCAAAAAATCATTTTTTAAATTCATAAGAATATACATAATTGGCTCTCTTAGAAAGGCAGAAAACACCTGTCTTCCTTCTAAAACAGATATGTTCATTTTTATACCCAGATCAATGAACAGTCTCTGGAGAAGTCTAGTGAGATGTATTGACTGGTGCTATAGGTTGAATGTTTTTTCTTTTCCAACAAAATCATATTTTGAAACTTAACACCTAGTGTAATGATACTTGGAGGTGGAGACTTTGGAATGATTTGGTCATGAGAGTAGAACCCTCATAAATGGGATTAGTACCTTTATGAAAAAGACCACAGAAAATTCACTATTCCCCTGTACCTCATAACACATACCTGAGGATTCAACAGAAGATGACCATCTATGAACCAGGGAATGTACCTTGCTAGACACCCAAACTTTTGGGGCCTTGATCTTGGACTTCCTAGCCTCCAGAACTGTGAGTCATATGTTTTTTCTTGTTTAAGCTGCTCAGTCTATGGTATTTTTGTTATAGCAGCCTGAATAAACTAAGACAACTGCTATAACTGCCTAGATTTTCCTTTAGACCCTATTGTTTAGATGCTCAAATTTCCAGACAGACATTATTCAACAACAAGATTATGGGGCCAAAGACCTCAATGTTCATACACAGGGTGGAGCAAAAGGAGGTTTATAGTTGTGAATATGTAAAGCAGAGTATTCCTTGTATTATTATTTATTCATCATTGTATTATTGTATATACTAAAAACAGCAAACCTACTGTTGCCCCACCCTGTATTGAGACAGTACTCTGCTTTTCTTTAGAGTCCCATTTTAGCAGCATCATGACTCAGTAGCTTAGACTCAGATCTCTGCTCTCTCTGTTCTGTGTTTTTCACTCTTGCCTTAGTCTCTACCCTACTATCATGATGCCTTCTCTTCAACCTCAACCCTTCCACCCACACTCTACACAAACAAATGCACACACATTTTCACAAGAGGTGGTAAAACTAATTTTCTATTGGCTCAAAATACCTAAAAATAGAGTTTAGCATTAAAAGATAAATGTAACATCTTTTCTTTAAAATTAACATTTTGTTTATTGAAAAATCGTCATTGCTTTCCTCCAAGTTAGAAATACTCCTAAAATAATGACTTATTAAAGAAATGCTGTAGACACTCAGCAGCTCAGCATTAGAAGTATGAATAGTGATGCTGCAAGTCAACTGTTTTTGTATAATTCCTGACGAGCATTTCTCAGTCTGATCTGAAAGCAATTACAGCAACTTATTTTTCTTCTTGCAAAGACTGAAAAGATATTGCAAAACATCTTAAAAATGAGTGATTTAAAATGTATTATTTACACGGAGACAGGTTAATACTAAGAAAAAGAGGCATGGATATTTGAGGATAATGACAATGTTCTTATTACTTCTGCATGTTGCCTTATTCAAAGTTATAACACCTCCATACGCGAATCTAAGTTTTGTGAGCCTTGGATCCCATAAAAATTGTGGGACCCTTTATGAGAAGATAAAATTATAAATACAAAATTAGGCACATGGCCTTGGAAGGGCCAATACAAGTAAGAGAGCTTGAAGATTAATTATTGTTAGATTTGGGTCCAATTTGTTCCTAAATGTGGGCAACTCAGTTCTGACTACACACACAATTGTGTTAAAGTTTTCTTAGATTTCCTCCACTGAAAAAAATTTTGAGGAAGTCTACAAACTAATAATACACCAGAGTTTGTTAATATAGGTCTTCTAATTACTAATACTTTGACTCTAATATTTCTAAGGTAAAATGGTGTTTACACATATCAGTGTTCTTACCCTTAATTTCTTTTTACTTAAAGAAATACCTTTATTACATATTTAAATAAACACAGTACATTTCCTTTCAGATAACCTTTAATTTATTATTCTTAGTTGTGTAGGAACTCTACTCATTATCATTTTTATTGAAAACTGTCTTAGATTTTGCTGCTTTCTTTTACCACACAGCACATTCAATTTATTTGTCCAATTTCAAGACATATGACCTTTTGACCTTATATAAAAACAAGATTCTTAGAGTGATTATTTGACTTCAGTTCACCAGAAAGTCTTGGAGGGAAAAAAAATCTTTACTTATCGTTGATATTAGGATTTTGTTTGCTAGGTTGTTCATCTTATCTATGCTTAAAATGCCATTGTTCTTTGCCTGAACATTACCTCAAAGCAACTTCAGGCAAAAGCTTTGTCTGAATTGCAACAGTGAACTGAGTTTCTCGTCTTGTCTGTATTTTAGCACTTAATTCAAATTTCTAGGAAGACAGGTTTTAGACAGCTTCCTTAACTTTTTAGCTCTTTATTGACAAGCAGTCCTCTTTTGTTTGTTTTCTCTCAGGTATCCAAGTTATTCAAAAGAGGCAAAAAGTTCTCACAGCTGGAAACACACGTAGTCACTCAATTATAAGCTACCAAAACACTTTGATGAACCCATTATCACCAGTACTATTAAATTCCCTTGGAAATAACAATAATAATTGCAACAAAACTAATCAACAGTGTTCATAAATATAGCTATGTTGAGACTATGACTTGAAGGTCTTCAGATGATTTATGTTATGTTTGATTTACACATATTTACAAATACATGAAAGTAGCAGCGTGAAAATCTTAGTAAGAACTGAGACCACATATATGTCAAATCTCCTGGCAGAATAACAAAGTTTTGCAAAGTTGGGTCTATTTACTTTTAATAATGCAAAAGTGACATAATTTTAATATGGATGTGGTATTTTGTATTTTAAAAAATCCTGAACAATATCATTACCTGTGCAAAACAACATTTAAAAAAGGTTAAACAGCTTTCTTTGGTAAATGGCAAATTACACTCTGGTCATTTCAATTTAATTTAATGCAATTAAATTAATATAATTATTTATCTCACTGAATTAGATGATAGTCTGTATAATGCAAATTATCATCAAGGAAATTACTATATTTTGAGGACATAATATATAAATAAAAACTAAAACAGAATTTTGAAGAATACTTTATAGAAGCTTAAAGTGTGTATTTTTGTAATTATTTGCTACACAATATGTTAGAATGCTGAAAAGGAGAGTGATTGCTCAAAGATACCAATGTGACAAAATATCGAAATATCTGTCATTAAAAACTAAAGTCGTATCTGGTACTAAAACAGATTTTGGATTCAGGCACATAACTCACCAATTTTATTTTATATAATTTTATTTTAATTGAGATAAAATTGAAATATAACATTGTGTAAGGTTAAGGTATACAACATGATGACTTGATAGATTTATATATTGTGATATCATTACCATTGTAGTGCTAGCTAACACCTGCATCAGGTCTCAGAATTATAATTTCATTTTTGTGATGAGAATATTTGAGATCTAGTCTCAGCAAAATCAATGTATATGTTACAGTATTGTTAAGTAAATCACAATGGTGTATATTTGATCCCCAGAACTTATGTACCCTGTAACTACAAGTTTGAACCCACTGATCTACATCTCCGCAATTCTCCCACACCCAAGGCCCTCTTAACTACCACTATACTCTGTTTTTATAAGGACAGATTTTATTTTATTATTATTATTTTTAAAAAATATATTTTTATTGATATCAGAGAGGAAAAAAGGAGAGAGATAGAAACATCAATGATGAGAGAGAATCATTGATTGGCTGCCTTCTGCATGCCCCCTACTGGGGATCGAGCCTGCAACCTAGGCATGTGCACTTGACCGGAATACCCGGGACCCTTCAGTCCACAAGTCTATGCTCTATGCACTGAGCCAAACTGTCTAGGGCTGGATTTTTAGATTCCACACATAAATGATACCAAAAAGTCATAATTATGCCAAAATTGCATTTATTATTTTGTGGTAATTATACAATATAAAATAAATTTAAGACAATTTTTATTATTTGAACTCATTTTTACTGTGAACTTTTGATTATTTTTCTTGCTTTTTTTGAAATGGATAATCTTTCTAAACAAAAATAATGCATGGGATATTGAAGGAAGTACAAATGGGTCATATTACACAAGATTATTAGCTAGAGAACAGTCCAGTTTAATGTCAGACTACCCAACCTCATTCATCAAAGATATAAAGATTAGTTTGTGTATGAACAAAAGTTAGACTTAATTTTTTATTTGGATCTCTGATAGCATTACAATATATCACCTAGGGCTAAAGGTAAGAAAATTGCTTTGAATAACAGTAAACATCCATGCCAAAATCTGCTCAAATCAGAGTTATACTCATATGCCCTTCAGGTACCCTGGAAAATATAACTCAAACCACTCTTGTCATGCTTTGGTCCCTAATTTTAACTTTAAATTCTGTACCAACATTTTTATCATTAGTGAAGAAAAAAGGTATCAAATTTAATAATACATCTTGAAAACAGTACTGTATTATTTAGAGTCTTAGATTACTCTGAAGACTGAGTTTTTTACTAAGTTTATAAATATGTGTATAAAACATGACTTTTGATCAATTTAAACTATTATTAATTTATTCTTGACCCTAGTTATGTGTATAAAAAAGACAGAAGTCTGATTAAAGAGAGCAATGCCTTTTGCAGCTGACACAAATTCACAGAGTAATGCTTCTTCCTATCAGTCCAGGGAAACTAAGCCAATACTGGTCATATTCTATCACTGAGCACAGTGATTGCAATAAAGCTAGAAGCTTCACCCATGATCCAATAATGTTTTCTTGGGGGAACTTTATTATCCACTGACCCTGCAAGGAATGGCCTAGAATGCAGAGCAAGAATCCCATCAGGCTGTACCATGGTTTCTGACAATAATCTGTTAGTTCAGAGAAAAAACATATACCTCTGGGATAAATTGTGTGTATGTTTCTCTTCTCTCCACATTCTCCATTTCACAAATTTTGGTCAAATTTTAGTGGCAGTTTTCAAAGTATGTTTATTTTTAATCCAATAGGCAATTTAAATTAATAATTGCATTCTACTTTGCCTTTTTCTAAAGAAAGCTATATATTTTCCTTTCACAAATATTGTACAACCATAGATACCAAAGTACATAAAGCAAAATATTAACTAGTTTTGTCTCTTTAAAATAATTATTTTATTAGTTTTTTTTTAAATAAATCATACACATTGCCACTGAAAATAAGATAGGAACAGAAAAGCCAAGTATTAAGGCTATCTGGGGAATCTGAATATTTGACCTCTAGACAATAGCATTGACCAAATTGCTCTTTTCTCCTAGTAAGATAGGAGATACTGATGTTATTAATAATACTGCCCAATGAAGAGGTCAAGTAAAGAGAAAGTGTTGCTATAAAAATGGTGTTCTCTCTTTTTTGGTAGTTTTTTGTTTGTTTATTATTAATTCTTGCCAGCACTCAAGCTTTACCTAATCTTTTATAACAGAAAAAAATTATAAATATATAATTTACTATATATAATTACATATATATATATTCATCCTATTGATCTAATGAAGTGATTTATTAGTTCTCAGAAGAGTGTCTCCATTTTAATGTAATAAAAAAGAGGACAGTATTTGACAGAATGACAACATAAAATATGGAATTTCAGATTTTATCAACAGGGATAGATTTAAATGACAAATTTTTAGTTTCATGTCAAGTCTCCCATGAAGCACCCTGTGTATGTTGCCTCAGCTTAGGAGTGTCTGATAATGCAGTGAAGAACTGTGGCATGAACTTTCTGAAATATTAGCCTTCAGCTCAATCCCAACCATCACACAATCAGTGCATTGTGATTTTTGATTATTGAGAATAACTACAACATAGCCAAGACTAACAGAAAAAATTATTTGAAATAATTATATTTTAGGACTTGGTTTAGATACTCTTTTTTAAAAAAATATATTTTATTGATTTTTTACAAAGAGGAAGAGAGAGTTAGAAATATCGATGAGAGAGAAACATCGATCAACTGCCTCCTGCATACCTCCTACTGGGGATGTGCCCACAACCAAGGTACCTGCCCTTGACCGGAATCGAACCTGGGACCTTCCAGTCCACAGGCGACACTCTATCCACTGAGCCAAACCAGTTAGGGCTAGATACTTTTTTTTTTTCTTTATCGATTAAGGTATTACATATGTATCCTTATCCACCTCCACCCCTCCACTCATGCCCTCACCCCCTGGTGTCTGTCCATTGGTTAGATACTCTTTTAACCTGCAAGCTACCTTTCCTTCCTAGTTATCCTGGTCATTATTTTCATCTGAAACTATTTATAATGAAGTCGACTGAGCACTGGTGAAACTGAATGTTAGCTGAGGCTTGGCCCTTCTCTTTAGCAGGAGCTATTTCATACACAATTCTGACAATGCAAGATTTGCCTGCAATGCCCTTCTTCCTTTATAATCATGTTTGGTGTCCTCTCTTCACCATACTACTGTAACCCACCTTGTCACCCAAAAGGAACAGTTAGATAATAACAAATTTAATAACTGAATTCAAGCTGATGTCTATGTTTCAAAATGGTTAATTATATTATTACTTTTGAATACTGGTTAATACTTCAATCATATCATTGCATGTTTTTCTTTTTATGAAAGTGTATTTAAGCAAGAACTTTTTATTTATGTTAATCTTTACCCAAGGATATTTTCTAGGGATTTTTAGAGAAAGTGGAAGGGAGGAGGAGAGACAGAAACAATAATGTGAGAGAGACACATGGATTGTTTGTCTGCTACAGGAGCCCCAACCAGGGCCAGGGATGGTTCCTTCAACTGTGGTACATGCCCTTGACCAGAATCAAACCCGTGGGCAGACACTCTATCCACTGAGCCAAACCGGCTAGGGCAAGAAGAACATTTGCACATGTTACATCAGTCTTTTTGAACTCCCGTGTACATTGAGGCCTAATCATTTAGAGGTGCTTTTAAAATACTGAGACTCCGATCTGGTATATCTGGAGTAGGGCTTAGGAATCTTTTCATGAAGCACTACCAGGGTTGGAGAAAGCTGATTAAATCACACCTTTAAACAGCAGCAGCTTAATTTGTATAAATTTAAGAGTTATATTGGGTGATATAAATAGGGTGATTGGATTCATTTGCTACAATGGGATTTGATAGGCTTTACTGCATATTTTGATAAATTCATGAGATTATGCAAGTTGAATTAATAATAGGTAAGATGATCAGTAAAGGATCAGCTCATATCTATGATGCTACATGTCTGGCTGGTGATTCCACCTCCTATCAAAGTCCAAGGATTCTCTCTCAGGAAAACACTCTGATCATATTATTACAGAAAATTAGATGCCTCTAAACATCTTAATATGTGCTTTTAAAAAATGTTTTTATTTATTTCGGAGAAAGGAAGAGAGGAGGAGGAAAGATAGAAACATCAATGGGCTGCCTCCTGAATACCCCTACTGGGGATGGGTCTGAAAACTGGGTAAGGGCCCTGACCAGGTATTGAACCATGACCTCCTGGTTAATGGGCCAATGCTCAACTGACTGGGCGATGTTTTTGTTTTAAAGTAACATTTTAATATTAAAATATTAGATTCTCAGATGTGGTTTTATGAGAAAACATAGTGGTAAAAATGTCTATAAATAACAAAAAAACTCTTAAATTGTGTTTTTATTGTTTTTCTTAGACATACATCTTCAAATAGTGCTGCATATTTGTGTGCTATTCAATTCATTTACAGAAAAGTTACATAAGTATGCACTAGAGATTAATAGGTAGTTAAAATATGTCCTGCTCTCTACCCTAATTCAACTTCTTTTGGAAATTTTAGTGAATTAGACCACAGCAAGTTTGTATACAGTAGATGTGTTTACTCTAATCAATGTGCATGAAAAAAATAGAAAAATCACATTCCAAGTAACAGATGGCTCTTGGGGTATAGGCAAATGCAATAGTTTATGAAATGTTTAATTTAACATTCAGTGTACCTATTCCTACAAAACCCAACCAATTCTTTGTTTGTTTTAATCTTGCTTCACAGCTGAGTGTCTTTGTATTATTTTTTAAGGGTTCAGTTTGTTCTCACTGCTCATCTGTATCATGCTCAACTATTTTTTGTAACTAGAAAAAATCTCAAAACAGGTGTTTAAAAACGTTGTTATTTTCCATTTGGCTTGCAAAAGCCATTTCCCTCAGCTTTGCCTCTGCACTAGTGAGAAAGTGCCATAACAGAGGCAATCACTCACAGAGATAGCAACATTTATTCCCTCTATGGGAAAGCTACAGGGCACTGGAAAGATTATTGGTTTGTGAGACTAGCATTAGGAAAAGGGAGTAATCACAATCCAGCTGTGATGAGGATAGGGAATAAATAACAGGTGGATATACATGATATACATATATGAATGTGTATATAATATTAAAATATGTATGTTTAGATGACTCCGGTTTTGGGGGGTAATTATGTCTTTTTTTTCCTTTTTGTATCAGTTAATAAAAAGTACCCAGACTCTTAGGCTAATCTAAGCAAAGTAAGTATGTACTTAAATATTTCAATTTTTAAAGGATAAACAATTATATTTATGAAAGCACACTAAACTATGCATACAATCTCTGTATGAGTCTTTGAATACCTGTAGGTATGGTAAGTAATCTTTTTTTTTTAACTCCTTTTCCATGTTTAGTCCTCATCAATTTTCTAAAACTGTGCTTGTCAAGTACATCGTCTTCATGTTTTTAAATCTAATTATTATTCTTTATGATTATGATTAGTTTTCATCTTTACTGACTTCAGTGTAGCACTTGACCCAGTTGATGAATCCTTTCCTTTGATACACTTTCTTCACATTGTACGCAGAATGATATTATTAGCTTCCCTAATACATCGCTGGTTAATCCTTATCAGTTTCTTCTGGGGATCTCTTCTCCTCTTTATGACATCTGCTGGCATTCCATGGGTTCTTAGAGTTATCTGTAGAGTGATCCTTAGCTTCTTTCTCAATCCCTACATTTAATTAATCAAGGAATCCTGTTGGCTCCACCTTCAAATATCTTCTGAATATGCCCTTTAGTGCTATGTCATTATTATCAACCCCTTCTACCTGAATTAACACAATAAACACAAAAAATAGTCAGTATGCTTTGACTTTGTCTCTTGTATCAGTTATGAATTGATTTGACAGAGAAACAGGGAATTCAGCGCTTACAGAACCTCAGAGGAGAAAGTCTATGTGATGGACTTAATTTTCAATTTTACTGTCATAGTCAAAATTGCTGCTGCCAAAGGTCAGAAGACTGGAGGAAACAACAGATAACATTAAAACTTCTTTGCAACCTTAAGATGGGCGAAATAATAGGGAGTCTAAAGAATGTTACCATTTGGATCTGGGAAAATCATGTATCTGCTCACATTGTAAACAGATAAATTAAAAAAAGAAAATAGCTCTATTTCTTTCAGTTTCTGACCATAAATTACACAGTCAATTTCTAGGTATGGTACCTTATTTTTCCAGTTGACTTTTATTCTACAGTTCCAATATTTATAGGGGATAATATTAATTTTAAAACACTAAAAATTGCTTTTGCTGTAACATATATAATGTCTGATATATGGAAAGAGCTGGATAATCATAAAACATTATCATCTCTAAAGTATAATTCTACCAGAACAGTACAGTCAAAAAGGAAATTACCTTTAAACTCATAATCTAACCATTAATGAAAAATATTTACTACTTTGATATTATAAGGCAACATGGATTGTTAGAGCTACTTCAATTTTAGAAAGAGCCTATTTAGCTTAAATATCATTATAATTAAGCAATATTTATTTTTATAGCAACTGCAAATACTTAAATTGTATGAAATGTGCTGAGTTCTACATTGTTTGGGTTTTGGAAAAAAATAAATGTTAATTATAACAAAGCAAACTCTCTATTGAATTTATAATAAAGAATGGTAATATATGCAATATTTTACTCATTCAGATTTTTAAATTTTATTTTCTTTTTTTAAAATCCTTGTTATTGAAAGTATTACATATGTCCCCTTTTCCCCCATTGACCTCTTCTAGCCCACTTTGCCCATGGGTTATGCATATATGCATACAAGTTCTTTGGATGATCTTTTCCCACTACCCACTCACCTCTGCCTTCATCTCTGAGATTTCACAGTCTGTTCCATGCTTCTATGTCTCATTCATATTTTAACTCTCTGTAATTAAAAGTATTTGTAGCTTAGTATATTTTCATATATACAATTGTCCTTAAAAATGGAAATATATAAATACATACATATAATGCTCTCTTGAAAAATACAATTTAAATTATATTAAATAACTACTATAAAGATTGATTTTTAAAATTTAACAATTCATAGTTACATCTCTCATAAACACTTAATAATCTAACCCACTGTGTGGCTCTTACCATTTGTAACAGCTTGGATAGATCTGGAGAGTATTATGCTAAGCAAAATAAGCTATTCAGAGAAAGACAAATATCACATGATCTCACTCATATGTGGAATCTAATTAACAAAATGAACTGATGAACAAAATAGACCCAGAGACATATAAGCATGGCACAGACTTTTGAACTGCAGAGAGAAGGCAGGGAGGAAGGGTGGATGGGAAGAGATCAACCAAAAAACTTGTCTGCATATATGCATAACCCATGGATACAGACAATAGGGTGGTGAAGGCCTGGGGTGGGGGTGGGGGAGGACTAGAAGAGGTCAATGGGGGGGGAAAGGGACATATGTAATATTTTCAACAATAAAGATTAAAAAATAAATTAAAAACCTTCCATACTGTTTTTTATTATAAGTACTTCATATATTATTTAATTGTTCCTCAATTACAGAACATTCAGGTTTTTTCAGATATTTTCACTTTTGAAAAATTCTGTGACAAACACACACACACACACACACACAGGTATATGAATAGATAGTCAGGTAGGAGATACATAGATCAAATGAGATAAATGTTGATATAGATAATTTCTTAGCTCCTTATCTATGATAGTGTGTATATATTTTAACTTATGTGAAATTTTTAATAGATTTTAATGTTCTTATTTACACTGCAATTATTTCAGAATGATAATCCATTTCCAAGTCTGTCATACTATAATTGAATTGTTTTGCCTGAGACCATCAACAGCACTTTTATTCAAACTTTATTTCTAATAAACAAAATACATTAATGAAATCATCTTCATATGAAAAAAATATGCAAGGAAAGTTAACCTATCATCCCCCTCTCCTATAAATGTTGGGCATTTAAGGAAGTGAAATGCCTCGTTTGCAACATCAGCACATGTAACCATAACATAAGTGGATATTCAGCTAGTGGAGTCCTTAAATAATGTAATTTTCAAAAAAGCAAAAATCAGCAAAGAAAATTTAGATTCAGCTCATTTTAATCTTGAAACCATTTCTTGAGGACATAGAAATCAGGGTGAAAACAATTTTAATTTATAAAAAAAGTATCTTCAAAACATTTTTCAAAATCTCACCAGTTCTTATTTTTCTCTATATGGTGAAATTTCCCCCTCACGTTTTAACAGGAATATAAAATGAACTGCTACCCAGTTCATAAATTTGTGTTTTTGTCTTTCATTCCACATCACTTTTCCTCAAGCATTCCTGAATAATTTCTACCCTATTCTGAAGCAAATTCCCCTCTTGGTTTCTTTTTCTTATTGTTCCCATTCAGCTGTACAAAACACCTAACAACAAGTTGAGGAGAAAAGAACACTCAAAGGTTAATAATGGGTGTCCTACTCATACTGATCATTGGAAGTTACACATTGAGCAATCTATCTCATTCTTCTGCATTTTCCCCTGGTACTCAACTTTATTAAAATGTGCCAGCCTCAGAAGTGATTCAGTTATGCTCTTCTATTCCAATATTTTGTAAGTGGACACATTTTAGGTGCATAAAAGCATTGAATCTCCTTATTAATAAAGAAAAAAACATGATATACATGTTTCTATAATCTTATTAGTAATACAATATAGTGTAATACATTATGGTAGACTTCATCAAATATTTAGAAATGGGGTAATGAGCACACTTAATTAATACTTCTACTTATGTTTCTATTGTGAAATATGAAAATTAAAAAAATAAATCTTATTTACTTATGAATACAGATATACAAATGTTTCTTTAGGTAGAAGGCCTTTTTAAAGAGGTTTTTTTTCTCTTGCTTAATCCCTTCACCATTTTCACCTAGCTCCACAACCCTCTACCCTCTGACAGCTTTAGTCTGTCTCTATGTATGAATCTGTTTCAATTTTGTTTGTTAGTTTACTTTGTTCACTACATTCTACATGTGAGTGAAATCATATGGTACTTGTCAGTCTCTGAATGGCTTATTTCACTTAGCATAATACTCCCCAGGACTATCTGTGCTGTCACAAAGGGTATGATTTTCTTCTTTTTTACAGCCAACTAGTATTCCCTTGTGTAAATGTACTACTGCTTTTTTTATCCACTCATCTACTGATTGGCACTTGAATTGCCTCCAACTGTTGGCTATTGTAGATAACACTGCAATAAACACAGGGGTGCATGTATTCTTTCAAATTCGTGTTTTGGGTTTCTTTGGATATAGTAACTCCATACTGCTTTCCACAGTGGCTTCCTCAATCTTGTCCAACAGTGCACAGGGTTCCCTTTTTCCCACATCCTGGCCAACACTTGTTTGTTGACATATTGATGATAGCTCCTCTGGCAGGTATAAGAAGATATCTCATTGTGGTTTTAATTTGCATTTATCTGATGATACCATCCTTTCATATGTCTATTGGGCATCTGTATCTCCTCTTTGGATAATGTCTATTTAGGTCCTTTGCCCATTTTTTTTTATTGTTTTGTTTGTTTTTGTATGTGTTGAGTTGTATAAGTTTTTTTTAATAAACTTTAGATATAAACCCCTTATCAGATGTGTCACTGGCGAATATGTTTTTCCATTTTAGTGGTTATCTTTCCATTTTGTTGACAGTTTCCTTTGTTGTGCAGAAACTTTTTAGCTTGATGTAGTCCCATTTGTTGTTTTTTTTTTCTTTCCTGAAGTGATACATCAGAAAGGAAAAAAATGCCACAATGAATTGAGATTTCACTGCCTGTTTTATTTCATTTTTTTTTCTAATTGAATTTATTGGGGTTACAGTAGTTAATAGATGGACCTAGAGAACATTATACTAAGTGAAATAAGCCAGTAAGAGAAAGACAATTACTATATGATTTCACTTATATAGGGAATGTAATGAACAAAATAAACTAACAAACAAAATAAAAACCAACTCAGAGAACAGACTGACAGTTTTGTTCAGAGGGGAGAGGGGTTGTGAGGCTGGGTGAAAAAGTGAAGGGATTAAGGAAAACACACACACACACACACACACATACACACACACACACACACACACAAAGCTCATAGACACAGAAAACAGTACAGTGATTACCACAGGGGAAGGGGGGTGGGACAGGTACAGGAGGGTACAGGAGGAATAAATGGTGATGGAAGGAGACTTGACTTGGGGTGGTGAACACACAACTCAAGATATCCATAAAATTATACTGTTGAAACCCATATAATTTTATTAGCTGAAGGCCTCTTAACAGGTTTAAATATTTTCTCTCATAAATCAAAAGATGATGATTAATCAACCTGGAATCATCTCTTCCAATAAATTGATTAATCTATCAATAATTTGAAATTAAGTAATAATAACAGATGAATAAATTGAGAGTTTGAAAACAATTGCTACGAATATACCGTATACAATCATAATATAGCCTTTTTTATCATCATCCTATATAATAAAAGCCTAGGTGGTGTCACACCCTCATGTGACATCATCACAAGATGGCTACCACAAAATGGTCACCACAAGATGGCCTCACGGCGGCCGCTCTGCATGGTAAGGCCTAGGGGTCCCATGGCTCTGTGTGGCACAGACGAGGAGGCTCCCAGCAGAGGAGGCAGATCGCGGCAGAGGAGGGCAGTTGTGGGCGATTAGTCCAGCAGGAGAGGGCAGTTGTAGGCAATCAGGCCAGCAGGGGAGGGCATTTGGGGATGATCAGGTCAGCGGGGGAGCAGTTAGGCATCAATCAGGCCAGCAGGACAGTGGTTAGGAGCCAGCAGTCCTGGACAGTGAGAGGGATGTCTGACTGCCCGATCAGGCCTAAACCAGCATCCCCCGAGGGGTCCCAGATTCGAGAGGGTGCAGACTGGGTTGAGGGACACCCCCCATGCACAAATTTTGTGCACCGGGCCTCTAGTTTGATATAAAAGTTTTACCTGCTAATTATCTCTATATAGGCTACATCTCATGTATATTACTAATTCTATGTAAAAACATTAAATATTTAAAAAATATATGAGTGGTGGGTCAATTATGAATTGAAATTAGGTTTTAAAACTTTTCAAATTCTTAGACAACTTGACCTAATAAAACTGATATTATTCTATAGAGTGTATGCTCAAAATAATTACATTATTGGATAAAGACAGATATTTTTCATGTCATTAATTCTTTAAAAATTTAATCAGTCAATTAATTATTCAATTACTTAACTTGATTTTGGAACTTGTTTATTAATGAGACAATCTTACAAAGTATGAATACTGGATGAAATAAAAAATAATTGCATATGCCAGGGTTGATAAAGGTGATTCTTTCTTAGAAATTCAATAGCTTTGTGCTTTTAAGTAATTCACTTTATTCTAAATGTAAATCTACTTTTCATAAATAAATTGTTGAGGGAGAATACAGTCAATAAGCCAAGGTCTTAGAACATTCTATAAATACTTATTGAGCATCTGACTTTAAAGCTCTCTGCTAGGTACATCACAGTCTTTTGAGAGAACATTGGGTAATGGAAATCCTAAATAGAGAACCTTCAAAAAGTATTACAAGGAAGTCCAGAAAGCCTATATTTCATAACGTATTCACATACTTCACATAGACACACATAGGCACATATCAATTTTTTCATAGGCATGACAGAGAATCAAACATGTTTAAATAAAGACAATGTTTTTGTGTTTGTGATTTATTTTCTTAATTCCTGCTACCTTTCCTGACTGTTAAAGGGAAGAAATCATTTTCCTTGACCCTCCTAGGGTCTCTGGCTGGGCTTGAAAATCAAATGGACAAAGTCAGATTGACAAGAGAATAGCATACAAATTTAATTGATATTAATTTTAAGTAACATGGGAGCCTTCAAAAAAATCAAGGCCCAAAAAACAGTTAAAGGATTTTTGGTGGAAAGAACCAAGATGGCAGCATAGGTAAACAGCTAAAATGCAGCCTCGCACAACAACTTCAAAACTACAACTAAAAGACAAAACAGGCATAATCCAGAACCACAGGAAGGCTGGCTGAGTGGAAATTCTACAACTAGAAGGAAAAAGAAAAGCACACTGAGACTCAGAGGAGGTGTGGAAGTAAAGGCAGAGGCAAGGAGGCGTGCACGGAGAGGACTGGTAACTAAGTATACAGCTGGCTTTTTCAAGTGGAAGGGAGACAAAAGCTCCTGAAAGCACTGAACTCCAGTTCCGGGGGAGACTTTGGGGACCCAGACTCATATGGGGAGAAACTGGACTGTCTGGCAGTGGGCGGAACTTGAGGGCGGCTTTCTCTCAAGGGTGCTTGCAGCGATTACCAAGGGACACTGAGAACTGGGGGCCTCTTAGGGCAGGACCGATGGTCAGCCATTGCTGCTTGCTCCACCCTGAGACTCTGCCCCATTCAAGCTGTGCTCAGAGGCTTTTGCATATGAATGGCCTAGTCCTTTGAAATCTAAACCTACCTAACAAACTGCAGCTAAGTCAGTGAGACCCAGAACATCCAAAAGAAGGCCCAAGGCCCCACAGCAGCTTGCATTGCTTCACAGCTGGGCCTCATCTGGGCACATCCAAACCCCAAACAAAGAAGAGGAATCTGCAGACCTCTCCATAGCTCCTGCTGGGTGGCCTCAGGCAGAGGCTAAATTAGCACCTCCTTGGAGACCCAAGAGCCAGTGTAACCAGGGGTCAGAGTAGGAACATCCAGATTACAACTCCTCAGATCCATAATGGACACACTCAGGGGGCAGACTCAGTGAGCACCAAAGCCCCACTGAAGCTAATCTTGCCTCATAAGGGTGTCTCCAGCACAGAAGTTCTGCCATTGTAGACACAGCTGATCCTCACAGCCAATTGCCCTGGAGGTCAATTCTTCCCAGTGATACCAACAACAATCAAGGCTTAACTACAACAAGACTGTGCACATAGCCCACAAAGGGGTGCACCAAGAGTGTCCACCTCAGGTAACTGGGAAAGCTGAGCCACTGGGCCTTCTGGGACACCTAGCACACAAAGCCACTCTATCAACTCAGGGAAGCAGCCAAAATGCGGAGACAAAGAAACAGGTCACAAATGAAAGAAATGGAGGAAAGCAAATGACTGGATATAGAGTTCAAAACCACGGTTATAAGGTTTTTCAAGAATTTTCTAGAAAAGGTCAATAAATTTAGTGAGATCCTCGAGGATATAAAAAAGGACCAACTAGAAATCAAGCATATACTGACTGAAATAAAAAAATATTATACAGAGATCTAACAGCAGACTAGAGGACTGTCAGAATCAAGTAAAAGATTTGAAATACAAAGAAGCAAAAAGCACTCAACCAGAAAAGCAAAAAGAAAAAAGAATCCATAGTGTAAGGAGCCTCTGGGATAACTTCAAGTGTACCAACATCCGAATTATGGGGGTGCCAGAAGAAGAGAGAGAGCAAGATACTGAAATCTTATTTGAAGAAATAATGACTGAAAACTTCCCCCACCTGGTGAAATAAATAGACTTACAAGTCCAGGAAGCACACAGAACCCCAAACAAAAGGAATCGAAAGAGGACCACACCAAGACTCATCATAATTAAAATGCCAAGAACAAAAGACAAAGAGAGAATATTAAAAGCTGCAAGAGAAAAACAGTTACCTACAAGGGAGCACCCATACAATTGTCAGCTGATTTCTCAACAGAAACTATGCAGGCCAGACAGGAGTGGCAAGAAATATTCAAAGTGATGAATAGTCAGAACCTACAACCAAGATTACTCTACCCAGCAAAGCTATCATTCAGAATTGAAGGTCAGATAAAGCGCTTCACAGATAAGAAAAAGCTAAAGGAGTTCATCAATACCAAACCTGTATTATATGAAATACTGAAAGGTAATTTTTTAAGAAGAGGAAGAAGAAGAAAAAGGTAAAGATAAAAATTACGAATAACAAAAAAAAGCTAAAGGAGTTCATCATTGCCAAACCAGTATTATATGAAATGATGAAAGGTATTCTTTAAGAAGAGGAAGAAGAAGAAAAAGGTAAAGATAAAAATTACGAATAACAAAAAAAAGCTAAAGGAGTTCATCATTGCCAAACCAGTATTATATGAAATGATGAAAGGTATTCTTTAAGAAGAGGAAGAAGAAGAAAAAGGTAAAGATAAAAATTACGAATAACAAATACCTATCTATCAGCAAGTGAATCTAAAAGTCAAGTGAATAAAAAATCTGATGGACAGAATAAACTGGTGAATATAATAGAATTGGGCATAGAAAGGGAGTGGACTGACAATTCTCAAGGGGAAAGGGGTGTGGGAGGTGCAGGAAGAGACTGGACAAAAATCGTACCCCTTGCCGAAACCGGTTTGGCTCAGTGGATAGATAGAGCATCAGGCTGTGGACTGAAAGGTCCCAGGTTCAATTCCGGTCAAGGGCATGTGCCTGGGTTGCAGGCACATGCCCAGTGGGGGGCATGCAGGAGGCAGCTGATTGATGTTTCCTCTCTCATCGATGTTTCTAACTCTCTATCTCTCTCCTTTCCTCTCTGTAAAAAAATCAATAAAATATATTTAAAAAAAAATCTTACGCCCATGGATGAGGACAGGGGGGGAGAGGTAAGGGCAGAGAGTGGGGTGGGAACTGGGTGGAGGGGAGCTATGGGTGTAAAAAGAAGGGGGAACAATTCAGATAAATCTTTATCTGAACAATAAAGATTTATAAAAAATAAAAAATATAGTATTTTTGGTGAAATTATAAATTGGTGTAGCCAATATGGAAAATAATATGGAGTTCATCAAAAAATTTAAAAAAAATGGAACTATCATGTGATCCAGCAATTTTACATTTGAGTATTTATGTAACAAATGGAAGACACTAATTTGAAGATATACATATCTCTTTATTCATTGCAACATTATTTAAAACTAGAAGTCTGGTGCAAAATATTCATACACTTGGGGGGTGGGAGAGTCCCTTATCCCAGATTGAGAGAGGGCGCAGGCCAGGTTGAGGGACCCCACTGTTGCACAATTGGGGACGGTGTGGGATGTGGGAGGTAGGCCAACCAGACTGTAGGAGGGCTCCAGGGTGTGTCTGGCCTGTCTTGCTCAGTTCCGATTGGCCAGACTCCAGCAGCAAGTGACTGGTTGATCAGTCAACTGTCTGCCCCCTAGTGGTCAGTGCATGGTATAGTGAGCAGATGAGCACCTTAGCATATCATTAGCATATTACCCTTTGATTGGTTGAACGGACAACCAGACAACCAGATGACCAGACACTTAGCATATTAGGCTTTTATTATATAGGATAGCCAAGATATGAAAGTAACTTAAGTGTTTATCAGTGGATGAATGCATAAAGAGGGTGGTGCATATATAAAATAAAATATTAGTCAGCTGGAGAAAAAATAAGAATGAAATCTTGACATTTGAGATAACATGGATGTACCTAGAGGGTGTTCTCCTAAGTGAAATAAGTTGGACAGAGAAAGACAAATACTTATTTGTGAAATCTAGAAAGCAAAATACATAGGCAAGCAAATGGAAAACAAACATATTCAGAGAACAAATTAGTGGTCACCAGGTTAGAGAAGAATTGGGGAGATAGGTGATAAAGGTAAAAGGGGTTAAGAAGTACAAATTGTCAGTTACAAAATAGTCATATGGATATAAAGTACAGCATATGGGATAAAGTTAATGATATTGTAATAACTATGTGTGGTGTCAGATGGGTATAGACCTATCGGGGTAATAATTTCATAAGATATGTAAATGTCCAATCACTATACCTGAAACTAGTATAATTGGTAATTATAAAATAAACTAAGTTTAAAAGAATCTGAGTATTTTTATACTAGGTTTGATGAAGAATGTAGAATCATGGAGAAATATGATAGGACCAGTAGCATGAAGTAGGTATAGTCAACTGGGGAAAACTTAGCAAGACCTATTTGTTCCTATTATTTTTGGTTTCCTTCTGTGTTTGGAGATAAGGAAGGCACCTCTCACATGAGGGTCTTATGACCTGCTTCAGGAGAGAGTGGGAGAGGGGAAGGTTATTGTGACCTTCATGCCTCTGCCATTTTCTAAAGCTTGAGCTTAAAATATTCAATATGCCAAAGTGCCAGAATCCCATCTCCAGGTAATGATATGATTCCCACAATGTAACCTAATTTATCCTATAACAATTTGTTACTTTCCATGAGAGATTCCACCATAAGCCATTTGTTCCATAATATAATTTAGAAAAACATTGGAGGTGATGATGTGGTTGATGTGGTCATTGTGGTTAAGTGGTATTAAGAATCAGTGTAAATAAAATCCAGCCACTAAACCCTCATTGTGGGGTATGGGAGGAGAGTTCATCTTTGGATGTTATGCCACCTGTCAGCATTGACTTTATTCATTGTAGCTTGTGTTACCCATTAAAACATAATTAAAATAAATTCTGTGAAAAAGCACACTCATCTTTCCCTCTGATTACAAAAACTGAAAACTGTATACCAATGCAGATTTTAAATATTTGTGTCATAATTGGACACAAGCTGCTCTGAACATCTGCTTGTTATCAAGAACAAGAATGACAAATCTCTTGCTCTAGATTTGTTTAATAGACAAATTCAGAAATTACGCCCACAATATGCTGAGACTTTGAGCCAGACCCTCCTTTTTTTTTTAGAAGGAGGTACAAAGACTAGCTAAGTGAAAAAAAAGATGCTGCCTCTAGCAGATATAGTTTCATTCCACAAAGTGAGACTATTTTGATTTTCAATGTTAATCCAAAGTTTAATATATTTAGTCATTAAAATCATGTTGACATTAATACCCAGATGCATAACCACTTACTATTCTTATCCTCTGCAACTATTAAAGTTGCCATTATTGATAACAAACCCTTGTTCATTTTAATCTATTTTTCAATATCTAAAGTATTTATTTTCATTATTTTAACAGTGAATCACTTTTTAATTAAATACATACTAATCAAAATATTTCTTTAAAAGTCTCAATTGACTATTACAGATTTACCACTCTACCTAGAGCTGTTTGAGAGCCTGTTATGCATAATTTTTAAAATATAAATGTATTAATTTCATTATTCAGCAAATAATTGAACATTTGTTTGCATGTATGATACATGTTAAGCATGAAAATGTCCATGCTGAATGAAAAGATATAGCTCTGAATCTATAGGAAAAAGAGAGAAATTAATCAAATCATCACTAAGGGAGGTTATAAATACAAATTGTTATGTATTATGATGAAAGGTATTCCTACATATTAAAACTTAAGCTGAGGTCCTATGAGAAAAGATAACAAAGATTACTTACTGAGACTTAGAGTTGGTGAGAGGTGTTCCTACATATTAAAACTTAAGCTGAGGTCCTATGAGAAAAGATAACAAAGATTACTTACTGAGACTTGGAGTTGGTGAAAGGTGTTTCTACACATTATAACTTAAGCTGAGGTCTGAATGATCTTGGCAAAGGGGAAAAAAAGGGGGTGGGGGAGGGCTGAGGTAGTATAAGGGTTTTCCAGATGCAGAAAAGCATGTGCAGTGGTTGTGTGGTAGCTTTAGCTGGACATACTGTGGTAATGTAAAGCAAGCCCATTGTGGCTGAAGCACATGGTATCAAGAGTGACAGTCAAATTAGGAGTTAGGGCATAGGCATGGATTTTGGAGGGACACAGTTCAGTGTATAACAGCCCCCAATCCTATCTCAATTATTAGATCGGAGAAGAAATCATTCTTGAACATAGTCCATAGTGGCAGCAAAAAGAGTTTTCTCAGGGTTTCTGAATGAAAAGTAGGGAATGGGTTTCATTGCATCCTTCCTGTTTTACCCTTTTAAAAAATTCAAGTATCAATTGAACATCTGTGCTTCATAAATGTGTAAGAGCTCCCGCATTAATAATTATTCATCATAGGGATAAAACCAAATAATATACTTCAATGCTATTCCTCCCTTTAAGATTCTCTAATTGTCCCATAGTTTTGCCAAGCTTAAAAGTTGAAGTTTTATTTGTTTGTTGTATCTCTAAGACCAACGCAAAGGTTTAATCTAATGTCCACTTCATTCATCCTCAATGGAATAACATATGCTATTTCTCCTAAATGAGAATTAAAGTACAATCATGTAATATTAATGATAGGTCATGATACTCAGGCACAATCAACACAACAAACATGTATATAAATAGAGTTTCAGTAAGTTAAATGAAAAATGATGTAGATTCCATAGCTTATAAGTGAAAAATAAGTTATTTGAATGATTGCAATTCCCTCTAGCCACAAGAAATATTTTCCATTATAAGATAAATTTTATGATTTCTTTATGGTAATTTTTTTCATGACAGGGGTTTTCTTACATTACACAAACACACATACACACACGTGCCCACAAAATACAACTTTCTGTTAATCAAAATATTTCTTTGAATATCTTGATGCTATTGGATTTAAGTTTTTACTAATAGGAATAACTCTATTGTGTATATCCAGTTTGAAAAATTCTTTTTAATTCTGATCAGAAAGGAAGAGAGATATAAGCATTGACTAATTTAAATCCAATTTGTAATATATTTCTTACCTTAAAAAATTAAAAGAATTGGCCATCCCTTCAATGAGAAAATTAAGTCACATTTGAACAAAATCCAAATAGCATGTCAATTGTCACCCAACAACTCACTTTGTGCACTTGAGGCAGAATTCAGTCATATGGCCCAATAGTGGGAAGAATGACCATATCTCTTTGATCAATCTGTGTCATCAGTATTCATACATCTATGGGGCTTGACTGTGGAATCCTTCAGTTCTGCTAAGTTGGGGGAGAGATGAAATATTATATTATTTGCTCCAGGCAAGTTATATTGCATGGACTTAATTCTAGGCCCCAATTTTTCTTTCCTTGGAAGATAAATGCTTAAAATACTATTATTTGTTACTATTACATATTTAAATATATCTTCTACACTAATAAAAGAGAAATATGTAAATTGACCATACCTCCGCAATGCCTACCAGCCAATCAGGAGGGGATATGCAAATTATAAGGACAAAGATGGCAGAGTGAAGGCCTGGGTCCCTGGTGCTGGAGGAAAACCAGTGCTGACAGCCAGGTGAAGGAAGGCCTATTGCACAAATTTTCGTGCAAAGAGCCTCTAGTGAAAAGTAATGTTATTACTATAGTAATTTTTGGTTCCTTCAACTTAAAAGGTAATTTTCAAGAATGATCAGGATAGGTTTTAAAAAACCTCAAACATTTTATACTTATTTTAATTATAAATAGTCACATATTTTGTTTAAATACCAGCATTAGTAAGTTTAAGAAACTAATATTTAAATAATATTCTCAGAGCTTCAAGATTTAACTAAATTAAACTAATAAAACTTTTTAAATCAACCATAGTGAGAAAGTATTATTTATTTTAAAAATATTTAAAACCATGAATGAAAACTTAGTGATCATACTTAAATATTCCTTCATGGAGAGATGCAGAAACTTAAGCCAGGAGAAAATTCCTTAAGGAATTTAAGGTCACAGAACTACTTGCCATAAAATTGTAGCTATAGCCTAGTTTACCAAATTTAAGACTATTTCCAAGATTGAAGAACATAGTTTTTGAAGGAGACATATCATGGGATTTGGTTTTAAAACAAAAACTAATTTAGTTTATATATTTTTCATCAAATTATTTTTCTCTGTAAGTTGTGAAGACCATTAGATAGTTAATTAGAGTTTAGCTTAAAAATATTAACAAAATATTTTCAGGAAAGCAGCTTTATCTTAAAGGCAAATTTAAAAGACAATAAACAAAGGAATGATTAGAAATATGACTCTAAAGACAATATAGTTAGAAGGAAAAAATGCTGAACATAGATATAGCAGCTAAGGTTAACACTATTTTTTAATTAAATTTTTAGGGAAAGAGGAAGAGGGAGAGAGAGAAAAAGAGAGAGAGAGAGAGAGAGAGAAAGAGAGAGAGAGAGAGAGAGAGTTAGATATCTGGGTTGCTTCCTGCACCCAACTAGGGTTGGAACTCAAAACCTGGGTATTTGTCCTGAGTGGGAATGGAACCAGTAATTTTTTTTTATTTGCAAGGGATGATGAGAACACTCACCAGGGCAATGTTTAATACTATTTGTAAAAGAACTAGAGGCCCGGTGTATGAATTCATGCATGGGTAAGGTCCCTAGGCCTGGCCCACAATCTGAGCCTATTGGGGTGTCTTGCTCAGTCCCAATCGGGGTTGATTGGTACAGGCTGGAGGGGGGAAAGGGTAGGTGCTGGGGAAGGTTGGCCAGCCGGGGGGAGGGTCCGCAGGAGGCTGGCTGGGAGGAGGGGCGTGGGAGGTTGGCCAACCAGGAGGAGGGGTTACAGGAGGTTGGCCGGCTGGGCGTGGGGCCACAGGAGGTTGGCTGGGGGAGTGCACTGACCACCAGGGGGTACCTTCTGCAGTGAGAATCTTCCCCTGGTGGTCAGTGTGCATCAGAGTGACTGGTCGACCAGTTGTTTTTCCAGTCGTTCTGGTCATTCAGTAGTAAGGGTAGCTTAGGCATATATATATATATATATATATATATATATATATATATATATATATATATATATTCATGTGTGTGTGTTTCTAAGTATATTTAACATTTATTAAAAATGTGTTTCTGGCACAATTCTAAATGCTTGACCTGCATAATATCAACCCATCCCACATAATGCTCTAAGGTATCATTATGTCTCATTTATTGAAACATAAACTAAAAATTAGAGACTATAAGGTTATTTAAATTGGTAAAGATTACATACAGTCAGCTGTGGTTTTAGAGTTTGAACCCAACACATCAGTTTCTCAGGTCCACTGTCATAATTACTGGTGTCTACTATAAATGAGGATGGTTTTCTGATATCTGTCCTGTCTCCTAATAGAGACAGTAAGAAAAGGACAGCACTTTGTCCATTGATATAACAATGCATTTATTTAAAATTATTAACATTCCCAAATATACATTATTTAAAATGATAAAAAGTTTTGTTTGGGCATATGCTTGTAAACTCTAATTTTAAGTACAACTAGGTACATACCAAAATTATGTTAAAAAAAAAGGTAGTTTTGATGTCATATATTATGAATATCATTTCTTAATAACATACGTTTTCTCAGGAGATAAAAGAAACAATAATGAGAAAACAAAGACAAAACAAAACTGGAAACAACTTGTACTGCTGGAGAACACTGATTAATATTGCTGTCAAATGTTAAAACATATTATACAAGTTTTATCGTATTTAAAAATTAAATGGACATGAAAATCTTCATAACACCAAAAAAAAAAAAAAAGAAACCATATCATTTTTTTAAAAATCATAAACCGTTGGAGAACTATGGATATTGAAGAAATCTAAAAGAACTGAATGCCATACAGATAAGCCATTCACAGATGACCAAATGAAGAAGATTTTATACTTGGGGCCAGATAATAATTTTGGGTGCTGGGCAGGCAGAAGAGTAAGCCTATCATACTAGGATATCTGCCCAGATTAGAAAACACCAGCCAAATCTTTTGACAATTCAGTTGGTTGATGTATTTACATCTAGAGTAACACCCACAGCAGAGACAATACTCTCTGTCAAGTAATTCACATACATGAGAATTTTGCTGAGAAAGGAGAGACTGGGGGCAGGGTTGGACAATAGGAATGAATCATTTGATCTCATCATCTCACCATCTTCTGAAATCTACATATTGAACCATCAACATCCAGCAACCTTTATGTCTCACAGTCTAGCTATTGCCTTTTAATCTGTACTTTCACAATCTCCCAGGCTTGAAGTTGCACAGTCCCTTATTTCTTGGTCCCTAAGTATCATGATGTCATGTTCTTGACATCTAGCGGATTCTAAATCTAGCATCCTTGTAGTTTCACAGTTTTGAGGTACATCTGATTTGTACTTTCACTGTTTCAAGGTCAATTACTCTGCCAATGTTTAGTTAAATGGCCCTCCTGGTGGAAATGGTTAGAAAGCATCTTGAAAACCTTTGAAATGTGAAGGGAGCTGTTTAACCAAAATTGCAATAAAAACCAAACCCATACAACTTTGGATATGATCAGAGAGGTTAACTTAGTAGAGGCAGAAAAAATGAAATGCCAAAGAGAGTTTCCCCTGTGATCTAAAGCATTGCATAAATGGCCACCCTGCCTTATGCAAGATCAGTTCCCCATAAAGTCACCATGATTAGTCATTCTAGCTTCTTGGAGGAACGAATGTTGGCTCCTGTGACAATGAAAGAAAGAGAAGGAAGAAGAGAGAGAGAGAGAAAATAAACATACCTGTGCACGTGAATATACATACATGTTAACTTATGTGTGTATATTTATATTTATTAGTTTCCACAGCTCTTAATGCACATATACATATGTATGAGTGCATATATAAGCCTCTCCAGCTATTTAAAGTGTAATGATGTGTGAAATATGATAAAAAATTCTGAAGCATGCAAAGAATCGGGACGATGTGACCTATTGTCAAAATAAAATTCAAACAGACACAGACACATTTATTACCTTAATTTGGCCAAGTCTCTATGAGCTGGCTTCCACATGCATTCATTCCTCAGGTCTGTGACTGCCATTGTATTCTGATGCCTGGCAATTGGCATTGGCTCAGAACCAGTATCCGTTACACATTCCTATTTGCAGATGGATTCTCATCAACTTAGAAAATACTTGGTTTAAAAATTAAAGACTGTATTTATAGTAATTTTGAAAAGAGTCTTTTCTCGAGATATTCAGATTCCTTCTCATTCCCAGTGCCAAGTTCTATGAAATGATTCAGATTTAAAGATTAGATCAATGTCCATAACCCATTGCAGTGACACAATTCAGGACTCTGTTAAGAAGTGAATTTTACTTTCTTTATTTTTCCCCACTAACTATCCTTTTAGAATGCTTATTATCTACTTCAGTCCTATTGAGAACATGACCAGTTAGGTAATAAGAAACATGGCTGCATATAAGTGCATTATATGCACTCCTCTTTCCCATTATGATCATCAGACACACTAGTACCTGGCAGTTACATGCTCATATTTGTCCTCTGTTTTTCTGAGATTATAGAATCCCCTTCGTAATCAAAGATCTTGTTTCAATAGTAATATCTATACCTTTATATCTATACTTTATATACAGTGGCCAGATTATTATGATCTCTGAATGCATAATAATCTGGTCACTCAGTGTATATCCTATATAATAAAAGCCTAATATGCAAATTGTCCCCTCTACCAGGAGTTCAATCAGCAGGCAGGCAGACCAACTGCCCATGTCCCCTCCTTGTGGCCAGGCTGGCTGGACCCCTCCCATGCATGAATTCATGCACTGGGCCTCTAATATGTGTGTGTGTGTGTGTGTGTGTGTGTGTGTGTGTGTGTGTATGTGCATTCAGAGGTCATAATAATCTGGCCACTCAGTGTATATAAAAGCCTAAGTGACTGGAATGACTGGAACGACTGGTCAATATGACATGCACTGACCACCAGGGGGCAGACACTCAACGCTCAATACAGGAGCTTCCCCCTGGTGGTCAGTGTGCTCCCACAGCTAACTTCCCCCAGCAGGCCAAACTCCCATGGTCCCTTTCCCCACCGCCCCTCCTCCCCCGGCCAGCCAACTTCCCATTGTCCCTCCCCTGGGCTGGCAGGCCCTGATTCCCTGATTGGGGCTGGCCCCTGGGCTGGGATGGGGAACTGAGGGTAGGTGGTGGCGGACACAGCCCCTTTCCCAAGGGGACTGAGGGCCGGCTCCCTACTTGGGGCCAGTGACCAACCTCTCATGTCCTGTTTCTCCCACTGGCCGGCAGGCCCCAATAGGCCTGTCACAGTCCCACCTACGTGGCAGCATGGCAGTGAGGGAAGGGGAGGTGGGAGAAGTGGGGAACTGCATGGGGGTGGGGCGCAGACGATGGTGGCGTTCGTGTCCGACACATGTTCCTTCCTGTCCTGGCCCGGTGACCATTGCCTCCTCTCTGGTCTGGTCCTGATTGGCCTGGCCCTGATCAGCTTTCATTGCTGGCCAGGCCTAGGGAATGCCACCTGTGCACAAAATTCGTGAATCAGGCCTCTAGTTTGTGTGTGTGTGTGTGTGTGTGTGTGTGTGTGTGTGTGTGTGTGTGTGTGTGTATGTGTGTGTATATATATATATATATATATATATATATATATATATATATATAGAGAGAGAGAGAGAGAGAGAGAGAGAGAGAGAGATTTCAGAGAGGAAGGGTGAGGGAGAGAGAGATAGAACCATCAATGATGATAATCATTGATTGGCCTCCTTCTGTACACCCCACAATGGGGATCATGCCCACAACCCAGGCATATGCTCTCAAACTGTGATATTCAAACACTGAGCCATGCCAGCCAGGCAGTAATAGCTTTATCTTTGTTACCATCTTGCAGAAGACTGTAACAAAGCTTTGCTGATGGGAGTGTCTTCTAAAGCTTCTTGAAGATCTATTTATCAAATAGGTTAGCACATGACAAATTTTTTCAACAATGTTCTTAGCCTTTGAATGCTTTACTTTTCATTATATAGCTGAGATTCTGGAATGTCCATTTCATTTAATGTAGTACACCACTGGGTCCTGATTTCTTGCCAAATAGCTGAGCTATCTGTTAGAATCTCTCCCAGAATCTGTGGTAAATGTACCCACACTAATGGACCTGGCTTAATTTAAAGTCGTATTTCTTTCTGCTTACTCAAACACCTTTAAAATATATTGTTGTACATAGTTATTGGGTTACTCTCTATATAAATTAGCAGCATTTTATAACTATACTAGAGGTCCTGTGCACAAAATCGGTGAACAGATATGGTCCCTAGGCCTGGCTGGTGATCAGGGCCGATCAGGGCCTTCCAGCTGCCAGCTGTGGCCTTCCTTCCCTGGCTGCGATGAGGCCTTCCTTCATTCCGTGCTGCCCCATGGTGGTCAGCACATGTCATAGCGAGTGATCAAACTCCCAGTTGGTAGAACTTCTGAGGGGGCACATTTCATATTAGCCTTTTATATATATAAATAGAGTGTTGTTAGGTGACCTTTTACCTTCTGGATAAAATTTTCTACCTGTACCCTCAGAGAACACTTGAATCTGAATCTAGTTATTTGTCTGAAAGAAATAAGAAATGGCAAAGATTAACTATCAGAAAATTGGAATCAACTTGCTAAAAAAGCATAGAAAAAATGTAAAACAACAAAATAACAGTAAAAAACTACTTTGTATAAGGTCTCACACATGGTAGAATAAATTTATCCAGGTAGGAAATTAGGGAATGTGAATAGTAAGTAAAACATTGAAAGAAGTAGAGGAAGAATTGACTTGGTTTCAAACTCCAATAATGATTTTCAGAACTGGCCTCCCAGGGAAGCTACTCTGAATTTGAAGTCAAGAATAAACTATACCCTCATAACTACAATCCATGATTTAGAAATCAAAATGCATTGCTACTACTGTATCTATCTTTTGATACCCAGAGAGGTGGGGAATAGACACTGGAATGCAGTTGCAGAGAATCTTCATGTTAACAATTTTTTTCTTACAAGATGGAAAAACAGAAGAGCCCAAAAGAGCAAGTAGATGGCTTCTTCTATTCATTAACCTGCACCTTTTGAATTCCATGCAAATATATTTAATAGGTAGAAACTAATTTACTCTTTGGAAAAGTTTGACTTGAGTTACCCAGTCCAGAATATACACAACACTATACAAAAAAACTCAAAACATCCAATCAGACTGTGTTCCTGTGTTATGGGATGATAATTAGAAAACATACTTTTATTGTGTATCTAAGTATGTTTCCAATATTATAGTGTAATATGGTATTAAAATGCAGATTCATATACTGTAGATACAGGGTGGGCAAAAATAGTTTTACAGTTGTAGTATGAATAACTAATATAATAATTAATAAATAGTAATACCAGGATAAACAGGTGTTGCATACTACAACTGTAAAGCCACTTTTATCCACCCCTTTATTTCACATAAATAGAAATAACTTGGACATGAACGTGAGGATATTGTGATAACATCCTTTTGAAGTATGTCAATAATTTTATCCCTATGTCACTGATGAGAAGACAAATGGATGAGTGTTGTGATTTCACCTGCCTGTATATTATGTAAGTTGTGATTAAGCTTTAATATAGTTATGAGAAGGGACTTACCTGCCTTTTTATTATAGAAAGGGCAACTGGAAGTGCAGTTATTAAACTGGGCACAAATTTGCTATAATGTGTAAATATTTATGATATCTAAAACTATTCCATATTTAGGCATCATGTTGGATTGATGACCGCTATTTTAATGAAAAAAGGGCTGAACTTTTATGCTTAGTGATGTAAATTGTCTCATATATAGTGGAATTTGAGTAGCTATAATTGGATCGACCTCTCAAAAAAAAAGTTCCCTATCTACTGTCTTACATTTTTTTGCGGTTCTGTTCGTTAGAATTGACTCCTAAGGCTCTTCTTAGCTGGGTTGATATAGTTAGAGGTATTAGTTTACTGACTTTTTTCTACAAAACCTATTGCTGTTTAAGAGATTTCAGAATCTCAAGGAACTGGAATTAATTATAGGCAAAAATTGGGGAAATGAAGGCTCAGAATTCTGGGCTTGTGTGGGTATGAGAAGAGTGCTTTAGAAGAAAGCTGTCCCCCTCATAGTAGGGTGTTATGGACGGAATTGTGTTCCTTCAATACTCATGTTGAAACACCAAACTTCAGTATTTTAAAATGTGACTGTATTTGGAGATAGGGTCTTTAAAGAGATAAATAAGTTAACATGAGGTCTTATGATGGGCCCTAAGCCAATATGACTCATGTCTTTATCACAAGAACAAATTATGACACAGACATACAGAGGAAGCATTATGCAAAGCCATAAAGGAGAGATGCTCATCTATAAAGTCAGAGAGAAAAGCCCCAGAAGCAATTTGCAGTCATCTTGATCTCAGTCTTCTAGCTTATGAATTGTGAGAAAACATACTTGTTATTTAAGCTACCCAGTCTGTGGTACTCTGTTAAGGCAAGTTTAGTAAGCAAATGCATACAGCTTTGAGACATATACTTTGATTGGGCATAGAAGGCGCTAGAACTTTGAGCACATTTTTTTTCTTATTAGCTGGATGAGGCTGAAAAAATCAAAGTTGTCTCCTTAAGCAAAATTAAAGCTGCATTCTTACTCTAGGTGCATTTGCTCAGGTGCTATATTTAATGTATAACAATATAAATGGAATTCCCTAAGAGTTCATGCAACATACTTTATCACATCTAAGATAATTTCAACACTATTGTGAGTGTTGTTTCTCTTAAAAATGCCTAAGGCCTAGATTTAGTAATCAACCAACAAACACACACACACACACACACACACACACACACACACACACACACACAGAGAGAGAGAGAGGGGGGGGAGTAGGGGGGTATCATGTGCTCATGATATTTTCAAGGTTCTGTACTTAATTTTGTGTTTGTAATTTTATGTTAATTTCTGGAATTAGAACTAATCTTCATTCACAAAGTAGAATTTCTCACTGCTTATGTGGGTGTTTTATTTCAATTAGCGCTACAAAGATGACTTGTGTTTACCTACTCCTTCCCTAGGTTTTTCTAGTGGTTGACCTCTTGATAGCAAGAACCATATTTTAGTCATTGTTTCCTCAGAGACCATCCAACTACCTGACACATGCCAATATTCTAAAGATATTTTTTAGGGAAAGAGCGAAAGATAACATAATTAAAACAAAAACAAATAATTTATAAGGTGTTATGGATTATTTATTTATTATTATTTTGTTTTTGTTTTTGTTAATCCTCACCCCGGTATATTTTCCCATTGATTTTTAGAGAGAGTGGAAAGGAGGGAGAGAGACACAGAAAGAGAAACATTGATGTGAGAGTGACACATAGATTGGTTGCCTCCCACATGTGCCCTGATCAGGGCCAGGGATAAAGCCTGCAACGAAGGTACATACCCTTCACCAGAAATGAACCCAGGACCCTTCAGTCCATGGGCTGATGCTCTTCCACTGAGCCAATCCAGCTAGGGCATTATGGACTTTAAAATCTAAACAAAGAGAAGAATTCCAACAACGCAATAGCACAAATTAAAAAGAAGGTTTAAATGTACTATTTGGACAAAATCTAATTATGCTTATATGCATGCATGCAAGTACTTTGATATAAATTGAAGATGATATAGTCTCACTCATGACACTGAGGTTTAAATGTTTTATTTATATTAATTAGAAAACACAATATATTGCCTGCCCATTGTGGCTCAATGGTTGAGCATCAACCTAGAAACCAAGAGGTCACTGTTGATTCCCACTCAGGGCACATTCCTCAATTGCGATCCCCAGTAAGGGGTGTGCAGGAGGCAGCTGATCCATGATATTTCTCTCTCATCCATGTTTCTATCTCTCTATCCCTCTCCCTTCCCCCCTCTCTCTTTCTCTCACTCAAATCAGTAAAAACATATTTATTAAAAAAAAAATAAGAAAAGGAAAAACAACATATTGAATCTGTTTTATTCAATTACTAGTATCTCATATTTAAATATTAGGCAGATTTCATTGAAATACATGTTAAAATAAAATTTTATGTTTCTAATATGATAGAATGCTTCTTCAGGCAAGAGTTAAAGATATATATTAGCTTCACTGATACCTGCTACTGTGTGAGTTCTCTTTGATTTTTTCATCACTTGAGTGAGCATCAAAGAGATAGATCTAAATTCAAGAGATCATTAATGGGAACTCAAACCTGGCTTACCATGTGAGAGTCATAAAACTTGTGTGCAAATGATAGCTATATCCCTTATGATTCAGCTAATAAGTTAAATGAGAAGACAACCAAATAGGTCAGTTTTGGTTGAGTTCATATTTCCTGGAGCATAATAAAGAGTAGGCATGGAAATAGCTATCATCTGCCAAGAGTGACTAAAAAAAAAAATAAAAAAAAAATAAAAATAAAAAAGCATGTAAAAGCTTTATATTGTTAAAGCTTGCATAGCCTGGTCTCTCTTAGTAAACCACTAAATAGATAAATACTCCCCAAAGCTTGATTTCTATGATCCTATAAAGTATGGCATGTTTTGGGGAGTTCAAAAGAATGCACCCTTTATTTATGAGCATCTAGAAACAAGAAACAGAATGGAAAATATTCATTCATCAATAATTCTATTGGAGTATGCTGCATTTTTTTTTAAGTTTTATTTTATATTTTATTTTTATTTCTTTATTGATTACAGTGTTACATATGTGTTTTTATTCCCCCCTTACCCCCCTTACCCCCCCTCATGCCCTCACCCCGCTGTTGTCTGTGTCCATTGGTTAGGCTTATATTCATGCATACAAGTCCTTTGGTTGATCTCTCCCCCTTGCTGACTTTTTTCTTCATTCTGCTGTGCTTGATACACAGGGATAACGAGATAGAGATGGTCATTGGCCCTTTCACTTATTTTACCAATCATTTCTATGACTCAGAAGTCATGTTATAAAATACTGTCATTGTATCTTTTGTTTTTCTTTATTGATGAAGGCATTACATATGTGTCCTTATCCCCCATTGCCCCCCACCATCCTGCTCATGGCCTCAACCCCCTAGTGTCTGTGTCCATTGGTTATGCTTATATGCATGCATGCAAGTCCTTTGATTGATCTCTCCCTCTTTCCCCCACCCTCCCCTGACTTCCCTCTAAGGTTTGACAGTCTGATCCATTCTTCTCTGTCTCTGGATCTGTTTTCGTTTATCAGTTTATGTTGTTCATCATATTCCACAAATGAGTGAATTCATGTGATATGTATCTTTCTTTGACTGACTTATTTTGCTTATCATAATGCTCTGCAGGTCCATTCATGCTGTTTCAAATGGTAAGAGTTCCTTCCTTTATACAGCAGCATAGTATTCCATTGTGTAGGTGCACCACAGTTTTCTAATCCGCTCATCTGCTGATGAGCACTTAGGCTGTTTCCAAATCTTAGCTATGGTAAATAGTGCTGCTATGAACATAGGGGTGCATATATCCTTTCTGATTGGTGTTTCTGGTTTCTTGGGATATAGTCTTAGAAGTGGGATCACTGTGTTCCATTGTATCTTCTATGCCTGTACTTAAGCCTTCAAAAGAAGCTGAATTGGATAATCTCTAATGAATTATTTATTTTATTTATTCTTAAACACGGGTTTTCCCACCAAAAAGGAATTTCATTTAAAAAATTTGGAGGTAGCAGGCAATGTGGCTATCCAATTAATTCCTATCCCAAATCTCTAGGGTTGAATTTGGCTTTTGCACATATGAAAGAAAAGTAGACACTCACATATAAATACAAAAACATTACTATTGTCTTTTCTTCCAGTTATTTTGCTTTTTCATATTTGGAATATTTCTCTATGATATACAATGGGTAACATTTTAGAGCATCATAAAATTTTCTCCAGATATCAAAGGTTTGTTTTAGAGGTAGCATAAAGGGCATGAGCTTTCAGAATAAGAGAGAGTAGTAAACTGTTACATCTGCTTGCAGTCTACATTGAAGATAGCGTTGACTATTATATAATCAAGAAACAGTGATTAACTAAAGAATAAGAATGTGAAGTATACTCAAGGTGTTAGGCTACATAAAAGCAAAAGATATGAGAGAGCATTTGAGGGTGTTCCATATGAATATGCAAATTCTAAATTCTGGGCTGGAAAGCACAGGAGGAGAAAATGTCAATATATGTAAGAAACAATAGACGTCAATTAAGTAAGCAGCTAGTGATGCCTAGAAATAAATTTTACATTATACTGAAGCTACATTACCAAGAGATAATATTCTTACAAAATATCAAAATATAGGTTAAAAATTCATTCATTTTGGTAAATGAAAATGCCTACTTCTTTAATTTTAAACTGTTTACCTGTATTAAGAGAAATAAAACATTCTTGACTGAATTAAGCAGTTCTAAGTATGTTGCCATAGTATACAGAACTTACACATTTTCTAAATTACTAAAGTTAGAGAATTTCTTAAAAAAATATATAGCATAAAAGAAACTATGTAGTTGACAAAAGACAGCATAGTTTGAAAAAATAGTTGGAATTTAATGACAATTTAAATAAAAATTTTGAACAGAGTTCAACCATTTTTATTAAAGATAAATTAAATCATATAATGTTAATTAGTGCTTTTGTTAAATCAGATTATGTTAATTAATGTCTATTAATACTTTAAGGGGATTTGAGAGTTAATGATAAGTCCATATAATATATATGTCAATTGAATTATCACCTCTGCTAATTTATTTGTACAATCTAGTTATTTGAATGTTATTATTGGCAGAGTATTGTTTTTCCTCTTATTTTCTTATGAAGCTAGAGTGACTATCACAAACAAAACAAAGTTAGGATATATTAATTCAATCTTGTATTCTTGCATGTTTTGCTCTTCATGATTCATTTACATTTACTATTCCATTTCACCTTACTGGTAAATCTAATCCTTAAATTCATTCTACAAATCCTAGAAAAGAGAAAGAAGGGGTAATAGCCATCTCAGTTTATAGATTAAACTGACATAACTGATTTTATTTTAATAAATTATATATTTTAAATGGATAATCTCCCTACCATGGAACACTCTGATGAGATTATAGAGCATCCCTGGAGTTTATACCAGAAACACACAATTATTGAGATTACCTGGGTAAATTTTAGTTGATTGTCTGAACCTGTAAACCTGAAATAATCTGAAACCAAATTTTTATATGTTAGGATTTAGACCCTAATGTTTAGATATCAGGATATGATTTGGGAGACATGAGCATTCTTAGCAAGTCAGAGTATAGAAATATGAAAAAAAACAACACACAAACATACACTAAGTTGGTTAAAAAAAAAAAAAGTTAGATTTTTATGGTGGTTCAATAAAAAATAACCTCCATACTTGGTGGCTTAAAACAATAAAGGTGAGTTCTGACTCACAAAGTAATATCTGATGCAAGTGGATCATGTGTGATGGGGAAGGACTTAGTGGACATTATTTGCTGTGGTTACAAAAGGTCTCAGGCTGGTAAAGGCTCCATCTTCACACATCCTTCCATGGTTGTTATAGCATAGAAAGAGTATAGCCAGAGGGTCTCTCTTCTGCAATTGAATGATTCAGCATGGAAGTAATTTGCATCACTTTTCACCTATAATATATTCATCAGAACTAGTTACACCTAACTTCAAAAGAATGGGGGAAAGTACAATATCCAGGTGTAACTGAAAGGGAGGGAAGCAATATTATCAGTGAGCATTTACAACCTATGCCACAGATATAAAGATAGACTTTTAAAAATATCTAAAAGACTCATCTTTTGAAATGTAATGCGGATGGTCCAAAGTAAGATAATGCATGCAGGCTCTCAGAAGTGAAAGAGGACTTGACATTTATTGGAGCCAATATCCCATCATTGCAGAAATTTCTTCTTAAACACTCTCCATGAATTTTTCTTGAGTATTTCCAGTAATAAGGTACCACCTATTTATCCTGGTAGCTGTTATTCTACTGATACCTCTGTTATTGAAGGTTCTTTATGTTGCCCCAGGCCTAAATTTATGGAACCAAAACTCTTACTTTTCAACCCTGCTCTGCTTTCTAAGCATAATGCAACATTACAACTGGATTTGACAAAAATCTAAACACTAGCTAAAGTGGTATTTAATGAACATCAGGCTAAAGAACTAATCCTTGACCACTAGATGAAACACCACCTGCAAAGTTACAAATGTCTCTTAGTACATATTATCTTGCTTCTGTCCTGCATCACATGCTCTGTACATGTCACATTGCTGTTAATCTCACAGAGAAACTCTTAGTTTGTAAATACAATTTATCTTACACCTATATACTCTTTAAAAATGCAATTCTGAAACCAATCAGGCACCACATCACAGCAAGTAGGATGGTTAATTAAAAAGGCAAAAATAATAAGTAACAGGATGAAATTGGAACCGTTGTGCATTACTAAAGAGATTGGAAAATGATGCAGACTCTGTGGAAAATAGTATTTTGGTTTCTCAAAACATAAAACAGAGAATTACATATGATCCAGTAATTCTACTTCTGGACCTATACCTAAAATTATTGGAGGTATGGACTTGAACAGATATTTTTGTATCCATGTTTATAGGAGTAAATTGTCAATAGCCAAAGGGTGGAAACAATTCAAATGTGCATCCACAAATAAATAGGTAAACAAAATTTGGCATATATATATATATATATATATATATATATATATATATATACATATACACACACACACACACACACTAGAGGCCCAGTGCTCAAAATCTGCTCATGGGGGGAAGGTCCTCAGCCCGGCCTGCACCCTCTCCAATCTGGGACCCCTCAGGGGATCAGGGGATGTCTGACTGCTGGCAGTCGGACATCCCTCTCACAATCCGGGACCTCTGGCTCCTAATTGCTCACCTGCCTACCTGCCTGATCGCCTCTAACCGCCTATGTCTGCCTGCTTGATCTCCCCTAACCCCTCTGCCTGCCTGCCTGATCACCCCTAACTGCTCTCCTGCCAGCCTGGTCACCCCTAACCACTCTCCCATGCCAGACTGATTGCTCCTAACTGCTCTGCCTCGGCCCCTGCCACCCTGGGTCCTGGGTTTGTCTGGAAGGATGTCTGGTCTGTCCGGTCTATCCAGTCTAGTTAGCATAGTACCCTTTTGTTACTATATATATATATATATATATATATATATATATATATATATATATATAGTATTACTGAGCCTTCAATTAAAAGATAACCTCATACATACCATGACATGGATAAATCAGAAAACACTGCTAAGTGAAATAAGCCAAACACAAAAGGATATATAATATAAATCCACTTATATGATGTATCTATAGTCATCAAATTCATAAAAACAGAAAGTGGAATGTTAGTTACTAAGAACTGTAGCCCTCCCCCCTCACCTGAGGCCTTCACCACCCTATTGCCTGTGTCCATGGGTTATGCATATAAGCATACATAGGTAGATTCTCACAAAACGTTTTTCTTTACTAGTTAATTTCCCCTTTCAATCTTTTCACTTTCCACCCTTTTATTCATATTTATTCATTTTTTTATCCTCTTTCTATTATCTTTCCGTTTAGGACAGCATGGTTAGACCTGGAAATTATTATGCTAAGCAAAACAAGCCAGTAAGAGAAAGATAAATATCATGTGATCTCACTTATATGTAGAATTTAATTAACAAAATAAACTGATGCAAAAAAACAAAATAGGACCAGAAGCATGGATACATGGAACAGAGAAACAGATCTCAGAAGGGAGGAGGTATGAGGGAGTGGAAAATATTAATCAAACAACATATATGCCTGTGAACACAGATAACAATGAGGTATATGGTGAAAGCTGGGGGGGTTGCAAAAGAGGAAAATGGGGAACACTGTAATAGTGTCAACAATAAAAGAAAGAACAGAGAAAACAGAGACACCAAGTAAGAATATAGAAAATGAAAAGAAAAATGAGAACAGAGAGGACAAAAAGAATGGAAAGAACAGACTAAAAAGAAAGAACAAAGAAAACAGAACAAAGAAAAAACTCTTATTTTAATTCACTGGCTTTCATTCATCATCATCATTTTGCATCATTCCCCTCTTGTCCTAATTTTGTATTAATTCTATTTCTACTTTCTACCGAGCCAATTCCATGACCCACTGACTATATTGTTATTATTTATGTTATTCATTACCTCATCTAGTCCCTAATGTCTATAGTAGCTCTTCATAACATGGCTATTTCAATAACACTAACAACATTGAACTTAATCATAATTCCTATATTAATCTGCTTTCATAAGTGTGTTTTCCATTCTCACACAAGGAATAAATAGTAAATTAAACTGATAGTTCCTTTTGTTTATGTGCAATTTCACAATGGGGGTTCCGTGAAAATTTAATTAATTAATTAATTAATTAATTGTTTTAAATATATATATATATTATTTCAGAGAGGAAGGGAGAGGGAGAGAAAGACAGAAACATCAATGCTGAGAGGGACTCATTTATCAGCTGCCTCCCACAAGCCCCACAATGGGGGGGTCAAGCCTGCAACCTAGGCATGTGTCCTGATCAGGAATCAAACCATGACCTCCTGGTTCATAGGTCAACATTCAACCACTAAACCACACTGGCTGGACTCATGAAAACTTAATTTAAATGAATTTATTATGTATTAGTTTTTGTTTGTTTTTTTTTATTGCTGCTGTAACAAATTGCCATAAAGTTAACAACTTAATACCAATCTATCCTCTTACAGTCCTTTAAGTCACAAGTTTGATATTGATCTTATCTGGTAAAAATTTAGATCAGCAGGCTGCATTTCTTCTAGAGGCTCCAGGGGAGAATACATATCCTTGCTCATTAGGTTGTTGACAGAAGTCAGTTTTTTGCAGTTGTGGAAATGAGGTTTCCATTTCCTTGCTGGTTCCTAGCTTCTAGAGGTTACTCACATTCCTTTGAACACTGTTCCCTTCCTCATTCTTTTGTTGTTGTTGTTGTTAATCCTCACTGGAGGATACTGTTTCCCCTTGACCTTTTAGAGGGAATAAAAAGGAGAGGGTGAGACAAAGAGAGAAACATCAATGCAAGGGAAACACATCAACTGGTTGCATCCTGGATCAGGGATGGAGCCTGCAACTGAAGTACATGCCCTTGACTTGAATCTAACCTGCAACTCTTCAGTCCATAGGCTGATGCTCTAACCAATTAGCAAACTGGCTAGGGCCCCTTCCTGGATCTTTGAAAGCCAGCAATGGTGGTTTGAGTGTCTTTCACACTGCAGATCTCTTTTGCCTCTTCTTTCTACTGTTGCTTCTATCAGACCTAATGTTCTACCTTAACTTTTCATCTGTATGATCCCTGATAGTTTGGCAACTTTTCTTCAAATATCTCAGGTTTCTCTGCTCTACTTATTTCATTATTATCACTTTTATTCATGATAATATATGTAAGCATACCCAAATACTTACATCATCATGCTCAGGAGAGTCATGCCTATGTCAGTCAGGGTCCCAGAAAGAAGAAAAGGAATTTTAAGAGAAACTGGTGAAAACAACCAAGATAGGATGTATCAAGGTATAGCAATTAATAGGAACAGATTACAACCCCAGGCCTGATGAGGAAGGGATGAATGATGATGCTATTGGAGCCTGAGTGAGCTGGAGACTATGAGGAGGGGCTGCTTAGCCTGAGCTATAGTTATAGTCAAATACAAGTAACTAGAACTTTGGTAACTATGCATTCTGGAAGCAGGAAAATAAATATCTCTAGTTCTCTCTCCTCCAGCACTCTTATCTTGCCAAGTTATTCCTCTAGCCAGATCCAATAAGAAACTAGAAATAAGGAAGCATATCAAGGTCAGATACTTTTCTACCCAAAGCATAGAGTGTACTAAAGTATGGGACTAGCTATGTATGAGGCTGGTGGACCAATCATTTAGGACAGGGTTGGAAACTTTCTATAAATGTTCAGGTAGTAAATATTTTAGCTTATTTTAGTACAAAATTGGCAACTTTTCTATAAATGCTTAGATAGTAAATATGCAGTCTCTGTTGCAACTGCTCAACTATGCCTTTGTAGGGAGAAAGCAGCTCTTAATGATACTTAAATAAATAAGTATGGATGCGTTCCAGAACTAATTTAATTATAAAATAGAAGGCTGGACAGTGTGGCCCATGGGCCATAGTTTGCTGGCCCCTGATTTATGGCATAGTCTTTGGAGTCAGGTGAAAAGTATTAAATCTTTGCTCTACAAATTCATAGCTCAGACTGCTTGTTAACACCAAAGATTTATTCGCTCCTACTATTAGCTATACATGACACTTTCCAACATCCCACATGCTAGGGAATATACCTCTGTGGCTAAGTCCTGGCCAATGGGGTGAATAAAATGTATGTGTACAACTTCCAGTTTATTTTCTTAAAGGGAAATGATGTATCCTCACTTTCTCTTTCCTCTTTTCTGCTGTTTAAATTTGGACTCAATAAATGTGGTGATGGTGATCCATCTTTAACCATGTAGATAAAAGCAACATCAATGAGGATAGTAGAACTATAGGGTATAAGCAGTTTGTATTGCTAGCAACTATTACAGCCAGTCTGCTGGCTTGAGGGTGGTTATTCTAATTTTATGAAAGTTACATAAAGGTGTATCCTATTTAAGCCACAATTATTTTCAAGTATTGATTTAGCAGTTAAACCTTTATCATTTGAGTGGTCTCTAAGGATTGCTTAGCTTTTTCTTCCATAAGAGTATTATTGCTATATAGAATTGCTGTGGAGCTTAAGTAACCTTGTCAAGTCAACTGGAATGTAACAGGCTTCAGTGAAATAAGTACATTAAAATTATATTAAAAGCCTATTATTATATTAGGTAATGTGAGAAATACAAATTAAATATTGGAGACAACATAATTAATATGGAATATAACTACATTATTATTCATTCTTGTGCCCATAGAATACTTCATTATATATTATTTAAAAATCATACAGGAAGATATACAATTAGAGATTAAAATGAAATTCCATATTTTACCAAACAGCCTTGCTTTTTTCAAGATGGTGTTCTGGAAAACATGGTATAGAGGAGATTTTTACAGAGCAAATCACACTCCAACAGAGAAACAATTGAATGTTTAATCTCTGCCAAGGGCTGAAAATAAAGTAAGTCATAAATGCAAAATGCATATTTATTTCTTAAAATATTGTCCAAGATCAGTAAAGGAATAAAACATCATAGGCAAATCAAAGCCTCCTACTTATCAGAAATCTAATCCAGACTCTCAATTTCACAAGTAATATAACAGATCTAGAGAGTTTGATGAGATGAATTTGGATGAGTGTGATGAAAGTTTATAAATTTCTGATTGGGTATCATCTTCCTTTTAGAGTAAGAGAACTTGCCCCACACGCTGGTTAGGAAATGTTCTCCCCTGTTTTGGAGAGAATTTTGAAGCCAGCCATTCCTTTACATTTTCAAATAACTTCTAAGTGTATATTCCCTAAATCTATCAATATACAGTATATTGATAGTAGTATTAGAATAGCTTTAATATATAGTATTTAAATCAACTATAACTTCTTTAATCACTCCTCATAGCACATAAGATTAAATCAAATTTCTTTGGTATTTTACCTAAGTATGCTATGGACAGTGCCAGAATCATCTCATTATACCCTTCTTTACCACACCCCTTAACCAATTCTGATTATGCAAATATTTGCTGTTATCTACAGATTTTCCTTATTTTTCATGCACCTAGCCTCTGGTACTACATATATTTTTAGGTAAAATGCATTGGTTTCCCATTATTCTCCTGGTTTATTTCTATAACTCTTCAGGACTTAGTTCAATTGTTTTCTTCTGGTTCTGTTTTTAAGTAATAGGTTAGGTGCCCTTACATGTTTTACTATATAGTATAACCCCATACTTTATAATAACTAATTTTTGCTTTTCCCACTACTGACATTTATTTGGATGTTTTCAGGCAAATAATAGCTGCTCAAACAATGTTCAAAGGTAAGTTATAATTAGAGATTAGAGCCTAATTTTTTTCACTTTAAATTTAAATATACCTTTCACTCTATCACATTGTCTTGAGTCCTAGGAAATAAATATAAATAGATATAATGGCTTCTCAATGGAATCTACATAATTTTCACAAAGATGAATCCAATTATGTGTGATCATAATTTTACCCTTAAAATTTTTAATACTAACTATAATCAACAACAATTACACCTGTCTTAGACTTACGTAGAAAGTTAGCTAATTATTCCATAGGTTCATGATGAAAATGTGGCATCTTATAGTAAAAGGGTAATATGCAAATAGACCAAATGGCAGAACAACCAAACAACCAATCAAAGCATAATATGCTAATTATATACTAAGGATGCTCAACCACTTGATATGACATGCACTGACCACAAGGGGGCAGATGCTTTGACTGGTAGGTTAGATTGCTGTTGGAGTCTGGCTGATTGGGACTGAGTGAGATGGGCCAGGCATGCCCTGGAGCCCTCCCGTGGTCCTCACCCCCAGCCCAATCGTACACTGGTGGGATCCTTCATCCTGGTCTGCACCATCTTGCAATCTGGGACCCCTCAGGGGATGTCAGAGAGTCAGTTTCAGCCTGATCCAGCAGGTCATTCGCCTTGAGAGGGTGCCAGACACAGGGCTCATGGCTGGCAAGCGCTGCTGCAGGACGCAATCCTCTCCTGATCCAGACTGATTGGGTGCAAGTCTGCAGCAGACACAGTGGGGCCAGGATGAGCGGGAGCAGCAGATAGGAGCTGCAGGTGGCATTGGACTGAGGGTTTTGGCCTGATCCCTGCAGGCCACTCAGAGGGACCCCATGCTCAAATTCGTGCACCAGGCCTCTAGTATATAAATAAAAATGTTGTTTAATAAGTTAGGGCAGTGGTTGGCAAACTGCTGCTCGTGAGCCACATACAGCTCTTTAGCCCCTTGAGTGTGGCTTTTCCACAAGATACCACGGCCTGGGCAAGTCTATTTTGAAGAAGTGGTGTTAGAAGAAGTTTAAGTTTAAAAAATTTGGCTCTTAAAAGAAATTTCAATCGTTGTACTGTTGATATTTGGCTCTGTTGACTAATGAGTTTGCTGACCACTAAGTTAGGGCTATAATAATAGGTACTCAACATATGTAATACTTTACACAATAAAAAAAAAAAGAAAGGAAAGAAGGTGAAAAGTGAGAGATAACCAAATATATTTTACAATGTACCTGCTCTGAGAAATATATAAATTATCATGGTAAATACAGTTGCACTATATTCTCAGTCAGTTAATTAATATGCAATTGCTAAGTGTTTTTCCCTGGAGCCAGGGTCAGGTTTGGGATTGCAGCAGGTTTGTCAATATGGCTACTGCAGTATAAGTGAAGCAATTAGAAGAGAAATGACAGCCCTGATCTGTGTGGGTCAGTTGGTTGGATGACATTCCATACACCAAAAGGTTGCCAGTTGGACTTCAGGTCAGGGCACATGCCTGGGCTGCTGGTTCCATTGCTGGTGGGAGGCATGCAGGAGGCGGTGATTCATTGTTTCACTTGCACATGGATGTTTTTCTCTCTCTCTCCCTCTTCCTTCCTCTCTCTGTAAAAAAATCAATAAACTATCTTATTTTTAAAAAAGGCAAATATCAGTGTAATTCTCCCTTTATCTCTAGCTATTTCATAAATTCTATAACTTTAAACAATCACTTAGATTCAGATTTTGTAAGAGCCATAAAAAGTATACAGTCGTATCTTTAATCCCAGAAATGGTGGATTGTGCTTTTACCCTGTCCAAAAGAAAATCCAGGAGACTTTTATTCTGAATACTAACTTTAGGACACATTCCAGCTGATGACATTTAGTATCAAAGAAAATAGCACATAGGGAAAACAATTCATTTGAAATCACTGTGGTGATAAGATAGATGGTTTATTAAACTGCATTTAATCCCTATTTAGTGAGCTCCTAATACTACTTACTAGCACCTTGCCTGATGTAAAGATTAAGAGAGCAAGTAATGTAAGCCCCTGCTCCACTGCACTTACAATACAATTGTTTAAAGCATGATACTATAGTAGTGAACTGGCATAGGTTCAAGTTCAGGTTGCATATTCTATTATGTTCCATGTTTCAAGTGACCCACTAAAGCTATTCTAATAAAAAAAATTGCTGTTGGTCATAAGATGGCATCTAAGTTAGAGTACATTTGGTTCAGTTTAACAGATGTCATGGTCAATAGAATGGAAGAGAGAAAATATGCATATCTAAATAAGAGATTGGCTCCTTATTAAGCTTGACACATGATAATCCAAAAATTAATCACGTTTTTCTAGACCTGGTTAAAATTCACTCTGCCATTGAGTTAATCTAATATATTAAAGTGGATATTGGGAGAGGTGATGGGAGACTGGATGTCTAGCTTATAGCTGCTTTGACTCAGTGGGTGATTTAGAGAAGTGCATTTACTCTCTTTGAATTTCATCTTTGTTACTTGCAAAATGAAAAGGGATTTGCTATATGAACTCCCACCTGTCTTCTGTTTAAAAAATCCTTAAACTTTGAGATTTCCCATACTATTTTATCTCTCAATGTCCTTTCTGTTAACAAATTGTTAAATTAATTGCAACCTATTTAATGGAACATAACTAGAGGCCCAGTGCACAGGTGGGGTCTGGCTGGCCCGGCCCTGATTAGGGCAGATCAGGGCTGGTTGGGCCAGCTTGGGGGAGGGGCCATGGACAATTGGCTGGTGAGCCCCACCCAAAATGGGGTGGGGAGGCTGATTGGGTGTGGAGCTGGCTGAGGGAAGGGGTCATGGGCCGATCAGGAGTGGAACTGGGCAGGTGGAGGGGCTGCAGGCAGTTGCCTGGCTGGCTCTGCCCCTGATTGGGGTGGGGAAATGATCTGGGGTGGGGCAGGTGGGGGGAGGGGCTGCAGGAGGTTGGCCAGCCATTCCTGTCCCCTATTGGGGTGGAGGGACAATCAGGGGTGAGGCCAGCTGGGGGGAGAAGCTGAAGGCCAATCAGGGCAGTAGGGACCCATCAGGGGTGGGGCTGGCCAGGGGGAAGGGCTGCAGGGGTGGGGTTTGCTGGCTGGCTCCACCCCCTTATCGTGCAGGTTTGCTGGCTGAAATGGGCATCATAGCAACTGGTCGTTCTGGTCATTACGGCATTCCAGTTGCTGGCTTTTTATATAGATAGACTTTTCATGCTTTTAAAATTTGAGAATATAGATGAGGCAGTCTGAGGGTGCTCTTTCTCCATCTCCCATTGAGTAAGATGAGAAAATAGAGGCTATTTTAAAAGGGTGATGGGAATGCAGAGAATATATATTTTTTAAATAAATGACTGAATGTCTTGACTCACCAATAATATAATAAACAAGTAGAGGTCAGGGACCCTGGCTTTTACTTTCTTTTCTTCTCCATAGTGATGAGCACACGTAATAAAATCTTGATAGAGTGTGAGTTATTTCATAACATTAAGAACTATTAAAGGTCACCTTGACAAAGAAACAGAGGTTAAACCCTTAATAAAATAAAATTCCTTCCTTTTTTTTTTTTTTAAACTGACATCTTCTGCCTGTCTCTAATATGCCAGGAGACTGCTACAATATAATTTGTCTTCATGCAATAGTTGGAAATACTTTCACCAGAACTTTCAATATATTTTAGTGTTGTTTTTTAACATAAACAGACATTTATTAGGAATAAGTTGTGTATCACAATTAAAAATCTGAATTGTAAAAGGTAAAAAAGATTAAGAAGTACAAATTGCCAGTTATAAAGATAATCATGGGAATGTAAAGTGCAGCATAAGAAATATAGTCAATAGTCTAGATACATAAAAGCTGAAGCGACGGACCAATCAACGAATGACCGGTCACTATGATGCACACTGACCACCAGGGGGCAGACGTTCAATGCAGGAGCTGCAGGGCCCCTGTTGGTCAGTGCTCTCCCACAGTGGGAGCACCACTCAGCTGACCAACCCATTCCGGTGGCCCACCAGCCCAGTGGCAGCCACTCACTCCCTCAGCAGTCCTGCAGGTCCAACCTCCTGAGAACCGGCCAATGGACCAACACTGCTGGCATGATCCCTACAGCACCACTGGCTTCCTGGAAGTCAGCCTTGGGCACCATGGGCACTTCCCCTCCCTAGATGCTCTGCAAGGAAGAAACAATATAAATGCGGCCGCCAGGTGGCTCCCAACAACCAATGCAAATGTCAGCGGGACTGATCTGGATGCCAGGCTGCAAGGGCATCCCACCGCTTGCCTAGAGGGCCAGTTGCATCCTCATCAACCCCCTTGGAACCCCACCTGTGCACAAATGCATGCATCGGGCCTCTGGTATTATTATAACTATGTGTGGTGTCAGGTAAGTACTAGACTTATTGGAGTGATCACTTCACAAGGAATGTAAATTTTAATCACTATGTTGCACACATGAAATTAATATATTGTGTGTCAACTGTAATTGAACAATAAATTTTAAAAAATCTGAATTGAAAAAAAAAAAAAAAACTAACCATAAAACCTCCCCCTAAAACCACAATTGAATTGGTCATCTAAATTGACTTGGTCGTTTTGTGTCTGGCCAAATGAAGAACAGTATATATCTCCCTTGAGGAAATGAAGGTAAATGAATCTAATACCAGGGCTAGGATACATTTCTCAAAGTGTGGTCCACAAACTATGGGCATTAGCCTTGCTTTGACAAGAGAAGGGATTAAGAATGCAGAATTTGGATTTCCATCCTGGACCTCAAAATTCTTATCAGAGGACTTGGCATATTTTGCAAGTTCTCTAGGTAATTCTGCTGCACCCTGAAGTTTGAGGACATCTGGCCTTAAATGCTTAGAAGTTTAAATGCTTTCTCTAAGGTCCTAGAGAAAGTTAATTATCTGGGAATTTTGTTTGGTGATTTTTTTAATGTATCTTTAATATTGAAAGTATTACAGATGTCCATTTTGTTTTCTCCCCAATATGTTTTAAAATCGATTTTTAAAGAATGCGTATAAGTAACAAATCTAAGTCATATCTTGGATTATCAATTATTTTGTTTGTGGGAACCTGGATGGTAGAGTTCATCTGGAACAGATGCTATCTTAACTTAGAAATTTTTAAATCTCATATAACCAGAAAATGCAATTGTTGCTTCATCTCAACAAGTATTTCTGGTCATGATGTCTAGAGAGTAAAATCCTAGCATGCAATTACATTTGGGATGCAAGAAGCTAGTGTGGAGGTGGAAGCTGCATTCAGAGCAGTAATACAATTCAGCAACAGAAGCAACCCAGAGTAAGGCTGCCTGTCATTATCCTCTTCTTATGTGTACCTACAGTCCATATAAGATGCAGAATTTAAAAATTGCTTATTTCCACAAAACTGTGGAGTTCAAGCTCAATTTTCAGTAGAATATGTGTCAATTTAGAGATGAAAGAAGTTCAACAAACACTGGGAAAGCATTGTACAGCTGTCAAATGCAGATTCGTTTAAATTCCAAGTGACCCCTTTGCTCCTGAACTTGCCAATCCACATGATGGCATGATTAAATTTTATAAAAAGTTCAATTTAAATACTACATTAATGCAACATTAAGGTTGACATTTTAATCATGAATAATTCTAAGCCAAATAATTCAGAGTTACCTTTCACAGCCACTGTCGCTAAGGCAAATTTATACCTCACTGATTTTGCTAATAAATTCAGCTCCAAAATTGAACATAGGCATACAAACCAACAATTTTTCTTCCCAAAAAGCATGTAATTACCAGGACTTTTAAAATATAGTACAAAGCAAAAGAATAATTTCACAATTATTAAGCTCATTTGATGAACATAGATAAATACAAAAAGCAGATTTATGGGGACCTGGTTTCATTTCTTAAATTTATCATATAATTAATAACATTTTCTTTATTTTTCTTTATATGGCAGAAGTACTTAGCCACAGTGGCAGAGGTTAGCACCTCATGTTTTGCTTAATTTACATTTGACTGGGTAGGGTAGTAAGATACATGTTTTTATATAAAAGTAGAGATAGTTTGTATATGTTAATCACTATACTTTTAAAAGCACTAGCTATAGAATAGTGAGGCTACAGAATGATTGATATCTTAGTTCTCTCCATTTAGCCATGAACTGATTTTCAAGTTATTTAAAGCAAACTATTTTCAGTCCTTTTATTGAATGTATAGGTTGTCTAACCATGAACTATTTTCATCATAGTCCTACCTAAATAATCTGTTTTTCTTTCCATTTTTATTGCTCTCTCAATTGGCCTATATTCTTTAGACTCATGCTATGTTATAAATTAGCCAGTAGCTACATGTGGCTATTTGAATGTAAATTAATGAAAATTAAATAATGATATAAGATACATGTCATGTGCCCAATAGCTACATGTAGCTAATAGCATATTTACAGGACAGAACACATTTCCATCACTATAAAAAATTCTATTGACAATGCTGTATTTAGATATTACTGGTAGCTCCAAGGGAAAAAACTAGATTGAATTATATATATATATATTTTGCTGGCAGCTCCAAGGAAAAAGAAAGCTAGATTGAATTATATATATCCCATTAATACTAATGTCAAGGTGAATTTTATAATTCTTGAGAGAAATGCTGGAAAAGTAAAACTAAGTCCTTGACGATATCATTGAGCCTTCTGAATCAAGAAACGCTGAAGCTATTCAACCTCTGTACTTTCCAGATAGATGACTCAATTCCTAATAATCTAAGTTTGAATTTTGATTTTTTAAAAATTTAATTCTTTGAGATGACATTAGTTAATAAGATTATAGAAGTTTCAAGTATATAGTCCTATGATACCGTATCTATATATTGCATTGTGTGTCCACCACCAAAGTCAAATCTCTTCCATCACCATATATTTGACCTGCTTTACCCTTTACTTCCCTCTCATGACCCTTCCCTCTGGTAACCACCAAACTATTGTCTGTTTCTGTAAGATTTTATTTTATTTTATTTTACCTTTTTGTTCATTTGTTGCTTTCAGTTTTATGATTTTTTTAAATTACTTGTTACATTAGACATTTTGGTGGTACAGTCTACTTATACTTATTTAGTACCTAATTTTATTATCATTGTTCTAAGTAGTGATGAAAATTATAAATGTAAAATAGGCATGGATATACCCTCAAAATTTTCCCTTTATCTTCAGAAGATAGGTATATTACATATATATTAAATCTATATAATAGGCTATGAGTATATTTAAAATACATAAAGAAGAGAGGTCACTGAGGGCTAGAGTTTTCATGAATATCTAAAAATGGAAGTTGGACTTGACTCAGCCTTGAAGGATGGCATGGGTTGGCAGAAAGCAGAAAACTCATTTTAATTTACTCTCAGTTAGCAGTTCTGGCTAATAATAAAATGACCTGTGTTAGACTCCACTAACAAAATGCATAACTTCCACAACTCACTACCAGTTCAAATTTCAAAAATATGAAACATATTATATTATTTTCACTTTCATATTAAAAGTGAAATTGTCATTAAACATTAAAACAGAAAGAATATATATAAAGGTTTAGAAAAGGAGAACATATAATATTTTTTTAAAATTTCATTTTGAAACTACATTGGGAAGACAGGGGAGGTTGGGCGAGGGGGCCTGTAAGAGACCAACCGAAGGACTTGTACGCATGCATATAAGCACAACCAATGGATATAAGACACTGGGGCGGGGGGGAGGGCGGGCAGGTGAAGGCATGTCCTGGGGGGTAGGGGAGGTCGGGGGGAGATTAATGGGGGAAAAAAAAGGAGACATATGTACTACTATTTGTAATACTTAAAACAATAAAAAAATGGTAAAAAAATAAAATAAAATTTCATTTTGCTGTCATAAATCCCTAGTGTAGGCTGATAAGCATGCAATGTAATAACAACGGTAATAACACTAGCAATAATACCACTACTACCAAAAATATAATACAAACCTTTTTAAATAGTTCTCAATGCATAACCAGGTTTATTTAATAATGAAAACATCTGCAGCGAAATATTACAGAAAAGGAGACTAAGACTCAGAGTTTACTAACTTGCCAGGAACTACACCTCCAGTACTAGTAAGTGATGGAGTCAGTTTTAACCCATAGTTGTCTGATCTTAAAGACAGCATATTGAACTATGGTGCTATAAAATGCAGATATATCATTCATTTGTTCTGAAGGTTAAAATGTACATATTAATGAAAAATAATTTTATTAGTAAAACTTTGAAATGTGGGTATTTAGAACTTTTCTTCTAGTCAACATATGCTTGAGCAAAGATGATTTTATTGGTACTTCTCAGAAATGTCATTTCAAAAATTTATATTTTAGATTCCTAAAAGCTTCCCTGGTTCTTTTACCTATCTTCCTGTGGTAGACAGAGTCTAAATTAACAGCCTCAATGATCCTGGCCTCCTGTCTTAGCTTCCCTAGCAACGTACTTCTAATTAACATTACACCAAAGGTGATTAAATACCACTCCTATGATTAGGTTATAAGAGTTGTCATTTCTGCCTTGCTGACTCTTTTCTTTGTTGGCTTTGATGAAGCAGCTACCATCTAGAGAGGCAATTTATCAAGAAACTGAGGGTGGTTTCCAGTCAACAAGTGGCAAGATACTAGGGCCTTCAGTTCAACAATCTGCAAGGAATAGAATCCTGCCAGCAACCATATCAATTTGAATGCAGATTCTTCTCCACTTGAATCTTCAAATGAGGTATCAGCCCTAAGTGGTACTTTGATTGCAGTCTTGTGAAAGACATTGAAGCAGAGGATCCACTTGAGTCATGCCTAAATTCCTGACCCACAGAAACTGAGAGATGATATATGTGTGTGTTGTTTTAAGCCACTAAGTTTGTGTATATTCGTTATGTAATAATAGATAACTAGTGCCAACATCATATTTTATTATTAGAAAATCCAGTGAGATAGGTCAAGAGATGCTTTCATTTCTAATTAACAAAGGAGAAAACCAAGTCAGAAAAGTGATATTAACTGTCCAAGATATCAAAGACAGGATATGATTGAATCCAGAGTTATTTTTAATATTTTTTACTACTCCTGTCAATAAATCAAGGCTTGCACCACACTTGAATGTTTAGAAAATGGAAGGGTATATTGCATCTATGGTGGAAAACATACTTCACTTGTATGATATAAAAATGGTTTGATTTAAATATCTGATTTTGACTTTAAATTTGTTCATCATAGTCATTTATTTCAATGTCCAATCTCAGTGTTCAGACATTCACATAAACACAGCTGCAGAATTTAAAAATGGGTTATCAGATATTCCTGACTGCTCTCAATGCTTTTTTTCTACCTCAACACCTCAGGCAGCTAGCTATCTTATGTAATAATAGACAAATATGTAAATTGACAATACCTCTGCTATGCCTACAGCCAGTCAGAAGTGAGTTTGCAAATTAACCTGACAAATATGGTGGGTTAATTTGCATATGCAGGTGCTGAGTGGCTGGGAGGGGCGGGATGCCTGCTATATGAGGGGGAGGAGGGGCAGCAGAGGGAGCTACAGGAGCAGTGCTCCAGCCGGGAGCAAGGCCTTGAAGGCTCCTGGGTGGCTGGGAGCAAAGCCAGGGGAAGGAAGGCCTATTCTTGCATGAATGTCATGCAAAGGGCCTCTAGTCCTCATTATAATGGATGCAAGCCCATTATTTAAAAAAAAAATCAGATCATGAACTAACCCCTTGGTTGGCAAACTGCAGCTCGCGAGCCACATGCGGCTCTTTGGCCCCTTGAGTGTGGCTCTTCCACAAAATACCACAGCCTGGGCAAGTCTATTTTGAAGGAGTGACGTTAAAAGAAGTTTAAGTTTAAAAAATTTGGCTCTCAAAAGAAATTTAAATCGTTGTACTGTTGATATTTGGCTCTGTTGACTAATGAGTTTGCCGACCACTGAACTAACCCAAAATGGGTGACATATTTGTTTGGCTATAAATAGAAATCCAAGACTGATTGTTTCAAGTATATTTTCTTTTAAGAAAAGGCTCCAGCTAAGTGGTAGAGGGAGGAAAATATCTCTTTGCTAGTAAAGCAAAACTGGATAATTCACACTATATACTGGTAACATAACCTTGCAATCTAGCTTATCTGGCTTAGCCATTGATTAGATCAAGTGGCTAGATAGCTACCTGGATAGTTTGCTGTTTGATGGTACTGGGTCATCATGCTATAACTTTGGTGGTCAAACAATGAATTAGATGTATTTTGGGAAACACACTTTTCTTGCTGATAATTTATTAGCCTTGGTATTCAATATAGCACATGGTACTATATGCAAAACAGGATTGAGAAAAATCTTGGCAATTATCTGATAAATATATTTTTTAGATTTTCAATTTTTGCAGATTAATTTGTACCAATGTCAATGGGGTGGTCAAAAGCTAGTGATTGCAATTTAAACATGGAAATCATCCTTTCAGTAGCATCCTACTGGAGCCTTGTGTTATCTGGTTCTGCCTGTAAAGGGGGGATATGTCTCTCATGTATCCATCCTTACTTTTATAGAGGGAAGGGGCACAAGGTTCTTTGAATTTTTAGTGCAACCAGAAGCAACCTATAATTGCTGTCACATTCTTGTTTGCTTTGCTAAAGTGCTTGTTCATTACTGCACCTGCCCCTGTTTTTCCCAATGAATTTCCTGTACTGATATGACACCCATCCCTAGATACGGATGTTTAAGAGCTGATTAAAGCAGCTAAGGTCTTTCAACCATCTTCTTGGAGTGACTCTATCACTACCTGCATGCCATAAGACAACTTATCACTATGTTTGAATTTTTATGGAAAATGGAACTTAATGTGCTGTTTCTGAATAATATTTATTTCAACAATATATATCCTGTTATAGTAAAGACTCTGTCCAATTCATATCAGTTCTAGACAGTTTGTGGGGACAGTCATTAATGCCAGTTAAAAATTTATTATTTGACTTCATATAACTTACCTGTGTAACTTGAGTAATAAATGTGATTGTTCAGATGAACAACAATACAATTAACAGTCAGTTTTTTTCTTAAATAAAATCTTAATCTTAGCAAAGAAATAAATGATTTATCTTCTTCATATACTGTATACTAGTATGAATTTGTGCTTTCAGACTTAACAATATGACAAAATAATATATTTATACTAGAGGCCCGGTGTACAAAATTCGTGCACATGGGGTGGAGGGTTGTCCCTCAGCCCAGCCTGCATCCTCTCCAATCTGGGACCCCTTGAGGGATGTCTGACTGCCCGTTTAGGCCTGATTGATCAGGCCTAAATGGGCAGTCAGACATCCCTCTCACAATCCAGGACTGATGGCTGCTAACTGCTCGCCTGCTTCCTTCCTGATTGCCCCTAATTGCTTCTGCCTGCCAGCCTGATCACCCCCTAACCACTCCCCTGCCAGCCTGATTGATGCCTAACTGCTCCTCTGCCAGCCTGTTCTCCCCTGCAGGCCTGGGTCCCCCCAACTGCCCTTCACTGCAGGCCCAGTCACCCCAACTTCCCTCCTCTGCTGGCCTGGTCACCCCTAACTGCCCTCCCCTGTAGGCTTGATCACCCCCAACTGCCCTCGCTTGCAGGCCTGGTACCTCCCAACTGCCCTCCGCTCCTGGCCATCTTGTGGTGGCCATCTTTTGTCCACATGGGGACAGGATCTTTGACCATATGGGGGCAGCCATCTTGTGTGTTAGAGTACTGGTCAATCTGCATATTACTCTTTTATTAGGTAGGATAGAGGTCTAGTGCACAGGTGGGGGCCAGTTGGTTTGCCTTGAAGGGTGTCCCAGATCAGGGTGGGGGTTCCCTTGGGGTGTGGGGCTGCCTGGGCAAGGGCCCTGTGGTGGTTTGCAGGCCTGCCACTCCCCCCAGCAACTCAAGCGGAGGCCCTGGTATCTGGGATTTATTTATCTTCTACAATTGAAACTTTGCAGCATGGAGCAGAGCCAAGCCTCCTGCTCGCACAGTGGCAGCAGCCATTTCTGTTGGGATTTATTTGTCTTCTATAATTTAAACTTTGTAGCCTGGAGTGGAGGCCCATGCCCGCCAGGGTGTGCAGAAAGCTTGGCTTTCTTCATCACTGAGGGAACCCAAGCCTCCCTCCTGCTCTCTCTGTGGCTGCAGCCATCTTGGTTGGGTTAATATGCATATTTCCTCCTGATTGTCTGGTGGGCGTGGCTTGTGGGCGTGGCTTGTGGGTGTAGCAGAGTGATGGTTAATTTTCATATTACTCTTTTATTAGATAGGCTAGTTTGTTTTTGTTTGTTTGTTTAAGAAAAGCTGAGTCAAATGGCAGTTCCATCTTCAATTTTTTTGAGGAAACCCCATACTGGTTCCCACAGTGTCTGCACCAGTCTGCATTTCCACCAGCAGTTCATGAGGGTTCCTTTTGCATGAGTGGATTAAAAAACTGTGGTACATCTACACAATGGAATACTACGCTACTACTAGTATAAACAAGAAGGAATTTTTACTATTTGCAACTGCATGGATAGACCTGGAGAGCATTGTGCTAAAGCAAAATAAGCCAGTCAGAGAAAGATAAATATCACAGGATCTCACTCATATGTGGGATATAAGGAACAACATAAACTGGTGAACAAAAATAGATCCAGAGACAGAGAAACACCAAGAAGACAGTCCAACCTCAGAGGGAAGGGTCGGGGGGTGGGTAAGAGATCAATCAAAGGACTTATATGCATGCATATTAGCATAACCAATGGGCACGGACACTGGAGTGGTGGGGGCATTTACTGGGGGGTTGGAGAGGCCGAGGAGGAGTTGATGGGGGATAAAGGAAACATATGTAATACTTTAAACAATAAAAAAAGAAAAAGATAAAGAAGAGCTGAATAATCATGGTACCTTTTATCTACCACTAATACCTGTTCAGTTCTCTGGTATGGCTTTTGAAATGCATTCACTAGATTCCACTTTCTTAAGGCCAACATTATATCACAATATCTCAGTATTTTATATTTGAGAATAAAAAGCAGAAAAGCATTGTAATAATAGGGTTTTTCATAAAATTGAATAATATAAATGAAAAGGAAGTGAATTGTCACAATTATTTTTAGAAATATTACAATGGAAAGTAATAAAATAATAAAGTGGCCATTTCAGGAAAGGCAAATAGAGTTGTAGTTTTGAACTGCTTCTATGAGATAAAATAACATTGAAGAGTTTATATCAGTGTACTAAGATATAAAGTTATAGCTACAAAAATATAACATGGAGCAAATTTGCAACTTTCTGATTAGAGCAATCAACCTAAAATCACAAACTCCATTATTAATCTTTTTTATTAATGAAACTAACCAAGTAATTTTAAAATTCAGGGTTCATGTATGAGCTATTTTACATTGATATTCATATATAGCTCATGTTAATGTACACTGAGTGGCCAGATTATTATGATCTCTGAACGCATAATAATCTGGCCACTCAGCAGTGTATATCCTATATAATAAAAGGCTAATATGCAAATTGTCCCCTCGACCAGGAGTTCAACCAGCAGGCAGGCCGGCCAACCGCCCATGTCCCCTCCTCCTGGCCAGGCTGGCTGGACCCCACCCATGAATGAATTCATCATCAGGCTTGCAATCAGAGATCATAATAATCTGGCCACTCAGTGTATGTGTGTGTGTGTGTGTGTGTGTGTGTGTGTGTGTGTATACACACACACATGCTTAAATTTATAACACTTTACAGAGACGAATTCATTTGCTAAGTTCCCATTTAAGTATTTCAATCAATTTAATTAACTATTTGCCCCATAAATCTCCTCTGATCATGGAGCTATTGATTTCCTTTTTCTCATCATTGTGAGTTGCATTTGTTCTCTGTTAAGGACCTGTTAAATAAGTACCAGAAATTTCATTTTCAAAATTATTTGGATTTGTAAAGAATAAAAGATATTGCAATGCATCTCAACTTGTTAGTGTGGTCATAGTCATTTTTATTAAGCAACTTTTTAATTCAGTAATTTTATATTTTCTGGGATGGAGTTAATCACTATTATGCTCTTATTCTGAGTACCTATTAGTGTTTAGGAATTTAGTGTACAGTGAGGTTACTGGCTCCAATCCATGCAAGCAGAGAGTATATGTTAAGTAAATAAAATGAATAGACAGGTTTCTCATATATAATTTGACAATAATATCTTAGACTAATAATTTAATTATAATGAAACACTAAAAACATTGAAAAAGCATATAACATGATTATAATTTTACTCTTCATTACCATTTAAAAAATATGTTATTTTCCTCCTCTGTGACGTATAAACAGGAGACAAAATCTTTTGGGATGAAATAGCATAAAATATGTCCATTGGTGTGCTTATATGCATGCATACAAGTCCTTTGGTTGATCTATTTCCCTCCCTACCCAACACTCCCCAGTGTCCCTGCTATAATTTGACAGTCTGTTCAGTGTTTTACTGCCTCTGTATATATCTTTTTATTCATCAGGTTATAATGTTCTTTATTTTCCACAAATGAGTGAGATCATGTGGTATTTTTCTTTCATTGCCTGGCTTATTTCACTTAACATAATGCTCTCCAGTTCCATCCATGCTGCTGCGAATGGTAAGAATTCCTTCTTTTTTATAGCAGCATAGTATTCCATTGTGTAGATGTACCGTAGTTTTCTAATCCACTCATCTGCTGATGGGCATTTAGGCTGTTTCCAAATCTTAGCTATGGTGAATTGTGCTGTTATGAACATAGGGGTGCATATATCCTTTTTGATTGGTGTTTCTAGTTTCTTGGGATATATTCCTAGAAGTGGGATCACTGGGTCAAATGGGAGTTCCATTTTTAGTTTTTTGAGGAAACTCCATACTGTTCTCCACAGTGGCTGCACCAGTCTGCATTCCCACCAGCAGTGCATGAGGGTTCCTTTTTCTCCACATCCTCTCCATCATTTGTCCTTTGTTGATTTGTTGATGATTGCCATTCTGACAGGTGTGAGATGATACCACATTGTCATTTTGATTTGCACCTCTCGGATAATTAGTGACTTTGAGCATGTTTTCATCTGTCTCTTGGCCTTCTTTCTGTCTTCTTTCGAAAAGATTCTATTTAGATCCATTGCCCAATACACTGGGGGGGAGGGGTGGAATGAGGGCATGCAACACGGGGTAAGGGAGGCTGGGGAAGGTCAATGGGGAAAAAAAGGAGATATATGTACTAATATATGTAATACTTTAAACAATAAAAAAAGAAAAAAAGATTATAAAAAACACACACACACACAAAAACACGACACTGAGGTACCATCTCACACCTGTCAGAATGGCTATCATCAACAAATCAACAAATGACAAGTGCTGGCAAGGACATGGAAAAATGGAACCCTCTTGCACAGCTGGTGGGAATGCAGACTGGTGCAGCCACTGTGAAAAACAGTATGGCATTTCCTCAAAAAATTAAAAATGGAACTCTCATTTGATCCACTGATCCCACTTCTAGGAATATATCCCAAGAAACTAGAAACACCAATCAGGAAGGATATATGCACCCCTATGTTCATAGCAGCACAATTCACCATAGCTAAGATTTGAAAACAGCCTAAGTGCCCATCAGCAGGTGAGTGGATTAAAAATCTGTGGTACACCTACACAATGGAATACTACACTGTGGTAAAAAAAACGAGTTCTTACCAATTGCAACAGCATGGATGGAACTGGAGAGCATTATGCTAAGTGAAATAAGCCAGTCAGAAAAGATAAATATCATATGATCTTACTCATCTATGGGAAATAATGAGTAACATAAACTAATGATCAAAAACAGATCCAGGGACAGGGAAGCATCGATCAGACTGTCAAACCTCAGAGGGAAGGTAGGGGAGGGTGGTGGTAAGGGGGAGAGATCAACCAAAGGACTTGTATGCTTGCATATAGGCCTAACCAATTGACACAGACAACAGGGGGATGAGGGCATGTGTGGGCAGGCAAGGGGGACTAATGGCAGGATGAGGACACGTATGTAATAACTTAATCAATAAAAAATTAAAAACAAAGAAATAGCATAAAATAATAAAAGCCTTTCCTGAATATAACAGTATTTGGGATGAATTGGCCTGATTTAGCCTCCTTCTAGTCCTAATGAATAACTGAGGCAGTAGTCTCCAGTAGTCTGAATAAAAAAAGAAAAAGTGACAATTTTTGTTTGCAGAAAGTTATTTCCTCATGTAACTTTTGACTAAGTAAAAATGTTCTTTTACCCTCATTTCCCCATTATCTCAGGTTGTAGTTTTGCATCATTTCAAGAGGCATAGAGCCCATGAATCCAGGCTAGATTTTTTCAAGTGAACAAAACCAAACTGGACAAAAGACTGCTCATTGTGAAGCTTGTAAGCATCCCCTCACTTCCCACATAGTTGAATTGCTTTCGAGTAGTTTGGCAAGAGTTCCATATATACATGCATTAATTCCATATATTTATTTCTAAATATGTCTAGAGCAGAAAAGATATCATCATGAAAAGTTTTTAGATTTAAGAAATAAGAAGGGCCCTACCTGGTTTGGCTCTGTGGATAGAGTGTCGGTCTGCAGACTGAAGGGTTCAATTCCAGTCAAGGGCATGTACCTTGGTTGTGGGCACATCCCCAGTGTGGGGTGTGCAGGAGGCAGCTGATCAATGTTTCTCTCTCATCGATATTTCTGAGTCTCTATCTCTCGCCCTTCCTCTCTGTAAAAAATCAATAAAATATATATTTTTTAAAAAGAAATAAGAAGGTATCAGGCTTCTTATGTGACAATCTCTTATATATCATAGCTTTTGGACTTCACAAAGAGGCATTATTGGAGAAGTGCTAGGTATTAAAACAGCTTCATTATGTGACCAAGAGTTGTTCAATTTTTCCCTTTAAGTGAAGTGAAGGGATGTTGATAGAATCTAAAATAAGGTTCTCCCCCTGACTGATTTAGTGTGTGACTTGAAGGCTGCCATAGATTTGTTCAGTGGACCTTGATGGATGTTTCCAATCATTGGTTTTTTTTCTGGCTGTATCAAGGCCAAGGTCCACCAGATGTCAGTACAATATAAATAATCCAGATTCTTTTACTTAAAGCCAAATATAGAAGACAAAAAATGGTCATAAAACAAAGCCATTTCTTTGCATTTTGAAAGATTCGCCTATACCAAATAGGATAGGTTAAATAATTGGTCAATATAATCTGCAGTATGGTTTTTGTAATTATTATTCTCTAATAGCTCTCTGTTATTATTAATGTAAGATGATGAAGCTGATTTTGCATGTCTCCTTCCTATTTCATTATCATTCAGTTGTACTAGTAATTTGTCAGATGACTTTTTTTATTCACTGATAGTTTTATGTATTTACATTTCCACTTTGTATTTTGCTCTTGATTATTTGTTTCTGTCTAGAAAAAGTCAAATCATGATAAAAGTGTATTCCCTGACATGTTTCTTAACTTTATCACAGTTAAACTATATATTATTGTGTTTAACTCCTGCTTGCAATGAGTTGAACTCTTGGATATTTAGATATTCTAAAAACATTTTCCCAGATATTTTGAAATTATAATTTTAGTTGATGAGAAAGTTGTTAGTACACACACACACACACACACACACACACACACACACACACACAATACCTAATAAAGAAAAAAGAGATTCCGTAAGAATGAGAGAAAAAAATGCATAACCAAGCCCATTTTTACCTCCATTTGCTTATGGGTTCTTTGTGTGGAAGGCCATAGGGAGGGTTTGCTCAGCATCAAAGGAGCTCTCCTCTCTGATTTGATTCTTTCTTCCAGTGGATGCCACTTAACACAATGTCTACTTCATCTTCTGGATGAAGATACCTATGTCTTATATATCTAATTTGACTACTGCAAAAATATATAGAGTGACAAAATATGACAAAGTAATATGAGAACCAAACAAGGTCATTCATCCCTTTATGCTTGCAACTCTTCATGATAAGATTTTGCTTTTAGTTGCAATTGCAAAAGGAATTGAGGTGTTTGTTGTTGTTGTTTTTTTTTTTGGTGTATTTTTTTCCCATTTCTTTTTCTGAATTTTTGTTGTTAGTTTAGAGGAAGGCTGTGAAATTTTGCACATTGATTTTGTATCCTGCAACTTGACTGTATTTGTTTATTGTTTCAAATTGTTTTTTGGTGGAGTCTTTAGGATGTTTTGTTGGTTTTATTTTTTTTTAATTGCAACCCCCAAAATAAAATACTTAGGAATAAATTTAACAAATAATGTGAAATACCTATATACTGAAATTTACAAAGCATTTTAAAAAGAGATTGAAAAGACACAACAAAATAGAAAAAAATATCCTGTGTTCGTGGACTGGAAGAATCAACATAGTTAAAATAACCATATTACCCAAAGTAATATACAGACTTAATACAATCCCCATCAAAATCCCAATTTCATTTTTTAAAGAAATAAAATGGGAGATCATCACATTTATATGGAACCACAAAGACCCTGAACAGCCCAAGCAATCCTGAGAAAAAAGAATGAAGCTGGAGGTACCTTACTTCAAATTACACTACAGAGCTATGATAAATCAAACAGCATGGTATTAGCAGAGAAACAGATGCACAGATCAGTGGAACAGAATAGAGAGGCCAGCTATAAAATCACATGTATATGGACAGATAATTTTCAACAAAGGAGCCAGAAACACAGATAAAGATAATCTCTTCAATAAATGGTGTTGGGAAACTGGACAGCCACATGCAAATTAAATGAAATTGAATTATAGTTTTGTCCCCATGTACAAAAAATAATTCAAAATGGATCAAAGATCTAAATATAAGATATTGCTAACTTGATAATTATGTCATAGACAGGATCTTCAGCTACTACTTCATCTTTGTTCTTTCAACAAAAGCCACTAGTCAATTCTTTTAAGGAAATGGCTTTTGTCTAATAGGTAATTGTTTTCTTCATGCCTTTTAGTATACTCAATCTATTTTTATATTTCTTTTCAAACAAATATCTGTTTATTCTTTTGCTTAAATAAGTACAGTGCCTGTTTTTTTTTTGTGCTATAGTTTATGCATTTCAAGAGTTTATGATCTAGTCAAAGGGACCAGTCATATGAAGAAAGAAGTAAAAGAACATCCTGGAGCTGTTGGGAAATAATTCTTTATGGGAAACAGTAAACTTGCAGAGCATAAGTGGCTCAGATCTACCTACGAAGACCCATTAAGTTGGGCCAATCCCAACAAAGGCAAGAAAACTTGGAGCTCAGGCTCCTAAGAAATGGCGATCTGGATCTTATCAGTAAAGTTGGCCAGACAGACCAAAGTGCTGCCAAATCTGAAGAAGAGCCTCAAAATTCTAAAGAAATTGTTAGTAAATGAAATGTACTAATCTACAAGGAAAAATAATAAAGAGGTTTTTAAAACACATTACATTTGTTTAAAGGAGAAAATTATGTAATTTTTAAAATAAATTTTCACAATACATTTGACATCATTTGACACTTATGATTTCAAAAATGATAGCAAATAAAAGTTGGTGGGAGTTTTCCTAACTTAAAGAAAGGCAGAAACAAAAACTTCCACAGAGGAGCTTCAAACCCTTCCTCAAAGGTTAAAGGAAATAAAAGGATATTAGGAATACTATGATGCCAGTTTCAAATCTGTACTGGAGATTTATTTCGATACGATTTTGACAGAAAATATTCTGTTTAGTCTTCTTCTCACCCCCACCTGCTGTGTCACTTTCCCACCTTCAACACTTGCTCAATGGATCACCATCATCTGGTTTCTTAACTCCATTGGCTGCACTGCTTTTCCCTGGATTAGGCTTTTGCCTGCTGTGACAGGAGTTAATTCCCAGGATTAAATTGGCTGGATCCATGGAATCTCTAGCTCCCACTACTATGTTGGGATTCATATGAAATATCATAATGAGGGTAGAGAATCTGGCTTCCCCCAAGGCTTCCTGTAAACATCTGGTAACACAACAATTTAGAAGAGTCAATGCCCTGTGGGGCATCATGAAAAACACTTGGAGGTGTCAGATAAATGCTGCTCCATTTCTTCTGTGGAGAGAGTGCTCTAAGACCTGGCACTTACCTAAAGTTTCTCATAATTAAATTATAATTTAATTTAATTTCACTTTTCCCATCACCATTTATCCCCTCTATACCCTCCTGCCACAGGAGTCTGATGTTTTCTTTGTTTGTTGTTTGAATATTGTTAATAGCTAGGGTACATACTCTCTTGTGATTACTTTGTTCTCTTTCTTGGAAGGAAATCATTTTTTCTTTCACTTTTAGGATTGCATTTCCCTTAAAGAAACCATCAGACTAAATTTTTTGCCTCTATCTCTGCTTTCTAGAAAAATGTAATTAATAAATTTCTAGTCAATATAATAGAATAGGGAAAAATTAAAAAGGAAATGATTAAAAAATAGAAATCAGACAGCCATTCAATTTTGATAAAACTGTCTATATAAATAACCTAAAAGATCTGAAGATTAAGTAAAACATTTGAACAAAATGAGTTTAGTGATGACTTTCAGATATAAATGCAACATATCAAATAGTTGTTAGTAATAAATTGAATACATTTTTATATAGAGAGTAGAATACTCTATGGCATTTTACATGATTAAACTGTTGTCTTAAGTATCTACAGATCTCAAAATCCAAAATTATCTGAAAAAATTGAGTTATAGAAAAAAACTTGAAGTATATTTCCATTTGAATAATTTTCAAAAAAGCAAAAATATACATCATACTTATTAACTTATTTAAACAGGCATGTGTGTGTGTGTGTGGTAATACAATGAAGAAAAACAAGGAAAAGGTCATTACAAAATTGAGGCCAGTGTTACTTTTTGGGGCATGAGGGAAATAGATAGGAAGAGCACAGTTTGCTATGGAGTTTCCAAGAAAATCATAACATTCTCTTAAAGTAAGTAGTGAATGCAAGGAAGTACATTTTATCCTCATCTTAATTCTATTCCATCTAAACCAAATGAATTTCCCAATATGATTTTGCCTGACAAAACTTCCATGTACAGTCATTATGTATAATATATTCCACATTAAAATAGTCACTCTCTTCAGAATTTCTTTTAAAAAATCTAAATTATACCAAACTATTATCTAGATATACTGAGTTAAATTTTGAATAAGAAGGAGGAAATGGTAGTTCAGAAATCTATTTCAGTAAGCTTTAAAGGTAAATTCTATTGCTCAGGTAGTTGTAGGAAGCACCAAGCAAAAAATAACAGAGCAATTTCACCTTCAGGTACATTTTGCTCTGATAAGTCAGCCTGGAGAGTTGAGCGCTTTATTGAACTTTCCACCCCACCCTCTTCAGTGAAAATGTGTTTTCATTCAAAATATTAACTTGATAACTTTTAGAGCACAACTCATACATCCACCTGAAGCTGTTGACAGAGAAAAAGGTACAAAATATTATTTTCATGAAGTTGCATTTGAATATATCAAAACCCCTGCAGTGTGAGGACCTTTGAAAGAATAAAAAATGTAGATAATACATGCTTGGGTAGACAAACGCAGTATTTGAAGTTGGCAGTACTTAAGGGTAGATTTATTATTGGGGAAGGCTCCCCTCTGACATTTTAAACAGATGATACCTTTCTTCCATCTCTTATAAGATTTTCTGATTACTATGTATATTCTTTGTGGAAGATGAAGATTTCAAGAACCTGAATATGGTATAGCAAAGAATTCAAAGCCTACCACATCTACCAAAATGCCTGAACACATAAAGTAGAAAGTTTTAAGTACTATGTTAGTGAAGTAGGTAGTGCTTCAGTCTCATAAAGAAGAAAACTGCCCCAATGGAAATAGAGAACATGGGTAGCAATGAAAAATACATACATGCACATTGCAAAGTGAAGATGTCTAAAACAATTAAAGTTTTATTGTAGCCTTGTCTTAAATGCAGAGCCCAAGTATTTACAATGTCCAATTTTCTTATTGCACCATATTTCCACTCCAACCTCTTTGATATTACCTGCTTTCACAAATTGGTATACATTTCCAAATATTAAGGCAAACCTTTCCCATCTAAATCAAATGGATTTCCGACTATGATTTTCTCTGAAAAAAACTTCCATATCTCCTGAAAATTTAAATCACAGAGTGGAAATTTTACATTGAGGAAATAATGGTCAACTGTGTACATTAATTATATCTGATGCCCTAGCCAGTTTTGCTCAGTGGATAGAGCATTCGCCTGTGGACTGAAGGGTCTGGTGTTCAATTCTGGTCAAAGGCACATGCCCGGGTTGCTGGCTTGATCTTCAGTAGGGGGGTGCAGGAGGCAGTCATCAATGATTCTCTCTCATCCTTGATGTTTCTATCTCTCCCTCTCCCTTCCTCTCTGAAATCAATAAAAGCATATTTTTGAAAAAAATTGTATCTGAGTTAATTAAATGAAAATAGGGAAGGGGACTGAAGTGGAAAAATTAATAACAAACACAGGTATGCTGAATTGCTGAATGACTCCTTAGGGAAAATATACACATACTGACACACACATACATAAATAAATAATAAAGCAAACAAATAAACAGACAAGCAACCCAACAACAGCTTCAGTTAGAGTGCTGTACTAGTAGCACTCTGAACTGTTAAAAGCTCCACTCTGCCCTTTACTCAGCAGGAACACATAATCACAGCAGCTAAAATTACAGACAGAAAGAGTGAAATGGTTCAGGTCTTGGGAGCTGAATACTAACAGCAGCTCTGACCTTTAAATCTCTAGTGAGTGAATGAATAGTAGTTCATCCAAGTTCAATTGGTTTAAAAAGATTAGTTATCAGTTTTTAAAAATATTATAGGTATCTGAATTGATTGATCATTTGCAATTATGAAATAAAAAGTCAAAATTTACTTGTATCCACCTGCTTGATAGGCATCTTGTAAAGGGTTTGGTCGGGTTAGAAATAGTATGTGGAAAGTGTTAAGCTTTTTACAGGGAAAACACACACACACACATTTATTCATATTGTACAATTACCATTTCCAAGCTTCTTTAACAACTTTTAAAAAGAAAAACAGTGGAATGAAATAAATGCAGTATGTGCATCAGGGGAAGTCCATCACGCTGACTGAAAAAACACTATCAAGCTCTTGCTTCCTTTTCAGAGTAAATGTCTACATGAAACAATCCCTAGTAGCCAGCCACCTGACATCAAAGGACCGCAATGGAGAATGAGCTAGGGTTATCAGGCTTGGAAAAATTGAGGCCGATGTATTTATGTGGATAAGTGTTATCAGGATGGAAGAGAATGAAACCTGAAACCATCTTCTGCTATATAATGTACATTATGCATGTTGAATAGTAATACTATAGGAATAGTATTACTACAGGAATATTAACAGTGAGGAACCTGGCCATCCTCCAACACCAAAATCATGTAAGTGAAGGGTACCTAACTCTCCACAGTTGACAAGTTGTTGAAATGTAGAAACAAACTCAAATGTGAGACATAGTCTTTGGGGCTACTCTTGCTAATATTCCTTTTAACCAGAAAGACACACAGACTTTGAGGCATCCTATATAATAAAGAGCTAATATGCAAATGGTCATCATGCCCTCACACCATCAAGCCCTAAGGGCTCAGACACTCAACATTGGGGAGAGAGGAATGGGGACCAGTCAGGCACAAATGAGCTTGCAAGAGAGGAATGGGGACCAACCAGGCTGCAGCCCAGGAGAGGGACAAGCCACCCCTCCCCGCAGTCCTTGGTGCCTACAGCCAGGGCCCAAGTGAAGCCGCCCACCCACAGTCCCCTGTGGCTGTGGCTGGCCTAAGCAAAGCCAGCCTGGGTCCTGGGTGCCTGCAGCTGGCCAGAGGCAGGGAATCCCGGGTCCCGGGTGCCTGTGACAAGCCGGAGGAGAGAATCCTGGGTCCTGGGTGTGTGGTGAGGCAGAAGTGGTTAGAGGAAATCAGGCCAGAAGGGGAGCAGTTAGGGGCAATCAGGCAGGCAGGCAGAGGGGGTTAGAGGTGATCAGGCAGACAAGCAGGTGAGCAATTAGGTGCCAGTAGTCATGGATTGTGAGAGGCAGTTGGACATCTCCTGAGGGAGCCTGGATTGGAGAGGGTGTCACAGGTTGAGCTAAGGGACCCCTCCCTGTGCCTGAATTTTGTGCACAGGGCCTCTAGTAATATATAATAATACAAATTAGACACAGTAAATCTATAAAGAATGAATGTCTCATTTATTAAGTCTTTTAGTTTTTTGATGGAGTCTTTCGGGGTTTTTATGTACAATATCATGTCATACGCAAATAAGAACAACTTTACTTCTTCTTTTCCAATTTAGATGCCTTTTATTTCTTCTTCTTATCTAATTGAAATGACTAATACTTCCAGTACTATGTCAAACAGGAGTGGTGAGAGTGGGTATCCCTATCTTGTTTCTGGTTTTAGGGGAAATGGTTGTAGTTTTTACCCATTGAGTATGATGTTAGCTGTGGGTTTATCATATATGGCTTTTATTATGTTGAGGTATGATCCTTCTATTCCCACCTTGTTGAGAGTTTTTATCAACAAAGGGTGTTGGATTTTGTTAAGTGCTTTTTCTGCATCATTTGATATCACTATGTGATTTTTATCTCTCAATTTGTTTATGTGATATATCACGTTTAGTGATTTGCAGATATTGTACCATCCTTGCATTCTTAGGATAAACCCTACTTGGTCATGGTGTATGACCTTTCTAATGTACTGCTGGATCTGATTTGCTAGAATTTTGTTGATGATTTTGGCATCTATGTTCATGAGGGATATTGGCCTATAATTCTCTTTCATTGTGTTTCTTTATATGGTTTTGGTATTAGGGTGATGCTGGCTTCATAAAAGGAGCTTGGAAGTGTTCCTTCCTCTTGAATTTTTTTTGGAATAGTCTGAGGAGGATAAGTTTTAGTTCTTCCTTGAATGTTTGGTAAAACTCCCCTGCGAAGCCATATGGCCTTGGGCTTTTGTTTGCTGGAAGCTTTTTGGTGACTGCTTCAATTTCTTCTATAGTTATTGGCCTATTGAGATGTGTAGATTCTTCCTGATTGAGTTTTGGAAGGTTATATTTTTCTAGGAATATGTCCATTTCCTCCAGGTTGTCCAGTTTGTTGGAAAAGAGTTGTTTATAGTATTTTAAACAATCCTTTGTATTTCAGCAAGATCTGTTGTTATTTCACCTCTTTCATTTCTGATTTTGTTTATTTGGGTCCTCTCTCTTTGCTTCTTGGTTAGCCTGGCTAGAGGCTCATCAATCTTGTTTATCCTTTCAAAGAACCAGCTCTTGGTTTTGTTGCTGTTTTGTATTGTTTTTGTTGTTGTTTCAATGTCATTTATCTCCACTCTGATCTTTATTGTTTCCTTACTTCTGCTTACACTGGGATTCTCTTGTTGCTCTCTTTCTAACTCTTTGAGTTGTAGGGTTAGGTAATTTATGACCATTGTTTCTTGTTTTTTGCAGTAGGCTTGTAGAGCTATGAACTTCCCTCTCAAGACTGCTTTCGCTGTGTCCCATAGATTTTGGATTGTTGTGTTTTCATTGCCATTTGTTGCCATGATGTTTTTTTATTTCTGCCTTGATCTCTCTGGTAACCCAGTAATTATTTAATACCAGGCTGTTTAGTCTCCCTGTGTTTGATTTCTTTGGACTGTTTTTATTGTAGTTTATTTCCAGTTTTATGCCACTGTGATCTGAGAAGATGCTTGATATGATTTCTATCTTCTTGAATTTGAAGAGACTTTGTTTATGGCCCAACATATGGTCTATCTTTGAAAAGGACCCATGTGCACTTGAGAAAAGTGTATATTCTGTGGCTTTGGGGTGCAATGTTCTGAAGATGTCAATTAATTCCATCTGGTCTAGTGAGTCAACAAACTAAAAATGGAACTCCCATTTGACCCAGTGATCCCACTTCCAGGAATATATCCCAAGAAACTAGAAACAGGAATCTGAAAGGATATATGCACCCCTATGTTCATAGTGGCACAATTCACCATAGCTAAGATTTCAAACAACCTAAATGCCCATCAGCAGATGAGTGGATTAAAAAACCGTGGTATATCTACACAATGGAATACTGTGCTGCGATAAAAAAGGAGTTCCTACCATTTGCAACAACATGGATGGAAATGGAGAGTATTATGTTAAGTGAAATAAGCCAGGCAGAGAAAGATAAATATCACATGATCTCACTCATTTGTGGAATATAATGAACGGCATAGATTGATGAACAAGAACAGAACCAGAGATTAAGAAATGTCAATCAAAACCTCAAACCTCAGGGAAGGAAGGGGTCGGTGGGAGTAAGGGGGAGAGATCAACCAAGGGACTTGTGTGCATGCATATGAGCCTAGTCAATGGACACAGACAACAGGTGGGTGTGGCATGAGTGGGGGGTGAAGGGTAAGGGGGGAATAAGAACACATATGTATAAAGATAATAAAATAAAGTAAAAAGAATGAATGTCTCTTTTGATATGTCAATTTTTGTGTCTTTTTTCCTAAATTTGGTTAATAAGGGTTTTTTTTTATAATAGCTCTTAATTAATTACATTTATAGAATGCTGGATAGACATTATTATCTTTGTTTTTTTTCTTTTTATAAATTAAGGACCAATTTTTGGATTATCTGATAGCCATTCTAGGCAATTCAAAGATAGTTTGAGATACAAAGGATATATTAGTGACTTTGAGGACTGAGCTGGAGAAAGGAAAGAGCCTGGCCTGTGTCTTCGCAGTTCAGAAGCCTTTGGGGGATGTCCGACTTATGGCTCAGGCCTGCCCCAGGGGAACAAGCCTAAGCAGGCAGTTGGATATCCTTAGTGCTGCCTCAGAAGTGGGAGAGGCTCCCGCCACCGCCGCTGCACTCCCCAGCCATGAGTTGGCTTGTGGATGAGTGGTGCTCCCCCCATGGGCGCACACTGACCACCAGGGGGCAGATCCTGCATTGATCGTCTGCCCTCTGGTGGTCAGTGCACATCATAGCAATGGGTCATTCCACCATTTGGTCGATTTGCATATTAGCCTTTTATTATATAGGATTTCACCAGAGAAACTTGTGTAAAGTCTTTGCTAGACCAGCACCAGAAATCTTGTCTCTATAAGTTTGAGATAAAGCCCAGAAATCTGAAAATCTACACATACTCAGTGATTCTGATGTTGAAATACTAACAGCATACTTTTTGAGATCACTTCCATGAATTTATGTGGGGAATACCTATATCTATGTAAACTATGTACACAGATATTAACTCATCAGTTGCAGACATGTATAGGAGAATTAGAAATGTAGGGTTGCCTTTATACTCTCACTTTAAAATCATAAATGCACAGAATGTTCCAGATGATTGTATGATGGCCTGTTTTGAATAATTTAATGAATTGCTACATTGTAGGGGTTTATTATGCAAAGACAGTTTAAATCAAACCTCACATCACCCTGCTTGGCCCCGGAGGATGGCTGGTTAGCCAGAGATGGGTAAAATTCCTCAGGGAAGGAACAACCTAAGACAGGCACAGTCACATAGGGGCCAGCAGGAGAGAACTTGGGGGTCAACAGAGGTGGGGCACAGACCCTCACCCTTCCAACTTTGCAGGGGCCTGAACCCTCACCCCTTCTGAGGGAGGTCTCCTGCCCCCATGGCTCCTTCTTTGCTTCCCATGGCCAGCTCAAATCGGGACCCAAGTAACAGACAGTGTTGGCCAACAGCAGCTGCCCTCTCACTGCAACAAGACTTGTTTGAGTTGTCTTGTACCCATGGGGTAGGGAAGTGGGTTTTTGATATCTAAATCCAGCCTAGCACCAGGAATGCTCAGGTCCTATTCAAGAATGCAAATAATCCTTCCCACTAATATTTACAGGGTAAAATAAGATTGTTGATAGAGTATTAAATTTGACAGTAAAATAGTAGTCAAGTTCTCAGAATAATTTAAATTGGCAAAGTGAAATAAGCAAATATTCTAGAAAAATTAATGGTACTGGACAAAAAGCTGTTCCTAAAGTGTTAACTAAAATTTTTATTGGTAGTTCATCTCATGGTAAAATTGTGTAACATGTAATGAACCTAAAGCAGTCATATTTTAGTGCAAAATTAAAATTTATAAGCTATCAAGAGTACATTATAAAATTTCCAAAAGCCTCCTAATATTTAAATCAAAAAAGGGGGAATAGTAGAAAAATATCATGTAAGGAAAAATATCCTGTAAGTAAATTACATCTAGAAAATTTTTACTTTAGAAAATTACCTTTCATTTGTAATGCTAACAGCAAGACACCCATGAAAAACGCACATTGTGTCAAAACAAGCCAAAGGAAAATCATTTGGGCAAAAAATGAAAAAGGATCCCAAGTCAAATGTATAGAAAAGATTCCTTTATTAACTTTTGGTCGAGAATATGTTTGTATATTTTCAGAAAACAACTCCAAGACCATGTGGATTCCTGCAACAGAGAGGAATTGACAGGACTGCTCCAGCCATGAAGACAGAAGAGAAACAGTCCAGAGATAGAAGACGCTGATGATGCCTTGCCATACTAGCAGTCAGCAGCTGTGCATCGCTGCAGCTTCCCCAGGACCAAACCAGAGAGGGTCGGACCTGCATTACCACCATTTGTCCACCATCCAGAACTGAAATATCATAGCTGACATGTACACATAAGGAATTGTTGGCATTGAAATTGGGACTCAAAAGAACTGTTGGCCCAGAAAGAAACTCACTACAGACTGATTCACTTGTCTCTCAGCATAACCATTATTGCTTGTCTCATTTTCGGTTCTTAGAAGTGTTTTTCTAGTATCACGTGATCTCACTCATCTAGGGGAAACAATGAACAACATAAACTGATGAATAAAAACAGACCCAGAGACAGGGAAGGATTGATCAGACTGTCAAACCTCAGAGGGAAGGTAGGGGAGGGTGGGGAGAAAGGGGAGAGATCAACCAAAGGACTTGTATGCATGTATATAAGCCTAACCAGTGGTCACGGACAACAGGGGGGTAGGGGCATGCGTGGTGAGGGGTTTGGGATGGGAATGGGACGTTGAGGAAAAATATGTGATACCTTAATCAATAAAGAAATTAATAAAAAAATAAATTAATTAAAAATATCAAACCAGGCGTCATGGCTTTCATGCTGGGATTTCTGTCCATTTTACTGACAGTTTATCACTGTGGTACTAATATAGCTGACTTCCTACATATATGTCCTTCAGAATCACTTCTGTACTTAGAAGGGTTGTACCTTGGTTTAAGGTGCACTATTACCATTAAAATTTTTGATAATTTTTTATTGTATAAAGTACTACATATGTCCTTTTCCCCCTAATTGGCACCTCTCCCCACAACTCCCTCCCCCGAGGACAGGCCCCCACCATCCCAGTGCCCATGTCCATTGTTATGCTGATACTCATGCATACAAGTCTTTTGGTTAATCTCTTAACCCCACTCCCCTGCCCTCTCTCTGAAGTTCCACTGTCTGTTTAATGTTTCTTAGTCTCTGGATATTTTTTTTTCTTTATTAAGGTATTACATATGTGTCCTTATCCCCCGCCCACCCATTGCCTCCCCCATATCCCTACTCATTCACTCATTCCCCTGGTGTCTGTGTCCATTGGTTAGGCTTATATGAATGCATACAAGTCCTTTGGTTGATCTCTCCCCCTTACTCCCACCATCCTCTAACTTCCCTCTGAGGTTTGATGGTCTGATCAATGATTCTCTGTCTCTGGATCTGGATATGTTTTTGTTCATTAGTTTATGTTGTTCATTATATACCATATGTGAATGAGATCATGTGATATTTATCTTTCTCCGCCTGGCTTATTTTGCTTAGCATACTGCTCTCCAGGTCCATCCGTGCTGTTGCAAATGGTAAAAGTTTCTTCTTTTTTATAGCAGTGTAGTATTCCATCGCTTATATGTACCACTGTTTTTCAATCCACTCATCTGCTGATGGGCACTTATGCTGTTTCCAAATCTTAGCTATTATAAATTGTGCTGCTATGAACATAGGGGTGCATATATCCTTTCCAATTAGTGTTTCTGGTTTCTTGAGATATATTCCCAGAAATGGGATTACTGGGTCAAATATGAGTTCCATTTTGAATTTTTTGAAGAATCTCAATGCTGTTTTCCACAGTGGCTGCACTAGTCTGCATTCCTGCTAGGAGTGCATGAGGGTTCCCTTTTCTCCATATCCTCGCAAGCACTTGTCCTTTGTTGATCTGTTGAAGATAGCCATTCTGACATGTGTGAGATGGTACTTCATTGTTGTTTTGATTTGGATCTCTTGGATGATAAGTGACTTTGAGCATGTTTTCATATGTTTCTCAGCATTCTTCATGTCCTCTTTCAAAAAGTGCCAATTTAGGTCCTTTGCCCATTTTTTGATTGGGTAGTTTATCTCCTTTGGTTAAGTTGTATGAGTTCACTGTAAATTTTGGAGATTAAATGCGTATCTGAGATCGCATTGGCAAATACATTCTCCCATGCAGTGGGCTTTCTTGTTGTTTGTTGATGGTTTCTCTTGCTGTGCAGAAGCTTTTTATTTTTACGTAGTCCCATTTGTTTATATTCTCCTTAGTTTCCATTGCCTGAGGAGCTGTATGGCTAAATATATTGCTACAACATATGTCTGATATTTTGCTGCCTATAGAGACTTCTAAGATTTTTATCTTACATTTCCCATCTTACATTTAAGTCCTTTAATCATTTTGAGTTTATTTTTGTGTATAGTGTAATTTGGTGATTTGGTTTCATTTTTTTGCATGTATCTGACCAATTTTCTGAGCACCATTTATTGAAGAGACTGTCTTGATTCCATTGTATGCTCTTGCCTCCTTTGTCAAATATTAATTGAGAGTAATGGCTTGAGTATCTGGGTTTTCTGTTGTGTTCCATTAGTCTATATATCTGTTCTTGTGCTAGTACCAGGCAGCTTTGAGAACAGTGGCTTTGTAATACAGCTTGATATCTGGTATTGTGACCCCCTCCAACTTTGTTTTTCTCTCAGGATTGCTGTGGCTATTCAGGGTCTTTTTTTATTCCAGACAGATTTTTGGAGAGTTTTTTCTAGGTCTGTGAAATATGCTGTTGGTATTTTAATGGGGATTGCATTGAATCTATAATTGCTTTGGGTAGTATGGTCATCTTAATAATGTTGATTCTACCAATTTTTGAACATGGTATGTTCTTCTATTTATTTATGCCTTCCTCTCTTCTTTCAATGTCCTGTAGTTTTCTGAACACAGTTCTTTTACCTCTTTAGTTAAGTTTATTCCTAACTATCTTATTTATTTATTTTTTGGTGTAATGGTAAATGGGATGTTTTGTTTTGTTTTGTTTTGTTTCTCTTTCTGTGAGTTCATTTTTGGTGTATAAAAAAGCCATATATTTCTGGGTGTTAATTTTGAATCCTGCTACATTGCCAAATTAATTTATTAAGTCTAGTAGTTTCATTAGGATTCTCTATGTACAGTATCATGTCAACTGTGACTAATGACAGTTTTACTTCTTTTCCAATTTGGACGAGTTATATTATTTCTTCTTGTCTGATCACTATGGCTAGCAAACTCATTAGAAATATTATACTTTCCATTTATGTTTTCAGCCCCAGAAATAGATTTGAATAAAAACTTGTATGATAGAAAAGAGGAAAGATGGAGACCAGCAGGAAGGTAGGGAGGGAAAGTGTGTGAGAGAGTGAAGGAGTGATAGATGTGTGTGTGGATGTGTGTGGCTGTTTGTGTAAGTGAAATAGGGACAGTTAGACCCTGCAATTCTTCCAGGGGGCTGCCAATCTGGGCAGTCTTAGACAGCAAAACCCCACTGTTGCTGCATACATTCTGAGGAGGACATCAGTGGCACAGAGACCACCCCATCTTGAAGAACAGAATTGCTTTAGACTAGAATCCTGCCTCGCCATCACCCAGTCTGGTCTCAGAAGCAAACCAGGACCCTACAGCCACTCTGGTAAAAGACCTGCGATCACTACTGCAGACCCAAGGACACCAAGACTCCAGGCACCACAGCTGCAGATTTCTGTGAGTCACAAAGCCAATCTCCCTCCCCTGCTGCCCCCGCGGCAGCGACATAGAAATTACCAGACCACAGCCGCTCAGTAAGGCTTTCTGCACACACAAAGCAGTGGTGACTCTGCCTGACTTTGAGCCTTGGTGTCAGACAAGGGAAGTTTGTTTCCTGAGACTCGTCTCCATGCCCAGGCAGGGAAACTGAGATGAATATGAGCCTAACTGCTCATCCTTAGGGAGGTAGTTTTCTGTGACCAGATCCCACACCCACGCAGAGCAGGGAGACAGCACTGAACCTGAGCCCAGACTTGTGAACTCTGGGAATTTGTTTCCTGTGACTCATCTCTGTGCCCAAGCATGGTGACTGAGCCGAATTTGAGCCTAGCTGCTCATCCCTAGGGAGGTAGTTTTCTGGGACCATATCCTATGCCCATGCAGGTAGACAGCCCTGAATTTGAACCTGGGTGCATGGACACAGGGAGTTTGTTTTCCATGACCAGACCCTGCACCTTAGCAGAGAGGCTGCACTGAATTTGAACCTGGATGTGTGGTCTCAGGAATTTGTTCTCCACGACCAGACCCTGTGCCCACACAGGGAGGCAGCGCTGAATTTGAGCCTGGGTGCATGGACACAGGGAGTTTGTTTTCCACTGTGCATACCTGCGTGACCAGACCTCACACCCACACTAAGGGGCAGAGCCACCTGACTTTGATTCAGGGCAAGTGCACACAGAAGGCTGTTTACCGCAGGGCAGAAGTGGACCTCCTGTCAACACAGTGCGACTGAGAAACTTGGTCTCCAGGGCAGATCAAGGACCCTGAATCTCCATGCAAGAAGCACCAATGAGCACCAGTGACTAGACTCTGTTCCTCATTGCATGCGCCTGGGATCCCTGATTCCCAGTACATTCACATTAAGAGACAGTGACTCCAATTCTTGGTGCATATGCACACAGGGACCCTGATTCTCAATGTGAGGTAGCACCAAGCAACAGAGACTCTGATACTTGATTCTCGGCATTGATACAGGGAGCTTTTGACTCCTGACACACAATAGAGAACTTTGAATTTTGGCACATGCCAGTGGGTCCTTTGTTTCAACGTGGCACAGGCCACAGTAAGTCCCTGGTTCTAGGTCCACACACGAGGGCACACTAAGTGCCTGTTACTCTGAGCCAGGGCAAGCATGGCTCCCACCAACCCAAAGCAACCGCATGTCTTGGTGTCAGAGCTCTTCAGTGACAATTAGAGTGTGCAAAACTCCCACTGCATACAGCCTAGGCCCCTGCAACTCGAAATTAGAACCTTCTGGTGATAGTCAGAATGGAGAGACAACAAAGCAATCACCAGAGGAAAGAAAAGGAGGAATCACCAAGAGAGGAAATAAGTGAAACGGAAGCATGCAACATGACAGAAAAATAATTCAAAGTAATGGTCATACAGTTCATACACCGGATGGATGAAAAAATCAACAACCTATGCAAAAATAAGGAAGAAATGAAAAATGATATAGTTACAATAAAAAACACCATGGAAGGCTTCAACAGTAGACTAGAAGAAGCAGAGGACTAAATCAGTGAGTTAGGATATCAGGTACAGAAACAAGCCCAATCTGAACAGCAACTAGAGAAAAAAATAAAAAAGCAGGAGGAGAGCCTAAGGGAGCTTTGGGACAATGCAAAATGAAATAAAATACATATATTAAGGCTGCCAGAAGGACAAGAAAAGCAGCAAGGATTAGAACATTTATTTGAAGAAATAATGACAGAAAACTTCCCTAATTTGGGGAAGAAAAAAGTCACTCAAGTACTGAGAGTCCCAAGCAAGATGAATCCCAAAAGACCCACATCAAGACATGCCATAATTACAATGACAGATGTTATTGACAAAGAGAGAATCTTAAAGGCTGCAAGAGAGAGACAGAAAGTTACCTACAAAGGATCCCCCATCAGATTGTCAAATGATTTCTCAACAGAAACACATCACACCAGAAGGGAATGGAAGGAGACATACAAAGTGATGCAAATCAAGGAAATGAATTCAAGAATACTCTATCCAGCAAGAATATCAATCAAAATTGAAGGGGAAATCAGGAGCTTCACAGACAAAAAAAGGCTAAAGGAGTTTATCACTACCAAACCAGCAATGCAAGAAATGCTAAAGGGAGTGCTGTAAAAAGAAGAAACAAAAAGGTAAGAAGGAACACAGCCTCAAAAAATAAAAATGGCTACAAACAAGTACCTTTCAATAATAACTTTAAACATAAACAGACTGAATGCTCCAATCAAAAGACATTAAGTGGCTGAATGGATAAAAAAAAATGACCTATATATGTGCTGTCTACAAGAGACCCATCTCAGAACAAGGGACTCACACAGACTGAAAATGAAAGGATAGAAAAATGTCTTTTCAGGCAAATGGAAAAAAAAAAAAAGCTGGGGTAGCAAGACTTATATATGATAAAATAGACCTCAAAGTGAAGGCCATAATAAGAGATAAGGAAGGCCACTTCATAATAATAAAGGGATCAATATAACAACAGGATATAACCCTGATAAACATATATGCAACCAATGCAGGAGCACTCAAATACATAAAACATCTCCTGGAAGATATTGAGAGAGATAGACAACAATACATTCATAGTAGGGGACTTTAATACACCACTGCCATTGCTGGATAAATCTTCTAGACAAAAAATCAGCAAAGAAACAACAATCCTAAATGACTCACTAGATCAGATGGAATTAATTGACATCTTCAGAACATTTCACCCCAAGCTGCAGAATATACGTTCTTCTCAAGTGCACATGGGACATTTTAAAAAATAGACCACATAATGGGTCACAAGCAAAGTCTCCCCAAATTCAAGAAGATTGAAATCATACCAAGCATCTTTTCAGACCACAATGGCACAATATTAGAAAGAAACTACAATAAAAACAATCCAAAACACTCAAACACTTGGAAGCTAAATAGCATGTTATTAAATAATGATTGGGTTACCAATGAGATCAAAGAAGAAATTAAAAACATTCTGGAAACTAATGACAATAAAAAAACAACAATCAAAAACCTATGGGACACAATGAAAGCCGTCCTCAAAGGGAAGTTTATAGTTCTACAGGCCTACCTCCAAAAACAAGAAAAAATGGTAGTAAATCATCTTAAGCTACAACTCAAAGAATTAGAAAGAAAGCAACAAGAAAAGCCCAAAGTGAGCAGAAGGAAGGAGATAATAAAGATTAGAGCAGAAATAAATGACATAGAGACCAAAAAAACAATACAAAAGGTCGATGAAACCAGAGCTGGTTCTTTGAAAGGATAAACAAGATCGATGAACCTCTAGCCTGGCTCACCAAGAAGCAAAGAGAGAGGACTCAAATAAACAAAATCAGAAATGATAGAGGCGAAATAACAACAGACCCCACAGAAATAAAAAGGATTGTTAAAAAATATTATGAACAACTCTATTCCAACAAACTAGACAACCTGGAGGAAATGGACATATTCCTAGAGAAATACAACCTTCCAAAACTCAATCAGGAAGAATCTAGATATCTCAATAGGCCAATAACTATGGAGGAAATTGAAGCAGTCATCAAAAAGCTTCCAGCAAACAAAAGCCCAAGGCCATATGGCTTCACAGGAGAGTTATACCAAACACTCAAAGAAGAATTAAACCTATCCTCTTCAGACTATTCCAAAAATTTTAGAGGAAGGAATACTTTCAAACTTATTCTATGAAGCCAGCATCACCCTAATACCAAAACCAGATGAAGACAACACAATGAAAGAGAATTACAGGCCAATATCCCTCATGAACATAGATGCCAAAATCCTCAACAAAATCCTAGCAAATCGAATCCAGCACTACATCAGAAAGATCATACACCATGACCAAGCAGGATTTATCCTAGGGATGCAAGGATGATACAATATCTGCAAATCAATAAACGTTATACATCATTTAAACAAACTAAGGAAGAAAAATCACAGTCATATTAATTGATGCAGAAAAAGCATTTGACAAAATCCAACACCCTTTCTTGATAAAAACTCTCAGCAAGGTAGGGATAGAAGGATATATGACAACATCATAAAAGCCATATATGACAAACCCATAGCCAGCATCACACTCAATGGACAAAAACTAAAGCCATTTCCCCTAAAAACAGGAACAAGACAGGGATTCCCACTCTCACCACTCCTCTTTGACATAATACTGGAAGTACTAGCCATAGCTATCACACAACAAGAAGAAATAAAAGGCATCCAAATTGGAAAAGAAGAAGTAAAACTGTCCTTATTTACAGACGACATGATACTGTATATAGAAAACCCAAAATACTCCATCAAAGAATTATTAGACTTAATAAATGAATTCATAAAGGTAGCAGGATACAAAATTAATGCCAAGAAATCTATGACATTTCTATACACCAATAGTGAACTTACAAAAAGAGAGACTAAAAAAGCAATCCCATTTACCAATGCACTAAAAAATTAAGATACCTAGGAATAAACTTAACTAAAATGGTAAAAGACCTATATGCAAAAAACCACAGGACACTGAAAAAAGAGATAGAGGAAGATATAAACAGATGGAAGAACATACTGTGTTTATGGATTGGTAGAATCAACATCATCAAAATGTCCATACTATCCAAAGCAATCTGTAGATTCAATGCAATCCACATTAAAATATCAATGGCATACTTCACAGACCTAGAACGAACTTTCCAAAAATTCATCTGGAATAAAAAAGACCCCAAATTGCTGCAGCAATCCTAAGAAAGAAGAACAAAGTAGGTGGGATCTTAATATCAGATATCAAGCTGTATTACAAAGCCACTGTTCTCAAAACAGCCTGGTACTGGCACAAGAACAGACATATAGATCAATGCAATAGAACAGAGAACCCAGAAATCGACCCAAACCACTATGCCCAATTAATATTCGACAAAGGAGGCATGAACATACAGTGGAATCAAGACAGTCTCTTCAATAAATGGTGTTGGGAAAGTTGGACAGATACATGCAAAAAAAATGAAACTAGACCGCCAACTTACACCATACACAAAAATAAACTCAAAATGGATAAAGGACTTAAACATAAGATGGGAAACCATAAAAATACTAGAGGAATCCGCAGGCAACAAAATCTCAGACATATGCTGAATCAATTTCTTCACTGATACTGCTTCTAGGGTAATGGAAAATAAAGAGAAAATAAACAAAGGGGCTACATCAAAATAAAAAGCTTTTGCACAGCAAAGAAACCATCAACAAAACAACAAGAAAGACCACTTCATGGGAGAACATATTTGCCAATGTTATCACTGATAAGGGCTTAATCTCCAACTTCTAAAGGGAACTCATACAACTCAACAAAAAGAAGATAAACAATCCAATCAAGAAATGGGCAAATGACCTAAATAGAAACTTTTTGAAAGAAGACAGAATGAAGGCCAAGAGACATATGAAAACATTCTCAAAGTCACTAATTATCCGAGAGATACAAATCAAAACGATAATGTGATACCATCTCACACCTGTCAGAATGGTTATCATAAACAAATCAATAAACGACAAATGTTGGAGAGGATGCGGAGAAAAGGAATCCTCGTGCACTGCTTGTGGGAATGCAGAATGGTGCAGCCACTGTGGAGAACAGTATAAAGTTTCCTCAAAAAACTAAAAATGGAACTCTCATTTGACCCAGTAATACCACTTCTAGGAATATATCCCAAGAAGCTAGATACATCAATCAGAAAGGATATATGCACTCTTATGTTCATAGCAGCACAATTTATGATAGCTAAGATTTGGAAACAGCCTAAGTGCCTATCAGCAGATGAGTAGATTAAAAAACTGTGGTACATCTACATAATGGAATACTACACTGCGCTAAAAAAGAAGGAGTTCTTACCATTTGCAACAACTTGGACGGAACTGGAGAGCATTATACTAAGTGAAATAAGCCAGTCAGGGAAAGATAAATATCACATGATCTCACTCATCTATGGGAAATAATGAACAACATAAACCAATGATCAAAAACAGATCCAGGGACAGGGAAGCATCGATCAGACTGTCAAACCTCAGAGGGAAGGTAAGGCAGGGTGGGAGTAAAGGGGAAAGATCAACCAAAGGACTTGTATGCATGCATATAAGCCTAACCAGTGCACACAGACAGCAGGAGGGTGAGGGCATGAGTGAGGAGGGTTTGGGAAGTTAATGGGGGGATGAGGACACATATATAATACCTTAACTCAGTGGTCGGCAAACTGGGGCTTGCGAGCCACATGTGGCTCTTTGGCCCCTTGAGTGTAGCTCTTCCACAAAATACCACGTGCTGGCACACAGGTTCAGTCTGATTGAAACTTCGTGGTTCATGCACAGAAGTCAGTTTTTGGCTCTCAGAAGAAATTTCAATCGTTGTACTGTTGATATTTGGCTCTGTTTACTAATGAGTTTGCTGACCACTGCCTTAACGAATAAAGAAATTAAAATGCAAAAAAAACAAAACTCATATGATAGAAGTCACTCTTCATGTTTCACTGTCACTAATGATGGGGAAAATGTAGCTGAAGACTGAAACTCATATAATACAAGTATCCCCTCCTGATCAGCAAGACTCTGGTTGAGCATTGACCTATGAACCAGGTGGTCAAGGTTTGATTTCAGGTCAGGGCACATGCCCATGTTGCAGGCTCAATACCTAGTGAGGAGTGTGCAATAGGCAGCTGATCAATGATTCTCTCTCATCATTGATGTTTTTATCTTTCTCTCGCCCTCCCTTCTTCTCTGAAATCAATCAAAAGTACTGGATTAGTATCCTCTAATCCACACAAAGGCATATAAGAATCCCTGGTTTAAAAACTAGCAGCTGAGTCTGGTATGTCCTTCTTTATTTTTATTTGTCAACTATTTAAAAAATTTTTAACCACAGGTTTATGGCACAGCTTCTTTTTCATACTTTAAATATGCTAAGGAAAACCATATTAGAAATGTTATCCTTCCATTTCAAGCTACAATTTTTTAATCTTTTGCTTTTCCTTCAGTATTAAATATAATTATGGAAAATAAGATTTTTATTTATTCAAAATTACATGTTAAGAGAAGAATTCGAGTGGTATTTAAAACAGTCTCCAATACTTTTTTGTTCTGTCTCACTTCACATTTGTTATACTCAAGGAAACAAAATTATATATTATAATTTGAGAAAATTACTTCCTGCAAATTTATATTCTATAAATATAGTTACAAAAAACTGATTGAGGCTTAAACACAAATTAAAAGTGTATGTAGAAATGAGAATTTCAATAATATCTAATATATATTTGTATTCATTATGCAAGGCATTTTTCTAAGTATTTCCCAGGTAGTAGTTTCTTTAATCTTCACAAAACCTGTATAAATTAGATGTGATCAGGTATTTTAGATGATAAAACCATGGCACAAAGAATATAGTCACTTGTCCTGGAGTTATTCATTGTACAGAGAAGATAGATCCCTGAACTACAATGTTAGGTAGAATACAAATAGAAATTTTCAAACAACCCCTTTTTTGTTTTAATCAATAAAAACTACATACATGTTTACATACATACTTTGGGGCTTACTTATAAATTCCCAAAGGACCAACATACAGAAGATCTAAGTAGGTCTATGCATCATTTCCAAAAATGCTAAATTAATATTTCCATAATAACTCTATTGAATAACTGTGCACTCTGGGATACTATTCTTTAGCCTGGATTGCTAGCACTCAATGGCTCTTTGAAATACAGGGACATTTGGGAACTAAAGAATAAACTGTCTGCGTTGTGTGGTTCTTTAAATATACTAATAACCCTAACAAGGGACAATTCTCAAAACACCAAATTGAATGTATATTACATCAGATTTATGGGCATAGCACTTATGTGGCTGTAATAACTGATATTAGGTAGTTACAATTATGAGAAACAAAATGTGTGTGTCTTCACCCTATGAGGATGACTTTATTCAGTCTATTATCACATCAAGTGTGAGAAGAGAGCTGAGACATTCCTCAGGTAGACTATCTGGGAGGCCTGGCCCACACATAAGGTCACCTGACTTTGAACAAGGTTGCCACAGTTCCCAGAAACAGAGAGAATAAAACTAAAGAAAGGATGAAAATAAAGTTCTAGACCAGAGCCATGTAGACAGTCCAGGATTATTTTTCAGATCTAGAGAAAGTAGTCAACAAAAAGAAAGTAAAGAGGTAAAGATGAGACTTAGAGACCATAAAAGGCCATATAAACATGAGGATGCTTGTCAGAGTGGGCATATGGATCATGGAAAAATCCTTGAGCTAATTTGAGAAGATGTTTTAATGGATTTCTGTTACCATTAATTGAATATATCTAAAATCCATTATAAAGCAGAAGATTGAAAAGATTGGGGTGACAGGTAGATTAATAGAAGCCCTATAACACTTTTTATTTCATTTATAAATCTTTATGTATAATGAAAGTGAAGTAAGTTACTATCTCCTCACTTATATTTCTTGTGTGCATGGTGGCATCATGACTTGCTCTAAAAATATATGATTTCATTACCTGAAGGCCTAAGTCAAAGATGGAAAATCATTTAGTCAAAGAATATTCACTGAGCACTTACTCTGTGCCAGCACTGTTTTAGGACTCTGGTGATATAACAGTTACTCAAGGCAACAAAAATCCATCCTCTCAAAGACATTACACCAGTCTTAGCCTGTTTGGCTCAGTGGATAGAGCATGAGCCTGTGGACTGAAGGGTCCCAGGTTTGATTTCAGTCAAGGGCACATACTTTGATTGCTCCAGAAGGGAAGCATGCAAAAGGCAACCAATTGATGTGTCTCACATTGATGTTTCTCTCTCTCTGTCTCTCCTGCTCTATACTACTCTCTCTAAAAATCAATGGAAAAATATTCTTGGGTGAGGATTAATGACAACAAAAAGACCTTATATCAGTTGTGGTTGAAGTGAGTGATTGAAGATCTGTGCTAGGAAGAATCCTAAAGTACCATAGCTGTCCAAAAAGGATGAGCCATGATTGCTTAACAATATCAGCCACTCACAGAAAGCATACTAGTGTGTCAGCATTTCTGTGTGTGTATCATGTGTATGTTTTGCTGGGAAGTGGGCCTGACCTAGAGCTAACAATTAGCATTTGCTTATTGACATAAAGAAAAAAAAAGTTGTGAATATTTTCCTCCCATTTGTCTCTACTTCCAAATATGTTACATTTATCCCAGCTTCCAAAGCTGAAGCAAGGAAAATATTTTCCCCTAAAATATTATAAATCACTAATTTGTAAAGGTGAATTTTAAAAGGCTAAACATAGGCTGACAAATTTTGACATACAGAGATATTTGGAGTTATTAGTTCACTCACTAGCAAATGCAGAGAACTAATTGTATGTTCTAATCAAACTCCTTCCAATCTATATCATCTCACTCCAATTTATCCCATAATGTATACAAATGTGTTCTCTTTTCTCTCCTGATTATATTTACCTAGATGATAATAATAGCAGCCAATACTAAATAAATACTTATATACTCAGCACTTTTCCAAAAGGCTTTATCTGAATTAATCCACTTAATTTTTAAAATGATTCAATGGGATAGGTACATGTTTTATAATTGCCCCATTTTATAGAACAAAGAAACCAAGGTACAGATAGGTTGAGTAACTTTCCCAGGTTTGCACAGTTAGCAAGCCTGGGAGCCAGGATTTGAACCTAGCAAGGCTCTCTTCTGATCTCAGAGTCTGTGGCCTAAACACTACAAGCACATGCTGCCTTTTTTATTTTAACCCAGTAAAATAATCTTTGTTTATTTTACTTTCGTTTGAAATGTCTTTCTCTTTCCTGACACGATGAAGATAAGTAGAAGGAATATAAAGAAAAATATAGCAGTGAAATTACTTTATTCAACAAATATTTATTTTGTCTCTACTATGTTGTGCTTCAGAAAGTTTTGGTATTTGGGATACCGTTGGGAGGGGGGTTTGGCAAGACACAAAACAAGCAAACCCAACACTACATTCCTGTTTATAAAAGATATAATTCCAGGAAACAAAACAAAAAAAGAGAAAAATTGTATTTTCAGGTAATGAAAGTGTTCTGTATTAAAAAAACAGGTGATTGATTGAGTATAACATGTGGTCAGAGAAATACTTTCTGAGCTGTGCAAAGTGAGGAAGCAGGTCATGGATATATCTGCAGAGTGTCTTGACAGAGGGAAGAAAAGGTATTCAGGCTCTAAGGTGTAAAAAGGAGGATACTTTTCAAAGAGTAGCCAGGGTAAGTTGATAGAACCTTATGTCAAAGAAATAGCCAGAAGCTACAAAAACATTGAGGCTTGTAGGGCGTGATAAAACTCTGAGTGTTATTCATATATCAACCAAAGTCAAACAAAAAGGCTTCTACTATGAAGAGGTAGAACTTAAAAAAAAATGCTGGTGTGAAAGGCCATAGCCATGAGTTAAAGGTGGAAAGTTTTTACGTACAGACTGCAGCTGGGGGTTAACTTGCCAGGTCCCCTTGTGATTTTACAATCCAGTCTCATTGCCAGAGAATGTGCAGTCTTCCTGTCTGAGAGCTCCAGTAAAGGAGTCTATTTTGGGTTTATCACAGCCCATAGGGCATGTGTTTGAAAGACAGAGAAGTAGACATGTTAAATTTGTACATATCTGTCTTACAAGTGTGTATAAGAGCCAACTTTATTAAAACATCCATTGCTTTTCTTGGTCTTCATACCTTTCTTTTTTCATAAGCAACACTGTCCTAATTATCTGAACGTACTGGTAAAATTTTGGACATAATTATAAATTGTGAGGAACGTGCCTATATGCCCCCAAAAGGCAGGCAAAAAAAAAAACAAAACCTAAAAAACAAACAACAACACAACAACAACAAAACCCAACAAAAACACACGCCTCTATTTTACTGTGATCTGTGAATGCCAAAGACAACTAGAAAGCAGTTATTTTTTAAAATGGTTATAAAGTTACAATAAAAAGTTTGGAAAACTGTGAGCATTTTTTCTTCTTTACATTGGCATTCTGGGGGAAGTATTCATAAGAAATTATAAAAAGAAATATGCTATTGGGCTCCTGCCTCAGTTTTACCCTACCCTAGTAAGTGTTTCTGCAATAACAAATCAGAAAATTAAAACATATAATCCTAATCTCTGATCAGGGAAAAGAATCTTTAATTTCATATAATGGAGCTCAATTCACTATTGAATTTCAATTATAAAAACAGATTAACTCCTTGAATTTTTATTCAGAAACAACTGGAAAACACTATTCCTTGTTAAAGAGACATTAGTCAGTTCAAAGGCATTAGCAACTTTCTGTTTCATCAGAATATTTCCTATGAATGTTAGAACTAGAGTGATTTACTAGCTACCTAGAAGCCATTACAATGCCATTGTTCATGCTGCTTAGGAAGAGACCACATCAGAAGTTTTTCTATAAACTTTTTTTTTTCAGAGTTTTTTAGTGTTCTGGTCAAACAAAAAATGTGGGATAGGTAAACTGCTTCCAAAATCTTAGATAAAATCATGACTCCAGATCCTATTTCCTCTCTACACACATCTTAAGCCAGAGAACAAAGGTTACAGTGAATTACAAACTAATCTTTGCGTACCAATAGATGAAGCATAAAATCTGACTGCATGTATAACTCCACAAATACAAATCTGACATCAGATCTAAAGTTAGGAATCATTTGTAACAACAGCAAAATATTTCTCTTTGATTGTTGGATAGATTCATTCACCAAAACAAAGCTAATGAAGAGTCTCTAAAATTTGTATTGCATAAGCTCTTCATTGCTGAGCCTTATGTGTGTTGTATGATTTTTGTTGGTATCTTTCATTTCTTTTTCATGGTAAAAGGTAGCCATAAAAGAGACTTTTGCCAAAGGTAATGCCATGCAAGGAAAGAAAAAAAAATTCAACATAACCTTCATGTAGACCAATGTGGTGTTAAGTTCTTTTATTTTATCACAGGTATGATTTGATAAAGTAATTCTCAAATAAATCAGAAAACCCCCATGCACATATAACCATTGAAAGTACATTATGAAGTGGAACAGAAGCAAACACCTTTCTTACTCCAGGTGATTATTAGTTTATGCCCAAAGGTATAAAACCAATCTTAGCAAGTGAAACTGTAGATATTTTTACAGGATTGAGGACATTCTCCCACTATGTATGTAAAATCTGGTTAAACAGTTGAAGTCAGTGTAAAGAGGTATGAAACATACATTTTACTAAAACATTTATTTATTATTTCTCTAAAAATGGAAAAGCTACATGCCTGTCACATCAGATAGATTCAGTTGAATATGCTCTCACAAAGGTCTTGTGAAGGGCACTGCAAAAAACAAACGAATGCCAGCATAAGACACTGGTGCTGGATGTGTGATCCAGAGACAGAGAAACATCGATCAGACCGTCAAATCTCAGAGGGAAGGTAGGGGAGGGTGGGGGTAAGGGGAAGAGATCAACCAAAAGACTTGTATGAATTCATATAAGCCTAACCAATAGACACAGACAACAGAGGGGTGAGAGTATGAGTGGGGGTTGGGGGGGCAATAAGGACATATGTAATACCTTAATCAATAAAGAAATTTTAAAAAATAAGGCACTGGTGCTGAGAAGCTTCAGCTATATGAAGTTGATTTTCATGATTTGCTTAGTTGTGTTCTATAAAGTTTTGAGGATTACCTGAATTAGTGAATATTGAATCATTGCCTCTAGGGAAAATATAGGGATAGCTACTTTACTTGGTCACAATATTTTGGTCAACTGATCAATACAAAACCTTGTTTTATGTGTTCTTCTGTTTAAAGACATTGTATCTTACTAATAAAATCCTAGGTAGTCCTCATGCTGTCACAAGATGGCTGTGCACACAGTGGAGGCAGAGCCTGATGGCCGTTCCATTTGGCTTCCAGCGGGGTTTCTACGGCCTCGTGCCCGCCGTGGAGGTGGGACCCTCAGCTCTGGCCTACCTCTTTGGGGCAATCCATTGAGGAGCCCCAGATGTGTGGGCAGGGCCTACCTCTTCGGGGCGAAATCTGGTATTGAGATACCACCTACTTTGTTTTTCTTTCTCAGGATTGCTGCAGCTATTCGGGGTCTTTTTTATTCCAGATGAATTTTTGGAAAGTTCGTTCTAGGTCTGTGAAATATGCCATAGATATTTTAATGGGGAGTGCATTGAATCTGTAGATTGCTTTGGGTAGTATGGACATTTTGATCATGTTGATTCTACCAATCCATGAACATGGTATGTTCTTTCTGTTTATGTCTTCCTCTATCTCTTTTTTCAGCGTCCTGTAGTTTTTCATATACAGGTCTTACCTCCTTAGTTAAGTTTATTCCTAGGTATCTTAATTTTTTTTGGTATGATGGTAAATGGAATTGCTTTTTTAGTCTCTCTTTCTGTAAGTTCACTATTGGTGTATAGAAATGCCACAGATTTCTTGGCATTGATTTTGTATCCTGCTACATTGCAGAATTCATTTATTAAGTCTAATAATTTTTGATGGAGTCTTTAGGGTTTTCTATACACAGTATCATGTCATCTGCAAATAAGGACAGAATGGCTATCATCAACAAATCAACAAATGACAATTGCTGGCAAGGATGTGGAGTAAAAGGAACCCTCGTGCATTACTGGTGGGAATACAGACTGGTGCAGCCACTGTGGAGAACAGTATAGAGTTCTTTTCAAAAGACTAAAAATGGAACTCACATTTGACCCAGTGATCCCACTTCTAGGACTATATCCCAAGAATTAGAAACACCAATCAGAAAGGATATATGTACCCTTATGTTCATAGCAGCACAATTCATCATAGCTAAGATTTGGAAACAGCCTAAGTGCCCATTAGCAGATGAGTGGATTAAAAACTGTGATACATCTACACAATGGAATACTAAGCTCCGATAAAAAAGAAGGAATTCTTTCCATTTGCAACAGCATGGATGGACCTTGAGAGCATTATGTTAAGTGAAATAAGCCAGTCAGCAAATTATAAGTATCACATGAATTCACTCATGTATGGAATATAATGAACAACATAAATTGATGAACAAAAACAGATTCAGAGACATGGAAGCATCCATCAGACCATCAAACCTCAGAGGGAAGGTAGGGTAGGGTGCGGGTAAGGAGGAGAGATCAACTAAAGGACTTGTATGCAGACATATAAACCTAACCAATTGACATAGGCAACAGGGGGGTGAGAGCATGAGTGGGAGGTTGGGGAGGTAATTTGGGGATATGGACACATATGTAACACCTTATTCAATAAGGAAAAAAAAAAAAACACAACTAACTGGAACTTTAAGAAAACATAACCCGTGGGGAGTACCTATGCGAGGAGCCAGGGCTTATGGAAGTTCTCCTATTCTATGTAATTGTGAGAACCCTACAGAAGAACTCTGTTTATAATAAAGCTCTATGGTTCTAAAAAAAGAAAAATTATCATTCTCAACAAGCTTTCTGAATCAGATTCTCCTTTATTTGTTATGAAATGGTGAGGGAGTATAGAATGATCTGAACTAGAATTTGTTTAGATCTATAATTAGTTATATATGTAAAACTTGTATTTAAGTAGTTGAGATCAGTGGGTGGGAGAGAACTTAGATCTATTGCCCTAATTTTTTATCATTTTTGCCAAAGCTGCCCTAAATAAAAAGATGTGCTTTATGGTTAGTTTATTTTTCTCAGTTTTTCATAAAGTGATAATAAAAATATCTTTAGAAAATGTTGCTATTTTTAAATTATATATGTGTATATATATTCTAAATAAAAATAATGTACTTTCCCATTTAAACATAGCTTCAAGATAAAGCCCCTACCTTTGCTCTAACCAGATTTCCACCTCCAAAAATAACATAAAAATTGTGAATAATTTATGAATTATCAGAAATTATGAGAGAAAGAGTGTGAGTTCATTTTTAAAGGAAGTGAGCACCAAAAGGTTTTCTTTAGCCAGAAGCATGTGATAAATGAGAAACCATGATGTAATTTTAAATAAGCTTTCAAAAGTAGATTACAATGTGTATCAGAGCCAGAGAAAATGTTATTTAGTGGGACATCCTAAGTACATATTTAAGTCATGAAAGAGAAACAGCTTTTGTCAACTAAATAAAGCAGTCTCCACCACCTCATGCATCCAATTACCACAAAGGAACAAAGAGAAAGTGAGCAAATTAAATAGAACTAATTATACTCTCAATTGAGAATTCAAGGTCACAGATAGAACTCTATGCAACTTTAAATGGGAGCAGCCAGCTGCCTTTCTGCTGAGATCGGCTCACATTGACAAGGCGTCTTAATTTGAATATGGCCCTCTAGAGTTTGTTGGACAAATAACCAAAAAAGAAAAAAAACAAAAAAACAAAAAACACTGCATGGATCCTATCAGGATATTTAGCTCTAACCATGATGTGTACATTTGCTTAGGGCAGAAAGAAGACACATTATAAAAATAAGCCACTAGGCAAAAATCAATTCTAGGTGTTATAAATAATAAGATTATATCTCAACCAAAATGTGATTTTGATATGTGATATTATTCTGACATTAATCTCAATTTGCATTAAGTAGTAAATTATATTTTTAAACACCAACATTCCATTATCATTTATATCAATGTCAGCAATAACTATCTAGGGCTATATATGAAGAAAACATCTCAAGAATATTTACTTCCTTGATGAAAACCTTGCTGTTCATAAGAAATGACAAGCTGGCTGTCAAGGTGAGCAAGCAAATGGAAAGCTCAGGATACATAAAGGATATATGTAGTCTGAATGTTTTATATAAAAGAGGACTTTCTGTTTCCAAAACACTTTTTGAACTACTATAACTAAGCTTTGATTTCACCTTTGGGAATTCATCAGGGTCTAAAGAGGTTGTTGATTTCTAAGAAATATTCATTAAACTATGAAGAATCTTAGCATAATATCTGAAAACACAGGAAGATAACAAGCTAGACTATCGTTCTATGGGAGTGATATAAAGCATAGGTGCCTGTAGGGAATGGAGTGACCAAAGAGTCTCCCTTAAAGACTGTATGGACTTTTAATCTTTGCCTGGAGCTGTCTCAGAAGTCTGTGAATATTATTATTAATTTTTAATATGGCACATGTATATGGAAGGGAGTTGACTTGATCACACAAACAACATTAAATAAGGGTGTTCTAGGAAGGAAGGAGAAAAAAGTTCATGTGATATTTTTTAAAATTTCTTTATTGATTAAGATATTACATATGTGTCCTTATCTCCCCATTAACCATGTGAATTTTAGAACTGAATTTTAAGACCAAAATAATATTTCAAAAATAATTTGTTAAATTATATCCATGTATTTTTATCTTCTCAATTACTTTTTAATGTCTCAGGGAATTTTTCTTCTCTACTAATAACTTAGGCTGAAACCATAAAAACAATTAGTTAGTAGGGCAGAAATGGCCACAATACTTTTCTTGGGTTTAAAAGATCCTACAGCTTCTTTTGCCCATATCACTAAGAGCAGAAAAGTGCATTGCTTAAGAAAAATGTCAAATCTCTGAAAATTTCTTTACTCCTCTTTACTCAAGGCAATTCTGGCCTTACCTATAATGAGAACAAGTGTATATTTAAGTAGAGAAGATACTGCTGTGTGGCAATCATCTTATTTGCTTGTCATAAATCATCAGTAAGACTGATTAAAACCACACAAGCATCTAAGCGACAGTAAGTCTCTAAGAGTTCAAATTTTTTGCCTAATGTCACTTATCTCCTAAGTTAAATATATCCAGGACAAAAAAAAAATCAAGGTTTCTGCCTTTCAGACTTATTCCTTTTCTTCTGGTTGAGCCACTGCATTACATCATCTCATCCAGATATTCTTAAAGCACCTGAGACTTATCGTCTTTACTGGTTCTTCCTGCAGCCACAAGCTATCAGTATTACAATTTCTTTTTTTTTTCCCCAAGTGGTGAATCAGTCATTATAAAGTAAGAACTAATAATAAGAAAAAGAGATTCAAATCCCACTCACCTTCACTGCATTCATACACTGCTTGATGAATACCCACCTGAGTCATAAGAAAAGGTTATAAGAAATAAAGGACAATTTCAATAAACAAAAGATTTCAGCAACAGGAATAAAAATTTATGGTTTAGGATTCACTCAAGAAAAATACTAGTTATTTCTAAAGACGTTTAAGCTATTAAAAAATCCTTATTCTATTTAGCTGATCATTTAAATTCCATTCAATCAATTGAATAACAGGAAGTTGCCCAGAGTCACTGAAGATGAGATCAGAACACCCCTCCAGGGCAGCATAGCTAAAAATATTTACAATGAACTTGGACTTAGACTCGGTCCCTATCTGATCCATGACCCTGGTTACTTGCATTGGATTCTGCCAAACATCCCCACCTCAGTTCTGCATTTAGCCAAAAATTACTCTTTTAAGTACCTGAATCATTTGGCAAATCTCTAACTGTTTAATTTCTTCTTCTTTTTCTCAATAATAAATTTTGCTAGGACCTACATCAGAAATGAAAGAGGAAGAAAAAGATGCAGGTCACTGAAATTTGGAGATCAGTGAGCTTGCTATTGATTCTCTCTGCTGAAGAAGAGCTATTCACATAGGTAAAATTTAGGATTGATTTTGAGCTGATGAACACATACAAGGGAAAGAAAACTCCAGCATTCAAATAGTATTACTTAGTGCTATTATCTTTCTTACTGTTGAAGATTAATGTGTGTGCATATGCATACACACACTCACACACCTGAATAATTGTATCTATATCTATATCTATATCTATATCTATATCTATATCTATATCTATATCTATATCTATATCTATATCATCTATATCTAGCATCTATATCATCTATATCTATCTATCATCTATCTATATAAAAGGCTAAGTGAACAGTTGACCAGCCGACTGGCCAACCAACCAACTGGCCAATGGGCTGACTGGCCAGTAGGTATGACACCCACTGGCCACCAGGGGGCAGATGCTCAATGCAAGAGCTGCTGAGCAACAGCAACTTTGTAGACTGCCATCTCGCACTCAGGGACCCCTCAGGGGATGTCAGAGAGCCAGTTTCAGCCCCAATCCCTGCAGGCCAGACTGAGGGACCCCACCTGCTGGAGGGACCCCACTCACTCTACAGATGCCCTTGGAGCTTCGGCGCCACCCCAGGTGCGGTCAGCCATGGAGGGACTGTGGGAGGTTAGCTCCAGGATATGTCCAGCCCATTTCACCCAGTTCTACCTCTCTGGCCACCTTCTAATTAATTTTCTTTGAATGTGCATGAATTGTGCACCGGGCCTTGAGTCTAGTGTATAACTATAAACAGCTTACACCGTAATCGTATCTTATTCTTTGAAAATTATATAACAAAACACTAAGTTTATATTAGAAGCTCCTGCCTCCATTTAGTCTCTGCTGTTTCCAGAATTACCTGCAAGATATCACTTTTTGTTTTTTGTTTAACATTTACTCTACCCCAAATATGGAAATTCGGAAAATCTAGTTTTCAGTGATATAAAAGGAAAATCAAACGGACAACAAAATAATTCAGGACCTGTTAATATCAGGTTTTATCAAGTTGTTTTGTTTATAAGGTGGATTCTTTCACTAAAGGGTAAACTTTTTCTAAGGCAAATTGTATTTTTTTTTAAATCTCTCATTCTGTGGATTTACCCAAAACTCCACTGGGCACAGATTAAACACTGAAAAAATACTTCACAAAAACAAAACAAAGCAACAAAAAACAGTCAAACAATTCTCAGGTATTATAGTGATTCTTTTCGTTTTGTCTTAGTTTGTATTTGAACTCTGAAAATTGAAACTGTACCACTTTTAAAGATGATAAAGCTGAGCGTGATACTACCATAGAAAAATATTCTTACTTGCCCCCTGTTGTCTTTGTTATAACATGGCTATACTATTTAGGATAGAAACTGCTCCATATGAACCACTGAGGAAAAATACCTGACAAAATCATGCACTTTAATGTTGTAAAGATAGATCCTAGTGAGCTCGTTTAGTATGCATTGAATAAGTAGCAAGGTGAAGTTAGAGAACAAAAAATTCTCAGTGTCGGTGGAGCCCTGACTGCCTTTCTGCAGTGTGAATCAGAAAGGCTGAAGGTCTCAGCAATGTCATCAGAGAGCAAGAGCCAATCAAGTGAATGTGTATTTTCTAAGAGGTGTTCTGCTTTGGATATGTATGATACCAAGACCTGCCAATATTTCTAGTTCTGGTCTATTTTTTTAAAGGTCAGCAAATGGTCCTGAATACATACTGATGAAGAATATGTGGGTTGACATTTTAAAATTCAGGCAGAATAACTGTGCTATCATCTTAATGATACTCAGTGTCTATAGGGCTTATTTTAAATGCCATTGGAATTATATTTCTCAGTGTCCTATGAGTCAGAATCAAGAAAATAAGCCACCAAAAATTTTATGCTAAACTAGTTCATGACAGAAGATTCCTTACAGATAGAAATCAATCTGTGTGATGGGAAAGCAAATTATATTTAATCCCAGTGTCTCTGTGATCTGTTATAGCATCCCTCTTACCCAGTGGTTGGCAAACTGCAGCTCGCGAGCCACATGAGGCTCTTTGGCCCCTTGAGTGTGGCTCTTCCACAAAATACCACGGCCTGGGTGAGTCTATTTTGAAGAAGTGGCATTAGAAGAAGTTTAAGTTTAAAAAATTTGGCTCTCAAAAGAAATTTAAATCGTTGTACTGTTGATATTTGGCTCTGTTGACTAATGAGTTTGCTGACCACTGCTATTACCTCTTTTATTGGCATAGATGGCCAATGTGACTCTTCTATTGCCCAATACCCCAAGTTTCATTATCAGAGTGAAGGTGGTACTAAAAATTCAGTGATATTGCAATATTCCCTAATACTTACTCAGTATTTTTGTAAAAATATTTATGTACACATTTTAAACTGGCATCAACTCCAGCAGCCTAACATACTTTATTGTTCTCATTTCACAGAGAAGAAAAATAAGATTCAGCCTGGCTGGTGTGGCTCAGTGGTTAAGCATTAATCTATGAACCAGGAGGTCATGGTTTGATTCCTGGTCAGGGCACATGTCCAGGGTTGCAGTCTCAATCCCCAGTGTGGGGGGTGCAGGAGGAAGCCAATAAATTATTCTCTTTTATCATGATGTTTCTATCTCTCTATCCCTCTCCCTTCTTCTCTGAAATCAATAAACATATATTTAAAAAAGTAAAAGAAGATTTAGATGAATTAGAGAATTTTACCAAGATAACTAGTAACTAGACTTATAACTGCAACCCCCCACCATGCTTCATGCTAGGGATCTCTTCAGTATCTGTTTTTTGTTTGTTCCTTTAAGGAAAGAACAATATACACCTCCAAAATGAGAGACCGAAGGATGTATAAATTCCTTTCTTCTTGGGCATCTTTATGAATGAATGTTTAAAGAAATTCAAGTCGTGTTACAAAGTCACCAAAAAGGCATTGCATTAAAGAGATAAGCTATACCATATGTTTTGGGAAAACATACTGAACTGCTTAGATCTTATACAGATAGTAGGAAGTTGTGACAGCACTTCCAACTCAACATTAAGCCCGGGCTAGTAGGAATTTTAACTGGGTGAGCAAATGTAATATATTGTGCACAAATTCTATGCATTCTTCAATTTTCTGCTGAAATTAAACATGTTAGAACAGCAAAAAACTGTTTTAAGAAACAGATACTGTGTTTTTCGACCATGGTAAGGTTTGTAAGATATTAGAAAAGCGAATAAAATATAAATAATTATCTAGCCCATCTCAACCCTAGCTGAGTTGCTTTTTGAGGACATAGATTTATTTTAAACATGAAATGTTCTCCACAGACTTTTGTGGATGGATATTTTGTTCAGGCTCCCTAAAATGAAAGTATGGGAGAGACAATCAGATAACTGTATATTATAAAGGCTGAGGACCACACTCACAACAAAACCAGGCTGTAAATTATTGTACAGCCCCCAAATAACTTGGAGAAAAAAAGTGTCACTATCTTCCAGGAAAATAATTTATAATTCAAATATTATTCTAGTAACAAAATTAACTTTTCCAGAATTTGTAAAGACTTCTCATTAACGAATGGGATACTGAACTGCATTTAAATGATTTCTGGGTCTTTTTTAGTAGTAGCATGTTCAGAACCTGGAGTGCAAGGCCTCCACTTCAATTAATTTTAACTAGGTATGTTTACATAGACCCAAAAACAGTAATAATAGATTTCCAAGAATAATATTGAACCATGCACTATATAGCAAATAATAATTTATAGTGCAAAGTGAGGAGGATGGTCAAATCTTACAGGTCTCTCTTCTCAATATTTACCATGATTCTAATTTCTTATTAGTGCCCACCCTCTCTAAAAAACACCAGCCCATGTCTTTGCCTGCTCACTGCTATAATTTTAGTTCTTAACATCAAGTTAGTGATGCCTGATTTATGGACGGTTGGAAAATTGAAATAAGGTAGAGTAAAGCAAAAGAAAAACACAATCAGCCTCCCCCACCAAGTTACCTGGCAAAGACTCACCCGCTTTCCATACTTCACACTACCTAGGTCTCATACTGACATGACCACCACAGCAGGACTGAATCTCTAGTGCTGCCCTTGCCCTGTGCTTGCAATTTCCTTCCTCTGCCTTTTTTAAAAAAAATATAAATAAATAATCCAACTTTCTTAAAACCCCTGGGATGAGTTAATTATGAAGGAAAATATGTATTTTTTGTTAACCCTCATCTAAGATATTTTCCCATTGATTTTTTTAGAGATCATGGAAGGGAGAGGGAGAGACAGAAGGAGAGAAACATAGATGTGTGAGAGATTAGTTGTCTATGAGATCAAGCCTAGAACCCAGGTACATGCCCTTAACCAGAATTAGCACAGGACCTTTTGTCTGTGGACCGACGCTCTATCCACTGAGCCAAACTGGCTAGGGTGAAAAAAATTATGTTTTCACTAATAATGTTTGTACTTGTTTTGTGTGTGTGTGTGTGTGTGTCTGTGTGTGTGTGTTTTCCAAATAAGGGGACTTCCTAAAAATAAATGGCCTCCAATGGTGTTCTTAATAGAGAAATCTGTAATTTTGGATATCCGTGTTTACCTTCATTACTCAATGACTCATGATTTGTATAACCAGAAATTTTAGTAACCTACTGAATATTCTGGGGAAACTGGCTGTCTATGTTATACAAGAGAAAATGGATGTGAGATATAGCAAGTTTTATTTGAACAAACAAAAAAAATCTTGAAATTTGATTTTTCACAGTTAAAGTTCTAGATTTTTAGATTCTTTGGGGAAAAATTAATAAACAAACAATGTATCTGCTAATGCATAAATTATAACATGGCAGCAATCTGATAGACATTAGTTTTACACTTAATCTTTTGTATCTGAACTTTAATTTCTCTACAATCCTATCTTACCTCCTCCATCTTACTTACTGCCTGGCTCTTGCAGACATATGACTGTACTACCTCCACCCATTAATGAGACTATCAGAGGTCAGGAGTTGACTGTCAGGCTTAATTGGGTAGAAAAACGTTTGGTAATTTAAAATATAATTAATTAATTTTAATCCTCCTTTAATTATCCTTTTATAGAGAGAATAGATATTCATATTCAAATATATAAACATAAAGTCTTAGTAAACATGTTCTAGAAAATAGAAAACAGTAACTATAGTTATAAGATTTCCAAATAATTCACTTATATAACTGAAAATTAGTACTACAACAACCTGGCCTTCTTTTGAAAAGATGTTTTCACTAAATATTTATTATTATTTAGATATGACATTTTAAAATATATTTGCTTTTTCTCCGAAAAGATATAAATCAGTAAAATATTTATAAATTTCTATGTATGCTTTACTTCACAATATATAGCATGGACAAAAGTGGGCTTACAGTTGTTCAGATGAAAAGTAATACAATAATTAATAAATAATAATACAAGAATAAACTATGTCCCATGTATTCACAACTGTAAACCTACTTTTGCCCAGCCCAGCATTAATATACTATTGTCATAGTTATTAAGATGCTCACAAGCAATTTAAGTTGAAGCAATAATATCTTCAGTAATATTCCTGTACAGAGAGTAGTTATGTCTCACATAAATTATAGATGATAGATAGATAGATAGATAGGTGATATATAAATAGATAGAGAGGAGATAGACAGAAGAAACACTACTTCATCCTTTGGTTATATAAAAAAAATTGTATAAGAAGCCCACAAAATATACTTGTTACATAAAGAAGTGAGTCAGAAGCTTTTTAATTCTTGCTCATACAATTTTCAATTGAGTATTATTTTACTGCTTCAAAAATTCAGGGGATACTAAATTTTCTTTTAAGTACAATGCAAATAAAATGTAACTGCCAGGGCTGACCAGCAGACCCTGAGCAACGGATGAATGAATTACTCTGACACACATTTCTGTGAAAGAGAGGCTAAGGGACTGCTTGGCTTTAGGAACCAAGTAGCCCTGTTCATCTGTCTCTTTAGGCTGTTATTGTAACAACAGTTTGAACTAAAATTAATCTCTAGATACAATCAGCAGGATGAGTATCCTTGAGAAAGCACATGCTTCTACAATGTCGGGTCTAAAAACTAAACATAGAGATTCCAGTAAAACACCTGGGGCTCAGACTTATTTGGAAAAGTCAAGGAAGGGGCTGCTGCCTTTGGCAAGATCCCCCTAGAGGCCCCTGACCTTTCAGAGAATCCTCCTTACAGACTTTCCAACCAAATTCCATGCTTCTCCATAGGTAAGTATTTTAACCACTCTCTTGAGGTGAGACATTTCTAAAAATTAAGTTATGATAAATGAAAAAATTGAAAATATGAAAGAAAAGAGATATGGATTATGTATGCATGCCCAATTATTCCTTTCTTTCTCTCCAACACCTCTCTGTGACACCTATCACCAGTTCAGGTCTGGATAAAAGAGCTGACTGAGGATAGATGAGACATCCTAAAGAGGCCTGGCATGAACATTTTAATAGATTTATAAACATTATTGAATCTCTTAAAAATGTTCATAGGGACATCATTTTCCAATGTTCTATCATTTTTGTCACCTTTAGAGCATGTGTTGGAAACATTTAAAAATTCAGGAAACTATGATGGGACAAATATATAATTTGCATTAATCAAGTAAGAGGCAACACATCTTCTTGTGACAATTTTTAATGAATAATGCAAACTGATTGTATTCCTCTTGTGTCTGAGTAATGCACTATCTATAAATTTGCCAAATTGAGTTTGACATTTGCTTTATTTGTCTGAGCTATATGCTCATAATAACTCCTTAGCATGTTTGAGTCAAAGTATTATCTTTCAGGGAATTTTTATGAAGCTAACTATAGTCATTTGGAACAAAACACTAGAAAAAAAGCAAATTATCTGTGCTGATAAATCTGATTAAATGTATAATGCAAAATGAATTTAGAAATGACAGGCATTCCCACAAAATTTGCAAATAAAATCCAGCTCCCCTATACACTGTATTAGGAGATTTAAAATGACAATGTGCTTTATCCCTATCATTGCAAATTCTGCTGTTTGGCTTGACACATTCTTAGGATGCTGTAAAATCCTGTTATTCAATTTATGTTGCACAACTGCTAACATGTACAAAAGTGGAGAAATGGAAGACAAGTTCCACATAATGAAATGAAAGAAAAAACAGTGATCAAAAGTGGGATATTAACTTTATTTCGTTTTCTTTTTTTATTCTTTTTTCATGCTTCTCTCTCTCTCTCTCTCTCCCTCTCTCCCTCTCTCTCTCTCTCTCTCTCTCTCTCTCTCTCTCTCTCTCTCTTCTCTCTCTCTCTCCTCTCTCTCTCTCTCTCTCTCTCTCTCTCTCTCTTTTTTTTACAAACCCTTGTGTCCAGGGCTGACTTTCAATAGATCCCAGCCACGGAGCTGCTCTGCTACATAGGAAACCCTAACCCAGAAGCAGGTTGTCTACGAATGGTTTAGTGCCAGGTTCCCCACGAATGTGCATTGCATGAAGGGCGTGGGGGCGGCCCCCTTTCTGGCCGCACTCTGTTTCCCAGGAGGAAGGGTTCTCTGCACCGGACCCCAGTCCCTGCCATGCGGCGAAGTGCGCCACACTGCTGTGGCGAGGTGGTTGGGCCCGATGGCTGGCGGGGACAGAGGGAGACCCGCTATCCAAGGCCAACCAAGGTTCCGCGGTGCTGCCCCACTGTTCAGCGAAAGTGGGATATTAACTTTAAATCTGCCTTCACACAAAGTTGTATAGGAAAGAACAAACAGCCCTGGCTGGGTCACTCAGTTGGTTAGAGCATCAACCCACTATACCAAAGTGTGGGATGGAGCCCTGGTCAGGGCACATACAAGAATCAACCAATGAATGCATAAATGGGTGGGGCAACAAATAAATGCCTCTCTCTCTCTCTCTCTCTCCCCCCCCCCCCTTCTCCCCTCTCTTTCTTTCTGAAAGCAGTCAATTAAAAAAAAAGAGCAGATATGCATTTAGCAGGATAGACAGTAATGTGGCTGGAGAATGAGGTGTATTATCTGCTTTTTTTTTCTTCATTTGTATTGTTGATACTATTAGAGATGTCCCCAACTCTCCTTTTACCCTTCCACACAGCCCTACGCCCCTTCCCTCTGGCTATCACCGCACTATTGTCTGTGTCCATGGGTTATGCATATGTTTTTTGATTAATCCCTTCACCTTCTTTCATCCAGTCCTCCCTTCTCCCCCCACATAGCTTTCAGCTTATTCCATATATCCATACTTCTATTTTGTTCATCAGTTTATTTTGTTCATTAGATTCTACATACAACTGAGATAATATGGTATGTATCTTTCTTTGACTTGTTATTTCTCTTAGCATAAATTCTCCAGGTCCATTAATGCTGTCACAAAAGATAAGATTTTCTTCTTTCTTATGACCACATAGTATCCCACTGTGTAAATTCACCACAGCTTTTTTATCCAACTCATTTACTGAGGAGCACTTGGGCTGTTTCCAGATCATAGCCATTGTAACTAATGCTACAATGAACATAGGTGTGAATATATACTGTTTGTGTGTTTGTGTGTGTGTGTGTGTGTGTGTGTGTATATATATATATATATATATATATATATATGTGTGTGTGTGTGTGTGTGTGTGTGTGTGTGTGTGTGTGTGTGTTTTCAAATTGATGCTTTGAGATTCTTAGGGTATATTCCCAGAATTAGGATCACTGCCTTGGCCCACCTCTTTATTCCTATGCTGCTATCAGAGTTCAGGCCATTATTATTTGGGATACTTTAATAGCTTTTCAACTGATCTCCTTACTTCCAGTCACTTTTGACTCAGTTCATTTCTCATACACTGAAAAGCTCAACAACCTGAAAGATCTGTATTTATGGCCCATCTCAACTCAAAAACTCTAGGGCTTGCTTCACTTTTCCACAATATTTTCATACACCTTAGAATTGAAAACCTTAAGCTGGATTGAGTTGCTTAATATACTACAAGCCTACTTGTTTATTGATATTACTTTCTAGGCAAGTGGAACTAATTGCTATTAAGTAATCACTTTTCCATTCATTATTGGAATAGTTTTCTCTCCATCAAGACATGAAAATCCTACCTATCACTTAGGGCCTATTTTTAAAGTGCCATCTCACCTCTTAAAAGTCTCTAGCATTTATACCTTTTCTGGAAGGAAACTTATCCTTCTATAAATAGAATGACAATTATTCCTGTAGATATTTGATAAAAGTACTTTCTTCCTCAAAATTCATTTAGTCAAGAAATATTTATCAAGTAACCATGAGAATGATTATTTATGTAAGTTTCAAGTTTTACATGAAAAAAAACCCACAAAAATTAGTTAAGTGAAGCATTTAGCAGAATAGATCCTATTTTATTAGGGACTCAGTCAAACACATTTTCCTCTCATTTTCTTCCCCTAGTTAAAGGCTCAAGATTGTTTTACCACTATATATTTGCATAGCATCCAATCTATTGTCTTATATGTAATAAATGCTGAATAATTATTTGTTGAATTAGCAGGTGGATTTTTCCTTAACTGTTTCATAATTTTTTAAAACCATCACATTAACCATAAAATGTGACTCTATTATAGTTCATTTTATAAAAATGCCCATTTTCATAGATGTAGACCTGGGTACATCATAATACACAACTGGGAAATTTTTTGTTGTTGTTGTTTTCTAAGCTCAATGAACCATTTCAAATATTTTTGATTATTTATACTTTGTGATAAGAATAAAGAAAAACTAAGTGTATTATCTTTTCAAGGGAGAAAATATCAAAATAGAAAGAGTTACAAATACCTGATCATAAATACTGTCCTTTATTAGACTTAGCAACACAGTAGATCTTTCAGGACTACATTCCAATTAGCCTTACATATAACTATAAATAAATTACAGTCATTAACATAATATAACATTTTTACCTTCAAAGTTATATATAATCAAATAAAGAAGTCAATGAATGGAATAACTCTTTCTTATACAGAATACATATAACAAATCAATATAATGAGTATACCAGTATAAGGAAATGCATCATTTGAATGTATTATATATATAAAAGCCACTGATACATACATATATATATATATATATATATATATATGGGCTTGCTTCACTTAGTCATATACATACATATATATATATACACACACACATATATATATGACTAAAACTGTAATATTTTACTCAACAAAAATATTAATAATTGAGTTATAATCAACTACATACTTAAAAGAAGGGTTCAAGGGCAATGTAGAGAGGGTACAATTGCTTTCCTCAATGCTCAACAGATACATACTTGGGTTTATCATCTAATCCATTTTGACAGTATTTTATGGAGCATATGATGTGTTCAGTAATATGTAGAAGCTTTAAGTGATACATAAAATGTATTAAGATATCTCAGCTTCATGGAATTTATAAATTAGCACACATAGAGGAGATATTATTATATAGTATTTAACTAATGCCTATGATAGGTTATTTGTATTATATAACATTATTTGTTTTAAAGTTCAGAAAACATTTTTGGAAGTAGTTCTGTGCATCTGACTAATTGAATAATTCAGAAGGCTTATAAATTATTACATATTAATTTGGTGTTTTTTAGAATATGTTTGTCAAGTTTTTTGCTTATTTGTATAAAACTATCTACCCTATATCTTAAAGATGATTTTTACAATTATCAAATAAAAGATTTTAAAAGTTAATAAATATGTCAAGAGCTATAATGGAAAAGTAGATAGCAGATAAGAACAGATGAATAGCCCTGGATGGATTGCTAGTTGGTTGGAACATCACTCCATACACGGAAAGGTGGTGGGTTTGATTCCTGGGCATATACCCAGGTTGGGGGTTCAGTCCAGAATCTGGGTATGTATAGGAGTCCAGCAATTGATGTTTCTCTCTCATATCCCTTCCTCTTTTTCAATATTAATATGATTATGATTATTATAACTTATCCTCAGGTGAGAATAAAGAAAAAAAAGATGGCTAATGGAGGCAGAAAAATGGAAACTCTAAGGAAGTGTGAAAAGGCAATTCTAGGAATCAGACATATAACAGAAATGAAGACTGCCCTTGATGAACTCAGTAGACTGCAAAAGCCAAAGAAAGAATCGGTGAGTTTAAAAATGGGGAAGTAGAATTGTTCCAAACTAAAATGCAAAAAAAGAAGATTGAACATGAATTTTTATACCATCTTTTCCAGAATATGGTAGACAAAAATCTCTTTCCAAATAACTTTATGATGTTAGTATTTTATGGATACAAAATCAGACAAAGACAATATTAGAAGAAGAAGAAAAGAAGAAGAAGGAGAAGGAGAAGGAAAAATGCTAAGCTAATATATTTTATGAAATTAGACACAAAATATAAACAACCCAAATGCAAAAAATGTAAAACTAATTATACAGCATAACAAACAGAGGTATGAAAGACTGCTTCAAAATCTGAAAATAAATCAATGCAATCCATTATATCAACAACTACATCAATTGAAACAGAAAGAGCATTTGACAAACTCCAACACATATTCAAGATAAAAGTTCTCAGAAAATTAGGAACTATGATAAACCTCCTTAACTTGATTAAAAAAAATCTACAGGAAACCTACCTCTGATAACATACTTAAAGATGAATGACTGAATAATATCCTCTTGAAGTCAATGGAGGAAAATGAAGACATATGTAATACTTTAAAACAATAAAGAATTTTTTTAAAAAAAGTGAGAGCAAAGCAAGGATGTCTGTCTCACCAAACTTATTCCACACAATAATGGAAATTGTAGACATAAAATAAGGATGAATACATAAATAAATAAATAAAAGCCATAATAACAGAAAAGGGAAAAAATAAAACTTTCTATTTGCAGATGACATGATTGACTACTTAGAAAAATTATAAACAAAAATAATAACAGAACCAAAATTTTCCTGTAAATAATAAATTAGTTCATTTATATTGCTAAATATAAAAGGAACACTGCACAATTACATTTTTGTATACTGATAATAAACATGCAGAAACTGATATTAATATCAAAATGTTATTGATAATCTCTCCAAAAAATAAATACTTAGGTACACACTTAGCAAAGCATGTACATTGTATCTATGTGTAAATTATAAAATATTAAAGAATAAAGCAAAATTACCTAAATAAAAGGAGAATAAACCATGTCCATGTATTAAAAGATGCAACATAGTAAAGATGAAATTTTTTCCTAAATTGATTAAAAATTTAATGCAGTCCCAATCAAAATCCCACAAGAATGCTGTATACAGATACAAGCTTATTTTACAATTTATATGGAAATGCATAAATCTGTTAAATAACTAAAACAAGAAAGAACAAAGTGGAAACAATCACTCTACTTGGTATTAAAGCTTACTCTGTATTTACGGCAATGAACAGTATGATATTGGTGAAGGTTTAGTACATAGAACAAAGTAAAATAATATAACAAGAAAAGGCCAATACAAATATACTCAGATGATTTTTTTTTTTTTACAAATGAGCAAATGTGATTCAATGAAGGAAGAAAGCCTTTTCAAGGAATGGTTCTGGGGCAATTGGACAGGCACATGCAAATAAATAAATAAGTACACTTCAATCCAAATCTTATAAATTATACAAAAGTTTATTCAAAATGTATCACAGACTTCAATATAAAAAGTAAAGCTCTAAAAGTCTTAGAAAGAAAAATAGATAAAAATATTTGGTGTCTCTGGCTAGGCCAAGAGTTCTTAGACTTGATATAAAAATATAATTTATAATGTAAACATTGATGGATTATACATCATGAAAATATGAACTTTTACTCTATGAAAAGCCATGAGAAGAATATGAAAAGACTGAAAGAAATATTTACAAACTGCATATCTGAAAAAACAAAAACTAGTATCTAGAATAGATAAAGAACTCTCAACACCAACAGCTTAAAAAAATAAAATAGAAAATGAACAGAAGTCAAGAACAGACATATCACTAAAAAGTTTATACAGATGGCAAATAAGCACATAAAAAGGTGTTCAACATCATTAGCCATTTGGGAAATGCAAATTAAATCCACAGAGGATATAACCACAAACCTTTCAGAATGGCCAAATAAAAAGTAATGACAACACCAAATGATACCCAGGATGCAGAGAAAATGGATTATTTATACACTGCTGGTGGGAATATAAAATATTACAGTTTGTAAATGTTAAACTCTGAAAAATAGTTTGGCAGTTTCTGATATAACTGAACACATAATTACCATCTGATCCAACAATTGCACTCTTGGACATTTATTCCAGAAAAATAAAAACTCATGTTTACACAAAAATTCTACATAAATGTTTTTAGTAGCTTTATCTGTATTAGCCAAAAACTGTAATCAGCACAGATGACTTCAACAGTTAAATATTAAGAAAGAGTGGAATTATATATTGTTGTATTAAACTCAGCAATCAAAAGGAATGGGCTATTGATATACTCAACTTGGGTGAATCTGCAGGGAATTGAGTGAGCACATCATTCACTAAGACACTAGCTTCTCTAAGGTATTCAACTTCAGGACCTAGTTTAAATATGAATATTTTTTAAACCACTTACTGATAGCACATGCAGAAGAAAGTTACAGCATTTAAATTTAGTTATATAATTAAAATATGAATTTACAATTAGTATAAAAGTTAATGTTAATAAAAAGTTTAAGTCAAATATTTTATAGAGCCTTGCTATTCAAAATATAGTACCAGGACCAGTTGTACCAGCATTCATATCTGAGAACTTGCTGTAAATGAAGAAACTCAGGCCTCAAACTAGTTAATATCTTCATTTTCCAAGGTCCCTGTCTAGATATTAAATTTTGAGACTCATTGTTCTATAGTAATGGAAAGCTGTATGATGAGTAATTGTGCAATACAATTTTTTAAAAAATCACTTAACTATGTAGTGTTCTTCTCACTGTATATAAGAGTTGAACTATCATATAAATTTTAAATCCTTATACATCACAGAACAAAATCAATAAAATAAAAAGGAAAACTACTGAATGGGAGAAAATATTGACAAATCATGTACCTTATAAGGGGTTAATATCCATAAAACACAAATTAGTTTGAGAGTTCCAAAATGGTGGAGGAGTAAGTGGTAACTACACTGATACTCTCCCAAGACTAAACTGGAATGACAATTAAAATACAGGGAAAAAAAAAGAGCACACAAACATACTGAATAATGAACTGAAGACTAACTGGAGAGAACCTTAATAATAACCAAGACTGAAAGTGGAGACTGCATAGAGACTGGTAGGAAGTGCAGAGGTGCTACAGAGCTGGCCTGGCTCCCACAGAGAGAAGCTGAGGTTCTGGAGGGATATCTCAGTTGTGGTGGATTTCCATAGAGAACAGTAGGGTGTAAACCTAAAGCAGAGCTCCCCAGTCCAGAGCCCTGGAACTGAGAAAGGTGCCCACATAATATCTGGTTGTGAAAATCAATGGGGTTTGCTGTCTGTCAAAGAGAGACAGCTGGAAATGCAGAAACCCTCTTAAAAGGATAGAACACAAAATTTCATGTGCAGCCACTCACCATGGGCTCCAGCAGAAGGAGGGCAGAGTGGACTAGATTTGTGTGAGGAGAATCCAGTGTTGGGGGCTCTGGGGTTAGAACTTGGAAGACAGACAACCTGGTTTCCTAGGATGAGTCATTCCCTTCTACTTCAGAGGACATCTTTCTTGGGCAAATATTTACCATCCAGGCAGCTTTTGCTTGAGGGGAGGGAGCAATTGTCCCACCCTGTCGGAAAACCTCTTCTCCCACCCTGTGAAGGCAACACCTTGCTGTGGTCTATAGCCTGAAGCAAATTTAAGACTGAGATTAAAAATCAGACTGCAGGTAGAGGTGGATTTCTGGAGGCTTTAAGTCTGCCTGATCTCCTTCTAGACTTGAGGCTAGGAAAAGCAGACATTGATATACATCTAGGTCTTTTCCTAAGACACCCATCCCCAGCAGAGGGAGTCACAAGCTGTAAAATGCTGATAGCTCCAAACAGGGTACTCAGGCCAGTTACAAACAGTGTCTTAAATTACCCTACAATAGACACTGGGAGTCATAGCAAATATACCTAATACATAGACACAAACCAAAACAGGCAGCTAAAATAAGCCCCAAATGAAAGCAAAAAAAAAAAGCTAAATTAAATGGAGATAAATTTATCAGATAGAGTTTAGAAAAATGATTACAAGGACCCTCAATAGAAATATAGCAATTGTGAAAAATGACCAGTCAGAAATGAATAATAACATAGCACTAATAAAGAACACATTAGAAGGAATACACAGATGATTAGGGAAAGTGGAGGATCAAATCAGTGAGTTAGAATACAAGGTGAAAAAAAAATCAGAAAACCAAAATAAAGAAAAAAAAATAAAAAACAGGAAGACAGCTTAAGGGAGTTGTGAGACAAGAGAAAATTTAATGATAATCACATCTTAGGAGTTTCAGAAGGTGAAAAAAGTGAGCAAGGGGTAAAGAACATCATTGAAGAAATAATGACAGAAAACTTACCTAATGTGGTGAAGGAAAAAGTCATACAAGTTCAGGAGTCACAGAGAGTCCCACGCAAGAAGAACCCAAACAGGCCCACACCCAGACACATCACAATTAAAATGCCAAAAATTAAAGACAATGAGAGAATCTTAAAGGCAGCAAGAGAAAAACAAATTTTATTACCTACAAAGGAGCTCCCATAAAGCTGTCAGCTGATTTATCATCAGAAACTCTACAGGCCATAAAGAAATGGCATGAAGTAATAAGAAGCAAGGATCTGAAACCAGGACTACTATATCCAGCAAGACTAGTATTCAAAATAGATGGTTAAATAAAGAGCTTCCCAGACCAAAAACATAAAAAATAAAAATAAAAATTTAAAAAGACTGAAGGAGTTTGTCACCACCAAATGGGTTTGCAAAAAAGCTTAAGGAACTGCTGTAATAATAAGAAATAAAGAGCAAGAAAAACACCAAAAATACTTATAATAGCAATTAATAAGTACCTATCATTAATAACATTAAATATAAATGGATTAAATGCTTCAATCAAAAGACATAGGATAGGTGAATAGATACAAAAACATGACCAAATACATGCTATCTATAAGAGACACACCTCATAACAAAAGATTCACATAGGATGAGAGTGAAAGGATGGAAAAAAAATTCCATTCAAATGGAAATTTAAAATTGGTATAGCAATACTCTTATCTGACAGACTTCAAAATGAAGACCATAACAAGAGATAGTAAAGGTCACCACATAGTATTAAAGGAATTGAGCCAACAAGAGGTTATAACCCTGATAAGCATATATACACCCAATATTTGAGCTGCTAAATATATATAATTCTAGAGAATTTTAATGGAAAGATCATCAGCAATCCTATCTAATAAAGATGAAATATGCAAATTGACCATCACTCTACAACAAAGATGGTGGCACCCACAGCCAATAGGATGGAATATGCAAATTAACATGACAAAGATGGCCGCAGCTGTGCGGGGATACTTGTGTCATCGCCATGGCAACGATGCAGGTGTTCTGTTCCACCCCTGCCACTTCGGGCCTCTGGGCAGCGGAGCAGTCAGGGTGGGGCAGGATGCCTGCTATGAAGGGGAGGGCGGAGGGTGGAAGGAGCTACAGGAGGGCGACAGGGCTGGAATGAAGGAGGAAGGCAGCTCCAGCCAAAGCGAAGGTCCAGGTCCCAGGTGCCAGAGGGAAGCTGGTGATGGTAGGCCAGCTGGGGAAGGAAGGCCTATTCTTTCACGAATCTTCTTGGATTGGGCCTATAGTGCATTCATATTAGAGGACTTTAACACCCCACTGACTTCACGGAATAGATTGCTCCAAAGTTGGAGTGATCACAATACCAGATATCTAGTTATACTTCAAAGGCACTGTAATAAAGCTGCCTGGTACTGGCTCAAGAACAGGCATATATATCAATGGAACTGAAGAAGACCCCAGAAATCTACCTAAGCCATTATACTCAATGAATATTTGACAAAGGAGGCAAGATCATAAAATGGAGTCAAGATAGTCTCTTCAATAAATGGTGTTGGGAAAATTGGACAGATACATGAAAAATAACAAAATTAGATCACCAACTTACATCATACAAAATAATAAACTCAAAATGGATCAATAACTTAAATGTCAGTCATAAAACCCTAAAAATCCAGTAAGAAACCATAAGCAGCAACATCTCAAATATCTCTCATAGAAATATGTTAGCCGATGCATAGTCTAGGGTAGGGGAACAAAAGAGAAAATAAACAAATGGGACTACATCAAAATAAAAAGCTTCTGCACAGCAACAAAAACAAAAACACACAAAACCAACAAAATCAACAAAATTAAAAGGGAGCCACACTGCATGAGAGCACACGTTTGGCAATGATACATCTGATAAAGGTTTAATATCTAGAATACATAGGAATTTATACAAATTAACAAAAGGAAGGCAAACAATCCAATTAAAATTGCTCAATGGACCTAAATAGACAAAATGGACATACTGAAGGCCAATAAACAAATGAAAAATACTCAATGTCACTAATCATAAGAGAGCTGCGAATTAAGACCACAGTGATATATTATTATCTCACACCTTTCAGAATGGCTACCATCAACAAATCAACAAACGACAAGTGCTGCTGAGGATGCGGACAAAAAAGAACCCTAGTATACTGCTGGTGGGGATGTAGACTGCTGCAGCCATTATGAAAAACAGTATAGAGTTTCCTCAAAATATTAAAAATGAAACTGCCATTTGACCCAGTGATCCCACTTCTAGGAATACATCCTAAGAAAACCAAAACACTAATCAAAAATGTATGCACTCCTATTACCATAGTGGTACCATTTACAATAGCTAAGATTGAGAAACAGCCCAACTGTCCATCAGTAGATGAGTGAATAAAAAACCTGTGGTACTTTTACACCATGGGATACCACTCAGGTGTATAAAGGAAGAAAATATTACCTTTTGCAACATGAATGGAAATGATTACATACTACATGAAATAAGTCCTTTAGAGAAAGGTAAGTGCCATATGATCTCACTCATATGTGAGATCTAATGAACAAATAATTTAACAAACAAAATGGAAACAGAAGCAGAGCTACATATATAACAAACTGACAGCTGGGGACTTGCAGGGCTCGATGAAATGAGGTGAATACTTTAATGGGGAGATGTAAGTGGGCAAAGATGGGATAAATGGTGACAAAAGTGACTTTAGTCTAGGTGATACAATATGCAGATGATGTTTTATTGAGTTATACAACACTTGAAACCTTGTATCATTTTATTAACCAATGTCAATGCAATAAATTCAATAAAAAATACAAAAAAATCATTTTTCCCTGGCAGGTGTGGCTCAGTGTTTGAACGTGTACCTATGAATCAGTAGGTTACAGTTTGATTCCTGGTCAGGGCACCTGCCCTGGTTGCAGACAAATCCCTAGTGGGGGGAATGCAGTAGGAAGCAGATCCATGATTCTCTCTCATTATTGATGTTTCTATCTCTCTATCCCTCTTCTTATTCTCTGAGATCAATAAAAAATATGCTTAAAAATAACTAATTTCATTTGAACATTGATGAGTTCTTTGAATTTTCAATTTTAAGAATAAAAAATAAGAAACTGTTTCTAAGTTATTCAACCTGTAAAACCTTCAAAACATACTATGCTATGAATAAGTAAAAAAAAAAAAAATAAATAAAAATTATATTATAAAAAGCCCATGGCTGTAATGCCATAACGCCATAACGACCAAACAACTGGTCACCAGGAGGTGCACTGATGGGTCCCATGGCACCGGCAGCGGGAGGAACTCTGGGATCCTGTGGTGTTGGCGCTGTGGGGCAGTGGGTGGGTGGGCAGGGTTTGTGTAGGTGGGCGGGGCTGTGAGCACAGCGAGGCGAGTAGGTGGGTGGGGCTGCGTGATTTCGCACTCTGGGCTTCTACTACAATATAAAAATTACCAAGAATTTAAAACAAAAACACAGCACAGTAATATGGGAAAATCTTTGACAGGGAATTCAGTTTTGGAGCTGTAGAAAATTAAAAGCTATCTTTATTACACAAAACATAATTTTAGATGCTGTAATCACTCTGTGGTAGCTGCTGTAGAAAGTACTAGACTTTTTAAAAATATATTTTACAGTATACTTAATAGTAAGTATACTGGAATGAGGAAGAAAATGAAAACAAGCATAGGGAGGATTTTGAATCTCAAAAGGATATATACTAGTACATGCATTTTTTTAGACAAATGGGGAAAACACAATTTAATATAATATATGTAGATATTAGAATTATTAGCTATGATCTAGAAATAAGAATAAACAGTAAATGCCCAAAATGGAATTGGTAACGTATAAGAAATTTTATTCACTTTGCCCATTTAACAAAATTCCCAGTGGAACAGATAAATATTAATTTGCAATTACATGTTATGCTCCAATACATGCTATATTAACAAAGACCACTTTCATATAAATTACAGTCTGTATTATCAAAATTATAGTTTTTATACTCTTTTGCAGCAAGCATGTATTCTTGGACGGTATATGTGGGGGATATAATAAAGTTGGATAGTGTATAAGGCAATATCTGGGATGGTGTGATCTGCCTTCTTCTCCCTCAGGAAAGTGGTAGATGTTATAAAAATGGGCTGTCTGCTCATATTACTGGTATGGTTTAGAGGAGATAGTGGTAGATAAAAAGATTAGATACTATATCTACTTAAAGTACTTCCTAATTAATCAAGTATACATACTGACTACATGTATATCCCTTGCTGTTTCAATATAAAATCAGTGGAATATACTGTGTTACTTTTTCAGTTATATAATTTGAAATATTAAAATGGAATAATGACTGTGTTGAAGCTATAATTTGCATCAATTAAGGAACATTAGCTTACAAACAACAGTAAAGGGCTTAGGCTAATTGAGGAAAAGATCAAGAACTTATTGAAGAGTTAATGTGAAGGCTTAGTGACTTAAAGTCACAGTTAAAACAGCCTGGTCTTTCAAAAGAGAGGAATTGAAGCAAGTCTAGAGTGGAATTGGAGTTGCTGACAAAGGATAACTCACCACCACCATCACCACCACCCCTCAATCTCTGTCTCTTCTGTTTTAATTTTCCAAGTTATCAGTACAGATTGGTCAAGCATGGATGTTTATCCTTAGGTCCATTGATGAAAGGCAGGTAGAGAAGTAATGACTTACCCACATATTTGGCCAGAAAATAGAGCCTCTTTTCAAAGGAAGGAGAAAAAAATACTAGTCAGATGAAACCAACAGCAACTATAATCTTTCTTTTAGCTTCTTTGAACTTGTGGACAAACAGGTGCATATACAGTTCTTATATATGCATTTTCATGGGGAAGATTGGAGAATTGAACAGTTTCAAGATAATATGTGTATATACAGCTGTGCAAAGTGTCATAGTGCAGTTTTAAGCTTTAATAAATTCAGAAGGATAAATGCTATAAACTATGAAAATTTTATGTAAAAGGGGAGCTATTTTCATTTCCCATCTCCTATATAGTTTTGTGAATTTTAAATAATTATTTTTTAATTTTCTTTTTTGTTTGTATATGAGCCTCTGCAGATGCTGGAGACACAAAAATTAAAAACGATCTTTGAAAATGAGTGAAGTTAAATAAGTGTAAAAACATGCAAATAATTAAACATGCAAATTGTTTTTCACAGTTTGGTAGTTTTTACCCTTCTAAAGTTATTAAGTTTAAATACTCACTATGACGCTTCAGACACCTGTATATTATACATATCAGAAGATTTTGAAACTACTCATTTTGTGCTCCATCCTTCCCCATGAATATGTATGTATAAGAAGTGAATATGCACCTGTGTGTCCACAGTAGAAGGTAAGGGGTGGATTATAGTTGTTTTTTGTTCCATCTGTGCAGTACCTTATTCTCTCTCAATAATATCTGTCTTCAAGCCAAATAATTGTGCAGATGAATATGTTATATGGAGATGATGGAAAGAGGTAATCTTCATTTAAAGACATGGATTTAGAAAAATATGTAGAAATGTTTAAAAAGACCAATTTTATGGAAATGTGAGAGTCAGTGCCTGGGAGGGGTATTAGGATCTGTACTATGAAATCCTGTAATGTCAAACTCTTTTGCATCAAGCATGTGTTTATAGATGCTATATGTGTGGGTATAATCAATAAAGTAGGAGAGAGGGTAAGGCAGTATCTGGGATGGTGTGGTCTGCCTTCTGGCTCCTCAGTCTTAGTATTAAAAGGGTCTGTCTGCTCAGATTGGTGGTGTGGTCGCAGAGATGGTGGTGCTAGAAATGGCAAAAAGGTTGGATACTGTGTCTGTTGAAGGGAATGAAGCCTCCTCAGTGGAGTCTAACCTGCTTCACTTCCTCTCTTTTAGGGGCTGAAAAACAGTTTAGTTTGTCTTCATGTCAGAATCTTTTTTCTCCTAGCAACTTAATGTTGCCTTCATGAATTTCTTGTTCTTCCTCTTAAGCTTTTTGTACTTGAGACGAGCCATGGCTCGATGAAACACATGGCAGCTGAAGCCCTCACTGACCCCATGCTCCACATGCTGCTGAAGGACCTCCAGGCTAGGAAAGACGTGGCAGCAGGCCAGGCACCTGAACCCGCTGTCCAGCGGCTTCCGCAACAGGATCCTGCGATACACCACCAGAGTTGGAGGTTCTGGGAGACAGCCAGCCTTCTCCCTTTTCTCTGGGGCTGGACTGCTTGTGCTGGGCTCAGGGTCAATTAGGGGATTCTTCCCAGATGTGTGAGAGAGGGGGACATTTTTATGGACCTCTGTAGTATAGGTCATTTCTTCCATTTTGATCTTTTTTGAGGGAGGCTCCCATCCTTCCTCTGTATGGCACAAGGCAGCCACACCCCTTTTCATTTGTACACGCATATAGTAAATTTTCATGAGTCTGGGCTCCTTATTACTAGCTGAATGTGAAGAACTGGAGGTATATGAATAGTCAGAGGAAGACTTTGTTTGCACCAAGTCCTTGGGTACAGTTCTTTCCTTGATTCCTAGGAAAGAAAATTTCAAATATTAAAAAAAAATTAGAATGGGTATGTGACGGCTGTAGGAGTTATGAAGGCCATGATCTACGTGAGCAGGTGAAGTAAAGTACACCTGTACGTGATATTTCAGAATTCTGGGTGTAGCGTGCTTTATCTGAGGTATTTACATGGTATATGTGGGAATGATGATGTAGGATTGTATGTATGCACTTTTGGAGTTGTATGTATATTCTGGGGCATATCTGGAAAGTGTTTTTTGATGTTGCTAAAAGGCGATGGCTAATGAGTGTGTGCATGTTTGTTATGTGTTATGACAGCGCATGTGAGCAGTGCAAGAGTGGTATCGGGTATTACGATGAGATTGTGAGACTGAGAATGTTAGAGGAGGTGTGTATGAGCTCTCATGAAGGTCTCAAGTGCTGGCAGCTGACATGCCATATGGTTAGAGACACAGCAGAAGAAAATTAATTTCCTTCAGGACATGAACATCTTTTTGAGTTTGACCTAAACAGGTTATCTACGTGATGGGGATGTGAACTATTTATGGAATTAGTGTGTAAATGGGTGAGTCTGAAAATGATTGTGTGAAGAAATGAAGGTAAGGGTGTATCTAGATAATGCTATTAGAGATAGGGAATAAAGGCCTGTGCATTTGAGAGAACAAGTGAAAAGAAGGAGAAATGGGGTAATAACTTATATGAAGGAGTACAGATAGATGTATGAGTATGTGAAGATCCGAGTTTGTGCTCATCGAGGAGAGGGTTCTGAGTCAACTCCCATACACATGTCAGCCCTGCCCACTACCCCAACCATAGCTGTCCCTCTGCTGTTATATTGAAAATTTGTGCTGAGGGACCCTGCCCTGTCCTGGAGGGCACACGCCCTACTGGTCCCTCTGCAGAAGCCTTAGTACTAGTCATCTGCCCTGAAGCCCTCTCCTGGTTTTGAGAGGAAAATGAACTAAGTAGAGAGTAGGCTGAGCAGCTGAGCTGCATCTCTTGACCAAACCCAAGGCCCGCCTTTGTTTATTCCTTACCATCATTCTTAGGACCGGGAAGCTTAGATGGTGAGGAAACACAGGTGAAATATTCAGAGGAGGTTGTACTTTCTCCTGCTGCCTGACTACAGCCTGGGGCCTCCACACGGGACTCAGGCCGAGGAGTATCTTGTTGAATGTTACAGGGTCCTGGGCAATGGAATAAAAAAGAACATTGAGCTGAGGCACTTTAGGGTTCTATGTCAATTCAAAAACTACATGTTGGGTGGACATTATATATCAGGCATTATCACTTCACATGACATTACTCTCACAGAAATTAAGTACACTTTCCATTTAAAATTCCATTTATTCCAAACTATAAGTAAACACATTAAATGGTGAGTTTGGTGGATGTCAGTGGGAGTGGGTGTCTTGTATGTGATTTTTTTAGTGATCTATATGGATTATCAAAAACTTAGAATCACACTTGAAGGACAGTATGCAGGAACTACAACATGGATATCAACTCTATTTTCTAATAAAAAATTATACCAATAGGGGATATATTGTACAAGTTTTAAGAAACATTCTGCATGCATATGTATCTATTTTTATTGATATCTATATTGAGTTGTAAATAAAGATGTAAAAAGATAAATTTTTATTTTTTAAGAAATTAACTGCTAATTGTTATGTCACCATTCCTTTTTCATTGTTAACAAATCTCAATGCTCATTATTTAACTGTTTAAAATTATCATCATGTCTGATGAATGTGTATGGTAAATATATTATTTCCATTTTTAGTAGTATGATATAGTGAGTGTAACGTGTTTGGTGTTTAGGTTCATAATTTGTTGGTTAAAATTGGGTTAAGATTGAATAATGTGTGACTGATTTGTTCTTTGCAAATCTGAATATGGGATGAGTTTTGTGTGAATGAGGATAGTATGTGTACTTTATGTCTCTGGGTTAGTTCAACAGATGTTTATGTATGTAGATTGCTTTTCCTATCATTATGGATTTTTCTCTGTGTTTAATATGTCATGTAGTTTAGGTATGGTATGTTATTACTGAGAATATTCTCTGTGAGATTGGGGGAATTAGTGTATTTACAAAATGTGAGAAAATGATTAAAGAATGTGAGGATGTGAAAATCAAGATGTATAAGAGAAAGAATACCTGGGCTTTGAAAAGATGGCAGAGAGTGAGGAGAAGTGTATTTAAATAAGCTGTGCAGTAATATGAGATTGCATTAGAATGTGAAGTGTGAAAAATTGAGTTATGAAGGGACTAAAACTGAATATGGAAACTCAGGCCTCTCAGACTAACTCTAAAGTATTCAAGAATCAGAAATGTGTCCATATTGAAAAAAACATGTAACAGAATATTCAGAAAATCAGCTTTTTAAGTAATCCCAGACTCATAGCAACCCAAATGCTCAGAAAAGTATAATCAATAAAGAAATTATATTCATGCAGTGATATATAGAATGAGCAAACTAACATCACATGCAATTGAATAAATCACACAAATATAACGATGAGAGAAAGTAATCAGAAACAAAGTATATATTGTGACCTTCTGTTTAATGAAATTAAAAGCAAATGCTCATCTAGTGTGTTAGGAGTCAGAAAAATTATAACTCCTTCTATGGTACGGATAATAAGAGATCATGGAGAATGTAGATGCTCATGGAAGACTATAAGGTAATGAATGATGGGGAGAGTGAGTACAGTGCAACTAATAAGGGATGACTGTGAATGTAAAACATAGCATATGAAAATATATCAATGTGATGTGATCTTAAACTGGGTATTTCTGTACTCTATACCAAATTAAGTCTTGAGTATCCTACTACTTGTGTTATTTTAAGTTATTAATGCTTCTCTGTAACATAGCATGCCCTTGTCTGACTCATAGGAACATACTCTCCCATTTTTCTCTGATAAAACTACCATCCCTTTAGGTACTCTCCTAATATTTCGTCAAATAGAACACTGTTCTCCACGAATCTCCTTGCACACGCTCTAGTCCTTTCCAGTGTTTTCCCTTAGAATGCATTACTTTCTCTGCTAATCACATTGAAGATGATGCAGAAGTGTTTTTGTTTTTGCACTTAGCAGCCTTCTGTTGACTAATGGGCTGAACCACTCAGTTCAACTCTGGGTTCTCTCTAAAACCCCACCATATTCGTGTACTATTCAATAGTCCTTCATTACCAGCACCAGTTAGCCTGTCTTTAGAAGAGATGGAGGATAAATTGTCTGAAGAGGAGGCCTTCCATTCTTTTAGGCCTTGTGTCTGTGCTGAAAACTATCTTCTCTTAAATTCAACTTTGCTGAGCAATTAAATAAAAATAACACAGATGTTTTCCATGCTTGTTATCTGTGTCTTTATCTGTCCATTAAACAGACAATAAGAGTCTGCTATGTGACAATTTCTGTGAACACACTCAGTCCTCTCTTCATGGAAAGTGTAAAATGGTTCCCATGAAAATACTAAATGCACAGAAATATGCATTGCATCAATATGTGTCATGGGTGACTGGGTTTGCATAAAAACGGTTATTTTTAAATGGAAGAGAGACTGCTATCTCCTTTCAACCAACACATACAGCTAGGTTATAGTTATCAATTTCCCTTGAAGGTAGTTCTCACCATGAGATTACATTTATACAATGAAAAAAAGAACGGAAATTACATGCTCCACTAACAGGCATCACCATACAAACCTCCTTGTAGCCACTCCATGATCTTCCGTTTCTGTGATGACTGGGACACAGACATGGTAAGTTCCCCAAGATAGGGAACATTTTGTTGTAATTGATGGAATTCTAGGAAGGAAAGCTTCAAACATTAGAAAACTAAAATGTGAATGTGAGGGCTGTGGGAGGTAAGATGGCCAAGCCATAAGGGAGCAAGTAGAGTGAAAGTACATCTACGTGTGATATTTCAGAATTCTGTGTGTGGTATGCCTCACTTGAGGTGTTTACATGGTGGACCAATGTGTGTGGTATGCTTTGTTTGAGGAATTTATGTGGTATAATTATTAAGATATAGCATTGTATGTATGTTTGTGTGGAGTTGTATGGATGTTCTGGGATATATCCCATGAGTGATTTTGATATTGGTAAATTGAATGGTAAAAGGCTTGGTGGATGAAGTGGCTTGTAGATTAGAAAGATAACAGATCAAACTTCATTTCCTTTAAGGTATATGAGTTTTCAAGTGTTTGGGCTAGAAGTAGGATTTTAAAACAGATTATCTGTGTGATTGCATATAAATTATTTATAGATTTAGTGTGTAATTGAGTGAGTGTGAGGAATCAAGGTAAGAGTATACCTAGATAGTGGTACTAGAGAATGGACAGACAGGTGTAGAATGAAGGCCTGTGAATTTGAGAGAAAAAGTTAAAAGGAGAAATTGGGAGATACCTGGTATGAGTATAAAGGAGTACAGATGTGTGAGTGCGTGAAGAGGATATCAGTTTGTGCTCACCTGAGGGGCAGATTGCGAGTAAATTTGCAAACACATATCAGCACTGTCCACTACCTCAGCCACACTGTCCCAGTGCTGTTATGTTGGAAATGTGTGCTGAGCGATCTTGCCCTGTGTTGAAGGCCCACTCACTACCTGTCCTTCTGCAGAAGCCTTTGTACTAGTCTGTCTGCCCTGAATCCCTTTCCTGTTTTTGATGGGAAAGAGAAATCAGTAGAGACTGGGCTGAGTAGCTCGGCTGCATCTCTTGACCAAGCTCAGATGCTGCCTTTGTATATTCCTTACCATCCTCATCATGATGGGGAAGCTTGGATAATGAGGAGATGCAGGTGAAATATTCAGAAAAGGATGTCTTTTCCCCTGCCACCTGACTATGGTCTGAGGCCTCCATAAATGTCTGAGGCTGAGGCGCATCCTGATGAATCTTGTAGGACCCTGGACAATGGAATAAAAAAGCACAGTAAGATGAGGCGTTTTTGGGGTTCTGTGTTAACTGAAAAACCACATGTTGAATGGCCATTACAGGTCAGGCATTATTTGCACACATGCAAATGGTTCTCATACAAATTAAGATGGCTTTCCCATTTAAAATTCCATTTACTCTAAACTCTAAATAAACACTTATTAAAACTGTGTTTGTTAAATTTCCTGGAATTGGGTATCTTGTATGTGATATTTCTGGTGATGTGGATAGATTATCATATATTTAGAAGTTTGAAGACAGTATGCATGATATAAAATTCCTGATATCAATTCAATTTTCTCAAAAAAAAACTGTTAGGGAATATGTGGTAAAAGTTTTATGAAGCATTTTGCATGACTATTTATATTGATATCTATTTTGAGGTACATATATATAGATATATGAAAAATATAATTTTAATAAATTAACTATTCGTTGTTTCATGTCACTGTTCCTGTTTCATTGTTAACAAAGCTCAATGCTCACTATTTAACTTTTTAAGATTATCATCATCTCTTATGAATATTTCTGGTAAATATATTATTCACATTTTAGCAGTATGCTATAGGAAATGTAATGTGTTTGGTGTTTAAATTCATAATTTGTTGGTTAAAAATGGGTTAAGATTCAATAATGGGTGACTGATTTGTTGTTTCAAAATCTGAGTATGGGATATATTTCTTGTGACTGTTGATGATATGTATCCTTTATTTCTGTGTGTTATATAAGCACATATTTATGTGTGTACATTGCTTTTCCTACACTGATAGATTTGTGTGTGTGTTTTACATACTACATACTTTTGATATGGAATGTTATTACTGAGAATATTCGCTTTGAAGCTAGTGCAATTAGTGTATTTGTATAATGTGAGGAAATAATTAAGAACATGAGGATGTGAAAATCAAGTTGTATAAGAGAAAAAATACCTGGGCTTTGAAAAAGATGGCAGAGAGAAGAGTGTGTAAATTAGGTGTGCAGTTAACATGAGATTGCCTTAGAAAGCAAATGGTGAAAAATTGAGTTCTGAAAGGGGCTAAGATAGAATATGCAAGCTAAGCACTAGCAGTCTAACTGTTATATATTCACCAAACAGAAATGTCCTTATTGAAAACCACATGTAATATAATGTCCAGAACATCACCTTTTCAAGTAATTCAGACTGAAAACAACCAAATGCTCAGAAAAGTATGATCAATAACGAAATTATATTCATGCAATGGTATACATAGAATGAACAAACTAAAGTCTCATGCAACATGAATAAATTATACAAATATAATGATGAAAGAATCCAGACACAAAGCATATATTGGGCCCTTCTGCTTACTTAAAAATTAAAAACATGGATACTCATCTAGTGTGTTAAGATCCGGAAAATTTCTATCCCACAGACAAAATGAAGCATGGAAAATATAAAGCCTATGGAAGACTACAAGGAAATGAATGATGGGGAGAATGAGTGCAAATGGGTCTGATAGGGATGCCTGTGAATGTAAACATTGGCTATGAAAGTATACGTATGTGATGGGATCTTTGACTGCATATGTCTGTACTCTAGCTCAAGTTAAGTTGTTGAAGATCCTACCACTTGTGTCTGTTTTAAGTTATTAGTGCTTCACAGGTTCACTGTACACAGTGGTTCTCAACCTCTCTAATCCCGTGACCCTTTAATATACTTCTTAATTTTGTGGTGACCCCCAACCATAAAATTATTTTTGTTGCTACTTCATAACTGTAATTTTGCTACTGTTATGAATCTTGATGTAGGTATCTGTGTTTTCCGATGCTCTTAGGCGACGCTGCTAGCGGTTCTCAAACTGTAGGTCATGAACCACAGGTTGGGAACCACTGCTGTAGAACCTAAGAGCATCAGAAAACACAGATATTTACATTAGGATTCATTAACAGTAGCAATATTACAGTTATGAAGTTGCAACGAAAATAATTTTGTGGTTGGGGGTCACCACAACATGAGGAACTGTATTAAAGTGTTGTGGCATTAGAGAGGTTTAGAACCACTGGTGTAACATAATATGCCCTTGTCTGACTCATAGAAACAAACTCTCCCATTTTTCTCTGATAAAACTATCATCCCTTTAGGTCTTCACCTATTATTTCCTCAAATAGAACACTGTCCTTCACTAATCTCCTTGCTCACGCTCTAGTCCTTTTCAGTGTTTTCCCTTAGAATGCATTACTTCCTCTGCTAATCACATTGAAAACGATGCAGAAGTGTTTTCGTTTTTGCACTTAGCAGCCTTGTGTTGAATAATGGGGAGAAGCACTCAGCTCAACTCTGGGTTCTCTCTACATCCCCAACAACTTTGTGTACTATTCAATAATCTTTCCTTACCAGCACCAGTTAGCCTGTTTTTAGAAGAGATGGAGGATAAATTGTCTGAAGAAGAGGTCTTCCATGCTTTCAGGCCTTGTGTCTGTGCTGCAAAGTATATTCTCTTAAATTCAACTTTGCTGAGCAATTAAATAAAAATAACACAGATGTGGTCCATGCTTGTTATCTGTGTCTTTATCTGTCCATTAAACAGACAATAAGAGTCTGCTATGTGATATATTCAGTGAACACACACAGCCCTTTCTTCATGGAAAATGTAAAATGGTTCCCATGAAAGTACTAAATGCACAGAAATATACATTGTGTCAATATGTGTCATGGGTGACTGGGTTTGCATAATAAAGGTTATTTTTAAATGGAACAGAGACTGCTATCTCCTTTCAACCAGGACATACAACTTTGTTATAGTTATCAATTTTCCTTGAAGGTAGTTTTCACCATAAGATTACATTTATACAATGAAAAAAGCATGGAAATTACATGTGCCACTAACAGTCATCATCATACAAACCTCCTTGTAGCCACTCCATGATATTCTGTTTCCGTGATAACCGGGATACAGGCTTATTAAGTTCCCCAAGATAGGAAACATTTTGTTGTAATTGATGGAATCCTAGGAAAGAAAGTTTCAAACATTAGAAAACTAGAAAGTGTGTGTGAGGGCGGTGGGAGGTAAGATGGCCATGCCATATGGGAACATGTAGAGTGAAAGTACGTCTATGTGTGTGATATTTCAGAATTCTGTGTGTGATATGCCTCACTAGAGGTGTTTACATGGTGGAACATTGTGTGTGGTATGCTTTGTTTGAGGAATTTACGTGGTATAATTATGAAGATATAGCATTGTATGTATGTTTGTGTGGAGTTGTATGGATGTTCTGGGATATATCCCATGGGTGATTTTGACATTGGTAAAAGGGAACGGTAAAAGGCTTGGTGGATGAAGTGGCTTATGGATTAGCAAGATAACAGATCAAAGTTCATTTTTTTTAAGGCATATGAGTTTTCAAGTGTTTGGGCTAGAAGTAGGATTTTAAGACAGATTATCAATGTGATTGTGTTCAAATTATTTATAGATTCAGTGTGTAATTGGGTGAGTGTGAACGAATCAAGGTAAGAGTGTACCTAGGTAGTGTCACTAGAGAATAGGAAGACAGGTGTGGATGAAGGCCTGTGTATTTGAGAGAAAAAGTTAAAAGGAGAAATGGGGAGTTACCTGTTATGAAGGAATACAGATGTGTGAGTGTGTGAAGAGGATATCAGTTTGTGCTCACCTGAGGGGCAGGTTATGAGTATATTTGCAAACACATATCAGCACTGTCCCCTACCTCAGCCACAGCTGTCCCAGTGCTGTAATTTTGGAAATGTGTGCTGAGCGATCTTGCCCTGTGTTGAAGGCACACTCCCAATGTGTCCCTCTGCAGAAGTCTTAGTACTAGTCACTCTGCCCTGAATCCCTTTCCTGTTTTTGATGGGAAAGTGAAATCAGTAGAGACTAGGCTGAATAGATGAGATGCATCTTTTGTCCAAGCTTTGATGCTGCCTTTGTATATTCCTTACCCTCCTCATCATGGTCGGGAAGCTTGGATAGTGAGGAGACACAGGTGAAATATTCAGAGGAGGATGCATTTTCTTCTCCTGCCTGACTAGAGCCTGTGGCCTCCATAAATGTCTGAGGCTGAGGCGCTTCCTGTTGAATGTGGTATGGTCCTGGGCAATGGAATAAAAAAGCACAATGAGATGAGGCATTTGGGGGTTGTGTGTTAACTGAAAAACTACATGTTGAGTGGACATTACACATCAAACATTATTACCACACATGATAATGGTTCTCATACAAATTAACACGGCTTTCCCATTTAAAAATCCATTACTCCTAAACTCTAAATAAACACTTATTAAAACTGTGTTTGAGGGATATCACTGGGATTGGGTGTCTTGTATGTGATATTTCTGTGATGTGTATGGATTATCATATATTTAGAAGTATGTCTGAAAGACAGTACACATGAAATAAAATTCTGGATATCAACTCTATTTTTTCATGACAAATTGTACCATTAGGGAATGATTGGTACAAGTTTTATATTCATTCCACATGTATATCTATTTATTTATATTGATTTCTATGTTGAGGTACATATATAGAGATATTTAAAAATATTTTATATAAATTAACTATGACTAGTAAATTTATTAAAAAATTCACTATTCCTTTTCCATTGTTCCTGTTCCTCTGTCATCTACATTAATAAAAGAGAAAAATGTAAATTGACTTTCCCTCCTCTACACCCACCAGCCAATCCAGAGTGAGTATGCAAATTAACCCAACTAAGATGGGGGTGGCCACAGAACTGGAGTGAGCAGGAGGCTTTGGTTGTCCCCAGCTATGGAGGAAGCCAAGCTTCCTGCCCACCCTGGACTCTACTCAAAGATTGGCTGGGGACCTGGGTTCCCAGGGGTGAACCAGGCTTCTAGCCTGCCCTGGCTGCTGCTGAAGGACTGGCTGGGGGAAAAAAAAAAGAAAAGAAATGGATGGGAGTCTGGGTCACTGGGGGGCATAGTCAGCCTGAAAACAGCCCTCAGCCCCTTACTCAGGATGGCCATGCCCCCATGGAGTAAGAACCCCACTGGGGGGCCTGGTCAGCCTGCAAACAGGCATCAGGCTCTCATCTAGGCTGGCCAGGCACCCTAGCAGGGAACCCCACCCTGAAGGGGGTGTGGTCACACTGAAAACAGCCTTCATCCCTTTACCCAGACTGGGCAAACCCCCATGGGTGAGTGTCCCTGCTGGAGGGGCTTGGTCAGTTTGTAAACATCCATCAGCCCCTCAGCCAGGCTGGCCAGGCACCCCATGGGGACCCTGCACCATGAAGAGTCTGTGGCCAGCCTGAAAATGGCCCTAAGTCCCTTACCCAGGCTGGCATGCCCCCTTGTTTTAAGAGTCCCCGCTAGGGGGCATGGCCAGCCTGCAATCAGCCATCGGTCCCTCACCCAGTCTGGCCAGGCACCCCAGCAGGAACCCCCACCCTGATGGGGGTGTGGCCAGCCTGAAAACTGCTCTACCCAGGCTTGCCACCCCTCCGGGGGACCCTCACCCCATGGGAGAGTGGCCGGCCTGCAAAACACCACAGGCCCCTCTCCCAGGCTGCCCCACACCCTGAAGGAACCCCCTCCCTGATCCTGGACAGCCTTCAGGGAAAACCAGCCAGCCCCCACCTGTGTACCAGGCCTCTATCAATACTAATAAAAGGGTAATATGCTAATCAGACTGGGAGACTTTTCAGGAGATGTTCCAGATGTTCTTCTGAAGAAAGCCATGGTGACAGAGCCAAGGTAGAGGTGGTTAGAGGCCAAGAGGGGAGGGCAGTTGTGGGTGATCAAGCTGGTGGGGGGGGGCATTGGGGGTGATCAGGACAGCAGTGGGGGGCAGTTGGGGCGAGTAGGCCAGTGGGGAGGGAAGGTGAGAGCAAGCAGGCCGGCAGGCAGATTAGTTAGAGTCAATCAGGCAGGAAGGTAGGCAGGCAGGTGAGCAGTTAGGAGCCAGCAGTCCCAGATTGCGATAGGGATGTCCAACTGCCAGTTTAGGCCTGATCCCTGCAAACCATTAGTAGGACATCCTTTGAGGGGTCCCAGATTGGAGAGGGTGCAGGCCAGACTGAGGGATACCACTTGCCCCCATGCATGAATTTCGTACACTGGGCCACTAGTTGTTAATAATGCTTGAAGCTCATTATATAAATGTTTAACATTATCATCATCTCTTATGAATGATTCTGGTAAATGTATTATTCACATTTTAGCAGTATGGTATAGTGAATGTAGTGTGTTTGTTGTTTTAGTTCATAATTTGTTGGTTAAAACTGGGTTAAGATTAAATAATGTGTGACTGATTTGTCTACAAATCTGAATATGGAATAAGTTTGGTGTGACAGTGGGTAGTACATATACTTTGTATCTCTGTGTTAAGCAAGCACATATTTATGTGTGCACATTGCTTTTCCTATACTGATAGATTTGTGTGTGTGTCTTACATACTATGTTGTTTGGATATGGGATGTTATTACTGAGAATATTCCCTTTGAAGCTAGTGGAATTACTGTACTTGCAAAACATGAGGAAATAATTAAAAATGTGAGGCTATGAAAACGAAGTTGTGTAACTGAAAGAATCCTGGGCTTTGAAAAGATGGTAGAGAGTGCAGAGAAGAGTGTAAAAATTAGGTGTGCAGTAATATGAGATTGTCTTAGAAAGCAAATGGTCAAAAATTGAGTTCTGAAAGGGGCTAAGATAGAATATGCAAGCTAAGCACTAGCAATCTAACTGTTTGTCACCAAATAGAAATATCTTCATTGAAAAGCACATTTAATACACTGCCCAGAACATCACCTTTTCAAGTAATTCAGACTGAAAACAACCAAATGCTCAGAAATATATGATCAATAAAAAAAATTATATTCATGCAATGGTATACATAGAATGAACAAACTAAAGTCACATGCAAAATGAATAAATTATACAAATATAATGTTGAAAGAAACCAGACACAAAGCATATAATGTGCCCTTCTGCTTACATAAAAATTAAAAACATGGATATTCATTTGGTATGCTAAGAGTCAGGGAAATTTCTATGCTACAGACAAAATGAAGCATGGAAAATTTAGAAGCCTGTGGAAGATTATACTGAAATGAATGATGGGGAGAATGAGTGCAAATGGGAATGATAGGGATGCTTGTGAATGTAAACATTGGCTATAAAAGTATATGGATGTGATGGTGTATTTGACTGCATATGTCTGTACTCTAACTCAAGTGAAGTTCTTGAAGATCCAACCACTTGTGTCTGTTTTAAGTTATTTGTTGCTTCACAGGTTCACTGTACACAGTGGTTCTCAACCTCTCTAATCCCGTGACCCTTTAATACAGTTCCTGAGTTTGTGGTGACCCCCAACCGTAAAATTATTTTTGTTGCTACTTCATAACTGTAATTTTGCTACTGTTATGAATCTTAATGTAGATATCTCTGTTTCTGATGGTGTTAGGCGAACCTGCTACTGGTTCTCTACCTGTAGGTCATGACACACAGGTTGGGAACCACTGCTGCAGAACCTAAGAGCATCGAAAAACACAGATACTTACATTAGGATTCATTAACAGTAGCAATATTACAGTTATGAAGTAGCAATGAAAATAATTTTATGGTTGGGGGTCACCACAACATGAGGAACTGTATTAAAGGTTTGTGGCTTGAGAAAGGTTTAAAACGACTGCTGTAACATAATATGTCCTTGTCTGACTCATAGGAACAAACTCTCCCATTTTTCTCTGATAAAACTATCATCCCTTTAGGTCCTCTACTATTATTTCCTCAAATAGAACACAGTTATTCACTAATCTCCTTGCTCACGCTCTAGTCCTTTTCAGTGTTTTCCCTTAGAATGCATTACTTCCTTTGCTAATCACATTGAAGAAGATGCAGAGTGTTTTCGTTTTTGCACTTAGCAGCCTTCTGTTGACTAATGGGCCGAACCACTCAATTCCACTCTGGGTTCTCTCTAAAACCCCACCATATTCGTGTACTATTCAATAGTCCTTCATTACCAGCACCAGTTAGCCTGTCTTTAGAAGAGATGGAGGATAAATTGTCTGAAGAGGAGGCCTTCCATTCTTTCAGGGCTTGTGTCTGTGCTGAAAACTATCTTCTTTTAAATTCAACTTTGCTAAGCAATTAAAAAAAATAATACAGATGTGGTCCATGCTTGTTATTTGTGTATTTATCTGTCCATAAAACAAACAATAAGAGTCTGCTATGTGACATATTCAGTGAACACACACAGCCCTCTCTCCATGGAAAGTGTGAAATGGTTCCCATGAAAAAACTAAATGAACAGAAATATGCATTGTGTCAATATGTGACATGGGTGACTGGGTTTGCATAGAAAAGGTTATTTTTAAATGGAACAGAGACTGCTATCTCCTTTCAACCTGGACATACAACTATGCTACAGTTATCAATTTCCCTTGAAGGTAGTTCTCACCATGACATTACATTTATACAATGAAAAAAGAACGGAAATTACATGTGCCACTAACAGTCATCATCATACAAACCTCCTAAGTCTCCCTCCATGATCTTCCGTTTCCGTGATGACTGGGACACGGGCATATTAAGTTCCCCAAGATAGGGAACATTTCGTTGTAATTGATGGAATCCTAGGAAGGAAAGTTTCAAACATGAGAAAACTAGAATGTGTGTGTGAGGGCTGTGGGAGGTAAGATGGCCACGCCATATGGGATCATGTACAGTGAAAGTACGTCTATGTGTGTGATATTTCAGAATTCTGTGTGTGGTATGCCTCACTTGAGGTGTTTACATGGTGTAGTAATGTCTGTGGTATACTTTGAGGAATTTGCTTGGTATAATTATGAGGATATAGCATTGTATGTATGTTTGTGTGAGCTGTATGGATGTTTTGGTATATATCCCATGAGTGATTTTCATATTGGTAAAAGGGAATGTTAAAAGCTTGGTGGATGAAGTGGCTTATGGATTACAAATATAACAGATCAAAGTTCATTACTTTTAAGGCATATGAGTTTTCAAGTGTATCGGCTAGAAGGAGGATTTTAAAACAGATTATCTGTGTGATTGTGTGTAAATTACTTATAGATTTAGCGTGTAATTGGGTGAGTGTGAAAGAATCAAGTTAACAGTGTACCTAGGCAATGCTACTAGAGAATGGAAAGACAGGTGTGGAATGAAGGCCTGTGTATTTGAGAGAAAAGTTAAAAGGAGAAATGGGGAGTTACCTGTTATGAAGGAATACAGATGTTTGAGTGTGTGAAGAGGATATCAGTTTGTGCTCACCTGAGGGGCAGGCTCTGAATAAATTTACAAACACATATGAGCACTGTCCACTACCTCAGCCACAGCTGTCCCAGTGCTGTTATGTAGGAAATGTGTGTGAGCAATCTTGCCCTGTGTTGAAGGCCCATTCCCTACCTGTCCCTCTGCAGAAGCCTTTGTACTACTCTGTCTTCCTTGAATCCCTTTCCTGTTTTTGATGGGAAAGAGAAATCAGTAGAGACTGGGCTGAGTAGCTCGGCTGCATCTCTTGACCAAGCTCAGATGCTGCCTTTGTATATTCCTTACCCTCCTCATCATGGTGGGGAAGCTTGGATAGTGAGGAGACATAAGTGAAATATTCAGAGGAGGATTGATTTTCTCCTGCCACCTGACTATGGCCTGGGGCCTCCATAAATGTCTGTGGCTGAGGAGCATCCTTTTGAACATTGCGCGGTCCTGGGCAATGAAATAATAAAGTACAATGAGATGAGGCATTTTTGGGGTTCTGTGTTAATTGAAAAACTACATGTTGAGTGGACATTACACATCAGGGATTATTACCGCACATGATAATGATTCTCATTCAAATTAACATGGCTTTCCCATTTAAAATTCCATTACTCCTCAACTCTAAATAAATATTTATTAAAACTGTGTTTGAGGGATGTCACTAGGATTGGGTATCTTGTATGTGATATTTCTGGTGATGTGTGGATTATCATATACTTAGAAGTATTCCGAAAGACAGTACGCATGAAATAAAAATCTGGATATCAACTCAATTTTCTCATGACAAATTGTACCACTAGGGAATATGTGGTGAAAATTTTATGAATAATTCCGCAAGTATAACTATTTATTTATATTGATATCTATGTTGAGGTACATATATAGAGATATGTAAAAAGGTAATTTTTAATAAATTAACTATTCATTGTTCTCATGTCACTGTTCCTGTTAATTGTTAACAAAGCTCAATGCTCGTTATTTAACTTTTTAAAATTATCATCATCTCTTATGAATGTTTCTGGTAAATATATTATTCACATTTTAGCAGTATGCTATAGGGAATGTAATGTGTTTGGTGTTTAAGTTCAAAATTTGTTGGTTAAAACTGGGTTAAGATTAAATAATGTGTGACTGATTTGTTGTTTGAAAATCTGAGTATGAGATATATTTTGTGTGACTGTGGATTGTATGTATCCATGTTTCTGCGTGTTAAGTAAGCACATATTTATGTGTGTACATTGCTTCTCCTATACTGATAGATTTGTGTGTTTTTTACACACTACATAATTTACATATGTAATGTTATTCCAGAAAATATCCCTTTGAAGGTAGTGGAATTAGTGTATTTGTATAATGTGTGGAAATAATAACAGAATATGAGGTTGCAAAAATCAAGTTGTATAAGAGAAAAGATACCCGAGCTAGAAAAAGATGGTAGAGAGAAGAGTGTGTAAATTATGTGTATAGTAATATGAGATTGCCTTAGAAAGTAAATGGTCAAAAATTGAGTTCTGAAAGGGGATTAGATAGAATATGCAAGCTAAGCACTAGCAATCTAACTGTTAAATATTCACCAAATAGAAATGTCCTTATTGATAAGCATATTTAACATACTGCCCAGAACATCACCTTTTCAAGTAATTCAGACTGAAAACAACCAAATGCTCAGAAAAGTATGATCAATAAAGAAATTATATTCATGCAATGGTGTACATAGAAGGAACAAAATAAAGTCACATTCAACATAAATAAATTATACAAATATAATGTTGAAAGAAACCAGACACAAAGCATATATTGTGCCCCTCTGCTTACAAAAAATTAAAAACATGGATACTCATCTAGTGTGTTAAGAGTCAGGGATTTTTCTATGCTACAGACAAAATGTAGCATGGAAAATTTAGAGGCCTGTGGAAGACTACAGGGATATCAATGATGGGGAGAATGAGTACAAATGGGTCTGATAGGGATGCCTGTGAATGTAAACATTGGCTATGAAAGTATATGGATGTGATGGTGTCTTTGATTCCATATGTCTGCACTCTAGCTCAAGTTAAGTTCTTGAAGATCCTACCACTTGTGTATGTTTAAGTTATTAGTGCTTCACAGGTTCACTGTACACAGTGGTTCTCAACCTCTCTAATGCCGTGACCCATTAATACAATTCCTCATGTTGTGGTGTCCCTCAACCGTAAAATTATTATGTTGCTACTTCATAATTGTAATTTTGCTACTGTTATGAATCTTAATGTAGGTATCTGTGTTTTCCGATGGTTTAGGCGACCCTGCTAGTGGTTCTCAACCTGTAGGTCATGAACCACAGGTTGAGAACCATAGCTGTAGAACCTAAGACCTTCGGAAAACACAGATATTTACATTACGACTCATTAACAGTAGCATTATTACAGTTACGGAGTAGGAACGAAAATAATTTTGTGGGTGGTGGTCACCACAACATGAGGAACTGTATTAAAGGGCCGTGACATTAAAAAGGTTGAGAACCACTGCTGTAACATAATATGCCCTTGCCTGACTCATAGGAACAAACTCTCCCATTTTTCTCTGATAAAACTCGTATCCCGTTAGGTCCTCTACTATTATTTCCTCAAATAGGACACTGTTCTTCACTAATCTCCTTGCTCACGCTCTAGTCCTTTTCAGTGTTTTCCCTTAGAATGCATTACTTCCTCTGCTAATCACATTGAAGATGATGCAGAAGTGTTTTTTTTTTTTTTGCACTGAGCAACCTTGTATTGAATAATGGGCAGAACCTCTCAGGTCAACTCAGGGTTCTCTCTACATCCCCAACAACTTTGTGTACTATTCAATAGTCCTTCCTTACCAGAACCAGTTAGCCTGTCTTTAGAAGACATGGAGGATAAATTGTCTGAACAAGAGGCCTTCCATGCTTTCAGGCCTTGTGCCTGTGCTGCAAAGTATCTTCTCTTAAATTCAACTTTGCTGAGCAATTAAATAAAAATAACACAGATGTGGTCCATGGTTGTTATCTGTGTCTTTATCTGTCCATTAAACAGACAATAAGAGTCTCCTATATGACATCAGTGAACACACACAGCCCTCTCTTCATGGAAAGTGTAAAATGGTTTCCATGAAAATACTAAATGCCCAGATATGCATTGCATCAATATGTGTCCTGGTGACTGGTTTTGCATAATAAAGGTTATTTTTAAAAGGACAGATACTGCTATCTCCTTTCAACCAGGAATACAACTATATAAAGTCATCACTTTCCCTTGAAGGTAGTTCTCACCATGAGATTACATTTATACAATGAAAAAAGAACGGAAATTACATGTGCCACTAACAGTAATCACCATACAAACCTCCTTTTAGCCACTCCATGATATTCCATTTCCATGCTGACTGAGACACAGGCATATTAAGTTCCCCAAGATAGGAAACATTTTGTTGTAATTGATGGAATCCTAGGAAAGAAAGTTTCAATCATTAGAAAACTAGAAAGTGTGTGTGAGGGCTGTGGGAGGTAAGATGGCCATGCCATATGGGAGCATGTAGAGTGAAAGTACGTCTATGTGTGTGATACTTCAGAATTCTGTGTGTGATATGCCTCACTAGAGGTGTTTACATGGTTTAACAATGGAGTGGTATGCTTTGTTTGAGGAATTTACATGGTATAATTATGAGGATATAGCATTGTATGTATGTTTGTGTGGAGTTGTATAGATGTTCTTGGATATATCCCATGAGTGATTTTGATATTGGTAAAAGGGAATGGTAAAAGGCTTGGTGGCTGAAGTGGCTTATGGATTAGAAAGATTACAGATCAACATTCATTTCCTTTAAGGCATATGAGTTTTCAAGTGTTTGGGCTAGAAGTAGGATTTTAAAACAGATTATCTGTGTGATTGCTTGTAAAGTACTTACAGATTTAGTGTGTAATTGGGTGAGTGTGGAAGAATCAAGGTAAGAGTGTACCTAGGTAGTGCTACCAGAGAATAGGAAGACAGGTGTGGAATGAAGGCCTGTGTATTTGAGAGAAAAAGTTAAAAGGAGAAATGGGGAGTTACCTGGTATGAAGGAATACAGATGTGTGAGTGTGTGAAGGGGATATCAGTTTGTGCTCACCTGAGGGGCAGGTTATGCGTAATTTGCAAACACATATCAGCACTGTCCACTATCTCAGCCACAGCTGTCTCAGTGCTGTTATGTTGGAAATGTTTGCTGAGCGATATTGCCCTGTGTTGAAGGCCCACTCCCTACCTGTCCCTCTGCAGAAGCCTTTGTACTAGTCTGTCTGCCCTGAATCCCTTTCCTGTTTTTGATGAGAAAGTGAAATCAGTAGAGACTGGGCTGAGCAGCTGAGCTGCATCTCTTGCCCAAGCTCAGATGCTGCCTGTATATATTCCTTACCATCCTCATCATGATGCGGAAGCTTGGATATTGAGGAGACGCAGGTGAAATATTCAGAGGAGGATTCATTTTCTCCTGCCATCTGACTATGGCCTGGGGCCTCCATAAATGTCTGCGGCTGAGGAGCATCCTGTTGAACATTGCGCGGTCCTGGGCAATGAAATAATAAAGCACATTGAGATGAGGCATTTTTGGGGTTCTGTGTTAATTGAAAAACTACATGTTGAGTGGACATTACAAGTCAAGCATTATTAGCACACATGCAAATGGTTCTCATACAAATTAAGATGGCTTTCCCATTTAAAATTCCATTTACTCTAAACTCTAAATAAACACTTATGAAATCTGTGTTTGGTGGATGTCCCTGGAATTGGGTATCTTGTATGTGATATTTCTGGTGATGTGTATGGATTATCATATATTTAGAAGTTTGTCTGAAAGACAGTATTCATGAAATAAAGTTCCGGATATCAACTCAATTTTCTCATGAAAAACCATTAGGTAATATGTGGTACAATTTTTATGAAGCATTTTGCATGACTGTCTATTTATATTGATATCTATTTTGAAGAACATATATACAGAGATATGTACAAAGGTAATTTTTAATAAATTAACTATTCATTGTTCTCATGTCACTGTTCCTATTTCATTGTTGACAAAGCTTAATGCTCATTATTTAACTCTTTTAGATTATCTTTATCGCTTAGTGTTTCTGGTAAATACATTATTCACATTTTAGCAGCATGCTACAGGGAATGTAATGCGTTTGGGGTTTAAGTTCAAAAATTGTTGTTTAAAACTGGCTTAAGATTAAACAATGGGTGACTGATTTGTTGTTTGAAAATCTGAGTATGGGATATATTTTGTGTGACTGTGGATTGTATGTATCCTTGTTTCTCTGTATTATGTAAGCACATATTTATGTGTGTACATTGCTTTTCCTATACTGATAGATTTGTGTGTTTTTTACATACTACGTAGTTTAGATATGTAATGTTATTTCAGAAAATATCCCCTGAAGGTAGTGGAATTAGTGTATTTGTAAATGTGAGGAAATAGTAAAAGAACATGAGAATGCAAAAATCACGTTGTATAAGAGAAAAAATACCTGGGCTTTGAAAAAGATGGCAGAGAGAAGAGTGTGTAAATTAGGTGTGCAGTAATATGAGATTGCCTTAGAAAAAAATGGTCAAAAATTGAGTTCTGAATAGGGATAAGATAGAATATGCAAGCTAAGCACTAGCAATCTGACTGTTAAATATTCACCAAACAGAAATATCTTCATTGAAAAGCACTTTTAATATAATGCCCAGAACATCACCTTTTCAAGTAATTCAGACTGAAAACAACCAAATGCTCAGAAATATATGATCTATAAAAAATTATATTCATTTAATGGTGTACATAGAATGAACAAGCTAAGTCACATGCAACATGACTAAATTATAAAAACATAATGTTGAAAGAAACCAGAGACAAAGCATATAATGTGCCCTTCTGCTTACATAAAAATTAAAAACACTCATACTCATCTAGTGTGCTAAGAGTCAGGGAAATTTCTATGCTACAGACAAAATGGAGCATGGAAAATTTAGAAGCCTATGGAAGACTACAAGGAAATGAATGATGGGGAGAATGAGTGCAAATGGGTCTGATTGGGATGCCTGTGAATGTAAACATTGGCTATGAAAGTACATGGATGTGATGCGATCTTTGACTGCGTATGTCTGCACGCTAGCTCAAGTGAAGTTCTTGAAGATCCAACCACTTGTGTCTGTTTTCAGTCATTAGTGCTTCACAGGTTCACTGTAAACAGTGGTTCTCAACCTCTCTACTGCCGTGACCCTTTAATACAGTTTCTCATGTTGTGGTGTCCCCCAAACATAAAATTATTTTTGTTGCTACTTCATAACTGTAATTTTGCTACTGTTATGAATCTTAATGTAGATATCTGTGTTTTCTGATGGTCTTAGGCGACCCTGCTAATGGTTCTCAACCTGTAGGTCACGAACCACAGGTTGGTAACCACTGCTGTAGAACCTAAGACCATCGGAAAACACATATATTTACATTACGATTCATTAATAGTAGCAATATTACAGTTATGAAATAGCAAAAAAAAAATTTTTTGGTTGGGGGTCACCACAACATGAGGAACTGTATTAAAGGGTCGTGGCATGAGAAAGGTTGAGAACCACTGGTGTAACATAATATGCCCTTGTCTGACTCATAGGAACAAACTCTCCCATTTTTCTCTGATAAAACTCCCATCCCTTTAGGTCCTCTCCTATTATTTCCTCAAATAGAACACTGTTCTTCACTAATCTCCTTGCTCACGCTCTAGTCCTCTTCAGTGTTTTCCCTTAGAATGCATTACTTCCCCTGCTAATCACATTGAGGGCGATGCAGAAGCATTTTTGTTTTTGCTCTGAGCAGCCTTGTGTTGAGTAATGGGCAGAACCACTCAGTTCAACTCTGGGTTCTCTCTACATCCCCAACAACTTTGTGTACTATTCAATAGTCTTTCCTTACCAGCACCAGTTAGCCTGTTTTTAGAACAGATGGAGGACAAATTGTCTGAAGAAGAGGCCTTCCATGCTTTCAGGCTTTGAGTCAGGGCCACTGCCTTGACTCAAGGCCTGAAAGAGAAGTGCTGCAAAGCATCTTCTCTTAAATTCAAATTTGCTGAGCAATTAAATAAAAACAACACAGATGTGGTCCATGCTTGTTATCTGTGTATTTATCTGTCCATTAAACAAACAATAAGAGTCTGCTATGTGACATGTTCAGTGAACACACACAGCCCTCTCTTCATGGAAAGTGTAAAATGGTTCCCATGAAAATACTAAATGCACAGAAATATGCATTGTGTCAATATGTGTCAAGGGTGACTGGGTTTGCATAAAAAAGGTTATTTTTAAATGGAACAGAGTATGCTATCTCATTTCAACCTGGACATACAACTATGTTATAGTTAAAAATTTCCCTTTAAGGTAGTTCTCACCATAACATTATATTTATACAATGAAAAAAGAATGGAAATTACATGCGCCACTAACAGGCATCACCATACAAACCTCCTTTTAGCCACTCCATGATCTTCCATTTCCGTGTTGACCGGGACACAGGCTTATTAAGTTTCCCAAGATAGCGAACATTTTGTTGTAATTGACGAAATCCTAGGACAGAAAGTTTTAATCATTAGAAAAGTATAATGTGTGTGAGAGGTTTGGGGAGATAAGATGGCCATGCCATATGGGAGCATGTAGAGTGAAAGTACGTCTACGTGTGATATTTCAAAATTCTGTGTGGTATGCCTCACTTGAGCTGTTTACATGGTGAAACAATGTGTGTGGTATGCTTTGTTTGAGGAATTTACGTGGTGTAATTATGAGGATATAGCATTGTATGTATGTTTTTGTGGAGTTGTATGGATGTTCTGGGATATATCCCTTTAGTGATTTTGATATTGGTAAAAGGGAATTTTAAATGGCTTGCGGATGAAGTAGCTTATGGATTACAAAGATAACAGATCAAAGTTCATTTCCTTTATGGCATATGAGTTTTCAAGTGTTTGGGCTAGAAGGAGGATTTTAAAACAGGTTATCTGTGTGATCGCATGTAAATTATTTATAGACTTAGTGTGTAATTGAGTTTGAGGAATCAAGTTAAGAGTGTACTAGGCAATGCTACTAGAGAATTAAAAAACAGTTGTGGAATGAAGGCCTGAGTATGTGACAGAAAAAGTTAAAAGGAGAAATGGGGAGTTACCTGGTATGAAGGAATACAGATGTGTGAGTATGTGAAGAGGATATCAGTTTGTGCTCACCTGAGGGGCAGGTTCTGAGTAAATTTGCAAACACATATCAGCAGTGTCCACTACCTCAGCCACACTGTCCCAGTGCTGTTATGTTGGAAATGTGTGCTGAGAGATCTTGTCCTGTGTTAAAGACCCACTCACTACCTGTCCCTCTGCAGAAGCCTTTGTACTTGTCTGTCTGCCCTGAATCCCTTTCCTGTTTTTGATGGGAAAGTGAAATCAGTAGAGACTGGGCTGAGTAGCTCGGCTGCATCTCTTGACCAAGCTCAGATGCTGCCTTTGTATATTCCTTACCATCCTCATCATGATGGGGAAGCTTGGATAGTGAGGAGACATAGGTGTAATACTCAGAGGAGGATTCATTTTCTCCAGCTGCATGACTAGGGCCTGGGGCCTCCATAAATGTCTGAGGCTGAGGCGCATCCTGTTGCTTGTGGTATGGTCCTGGGCAGTGGAATAAAAAAGCACATTAAGAAGAGGCATTTTGGGGGGTCTGTGTTAATTGAAAAACTACATGTTGAGTGGACATTACAGGTTAGGCATTATTACCACACATGATAATGGTTCCCATACAAATTAACATGGCTTTCCCATTTAAAATTCTATTTACTCCTAAACTCTAAATAAACACTTATTAAAACTGTGTTTAGGGATGTCACTGGGATTGGGTATCTTGTATGTGATATTTCTGGTGATGTGTATGGATTATCATATACTTAGAAGTATGCCTGAAAGTCAGTACTCACGAAATAAAAATCTGGATATCAACTCAATTTTTTCATGACAAATTGTACCATTAGGGAATGAATGCAAGTTTTATGAATCATTCTGCTTGTATATCTATTTATTTATATTGATATCTATTTTGAGGTACATATATAGAGAAATGTAAAAAGATAATTTATATATTAACTATTACTAGTTAATTTTAAAAAAATCACTATTTCTTTTTCATTGGTTCTGGCCTCTGTCATCTACACTAATAAAAAGGAAAAATGCAAAATGAATTTCCCTCCTCTACGCCCACCAGCCAATCCAGAGTGAGTATGCAAATTAACCCAACCCAGATGGGGTGGCCACAGAGCTGGAGTGAGCTGGAGGCTTGGGTTGTCCCTATTTGTTCCTATCTATGGAGGAAGCCCAGCTTCCTGCCCACCCTGGACTCTACTCAAGGAGTGGCTGGGGGCCTGGGTCCCCAGGGGTGAATCAGGCTTCTAGCCTGCCCTGGCTGCAGCTGAAGGACTGGCTGGGAAAAGAAAAAGAAAAGAAAGAGATGGGAGGTTGGGTCACCAGGGGGCGTGGTCATCCTGAAAACGGGCCTCAGCCCCTTAACCAGGATGGCCACGCCCCCATGGAGTAAGTGCCCCCACTGGGGGGCCTGGCCAGCCTGCAAACAGCCAGCAACCCCTCACACAGGCTGGCAAGGCACCCCATTGAGGACCATCCTCCAAGAAGAGTCTGTCGCCAGCCTGAAAATGGCCCTAAGCCCCTTACCCAGGCTGGCATGGGCCCTTGGAATAAGAGTCCCCACTAGGGGGCGTGGCCAACCTGCAAACAGCCAACAGCCCCTCACCCAGATTAGCCATGCACCCCAGCTGGAATCCCCACCCTGACTGTGGAGTGGCCAGCCTGAAAACAGCCCTACCCAGGCTTGCCACGCCCCCCCCGGGGGGACCCTCACCCCATGGGAGAGTGGCTGGCCTGCAAAACACCACAGGCCCCTCGCCCAGGCTGCCTTATGCCCCAAGGGAACCCCCTCCCTGATTTGGGACACACTTCAGGGCAAACCAGCCAGCCCCACCTGTGCACCAGGCCTCTATCTATAATAATAAAAGGGTTATATGCTAATTAGACTGGGAGACCTTTCAGGAGATGTTCCAGATGTTCTTCTGAACAAAGCCATGGTGACAGGGCCAAGGTAGAGGTGGTTAGAGGCCAAGAGGGGAGGGCAGTTGTGGGTGATCAGGCCAGGATGGGACGGCAATTGTGGGTGATCAGACTGATGGGGGGGAGGACATTGGGGGTGATTAGTCTGGCAAGGGGGTCCAGTTGGGGGTGATCAGGACAGCGGTGGGGTAGTTTGGAGTGAGCAGTCCAGCAGGGGTGCAGCTGGAGGCGAGCAGGACAGTGGGGAGGGAAGGTGAGGGCAAGCAGGCCAGCAGGTAGAGTGGTTAGGGTTAATCAGGCAGGAAGATAGGCAGGCAGATGAGCAGTTGGGAGCCAGCAGTCCCAGATTGCGAGAGGGATGTTGAACTGCCAATTTAGGCCTGATCCCTGCAAACCATTAGTAGGACATCCTTTGAGGGGTCCCAGATTGGAGAGGGTGCAGGCCGGACTGAGGGATACCACCCCCTAATGCATGAATTTCGTGCACTGAGCCAATAGTTGTAATAACACTCAAAGCTCATTATATAACTGTTTAACATTTTCATCATCTCTTATGAATAATTCTGGTAAATGTATTATTCACATTTTAGCAGTATTGTATAGTGAATGTAATATGTTTGGTGTTTAAATTCATAATTTGTTGATAAAAACTGGGTTAAGATTAAATAATGTGTGACTGATTTGTTTATAAATCTGAATATGGAATAAGTTTTGTGTGACCGTGGATAGTACGTATACTTTGTATCTCTGTGTTAAGTAAGCAGATATTTATGTGTGCACATTGCTTTTCCTATAGTAATAGATTTGTGTGTATGTTTCACATACTATGTTAGGATATGGGATGTTATTACTGAGAATATTCCCTTTGAAGCTAGTGGAATTAGTGTACTTGCAAAACGTGAAGAAATAATTAAAGAATGTGAGGATATAAAACACAAGTTGTGTAAGTGAAAAAATCTTGGGCTTTGAAAATGGTAGAGAGTGCAGAGAAGAGTGTGTAAATTAGGTGTGCAGTAATATGAGCTTGCCGTAGAAAGCAAATGGTCAAAAATTGAGTTCTGAAAGGGGCTAAGATAGAATATGCAAGCTAAGCACTAGCAGTCTAACTGTTAATTATTCACCAAAAAGATATGTCCATATTGAAAGTACATGTAATATAATGCCGAAACCATCACCTTTTCAAGTAATTCAGACTGAAAACAACCAAATGCTAAGAAAAGTATGATTAATAAAGGAATTATATTCATGCAATGGTATACATAGAATGAACAAACTAAAGTCACATGCAACATGAATAAATTATACAAATATAATAATGAAAGAAACCAAACACAAAGCATATATTGTGTCCTTCTGCTTACATAAAAATTAAAAACATGGATACTTATCTAGTATGAAAAGAGTCAGGGAACTTTCTATGGTACTGACAAAATGGAGCATGGAAAATTTAGAAGCCTGTGGAAGACCACAAGGATATCAATGATGGGGAGAATGAGTGCAAATGGGAATGATATGGATGCCTGTGAATTTAAACATTGGCTATGAAAGTATATGGATGTGATGGTGTCTTGATTGCATATATCTGTACTCTAGCTCAAGTTGCGTTCTTGAAGATCCTACCCTTGAGTCTGTTTTAAGTTATTAGTGCTTCACAGGTTCACTGTAACACAGTGGTTCTCAACCTCTCTAAACCCGTGACCCTTTAATACAGTTCCTCATGTTGTGGCGACCCGCGACCATAAAATTATTTTCATTGCTACTTCATAACTATAATTTTGCTACTGTTATGAATCTTAAGTTAGTTATCTGTGGTTTCTGATGGTCCTAGGCTACCCTGCTAGCGGTTCTCAACCTCTAGGTCATGACCCACAGGATGAGAACCACTGCTGTAGAACCTAAGACCATGCAAAAAAAGATATCTACCTTATGATTCATTAACATTAGCAATATTACAGTTATAAAGGAGCAACGAAAATAATTTTTTGGTTAGGTGTCTCCATAACATGAAAATGTATTGAGGGTCGAGGCATGAGAAAGGTTGAGAACCACTGCTGTAACATAATATGCCCTTGCCTGACTCATAGGAACAAACTCTCCCATTTTTCTCTGATAAAACTATCATCCCTTTAGGTCCTCTACTATTATTTCCTCAAATAGAACACTGTCCTTCACTAATCTCCTTGCTCACGCTCTAGTCCTTTTCAGTGTTTTCCCTTGGAATGCATAACTTCCCCTGCTAATCACATTGCAGATGATGCAAAAGTTTTTGAGTTTTTGCACTGAGCAGCCTTGTGTTGACTAATGGGCAGAACCACTCATCTCAACTCTAAGTTCTTTCTACATCCCCAACAACTTTGTGTACTATTCTATAGTCCTTCCTTACCAGCACCAGTTAGCCTGTCTTTAGAAGACATGGAGGATAAATTGTCTGAAGAAGAGGCCTTCCCTGCTTTCAGGCCTTGTGTCTGTGCTGCAAAGTATCTTCTCTTGAATTCAAATTTGCTGAGCAATTAAATAAAAATAACACAGATGTGGTCCATGCGTGTTATCTGTGTCTTTCTCTGTCCATTAAACAAACAATAAGAGTCTGCTATGTGACATGTTCAGTGAACACACACAGCTCTCTCTTCATGGAAAGTGTAAAATGGTTCCCATGAAAATACTAAACACACAGAAATATGCATTGCGTCAATATATATCATGGGTGACTGAGTTTGCACAAAAAAGCTTATTTTTAAATGGAACAGAGACTGCTATCTCCGTTCAACCTGGACATACAACCATGTTATAGTTATCAATTTCCCTTTAAGGTAGCTTTCACCATGACATTATATTTATACAATGAAAAAAGAATGGAAATTACATGTGCCACTAACAGGCATCACCATACAAACCTCCTTTTAGCCATGCCTTGATCTTCCGTTTCCGTGATAACCGGGACACAGGCTTATTAAGTTCCCCAAGATAGGGAACTTTTTGGTGTAATTGATGGAATCCTGGGAAAGAAAGTTTCAAACATTAGAAAACTAGAATGTGTGTGAGAGGGCGGTGGGAGGTATGATGGCCATGCCATATGGGTACATGTACAGTGAAAGTATGTCTATGTGTGTGATATTTCAGAATTCTGTGTGTGGTATGCCTCACTTGAGGTGTTTGCATGGTGGAACAATGTGTGTGGTATGCTTTGTTTGAGGAGTTTGCGTGGTGTAATTATGAGGATATAGCATTGTATGTATGTTTATGTGGAGTTGTATGGATGTTCTGGGATATATCCCTTTAGTGATTTTGATATTGGTAAGATTGAATGTTAAAGGCTTGGTGGATGAAGGGGCTTATGGATTAGAAAGAATACAGATCAACATTCATTTCCTTTAAGGCATATGAGTTTTCAAGTGTTTGGGCTAGAAGGAGGATTTTAAAACAGATTATCTGTGGGATTGTGTGTAAATTACTTATAGATTTAGTGTGCAATTGGGTGAGTGTGAAAGAATCAAGGTAAGAGTGTACCTAGGTAGTGCCACTAGAGAATGGAAAGACAGGTGTGGAATGAAGGTCTGTGTATTTGAGAGAAAAAGTTAAAAGGAGAAATGGGGAGTTACCTGTTATGAAGGAATACAGATGTGTGAGTGTGTGAAGAGGATATCAGTTTGTGCTCACCTGAGGAGCAGGCTCTGAGTAAATTTGCAAACACATATCAGCAGTGTCCACTACCTCAGCCTCACTGTCCCAGTGCTGTTATTTTGGAAATGTGTGCTGAGCGATCTTGCCCTGTGTTGAAGTCACACTCCCTATGTGTCCCTCTGCAGAAGTCTTAGTACTAGTCTGTCTGCCCCTAATCCCTTTCCTGTTTTTGATGGGAATGTGCAATCAGTAGAGACTGGGCTGAGTAGCTCGGCTGCATCTCGTGACCAAGCTCAGATGCTGCCTTTGTATATTCCTTACCCTCCTCATCATGATGTGGAAGCTTGGATATGGAAGAGACAGATGTGAAATGTTCAGAGGAGGATGCATTTTCTCCAGCTGCCTGACTACAGCCTGGGGCCTCCAGAAATCTCAGAGGCTGAGGAGCATCCTGTTGAACGTTGCGCGGTCCTGGGCAATGAAATAATAAAGCACATTGAGATGAGGCATTTTTGGGGTTCTGTGTTAATTGAAAAACTACATGTTGAGTGGACATTACAGGTCAGGCATTATTAGCACACATGCAAATGGTTCTCATACAAATTAAGATGGCTTTCCCATTTAAAATTCCATTTACTCTAAACTCTAAATAAACACTTATTAAAACGGTGTTTGGTGGATGTCCCTGGAATGGGGTATCTTGTATGTGATATTTCTGGTGATGTGTATAGATTATCGTATATTTAGAAGTTTCTCTGAAAGACAGTATGCATGAAATAAAATTCCGGATATCAACTCAATTTTCGCATGAAAAAACCATTTCAAGGAATATGTGGTAAAAGTTTATGAAGCATTCTGCATTACTATCTATTTATATTGATATGTATTTTGAGGTACATATATATAGAGATATGTAAAAAGATAATTTCTAATAAATTAACTATTCATTGTTCTCATGTCACTGTTCCTGTTTCATTGTTAACAAAGCTCAATGCTCATTATTTAACTTTTTAAGATTATCATTATCTCTTATGAATGTTTCTGGTTAATAATATTATTCACATTTTCGCAGTATGCTATGGGGAATGTAAAGTGTTTGGTGTTTAAATTCATAATTTGTTGGTTAAAACTGGGTTAAGATTAAATAATGTGGGACTGATTTGTTGTTTGAGAATCTGAATATGGGATAAATTTTGTGTGATTGTGGATTGTATGTGTCCTTTGTTTCTGTGTGTTATGTAAGCACATATTTATTTGTATACATTGCTTTTCCTATACTGATAGATTTGTGCGTGTGTTTTACATACTACATAGTTGAGATATGGAATGTTATTACTGAGAATATTCCCTTTGAAGCTAGTGTAATTAGTGTATTTGTATGTGAGGAAATAATTAAGAACATGAGGATGTGAAAATCAAGTTGTATAAGAGAAAAAATATCTGGGCTTTGAAAATGATGGCAGAGAGAAGAGTGTGTAAATTAGGTGTGCAGTAATATGAGCTTGCCTTAGAAAGCAAATGGTGAAAAATTGAGTTCTGAAAGGGGCTAAGTTAGAATATGCTAGCTAAGCACTAGCAGTCTAACTGGTAAATATTCACCAAACAGAAATGTCCTTATTGAAAAGCACATTTAATATAATGCCCAGAGCATCATCTTTTCTTTCTTTTTTTTAAAATCTATTTTATTGATTTTTTTATAGAGAGGAAGGGAGAGGGATAGAGAATTAGAAACATGGATGAGAGAGAAACATTGGTCAGTTGCCTCCTGCACAACCCCTACTGGGGATGTGCCTGCAACCAAGGTACATGCTCTTGACTGGTATCGAACCTGGGATCCTTGAGTCCACAGGCTGACGCTCTATCCACTGAGCCAAACTGGTCAGGGCGAACATCACCTTTTCAAGTAATTCAGACTGAAAATAACCAAATGCTCAGAAAAGTATGATCAATAAAGGAATTATATTCATGCAATGGTATACATAGAATGAACAAACTAAAGTCACATGCAACATGAATAAATTATACAAATGTAATGATGAAAGAAAGAAACCAGACACAAGGCATATATTGTGCCCTTCTGCTTACATAAAAATTAAAAACAAGGATACTCATCTAGTGTGCTAAGAATCAGGGAAATTTCTATGGTACAGACAAAATGGAGCATGGAAAATTTAGAAGCCTGTGGAAGACTACAAGGAAATGAATGATGGGGAGAATGAGTGCAAATGGGTCTGATAGGGATGCTTGTGAATGTAAACATTGGCTATGAAAGTATATGGATGTGATGGGATCTTTGCCTGCATATGTCTGTACGCTAGCTCAAGTTAAGTTCTTGAAGATCCTACCACTTGTGTCTCTTTTAAGTTATTAGTGCTTCACATGTTCTTTATAATATAACATGCCCTTGTCTGCCTCACAGGAACATATTCTTATATGTTTCTCTGATAAAAATCTAATTAATTTAGTCCGTCTCTTATTATCTCCTCAAATAGAACACTGTTCTCCCCTGATCTTCGTGGTTTTGCTCCAGGCCTTGTAAGTGCTTGTCCCTGGAATGTATTGCTTCCACTGCTGATTACATTAAAGAGGATGCAAATGTGTTTGTGTATTTCTTTGTTTTTTAATGGTAAGTTTTGTTTTTTTTAAATAATTCTTTATTGTTGAAAATATTACATATGTCACCTTTTTCTTCTCATTAACCCCCATCCCCACCTCATAGCCTTGGGCAGCCTTGTGTCAACTAATGGGCAGAACTACTCAGCTTAACTTTGGGTTCTGTCAAAATCCCAACCTCACTTTAAATCCTATTCAATCATCCACTCTTAAGAGCACCAGTTAGCTTGTCTCTAAAAGAGATGCAGGATAAATCATCTGAAAAAGAAGTCGCCAATGCTTTCCAGCCTGGAGTTAATGCCACTGCCTTGTGTCTATGCTGCAAATTTTCTGAGAGATTAGAAATAATAGAGATGTGGTCCATGTTCATTATTTATGTATTTTACCTGTCCATTAAACAAACAAAAAGCTTTTGCAAGCAAAAGAAACTATCAACAAAATAAAGAGGGAACCCACTGTATAGGAAAATATATTTACCAATGTTACATCACATAAAGGGTTTATTTCCAAAATATATAAATAAATTATAAAACAGGAGGAATAAAACCCAATGAAAATTGGCAAAAACCTGAATAGACACATTTCCAAACAGGACATACAGATGGCCCATAGACATCTGAAAAAATGCTCAACATCACTAATCTTCAGACAAATGCACAGAGAAACCACAATAAGCCCTGGTTGGTGTGGCTCAGTTGGTTGGATTTGATTCCCAGTCAGGGCATATACCCAGGTTGGGGGTTTGATCCCACATTGGGGAGCATGCAAGTAGCAGCCCATTGATGTTCCTCTCTCACAACAAATTCTCTCTCTCTCTCTTCCTCTATCTAAAAAACTAATTATAAATAATAAAAGTCACAAAATATAATATCACCTTATACCTGCCAGAATGTCTAACATTGATAAATCAATAAACAACAAGTGCTGGTGAGGATTTGAAAACAAGGCACTTTAGTGCACTGCTAGTGGGAATGCAGACTGGTACAGCCACTGTGGAAAACAATATGGGATTTCCTCAAAAAATGTAAAATGCAACTGCCTTTTGACCCAGCAATCCCCCTTCTGGGAATATAACTTAAAACTATTGAAATACCAATATGAAAGAATATATACACCCCTATTTTCAGTGAAGTGTTATTTACAGGAGCCAAGATCTGGAAACAACCCAAGTGCACATCAGTAGATTAATTTTAAAAAATCTATGGTACATTTACACAATGAAATACTATCCTATCTAATAAAAGAGCAATATGCAAATTAACCATCACTCTGCTACACCCACAAGCCATGCCCACTGGTACACAACCAGCCAATCAGGAGCGAGTATGCAAATTAACCCAAACAAGATGGCTGTGGCCTGGAAGAGAGCAGGAGGGAGGCTTGGGTTTCCCCGGCAATGGAGGAAGCCAAGCTTTTTGCACACCCTGGTTGGCCCACTCCAGTCTACAAAGTTTCAACTATAGAAGGTAAATAAATCCCAACAGTAATGGCTGCCACCACGGACTGAGCAGAAGGCTTGGCTCTGCTCCAAGCTACAAAGTTTCAATTGTAGAAGATAAATAAATCCCAGATACCAGGGCCTCTGCTTGGGTAACTGTGGGCCGTGGCTGGCCTGCAAACCACCACAGGCCCCTCGCCCAAGCCACCCTACACCCCAAGGGAACCCCCACCCTGATCTGGGACATCCTTCAGGGCAAACCAGCTGACCCCCACCCTATCACCAGGCCTCTATCCTATCTAATAAAAGAGTAATATGCAGATTGACATTAACTCCAACACACAAGATGGCTGCCCCCATGTGGTCAAAGATTCTGCCCCCATGTGGACATAAGATGGCCAGCAGAAGAGGGCAGTTGGGAAGGACCAGGCCTGTAAGGGAGGGCAGTTGGGGGTGATCAAGCCTGCAGGGGAGAGCAGTTAGGGGTAACCAGGCTGACAGAGGAGGGAAGTTGGGGGTGACTGGGCCTTCAGGGAAGGGCAGTTAGGGGGGCCCAGGCCTGCAGAGGAGAGCAGTTGGGGGGGACCAGGCCTGCAGGGGAGGGAAGTTAGGGGTGACCAGGCCTACTGGGGAGGGCAGTTAGGGGTGACCAGGCCTGTAGGGGAGGGCAGTTAGGGGCAAACAGGGGAGCAGTTAGGCATCAATCAAGCTGGCAGGGGAGTGGTTAGGTGGTGATCAGGCTGGCAGGTAGAAGTGGATAGGGGCAATAAGGAAGCCAGGCAGGGTAGTAGTTGGGAGCCAGCAGTCCTGGATTGTGAGAGGGATGTCCGACTGCCTGTTTAGTCTCAATCCCACCAGGATCGGGCCTAAAAGGGCAGTTGGACATCACTCATGGAGTCCCAGATTGGAGCAGGTGTAGGCTGGGCTGAGGGACACGCTCCCACCCCCAGCCACATGCATGAATTTTGTGCACCGGGCCTCTAGTGTGGTCATAAAAAAGAAGGAAACCCTACCTTCTGTGACAGCATGGATGGACCTGGAGATTATTATGCTAAGTGAAATAAGCCAGTCAGAGAAAGACAAATATCATATGAGTTCTTTTACATGTGGTATCTAATGAACAAAATAAACTGGAATACAAAATAGAAACAGAGATATGGACACATGAAACAGATTGACAGCTGTCAGAGGAGAGAAGGGGGAAAATGGGATGAAAGAAGATAAAGGGATTATTCAAAGAGAATACATGAGTGACCCATAGACACAGACAACAATGTTATGGTGGCCAGAGAGAAGGCGGAGTGAGTGCGAAGGGGAAGGGGGGGAAGCATGGTGGGGGAGTGGAAACATATGCCCCTTCCACCATGATCTTCTTTTTCCTAATTTACTGGGATGTTGATATCTTGGGGTTCTATTTGAAAGCTGCATGTTAATGATAAGAAAGTTTACATCAGCTCAGACCCATGAATTACCTCATGGAAGAGACTTGCCCTAATGGCCTGCATATATATGCCAATTTTTCATATAAGCAAGAAATAGATCCATTTGTTTATTAGTCACTGAAGACTAATCTACTCTAATGAAGTAGAGATATGTGTTTTTGAGAGGGAAAGAAAAAAAAATGACCTGATACATAATTATTGTGGGTAATTATGTCAGGTAATATCTACTTTTTCCCTGGATTATTTATGTTCCATGTGTGTAATGTTCTGTATGTGTGTATATGTGAAGAGGTTTTATTGTATTTTTCCATGTCTTATAGTTTATGTTCAATAACATCTATAATATGCACTATTGTTTTTTGAAAGTGAAATAAATAAAGCATTTTCCAAAGATTCATTGGAGGATGCAGAAATCCCAAACAAGTTAGAAATATCAGTCCTTGCCCTAACTGGTTTGGCTCAATGGGTAGAGCATCCACCTGCGGACTAAAGGGTCCCAGGTTCGATTCTGGTCAAGGGCATGTACCTTGGTTGCAGGCACATACCCAGTGGGGAGTGCACAGGAGGCAGCTGATCAATGTTTCTCTTACTTCGATGTTTCTAACTCTCTATCCCTCTCCCTTCCTCTCTGTAAAAAATCAATAATATATATATATTAAAAAAAAAAAAAAAGAAAAAAAAGAAATATCAGTCCTCTTTAGGAATTTGAGCTACCATTGGAACTTTGGGGTTGGCTTCATTCTGTCTTCCTCCCACCACTGAGCAAGGTTCTAACTCATAGTGGTTACTTGTTTACTTTCAGTCTCCATAGTAACCACACTATTTCCGTTTTCCATTTTTCCAGAAAGAGCCAAAATATCTCCTTAATTAAACCATCATTTTTAAAAGGTGCTGTGTGTATGTATGTGTGTGTGTGTGTATGCGCACGCGCGTATAAACACACCATTTTTTTCTTACATTTCACATAGGAGCCCTGCATTTACATCTTCATAGCCTAACAAAACAATTTATCTTTACCCCTGGGTAAATAAATTCTTTCTGACATTATATTCTAATCCCTACACAACCAGTTTAAGTGTTCAAAGTTCTTTCCCCTTTCCTCCCCTCCTTCCTCTCCCTTATCCTCCTTCTGCTCCACCCTCCCCCTCCTATCTCTCTCTGTGTGTCCATCTCTCTCCCACTCCCCATCCCTGCCTTCATCTCTCCTCCTTTCCCTTCCTTCCTATCCCTCTGTCGCTCTCTCCCCACCTATCTCACTCTCTCTCCCTCTCTTCCTCATTACAAGTAGGATTCTCTCTCTTTAGAAAATAGTACCTGGTTATTCTATTCCCTAAGGATGTGCTTAACACATATCTCTTGAAATCCTTGCAGTTTTGATGAAATACTCACTTTCCAGATGCTTCTTTTTTTCTTTATGCTTCATGGTTCAACTCTGTAAAGAGTCACTCAAATCAGGCACCTTTCTCCCCCAAACCCTCCTCTCAGAATGTCAGTTGATGATGATAAAGAATGAAATTATAAGAAGCACAATTAATATAAACAAATTACAGTTAATAACAAGTCACTTGAGAGACTTTCCCTCTCACCAAATCACTGTTCTGACCAGTGCCTAGGACACCACCAGGGCAGTTACGATGCAAGTCATCGCTATGGCTTCAGCAGTGTTCCATGACATGTGCATGACATCAGTACATTCCAGGCTCCAGCTAGTATTCATAGGACTGCAGGACTGTCACATCCATAAACCACAGTGATCCCTTTTATCCAATGGAAACTTTGCCATGATCTTGAATTTCCTTAAATCGTTTACTCCGTATCAAAACTAGAGGGTAGGTGACTTGAATTAAGAAAGGCAATTATTTTATATGTCTAGGGTAATGGCATTACTAAATCTCCCAAATGGTGAGGCTAAGCAATACCTGAGAAAACTAGGCTTAGAACCATTCTTGTCCCACATAAATAGTATTGCTATTTATATCCTATGGGCAGTATTATTTAACTAATGTACAAACATGATTATATGTGAGATGCATATTGGTGTATATGTGTGGATTTGAAAACATCTCATAATTGCTTACAATCCTAACATTTATTGAATATCCCCTGCTATTAGTAATAATCTCATATATTTTTACAACAAGCCATTGTCGCTTTTGCTATTCTTTTCCTTATCATTTCCCCAGAGGCTTGGGAAAAGAAGAAGCCTCTGGCCCTTGTCATGAATCCTGTTCTTGTCAAGCCCCAAGGTCTCATTCACTAGGCCTCTGTTAGGCCCCATGCTCTATCTTCTGGAAACAGCTGGGCTCTGTACAGGGTTTGAACTCTATATAGTTGCTCCATTGTCCATCCCACCCACCACAGAGTATGCCTCCTCCATTCAGAGCAATATGTATTTACTTCCAAACCTTAGCAGTTGTATTAGAACCAGGCCATGACTTAGCCTTCTTCAGCCTTCTTTACCTTCAGTAGGCCCTGCCTTTGTGGGTAAAGAACTCTTACCCCACCTAACCATTGGCAGCATTTTCCAGTGCTTGAAATCACACCAACATACTATTAGACTAATGCATAAAGCCAATTTTGTGCTCACAAATGCTCATAATAATGGTATCAATATTTCTGGATCCTTAATGCAACTGCATTAGTTTCCACTCTTTTTGACCAGCATGGAGTTTTGCCTCACTACTACATTCAACTATGAATTTTGAGGCATGAAAAAGAGAAAGTTTTGAACCTCAGATACGAATTTATTTGTATTCCTGGTTTCACACCCCTGGCTGAGAATGAATCTAAAGGCAAGAATTTACACTTAATCAATAAAGAAATAAAAAAAAAAAGAATTTACACAAGAAAAAAAATCACTTTGGTGGCCAGTATGTTAGGTACACATTAGTGGTTAATCAATGCTATTGTCTTCAGCTCCATTAATTTTTAATATACTAAAATTAAGGACTGAGTATTTCTCTATAATAAGTAATCAATGAAATTAAGATAATTTTCAAAATAGGGGTCAAATATAATGAAGAAGGAATAAAAACTATGCTTTTGACTTGAGTCTCAAGATTTACTGTGAAATGTGGGAAAATCATGAAATATTTTATTTACAGCAGACATGCTAAAAGCTTTGTTTATTTGCAAAACACAATGTGAAGACAATTTACCAATTTGACACCTAAGTATGGGTCAAATTCTGACCTCCCAAATAACATTAGTAGAGAATATAACAACTATTTGAGATAAATGTAAGCTTTTTGAAATAAGGGGTAATAGAGTAAAAGCGATATTAATTCCCCCCCCCATAGTAAAAGATTAACTACTTAAAGTATTTTGTCAAACATTAAACTTAGCTGCTTTAATTTTACCCTCTTGAGACTGAATATAAAACCCACCATATTGAAACCAGCTTTATTTGAGATACATAAATTAAGCATTTTACAAATTATCAGAATAATGTATTACCAAACACCAATGAGAAAAATACACTAGCAACAAGAAAATTAGCCACAAATAAAGCAGCACTGATTTTAAAACTAAATATATTATTCAAACCAAATTAATCTGCAATTGGTTCTTTCCTCTGCAAAGGCAGACATTTGTGAAATAATAAGAACCTTAGTTTTACAGATATTGAAGTTTAAAAAAAATCAGATTGAATTACATTGGTAACCTCCATTTTCATGATATTAACCTCAAAAACATATGTACAAATAGCTCATATTTTAGTCACACAAGTACAAAAATAATCTTTAAAAAATTAAACTTGGTTAGGTTCATATGCATGCATACAAGTCCCTTGGTGCATGCATATGAACCTAATCAATGGACACAGACAACAAGGGGGCAGGGCATAAATGGGGAGTGGGGGGTTATGGGGGAATAAGGACACATATGTAAAAAATAAAAATTAAAAAAAATTAATTAAAAAATTATAAAATAAAAATAAAATACTAAATCTAACCAATACTAGTGGTCACCATAGCCTTAAGAGAAATTGTTTCATGTGACAGAAATTTTTAAATGAAACTCTCTGTAGACTGAAAATTATTTTGGAAGGAAACAAAGAGAAGTTTCCTTCAAAAGTCATAAGGATTGTAATTGAAAGTCAAAATATTTGGCCTCTTGAACTGAAGTAAGTAATTTGTGTTTTTGCCTCCCTGACAAAGTTTATATAAAGCTACAAAAAGAAATTGACAGCCAGTTTGAAATGGAATTGCCAGGGCCTAGGGCAAAGAATATCCTTACATGATATTATTCTACAATGTCATTATAATTTTAGATATTTTACAACAGCATATTTTACAATTATCCCAAACAAACTTACAAACTAATTCTTTGAATGGTTGGCAGCAATTAAAAAAAAAAAAAAAAAAGGACACGAAAGGATTTAATTCCTTGCAGAAGGAATTAAGGCACTGGGAAGGCACTTGAGCATCCTATATTGGCCCCTCTTGCCCTTTGTGCCAAGAGGGACCCTATTCTCACAATCCAATTGCCCTCAGCTGTTACCTGAGCTTTCTGTTCATGCTGAGCTTGAAGCCTCGTGGGGCCTGGTACCATGGATCTGCCTCACAACCAATTGTGTGAGCTGGGCCCTCAATGGAGAAGAAACCCGAGTTCCCCGTGATATGTGATCAGCACTGGGAACCTGCCAGCAGGCCAGCGGTTCCCAAGGCAGGTGCTGGGTGTGGAGACCACGGGGGCATAGGCTACCAAGGAGACAGAACTGAACCTCACACCACCCTGCTTGGCCCCGGAGGATGGCTGGTTAGACAGAGACGGGTAAGATTCCCCAAGGAAGGAACAACCTAAGACAGGCACAGTCACAGAAGGGCCATCAGGAGAGAACTTGGGGGGGGCAACAGAAGTGGGGCACAGACCCTCACCCCCCCAACATTGCAGGGGCTTGAACCCTCACCCCTTCTGAAGGAGGTATCCTGCTCCCATGGCTGCTTCGTGCTTCCCACACCCAGCTCAGATCGGGACCCAGGCAACAGAAAGAGACTTGGCCCAGCTCACATAGAGATACAGGTGACAGGCAGAGACTTGGCCCAGCTCAGATCGGGACCCAGGTAACAGACAAGAGATTTGGCCGACAGCAGTTGCCCTATATCTAAATTCAGCCTAGCATCTAGAATGCTCAGGGCCCACTCAAGAATGCAAATAATCCTTCCCACTAATATTTACAGGGTAAACTAAGATTGTTGGTAGAGTATTAAATTTGACAGTAAAATAGTAATAGAGTTTTCAGATTAATTTAAATAGGCTAATTGAAATAAGTGAATATTCAAGTAAAGTTAATTGTACTGGACAAAAAGCTGTTCTTAAAGCAATAACTAAAATTTCTATTGGTAGTTCATCTCATGGTAAAATTCCTGAGTATGCAATGAACCTAAAGCAGTCATATGTGTGGGCAAAAAAAAAAAAAAAATTAACTTTAAAGTTATCAAGACTGCATTATAAAAATTTACAAAAACCTCCATTAAAAAAAAAAGGGGGGGGGGATAGTAGGGCAATATCATGTAAGGAAAATATCCTATAAGTAAATTACATCTAGAAAATTTTTACTTTACCAAATTAAGTTTCATTTGCAATGCTAACAGCAAGACGGCCATTAAAAACACACATGGTATCTAAATAAGACAAAGGAAAATTGTTTGAACAAAAATAAAAAGGATCCCAAATCAATTATATAGAAAAGATTCCTTTATTAACTTGTGTTCGAGAATACAATTGTATATTTTCAGAAAACAACCCCAAGACCAGATGGATTCCTGCAACAGAGAGGAATTGACAGGTGTGCTCCAACCACTAAGACAAGAGGAAAAAACAGTCCAGAGATGGAAGACGCTGACAACGCCTTGCCACGGGAGCAGTCAGCAGCTGTGCACCACTGCAGGTTACCTAGGTCCAAACCAGAGAGGGTCGGACCTGCATTGCCAACATGTGCCCACCATCCAGATATCATTGCTGACATGTACACATAAGGAACTGTTAGACATTGAAACGGGGACTCAGAACTGTTGGACATTGAAATTGGGACTCAATCGTTTTTTTTGTTTTATCTTGTTTTGTTATATGTTTATTTCTAGTCTGCAAAGGCAAAACTTTTTAAAGGAAAAAATGGTGGGAAAAAGATACAGAGGCAAAGAAGCATTGAACAGACTGTCAAACTACATTGGGAAGACAGGGGAGGTTGGGCGAGGGGGGCTGTAAGAGACCAACGGAAGGACTTGTACGCATACATATAAGCACAACCAATGGATACAAGACACTGGGGCGGGGGGGAGGGAGGGCAGGTGAAGGCATGTACTGGGGGGTAGGGGAGGTCGGGGGGAGATCAATGGGGGGGAAAAAAAGGAGACATATGTACTACTATTTGTAATACTTAAAACAATAAAAAAAGGTAAAAAAAATAATAAAATAAAATAAAATAATAAAAAAAAGAATATTTACAGCAAAAGTCTTACATAAGAAGATAAGCTGCTATTAATATAATCAAATACTTTGGAAAATTACTTACATGTGACAGTTACTATTTTTTTCGTTAAAGCAAGTCTTTTTGTGGGAAGGCTTTTGAAAACAAATTTAATTTCTTTAATAAACATGGGTTATTTAGATTTTTCTGTATTAATTTTGGTATGTTGTCTGTTTTCCAAAGAATTTGTCCACTTCATCATAGCTGTTGAATATAGTTGGCTTAAAGTTATTCATATAGAGTGATGGTATCTCTTTCATTTTCAATATTGGTAATTTGTGTTTTATCTCTTTTTTTTTATTTGTTTTTTGTTAAGTGTTTGAAAATTTTATTAAATCTTTTTAAATAATTATAAAAAAAAATTAAACTTGGTAAATATTTATAGAATCTTACCTAGGATTTAAAGGATGTAAAAACTCATATATATGTACATATAAGAAGTAACTTGTGGTTTGTAATTTCATATTATAGAGGTTTATTTATTTAATTAGTTCTTAAAAACATGTTTTATTGATTTAAGAGAGAAGAAGAGAGAAGGACATTGATTCGAGAGAGAAAAATCCATTGGCTGCCTCTTGCATGCCCCCATTGGGAATCAAGTCTGCAACCTAGTCACTTGCCTTGTCTATGAATTGAACAATCACATTTTGAGTACATGGGATGACATCCAACAAACTGAGACACATCCTCCAGGGCATATATAGAGGTTTATTTTTTTTACGTCTATTTAACTTTATGGTACAACTAAAGGATAACCAGCATTCAAAGAAACTATTAAGCCCCGGCAGGTTTTTCTCCGTGGTTGGAGCATTGGCCCTCAGACTAAAGGGTCAGGTTCTAGGACATGTACCTTGATTGCAGGCTCAATCTGGGGCCTCAGTAAGCATGTATGCTGGAGACAACCAATCAATGTGCCTCTCTCAGATTGATGCTTCTCTCTTTCTCCCCCTCCACTATCTTTCTAAAAAATAAAATAAAATCAATGGAAAAAAATATCCTCAAGTGAGGATTAAAAAAAGAAAGAAAGAAAGAAAAAATGAAACTGTTGCCCTAGGGGCTTAATCACAAGGAACAACAACAACCTGTAATTATTGGACTCGAGAGCCTAGGTCAGTGGTCGGCAAACTCATTAGTCAACAGAGTGGCAAATTGCTGCTCGCCAGCCGCATGTGGCTCGCGAGCCGCCATTTGCCGACCACTGCCCAAACTGGTTTTCCTCAGTAGATAGAGCATTGGCCTATAGACTGAAAGGTCCCAGGTTCAATTCCAGTCAAGCAATGTACCTGGGATGTGGACACATCCCCAGTAGGAGGTGTGCAGAAGGCAAGCTGATCGATGTTTCTAACTATCCATCCCTCTCCCTTCCTCTCTGTTAAAAATCAATTTTATTATATATTAACATATATAATAAAATATATTTAAAATATTAAATTTAAAAAAGAAAGAAACTTAAAAACATGGGAAAATTTTGGGCTTTACTTACAAGCTAAATATTAGCTGCCACATTTTCATTATTGCTGACAGAAGACACAAGTTTTCTGAGACAGGGACAAAGGATGTTATTTCTTGTGTCCCAGAAGCCAGAAGGATCATGATATTCATATTTATTCAAATGCAGATATTATACTTGCTGAAAGTTTGCATTAGAAGTGAGTCAGCCCCTGAATCCCAGGTCCTTTTATTAGTCATAGCAGCAGTTCATTGGAGATGATAAGGTTCTTGGTACACACACAATACATTTAGGGCTTACTGTGAGCCAAGCTCTCAATAAATGGTTTTCATCTATTATCTGACGAAATTTTAAAAACAAGATAAAAAATAAGAGCTATTGATATTTCCAGAGGAGATGATAGAGATGATAGAACTTAAGCAAATGGGGCTTACTTACCTTGAGCCCAGAGACAAGGAATCCTAGATCCCTGGTTCTAGAGTTCATAGTTGTAATCACGCTGCTAAAGTCCTTTTTCCATGATAAAGTTACTCCTAATCTGGGTACCCTGAGACACAATTGGTCAAATTTCTTCTGAAGAGCCCTAAAAATACAGATAATGATCTCTAATTAGGATTACATGAGGTTGAAAAATTTTGCTGTTTTATTTTATTACAATGAGAATTATGTGTAAAGATATATTATACATATTGCAATGAAAGAATATGTAATATTTCCAAGCTTTTTGTATCACAGTAGTTCTTGGACCAGCAACATCACCAGGCACGTTGTTAGCAAATTTCAGACACCACCACCACCAAGGAATCACAAACTCTGAAAATGTGTCCAGGCAAAGTGTTTTAACAAGCCCTCCTGGTGATTTTGATACGTGCTAAGAATGACTTCTGGGGAATATTTTAGTTGGCTTCCAAATCAAGGCAACAAAAAGCAGTTTGAAATGGGGAGGGGATATATTATGAAAACTGAAACAATCTATAAAGAGTGGTTGCTGTTAGCTCTCTTCCAACTAATTAAAAAATATTCTGATACCTACATGTTTTCCTTCACTGGAGATTTGAAGACTTGTCTCATTTTTTTTCCTAAAGAATTTAAAGAGCATGAAAGAACATTTCTACAAATGTGATGAAAAATGGTCTTTAAAGTGAAACAAGCAATTCTCATTTAGCCCACCCACAGTGAGGACCACCAGTCAACAAATCCTGCTAATAGTCACAGAGGTCCCAATTGACTTTTTTTTTTTACACATTTTTTTATTGTTTTAAGTATTACAAATAGTAGTACATATGTCTCCTTTTTTTTTCCCCCATTGACCTCCCCCCGACCTCCCATACCCCCCAGTACATGCCTTCACCTGCCCGCCCTCCCCCCCACCCAGTGTCTTGTATCCATTGGTTGTGCTTATATGCATGGGTACAAGTCCTTTGGTTGGTCTCTTACAGCCCCCCTCGCCCAACCTCCCCTGTCTTCCCAATGTAGTTTGACAGTCTGTTCAATGCTTCTTTGCCTCTGTATCTTTTTCACACCATTTCTTTCCTTTAAAAAGTTTTGCCTTTGCAGACTAGAAATAAACATATAATAACAAAACAAAACAAAACAAAAAAAAGTTTGAGTCCCAATTTCAATGTCCAATAGTTCTGAGTTCCCGTTTCAATGTCTAACAGTTTCTTATGTGTACATGTCAGCAATGATATCTGGATGGTGGGCACATGGTGGCAATGCAGGTCGGACCTGCATTGCCAATTGAAATTTTATGCTTCACTCTAAAATTTTGTACGAGCCAAACTATAAATTAAAGTTAAATAATAAAGACATTAATTTTCAGACATTCAAAGCCTCAAATACACTCTTTCTCAGAAAACTCCAGGAGGTTTTACTCCACTAAAACAAGGGAGTAGACCAAAGGAAGAGGAAGACCTGGGATCCATTGAGTAGACCTTCCAATAAGAGTAGAAAAAAATATATTTCATAAGTATATAGGTGCAGAAGACTTAGCAAGTAAATATTACTATTATTTCTCTAAGGGGGATGACTATAGCTGAAAATTCTCCAAGGAAGAAATGGGATTGATAGATTATCTAACATAATTTGAAAGTGACATTCAAAGAAATTTTATATTACTGTTGAATAATTGGACATCAAACTAGAAATGGGAGTGGGAGATGGCTCCAGACAGCAACCCTTCTTTTCACAGTCAGATGTTTTCTGGGCACTTTTCTCAGTTCTGGTGCTCTGGGATGGCCATCCCAGCTGGGTTTAGACCCCAGTGTTCTCAGTGGGAACTTCCCACAGCTGAAATATCCCTCTGGAACTTCAGCTGCTGTTTATGGATCCCAGACAGCTCTTTTTTGCCTCTGCACTTCCTACCAGTCTTTATGAGGTCTCCATTCTCCATCCTTGGTTTACAGGGTTCTCTCCAGCTAGTCTTCAGTTGATTATTCAGGATAATTTTTCTATATTTTAGTTGTAATTCCAATTTGGTCCTGGGAAAGTGTCAGTGTAGCTTCCACTTACACCTCCACCATTTTGGAACTTGATGTTTATCTGTTTTGAGTTTGATTATGATTTTATGTTTCCAGAGTGCTTTGATTTCACAAAGTGAACTTTATGAATCTTTCATTTATTGTTCCTAGATTTATATTCATAATTTGATTTATGTGTTTCTTGGTTAAAAGTCAATATATCTATATTCTTTTTGGGCTACCATTTTTTTAAATTCCTTTTAATTTTTATTTTTAATTCTTTATTGTGTTTTATTTTGCATTTCAGTTCTTTTTTTACATATTGGAAAATTTTATTTATATGCATTTCTTTTCTTTTTTAATTTTTTTATTTATTGTTTGAAGTATTACAAATAGTAGTACATATGTCTCCTTTTTTTTCCCCATTGACCTCCCCCTGGCCTTCCTTACCCCCCAGTACATGCCTTCACCTGCCCCCCTCCCCAGTGCCCTGTATCCATTGGTTATGCTTATATGCATGCGTACAAGTCCTTCGGTTGATCTCTTACAGCCTCCTGCCCCCAACTTCCCCTGCCTTCCCGCTGTAGTTTGACAGTCTGTTCAATGCTTCTTTGCCCCTGTATCTATTTTCCCCCCATTTATTTCCTTTAAAAAATCTTGCCTCTGCAGACTAGAAATAAACATATAATAACAAAAAATTTGAGTCCCAATTTCAATGTCCAACAGCTCTGAGTCCCCGTTTCAATGTCAAACAGTTCCTTATGTGTACCTGTCAGCAATGATATCTGGATGGTGGGCACATGGTGGCAATGCAGGTCTGACCCTCTCTGGCTTGGTCCTAGGCAACCTGCAGCGACGCACAGCTGCTGACTGCTAGCGTGGCAAGGTGTCGTCAGCGTCTTCCATCTCTGGACTGTTTCTCCTCTTGTCTTCTTGGTTGGAGAAGACTTGTTGAAAAATATTTGCCTTTTAAGCAAGTGGTGGTCTGGGGTATTGATCTAATTTTATTTTTTATTCTCCAAATAGGTTTTTTTCAGTTTCTCTAATTTCATTTACTTAAATGTTCATCATTTACTTAATAATTGGTCAAGTCTCTACCATTGGTTTAACATTTTTATCATAGACTAAATTTTATACTAATTTAGGTCTAATTCTAGGTTTTTCTTAGTCCATTGTAGCTTACTTTCTTGATCTCTATATCTCTTTAAATGCTGTAAGGCTGTCTTGAATATAAAAGCTGTGTAGTAGACTTTAAGCTTCATAAGATTATATTCCTTCTACTGTTGTTGCTTCCCCCCCGCCCACTTGTTAAATCTACTTTTGAGACTGTCTTAACATTATATACTGAAAGGTTATATTTTCTTGTCAGTCTTAGATTTAGACATTATTGTAAATGGACTTTACCTATTATATCTTCTAGGGGGTGTATTTAAGGTTTAGATGTGAAGGCAATTGATTATTACTTTTTAAAGCTGTAATGATAGCAACACCACATTTTCAAAAATAGTTGACATTTTATTTCACTATTTTGAAATCTTTAAAAAGTTCATCCTGTACTACCAGATATTTTTCCATAAAGAAATAATCAGGTACCTTGAAACATGTTGATCCTCTTGGTCTAGCCTTTAAACTTTGTTGGTGGGATCAAAGCTACATTTATTCTAGGGTTATATGGTTAAATTATTCCTTTTTCTCTATTTAGACATGACAATTCTAGTAGTTTAATCAATGTCCACTGGTTTATGAGGTTTTCCTCCTGGCTCTCAGGTACAGGCATTTTTCCTGCAAAGTGACCATGGCAACAGAGAGGGAAGAACTTATTCGTGAGCTCAACAACATGGATTACTGTACTTCTCAACAAGGCTGATTGGTTTAATGCACTGCTAAATGCCCATCCTATATACAGTGGAGACTAGCAATGCTGAAATAATTCAATTTTGCAGCGGGGAAACTGTTCTTGTAACTAATATCAGGTTGATTATATTGGGTCAGACACTGTTTCCTCTAGTCTTTTCAAAGTTTGATATTTTTCCTAGCCTTGATTATTTGTCATATGTATTCCTTTATTAGTACTCAACTGAATTTTTAAGTGGGACTCTCTACAAATCTCTAGGTAAAACTCTGGGTAACTCTCTTGTTTTTGCTATGCCTTACAAGTTCTTTGTTCATTGGATATCTTGGGCTCTCAGCTCTGTCTCCACAACTTAGGAAATCCAGAAAGCTCTAACTGCGTGTTGGCCATGATATTTCCTCTATGTTGTAGGATGGAGCAGTAGTAGAACTTTAGGTTTTCTGTCTCTCTAGAATGACCATTTTTCACTGCCTGATGCTTTGTGTGCTATTATTTCATATATTTTGTTTGTAAAAATAAAATTGCATAATTATTGATGGAATATTTTGCATAGATACAATTTATTATTTAATCTTGACACAAAAATTGTTATGCTCTGCCAATTTTGAAAGATTCACCTACATATCTCTTCCTCTGATTAATTTGTTACTAACCCTTTAATATTGTAATATTTAAATCCATGACCATATGGCAAAATTATTAACCCCTGTCCACAAATATATACTATACATCTATCTGGCTCTTTACATATTTATATTAAGTGACAACAAAATATATTGCTTTAAATTCTTACTGAGAGGATTCTCTTTACCATTATATTTAAGGACCATACCTGAAAGTGACTGTATTACTTTGACAATCTACTTCTGACTGGTACCAGAAGATTGGGCAAATCCATCTATGTCGGGCAAAATAATGGCCACCAAAGATATCCACATGCTAACATCTGGAACTTTGCAATATTTTATTATGTTATATGACAAGGGAGGCTTAAAGTGGAAGATAGAATTATGTTGGCTAATCAGCTGACCTTGAGGTGAATAAATTATCTTAGGTTGTTTAAGTTGGCTCAATGTAATAATAATAGTCCTTTTGAGAGAAAAAGTGAGGCCGTGAGGTCAGAGAGATTTGAAGACACTATGCTGTTCTTCTGGCTTTGAAGATGGAGCAAGGGGCTAGGAGCTAAGAAATCTAGGAGATCTCCAGCACCTGGAAAAGGCAAAGAAACCCATTATTCCCTAGTTCCTCCAGAAGTAATGCAGCCCTGCTGAACACCTTGATTTCTAGGCCAGTAATAACCATTTGGGACTTCTGAACTCCAGAGCTATAAGATAACAAATTTTAATTGCTTTATAGCACTAAGCAAATGGAAGCTAATATGCCATTTTTCCCCTATGCTAACTGATCATAACAAACATCCCATGAGATATAAGAATTAATTGAGGGAGAAATGGCAATGAAACATAAATGGTTATTGTAGAAATATGAAAAACTTGCTCATGAAATTTACTTGAGTTTTCATAACTATTCAGGTCTCATATCAAATATACAATTTCTTTAAGAATGAGCACTGTTATTTTCACTGAAAATTATGATTTTGTGGGTTATAAAGGATCCAGTTAATAAAATTCAAATCAAGGATCCTGGTTATTTGGTATCCCATGGTTAATAATTAGTTTCTACCAATGTCCAATAGCAAAACAAAAGTTTTTCTCTAGGAATTATATTTAATTGCAAAAGAAGGATGTATTTACCTCAGCACCTTGAGCTACTGTACTACAATTCTCTTGGTAGGACTTTTCAGAACTCCATACAATAAGCTACTTGCTATTTCAGCAGAGCAGAAGAAGGAAGCATAACATAAACCACCATAAAATATTTGGACTTTTTAAAGCCCAATATTTCTACTCAGCAACCTGGAATCTAGACAATAAATCTAGTTTTTCTCATCCTTGAGAAAGAGAAAACACTAAAATTAGGTGGTAGATTTGACGGGTAAAGGGGTCTTATAAGAAACTCCACTCCTATAAACCTATATATTATACTATATATTGAGGAAAAGATATCCCAGACAATTTACAAAGCTCATTATATACTTTTCATTAAATTTGTTTACCATAATAACCTTTTTACATGGTCACTAATACAATGAAATAGTAAAGAATAGGATATGATAAAACAGCAATAAAATTGTAGCTACATAGACAAGGAATGCTATTTGTTCATCTTTAAAAATATATAAGCAAATTTTAGTTCCTTTGTGCTTTTGAACCAGCATCTGCACAATAAAAAAATAAATACACATATCTTATGGCTTTCTAGACATTTTTTTCCAATTAGAAAACAAATTTGTTAGATATTTTATAAAATACAAAAACTTTATATTAGAAAAATAATCAAAGTGCTTCTTAGAGTAAACAACTAAGTGGAAAAGGAAGTAAAATTATATAAACTATTTAGATAACCTCCTAGGATACAGTGTAGAGATTATATAAGGATAAACAATTCTCAGATATAACCTGGTATATTTTTGAGAACTAGAGTAATGATAATTAACTACATATTATGAGTATAATTTTACAAATAAATTAGACCCTTGTTGTTTTACCCAAGTATTCTGTGTCTACATTGTATTTTCTAATTTTTAATGAATAACTTCAGAACAAGACTGCCCTTTCTTAAACATTTACCATGGCATGAAAAATTAATGGTCTAAATAAATTATAAATACTATTGATTATAAATTATTCAAAAGTTTTTGAATGTTGAATCTTTGTCATATTAAAAACTTTAAATTATTATTTGCAGATTTACAAATAACCAAACCAACAGTTCTCAAAGAAAAGCATTTATTTCACACAACAGCCATCTCTAATCTTGAAGCTATTTAGTTGACTTAGCACAAATTATAATAATTATTAGGTTCTTTAAAAGTTTAAACAAAGCACCATTTTTTTTTTTTAAATGCTGCAAATCTTCTGTAACGGAAAAGGGAAGATCAGTGACTTTAATTCAGAGAAAGACTTAGCAGAATGCAACACTTGAGAGAAGCACATTTTAAAAATATATATTTTTGTTGATTTCAGATAGAAAGGAAGAGGGAGAAAGATATAGAATTAACAATTATGAGAGAGAATCACTGATTGCCTGCCTCCTGCACTCCCCATGACCCAGGTATGTGCCCTGACCAGGAATCGAATTATGACCTTCTGGTTCACAAATCGACTCTGAACCACTGTTATGCCAGCCAGGCCAGAAGCACACTTTTTTAAGCAAGAAATTATGAATAGTCTATAATAGTTAAATATTTAATTAAATACATGGTAATAGTATGCAAAATACAGAAAAAAATAAAAATAGCAACTCTTTGGTTTACAGAGAAAATATAAAACAGTAAATTGATGATATTAAATATAAAACATAACCAAAAGTTATTAACTAAGACTTTGTTGTCTTTCCCACATAGGAGATTTTGGCAAAGATTAGTCTTGTACAGCCCACAGCAAGCTAGATATGAAAAGATTATATCTCAGACAAGTAAAGAAACTAGAGTTAAAGTTTCTTAAATTTAAGACATGCAGATGAGTCCACAATACTGGAGAGATACTTAATATCAAAAAAGACATCAACATAGCTTATAAACATGTGAAAATGTGCTCCATATTTATAATCATGGGAATGGAAAATATAACCAGGAGATACCACTTAATCCCAACTAATACACTAATTCAAAAGAATACAGGCACCTCTGCATTCATTGCAGGATTACTTACCATAACCAAGGTTAGTCCCTCAGTAGACAAATGGATAAAAAAGCTGTGGTAGATTTATACAGAGGGACTACTATTGTTCTATAAATTAATTAATTAATTAATATTACCCTTTGCAACAGCATGGGTGGATCTGGAGATTATTATGCAACATGAAATAAGTCAGTCGGAGAAAGACAGATACCATATGATCTTACTTTCAGATGGAATATAATGAACAAAATGAAGTAATGAACAAAACAGAGACAGGTGCATGGACACAGAATAGATTGACAGCTGCCAAAGGCGAGGGGTGCTTGAGAAAGAGAAAACTAGGAATTAGGTGGTAGATTTGAAAGGATGTAAAGGAGTTAAGCAATATACATATATATATATATATATCTATCTCACATAGACACCGACAACTGTATGGTGATAGCTGGAGAGAAAGGGGGTCAGGGGGCTAGGTAGAGGTGGGCAAAGAGTGGGGAAATGGGAACAGGGAGAGACTTTGCTTGTGGCAATGGGCACACCTTGCAGTGTACAGATGATGCTTTATTGAACTCTATACTTGGAAACCATATAGTTTTATGAACCAATGTCACCCTAATAAAAACAAAACAGTGTTGGAGAAGTTCTGGATCACATGGAATGCTCATATATGGCTAGAAGTGTAAATTTGTATGATCACTTTAGAAAATTTTGACACTGAACTTGGACATAGACACACACTACTCAGCAATTTCTTTCTTAGGAATATACTTGTATTAGTTTGCTAGATAGGGCTACCCAAAGCCAAGTATATATCAGAGGCTATGGTCTCAATAAATTATAAATACTATTAATTATAAAGTATTCAGACTAGGTTTAAATGACAGAACAATTTATTTTTTTTCTCACAGTTATGTAGTATAGAAATCCAATATTTCCAGTAGAGTTGATTTTTAGCAGTTTTTATATAGTTGATTTTTTTTTTCTGAAATCCAGGAGAAAGGATCACAGCTTGGTTTGTAGATGTCCGTCTTCTCCCTGAATCTTTACTTTGTCTCCCCTCTGTGTCTGCCTGTGTTCAAATTCTCTCTTTTTATAAAGATGCTGTTATATTGGCTTAGGACTCACCCATATGACCTCATTTTAACATAATTTTCTCTTTAAAAACTGTATCTTCAAATATGCATATTCTGAGGTTCTAGAGGGTAAAGCTTGTACACATGAATTTTGGGGAGGGGAGAAATAATTCAGCCCGTAACAATACCGAACAGAAATGCATATATATAGGGGATTTATTTGAATTGAAGTGAAAGTAATCTTTCAAAATTTGACTAAAAATAGGATAAGTTTTCCTACACTGAAGATAATAATACATTTCTTACTTTACTGTCATTGAAATATTGTTTTTTTCTAGAAATAAGGGTAAGTGCAAGATAATTTTTTGTTATTAATTTTGACAAACTGATTAAATATATAATAACATTTATTATTCACATATATATAAATAACATTTATTATTCACATATCCAAAATATAATTTATCCAAATGAGCATAACAAACAGAATGAATAAGTAAATTTTGATATTTTCACACTATAGACTATAGCAATGAGAACATGTGGATCAATTTGAGAAATAGAAAGAGGCAAATATCAAAGAGTACACACTGCATCATTTGATTTATGTCAAGTGCAGGAATAAGAAAAACTAATCTGTAATGTTAGAACTTGGGATAAGAATTACTTTTGGTGGGGGAGGGAGAGCTTATTAATGGAAGGAGCATAAGGGCACTTCTGAGTTGTTTGTAATATGTCCATGTTTTGTTGTTATTATCTGGGTATGTGTAGTTTGCAAAAATACATTAGGGAGTTCATTTAAGAATTCTATGCATTACTGAACATAATTTATATTATAAGATTTTTTAAAAAACAAACAAAATAAAACCACTGGCTGACTGAAACCACTATTGTTTTTAGTAACAGGACATACTATTTTGAAATATTTTAGGAGAAATTATGGTCATTCAACAAATATCCACAAACTGATCTTGATGAACAATTCTGTTTTCCAGCTCTCGCCTTTAACTAGATTTATGATCTTTAACACATATTTTTAATTCACTGGACCCCTGATATCTCCCCCTTAAATTAATGATTTTTATAGTTACTGCTTTTGAAGTTCTCAATCAACTTTAGAATTCTATATTCTTATTAATTTAAGGATTTAGTTGAATTGAAGTGAAAATAATCTTTCAACATTTGACTTAAAATAAGTTAAGTTTCCCTACACTGAAGATTATAATTCATTTCTTACTTTACTGTCATTGAAATATTGTTTTTTTTAGAAATAAGGTTAATTGCAGGATAATTCTTTTTTGTTATTAATTTTGACACACTTACTATATATACTTCCAGATGAAATTTACTTATGTAAAAATAATTGAGATGACAAAATTTTTCTAATTATCATAAGTAAAGAATGTTCACTTACTAATAATATTAAAATTCAGCAAATAATTTTCTAATGTATATTTTTATGTGATAAGAAATCTTGAAACTATTAGTAAAATACATGAAAGAAAGACAAATATTAATTAAACATATTCAGAACCATCCCTAAGGCCAAGTAAAAAGAAAAGCATGCTGTGAGTTGTCAAGAATTATTAGAGCAACTGAAAGAGGACTAGTGGTGATTTGAAGTCAATGATTGACACTGGTAAATCAACTAAAAATAAATGGTTGGTTTGAAGGGGCAGAGAATCAGAATATTTACAATCAAAATCCCAAGGAAAGTAAAACATAAACTATGCCAGTGTGCAGGCAAATATGAGAGTTCTCATGTGTACATATTGAGTGATTTCTGTAACTAACAAGAAATAGGAAATTATGACTCATGGGTTGACTCATATCAAAAGTCAAAATCAAGTGGCTTTATTGATCATTTTGCTTTGTGCCCATGCAGTAATATTTTACACAGAGACCTGCTGTAAAAATAATACCTATGTCAGAAAACAAGAAAAAGTAATAGAAGAACGATGAACTGAAGTCATCCTTAAGCAGTTGTTGCCTGATATTGCTACACTTTCTTTCCAGAAATATTCATAGAATAAAATTTATGTTGGAACCATCAGATTATTGTGTTTGAAGACAAGTGGAGGAGAGAATGTGAAATATATTGAATAGCTTTCTTGTTCTAAATGCAAGGAGACGTTAGTATTTTATACTTCCTTTGAGTGGTCATGCAGTAACCTTTTCAAACTTTATGACAAACAACCTCACAGTTGGGCAATAATGTTGCCATGTGAAAAATGCCAAAACACTTAAAACTCAAAACCTATTTCTCATATTTTAAATCCTGATTTTTTTCTTGCCTTTTAGCTTTAGTTTACATTTTTCATGTTCAGGCAGTTTAAAAAAAAAAAGGAGGAAATATAAGTATAAGTACTTATAATGGTTTAAACAATGATATACAATATTAAGACATTTGAGATGAGGAGAAGGATTTACAGTCTGACAGATGTGCATATTTTAAAAATCTTTCTTTAATTTTATTCTTGAAGCACACCATTTGTCCTTGGAAAGATCATTTAAACTTTCTCTTTTTTTAATTTATCTTTATTGTTGAAAGTATTACAGATATCCCCTTTGTTTTTCACACTGACCCCTTCCACCCTGTACCATCCCCTCCCTGGCCTTCACCATACTATTGTCTGTGTCCATGGGGTTTGTATATATGCATATAAGTTCTCCAGTTAATCACTCCCCACCCCCACCTTTCCTCTGAAATCTGTCAATCTGTTCCACGCTTCTATGTTTCTTACATAATTTTATCACCATGCATTAGCTAAATGGTACTAATAACCATCATAGAAATTATAGAAAGAATAAATATTAAATGGTATAAAAGTTAGTGGAAAAATGTTTTGTCTGAATAACAGTCATAATACTAAGGAACTGTTTTAATGAATTCAACTCAGACTAAAATTAATATTTTACATTCACTTGTGACATATTAAGACAGTAAACCTATTCAATGTTTCTTTTAAAGATCCATAAATGAATACATATCTTTTGTTAGAGATTATTATTTTCTCTTATGATTTGTAGCCAAGGTTATTAATAATAGCTTTTACTATATAATGATGGAAAAAGTCAGTCATACTCCATTCATTATTCCAGTGATCCATGTGCAGATTCCATTGTGCTAAAGAGGCTGTACAGGAGCCAAATGTCCACTGGCCCATGCCCTTAGTCTGTTATAATGCTGACATGAGTGGTAGTCTACAGCAGTGATTAACTATTTAATGCTGCAAGATATTACATTACCTTTGGTTCAAAAGCAATTGATCAGAATTTGGAAAGGCATGAAAACAGTTTTAAGAGACAATTAAAATGAATATTTTTACCTATATATGAGTTCATGTGTCCCTTCATTTATTGTTAACAAATATTTGCTAAGCCCTTTATAAGTGCCCAGCCCCCTATTTTTCTGGTGTTTAGAGTCACTAGCAAATATATTAGACAAATATTCTTCTATTTCGGTTTTACATCCTAAAAAGAAGACATAAATAAATAAAATAAAATTATATACTATATTGACTGTTGATAGACATTATGTTTTTTAAAAACGTAGAAAAAATAAAGGCAACAGGGAGCACAAAGTGTTCCACAGAAGAGGGAAAAGTTGCAATTTTAAACAAGGTAGTTGCGGCAGTCTCAGTGGCAATGTATCTTTGAGCAGACAAAGATACAAAGGAGGAGGCAAAGGAGTTACCAATGCAGATACCTGAGTAGGAAAGGTTCTACAAGAATTACCTGCCAATACAAAAGCCTTAAAATGTAAGCATGCCTGTTGTGTTCAAGGTAAATCAGCCAGTGCAGCTGAGGAGAGGGACAGAAGGCACAGATGAGGTGTTTGGGGGCTTGTCTATAAGAACCTAGTAAAGTATTGTGATAGTTATTTTTATGTGTCAATTTGACTGGGTGTTGTGGTATCCAGATATTTGGTTAACATTATTTCCAGATGAGATTAGTATTTGAATCAGTAGTGAGTAAAGCAGATTGCCCTCCCCAACATGAGTGGGCCTCATCTCAACTGATGAGGATCTGAATAGAAAGAAGGAAAAGGAAGGGAGAATTCCTTCTCTCTGCCTTATTATTTGAGTGAGGACAACAGTCTTCTGCCCTCAGCCTGGAACCTAAATCATTGGTTCTCTTGTTTGCACACCTCCAAACATGGACTAGAACTTTACCATCAGCATTCCTGGGTCACCAGCTTATAGATGGCAGGTTATAGGATGTTTCAGCCTCCATAATCACAAGAACCAATTTCTTATAATAAGATAAATATATCTTTGTAATATATAATAAATATAACAAACTACACACACACACACACACACACACACACACACACACACACACACAGGTTCTATTTCTCTGAAGAATTCAAATACAAGCATTGCAAGGACTTGAACTTTTATTCTCAGAAAAATGGGAAAGTACTGTGGAGTTTTGAGCCATCATAAATCTTTGACTGGTTATTTTTGGAGAAAATTTATAGAAAAGCAATGTAATGATTGATACTAGATATGCCAGTAGCTTGGTATAAGGAGATACTAACAAAAATGATGAGAATTGGTTGGTTTCTTGACATATCACAGATCAAAGAACTTCCTTGTGAAATGGATATGAGCTGGGAAGAAAGGCAATAGTCAAGAATTACACCAAGTTTTTGACCTCAGTAATTACAAGGATGCAATCACCATTACCTCAGATAGAGAAGACGATGGTTGGAGCAAAACCACACTAGCTAGCATCTTTCAAATTTCCATGAGTTTTTCAGAGTAATATAATTCAGATGAAGAAAAGGGACCCTGAACTATCACTAGACTTCCAAATAAGGTCATACTACAAAGGCATTTACCCTTAATTTATTTCTACACCAAAAAATTTTATTGCAAAGAAAATAAAGAGAAAAAACTAAAGGAAGATAAGGACATAGATACCATTTTAGTTTTCAGAATAAGCAGAAAATAACATAGTTACAATTCTATCACAACAAGCAAAAAAGCAAATTTATTTTGGAACAGTAGTTTTCATATTGCTTTGTAGAACCCCAGGTTTCTCACAGATCAGGGTGTACCAGTGAGGACATCAGGCAGGATATAACTTCACTTTTACTGTTGTTGTTTTTTCAAAATGTATTAGCATTCTATAATTGAATGTATATAGTAAAAAAGAGTATTGCTATATTTTTTGAACTCTGAAAACCACTGTTATAGAGGAAGACCTCTGATTTTATTCCTCCATTAAAAATGTGAACTTATTTACTTTCTCTGATATTATCATAGATTTTAAATTCAAAGCAAAGTGGGTATAAAGGGTTGGTAAGAAAAAATGCCTGCATAGATATGAAATATTCTTGATACTATATTTGACTACTTTTGTTATGATGAAAGATGTCCAAAACCCAGCAAGAACTATTTCTCTGTTCTTATAGTTATAACTATATAACTATTGTTGCTGTCAAAATAGCCAACATATAAAATACAACTCTTGACACAATAGTTATACTTAGAAATAACAGTGTGTCAATATTGTGAAATGTGATTGCCATTGTATTGTTTTTAACTTGTGTATAAAATATTTGAATTTGAAACTTTTCAACTAAAAGCTTTGAATGTTTTTTTTTAATTATATGTGGTATTTGCTTCTTAGGAAACAACTATTATTACAGAAGATGTAAATAGATGCATAAAGTCCAATTGCTTCACAGACATGAATTTTTCATTTCTACAATAAATGAGATAAATTTTATTTTTTAAAGGAAATCCCTCAAGGAAACAATGCTAACATTGATTAAGAGTATCATAAAATAAAATATAAGTAAAATTATAACTAATTATTACAGTTTCAAATTACCTAAAGCTCATATTATTCACATGGTTTCTTTGGAGGAAACAAAAGTAAAGAAGCAGCCACAATAAAACAGCTCCATTAAATGCTATTTGTCTTTGTATATCCTATTCTGGTGACTTTAGATTACTTCACTCAAATGAAATACTAAGTAATCACAATTCAATTAATAAAAGTGGCTGTTGACTTGGAAGTGAGGCAAAAAAAAAAAAAATTGTTTCAGTCCAACTAAGATTTAAATCAGCTAAAAGAGCATTATTCTCTTTGGAGTGCATTTCTGTAGCCTCAATACACATCTATACTAATAAAGAGCTAATATGCTAATGGTCAGGACACTGTAATGGCTAACGACCAGGTCATTAGCATATTAGCTGGGGCTTTGCTCTGGAGATGGGGTGGAAGTGGGGAGGCAACTGGGGAGTGCAGGGGTGAGAGCCCATAGCGCCCCCCTCACCAGTCTTTCGCCACCCACCACTCGCACTCTGAGTGCCCCGCAGCCCACTTGCCAAGGGAAGGAACATAGTGGGGCAGGCGGGAGGCTTCCATTCTCTCCTCTGGTGCCATGATGGGATGGAGCCGCTGTGTCGCTCCAGAGATGGGCAGAAGCAGGGAGGCGCCCAGAGAAGGCAGGACAAGCCCTAAGCGACTTGAGGGACTGAGGGTGGGGCTTGAAGCAGCCAGAGAAGGACAGAGGGTTTGGGGGCTGGGCCAGGCACACTGGAGCTCTGTGTGGACAGGTTTGGGTGTCAAGGCAGGACTGCAGGTGGGTGGGCGGTGCTGCGTGAATTCACGTGCCGGGCTCCTAGTTTTTTTATATTAGAAAAATCCTCTAATAAAAACAAAATGAATATACCATATTGTGTTAACAGTTGTATTTTATATGTTGGCTATTTTGACAGCAACAATAGTTATCTGCATAGTTCTTTGTACTTTAATGAAAATTTGTCTTCTGAAAATCCTCATGGTTCCAATATTTATCAGATACAAATCTGAACTTATTTAAATTTTATTCACATCATAAATTACAATTTCACATATCAGCAACATGTTTAAGGTAACTCTTTAGGGAATAACTTATTTAATAATTAAGAACAAAAGTTTTTGCAATTATCTACACTAATAAAAGAGAAAGATGTAAATTGACTGTACCTTTGTGACACCCACCACCCAATCAGGAGTGAGTATGCAAATTAACCCAACAAAGATGTTGGGTTAATTTGCGTATGCAAATGCTGAGTGGCCGGGGGTGGGGTGGGAAGCTTGCATCGTCACCATAGCAACAACGCAGGTGTTCTGCACCACCCCAGCAGCTCTGGGCCTCAGGGCAGTGTGGAAAGGCAGAAAGGTGACTCCGGGCCTAGCCAAGGCAGAAAGGCAGCTCCGGCCTGAGCGAAGGTTGTGCTGGCAGCCAGGGGAAGGAAGGCCCATTCTTGTATGAATCTTTGTGCATTGGGCCTCTAGTTTTCCATAAGCACATTGTACAAGTTATTAAATAAAAGAGAACTGATCTCCTGTTCATTGTAATTTCATATTATGAATTATAACCATGTTGTTTTTTCAAGAAATATTCATATCATTTGACATGCTAAGTTATAGTCATGGGCCACTTAACAAAAAGATTTCATTGTGGGAACATCATAGAGTGCATTTACATAAACCTATATGGTACAGTCTACTACATGCCTAGGCTATATGGTATGACCTATTACTCCTATACAACAAGCTTATTCAGCATGTTGTTGTATAAAACCACACAAGATTAGATCAAGCATAAGAGAAAATTATGCATTCATACAACATCAGATGTATGAGGTTGCTGCCAGGACGTACTATTTATGGAAAACTTTTTTTATAAGTAAAAAGAGGATACTAAAATAATGATAAAAAGTAAACCATAGAAAATAATAAACCAGTAACAAAGTCATTGTTGTCATCAAGCACAACTGTCAGAACAGTAGGTTTGTTTACACTAGCATCACCACAAACACATGAGTAATTTGTTGCACAGCAAACAGGCATTACAATTGCGACAACCGACATCACCAGGCAATAGGAATTTTTCTGCTCCATTGTAAACAGGCAGGAGCACTGTTGTGTATGTGGTTAGTTGTTGACTGAAACATCATTATGTTGTGCATGAATGTATTATGATTATTTCACCAGTGATAATGCTTTGATTTTTTTTTATTTTACTGTAGCATTTTAAACTTTATAAAATGGATTTCAACAGTATAATCCATATATATATATATATATATATATATATATATATGTGTGTGTGTGTGTGTATATATATATACACACACACACCCCCAACGACTGTTACAGCAGAATAACCAGGACGACCAGAATGCACTACGGCAGCCAACCAGCCTGATCAGGGTAGGGCCAGCTGGCCAACAGCTATGTCTGGCATAAATTTGGGGTCCGGAGACCTTGGAGTTGCTTGGTCTTGGTCTCCAACAGCTGCACGGGAAAACCTTTCCCAAGATCAGGGCACCGGAGTCGGGGATGTGGTGGGGAGGCTTTCCTGGTGGCCGCAGCAGTACCCGGGTCATGCACAGCTCCTGGGCATCTGGCCCTGGTTGGAACAGTGGCAGGGACAGCGGCACAAACAAGCCAGGGTGTGCAAGGCCTGACCTGAGCTCTTACTCCACCTGCTGGGCCCAGCAGCACCAGCAGGTGGGCCATGATATGCAATGAGGCACTAGGGCACAGACCAGAGGGAAAGCAAGCCAGGAAGGCAAGGCCCTGTGCCAGACAGAGCCCCGAGTGGTGTGGGCAGGGCTGGAGCTGGAAACCCTGGTGGAGTGGGTGGGGCAGCAGCCCCGTGCCTTTTGGTCCTTGGCCTTGGAATTCAGAGGTCAGCCCTACTTCAAGAGAGAGGACATAGCAGAAAGTGGCAAAGCCACAGGAGGGATGGGAAATGTTGTGGCCATCTTTGGGAAACACAGCTGCCATGGTCTTCAGTATGAATGATAATCTTTGGTCTGTGTTCCCTGAAGCTCAATTGAAGGGAGCCTTCTGCAGCACCTGACCCACTTCTTAGACCTGACCCTGTGCAGCACTGTTTTCATTGAAAGTAGAGGATCCAAACTGTTTTTAGATCTTTGCTTTTTTAGGCAGGAAAGAACTTAGCACAGGGAATTGGTGCTTGGGAAAACATAGGAAAGCTGGAGGAGTGGGTATTAGGCTTAGCCCCTAGGAAAGACACTCTGCCTAGCAGGAGAAGCTGCCCCTCAGCCACAGCTGAATTCTAGAACACTCTGGCACAGCTGTGACCTGGGGATCAAAAAATTGCTGCCCCCACAAGTGCCCTCCAGCTCCCACAAAACAGGTCAGGGACACTGCCTCTGCCACAACTGCCTGTGCACAGCCTGGATTCTGCTGCAGAAAACCTCCACATCTCTGCAAACATGATCACCAGCAGCAAACAGCTCAAACTGTGGGAAGAAGCCTCTGCCCACTTCTGCCTTAAAAATATTGTGCAAGCACATCCAATTGGCAGAAACGAATTCATATCCAGAAACCTCACTGCAAAGGAATGTGGGCAATTTCAGACTTTTGTCTAGGAGTGAGATCTTGCCAATACACCTAATGTGCCTGGTATTTATAAAAATGGGGCTGGCTTGGGGAGCTCAGTGGTTGAGCATTGATATATGAATCAGGAGGTCATGATATGATTCCTGATCAGTTTTCTGGCTTGATCCTCAGTAGGGGTGAGCAGGTGGCAGCTAATTAACGATTCTCATCATTGATGTTTCTATGTATCTCTCCCTCTCCCTTCCTCTGAAATTAATATTTTTAAATGGGGTCATGCTGTATATATGTGTTATAACACTTTTTTCACTTCATAGATCACTAATGTCTTTCTTGTTAAAACCATACTTATAGAACATTATTTATTTACTAGACACCCAGTGCATGAAATTCATGCACGGGTGGTTGGTGGGGAGGTGTGTGTCCCTCAGCCCAGCCTGCACCCTCTCCAATCTGGGACCCCTTGAGGGATGTCCAACTGTTCATTTAGGCCTGATCCCAACCAGGATTGGGCCTAAACGGGCACTCAGACATCCCTCTCACAATCCAGGACTGCTGGCTCCCAACTGCTTGCCTGCCAGCCTGATTGACACCTTACTGCTCCCCTGCCAGCCTGATTGCCCCCAACTGCCCACCCCTGCCAGATTGGTTACCTCTAACTGCCCTCCCCTTCTGGTCTGATAACCCACAACTGCCCTCCTCTGCCAGCCTGGTCCCCTGCAACTGCCCTTCTCTGAAGGCCTGGGTTCCCCCCAGCTATCATCTCCTACAGGCCTGGTCCCCTCCAACTGCCCTCCCTTGCAGGCCTAGTCTCCCCCAACTGCCCTCTGCTGGCCCAGTCACCCCTAACTGCCCTCCCATGCTGGCTTGATTGCCCACAATTGCCCTCTCCTGCTGGCCATCTTGTGGTGGCCATCTTGTGTCCACATGGGGGCAGCCATCTTTGACCACACGGAGGTGGCCATCTTGTGTGGTGGAGTGTTGGTCAATTTGCATATTACTATTCTATTATATAGGATCATTCATTTTAATTGACCTCAGAGAGAAGAAGAGAGAGAGAGAGACAAAAATTGTCCCGTTGTTTCCTGCACTCACTGGGCTGGGTATTGAATTTGTAACCTGGGCATGTGCCCTGACTGGCAATTGATCCACAACTTTCTGGTGTATGGGACAATGCTATGCTAGTACCCTGACCCTAAATTCCAGCCTCCAAGACTGCGAGAAAAATACATTTCTGTAGTTTAAGCCACACAAATTTATGATATGTTGTTATGGCTGTCTGAGCTGACTAATCCTATATAATAAAAGCTCAGTGACCGAATGGCAGAATGACTGGAATGACCGGAACAACCATGGCCCCTCACCCAGGCCAGCCCCACTCTTGATTAGCCCCCATCAGGGCAGGCTGACTGGACCCCACCAGTGCACAAATTCATTCACCAGGCTTCTAGTTACATATAAAATATTTACCTAAGGTAAAATATTGCATCAAATATTATTAACATCCATATGTACTCAATAATCTTTTCATGTGAGTTGAAATAACAAGAATAATTAAGAGTTTGAAGATGGAATAGTTAAATTCACCATTAAATATTAGCAGCTACTGTTGATTAAATAGCAATGAGAAATTAAATGATCTCTGTTTGGAGGTGGTATTGAACAAAGAACTGAGTCAAGTGATAAATTAGATGGACTAAAATATATGGATTAGCTAAAGGCAGGCATATTCAAGGACCTTGTCACTTCATATGACTGAGTCTGGACAAACATATGGCCAGATGATCTTGTGTTTTACGATTGTATTGAAAAGTTTGGGCTTTATTTCAATGTTTGACAAAAATTTATGAAATTATTTTAAGAAAGGTTATGACATTAATATTTTTATTTTAAAATGGTCTTGTAATACACAGCATGGTGACTATAATTAACAATACTATACTATGATTTGAAAAGTGCTGAGAGTACATCTTAAAACTTATTACAGGAATAAAAACACTGCAACTATGTGAAGTGATGGATGTTAACTAAACTTATTTTGGTAATCATTTTGTGATGTATACACATATCAAATCATTATATTGTAAACTAATACTATGTTATATGTAAATTGTATCTCAATAAAAATGGAAAAAAATGGTCATTTGGTGTTTGTAAAGATGACATAAGAATTTAGGGAAAACTGAGGTTAGCAAAGAAATTGGATACTATTTCATGTGGTCATAATGAGATATTGCTATAAATAATATATATGTATATTAATCACTGTTGATGTAGGCATATTTTCTAAAGCATATATGATCTAAAATGCAAATATGTGACAAAACACAAATGTGATATATTCTTTTTTTGGTATGTACATTTATATATGCATTAAACATTAAATGAACAGGTATAAATAGGGGGCTTCTAGTCACAACTGTATGATACTAAACACAGTAGTTGAATCCTCCCACAACCACATCAAAAGTACAACTAAATTACAGAATAACCAACATTCAGAACCACCTGAAATCTAGCTGAATGGAAGTCCTACTATTAGGGATTTAAACAAGAAGCCATATCAAGACCTGTAGGTGGTGGGTAGATGCAGAATTGGCTTGTCCCACATTCATATGTAGTGGTTTAAAATCAGAAGAGGTATCTGAGCTGAAGACATTCCCCTGAGGAGCGAGGGGTCCCAACCCCACACCAGACATCCAGTCTGGAGTTCCAGTGCCAGAAAGCAAAGTCCCCGTAACTCTGGCAGTAAAATGCAGTGGGGAGTGTTGCTGGATGAGACAGAAGGCTGCTGGAATTCCAGACAGTTCCTCTTACAAGGCCAGTGCATGGACTTACTTGAAGTCACTCCTTCTGAGCTCCAGTGCTGGGGCAGCAGCTTGAAAGGAACCAGGGACATACAGGGAAGAAATGAATTGTCTGGCATGGGGGGCAGGGGGGATGGGAGGCAATGTTATTCCAGACTAAAGTTCTGGCAGAGTCCATTGTTCCTTTCCTGAGGCACCCTACCCCACAGAGCAGACAGGCAAATGCCATATCTGAGACTCCATCAAGCTGGCTCACAGTTTGCCCAGCCCTGCTGATTCTGTAAGGCCCCACAACACCCAACTTGCAGGCCCATCCAAGCCATTTCTAGTGGCTTTTTCATACAACTGGCTTCTGCCTTATGCTTCAGACTTTCCTAAAATCTCTCAAATAAGCAGCACCTGGCTTCTGCCTACCCCATATATAAGTGTCACAGGCCTGGCACCAGTGGTAGCCCACCTTGGTTCATACTATGGTCTCTGCTAGACACCTCTAAAACCAAAACAAGTAGCAGCCATCAGTAGATCACTCTGTAGCATACTGGGGAGCCCCAGGCAGGGCACAGCTGGTAGCTGACTTTGCACCTCTTGAAAGACCCCAGAGCCAGCGTACCCAGTGGACAGCTTCAGACCACACAAGATCACAGCTCTAACCCTTCTCATGGGGCAGACTGGGTGAGTACCAAAGCCCCATTGAAGCATTTTGTGCTTCATAGGGTGAACTAACACAGCAGCTTCCTAGCTATAGTTGCAGCCAGTCCTCACAGCCAATTGGCCTGAGCATTATTCTTTTCCAGTGACACCAGTAGCAATCAAGGCTTGACTACAATGGGACATTGCACATAGCCCACACAGGAGTGCACCTGTAGCACCCAGCTCTGGTGACTAGAGAGGCTGCATCACTGGGCCTTATAGGAAACCTACTACACAAGGCCACTCTGCCAATTCCAGAAGACATAGCAACTCTACCTAATACATAGAAACAAACAACCAAAATGCAGAGATAAGGAAACAGGTCCTAAATGAATGAAAAATAGATTCTCCAGAAAAATAACTAAATTAATTTGAGGCAAGAAAACTACCTGCTAGAGTTCAAAACAATGTTAATAGGGGTAATCAAGGAACTTAGTGAGAAAATCAAGGAATTTGGTGAGAAGTTAAACAACATTAAATAGGACATAGAGACCATAAAAAAGAACCAGTGAAATGAAGGATATACTAAGTGAAATGAACAATAATTTATAGAGAATCAACAGTGGAACAGATGACACTAAGAATCAAATCAATGATTTGGAATATAAGGAAGCAAAAAACACCTAATCAAAAGAATAAAAAGAAAAGAAATATGAAGCCTCTGGGAGAGCTTCAAGACTATCAACATTTTTATTGTGTGGATGCCAAAAGAAGAAAGAGAGCAAGAAACTGAAAAACTATTTGAAATAAATGACAGAAAACCTTTCTAACCTGATGAAGGAAATAGACATACAAGCCCAGCAAGCACAGAGAGTCTCAAATAAGATTAACTCAAAGAAGCCTACACCAAAACATGGCATAATTAAAATGCAATAGGTTAAAGATGAAGAGAGAATCATAAAAGCAGCAAGGTAGTTCCCATAAGTCTGTCAACTGATTTCTCAAAATAAACTTGCATTCCACAAGGAAGAGGCAAGAAATATCATTGTGATGAAAAGCAAAGACCTAACCAAGATTATTCTACCCAGCAAAGCTATTATTTTAAATTGAAGAACGGATAAAGAGCTTCCCAGACAAGGAAAAGCTAAAGGAATATCTCACCATCAAACCAGTATTACCTGAGATGTTAAAGGATTTTCTTTAAAAAGGAGAAGAAAAAACAAAAAGATTTAAAAAAATGTGAACAATAAAATGGCAACAGCCCAGCTGGCATAGCTCAGTGGTTCAGTGTTGACCTATGAACCTAGAGGTCACAGTTTGATTCCTGATCAGGGCACATGCCTGGATTGTGGGCTTGATCCCCAGTATGGGGCATGTGGGAGGCAGCCAATCAATGATGCTCTCTCATCATTGATGTTTCTCTCTCTCTCTCCCTCTCCCTTCCTCTCTGAAATCAATAAAAATATATTAAAAAATAAAATAGAACAAAATGGCAATAGTAAGATGGAAGGGGAGTTGGGAGATGGGTGAAAAAGGTGAAGGGATATAGAAATACAAATTGATAATTACAGAACAGTCATGGGGATGTGAAGTATGGAAGAGATTAACCAAAGAACACATATGAAAATACATGTGCATAGCCCATGTACACAGACAACAACGTGATGAAATTTAGATCGTGGGGCGGGGAGAGAGGCTAGATGGAGGTAGGCAAAGAGGAGGAAATGGAGGACATATGTCATAGTGTCAACACTTTAAAAAAAATAAAGTAAGCTAAAAGAACTTATTTTTAAAGATGTAAATATGGAAGAAAAGTAATTAAATCTTAATTTCTTAGAGTCTTCTGATACTTGCCTTCGAGTAACTTACCTTATTCAAACTTGAGTGCATAACCTGTAAATTATTACCATATACTTTATTCATTCTTTCCTCAGAGATTCCGGTAGACTCACAAATGACAGGAAGTGGAAAGTTTTGGTGATAATTAGAAATAGATGTAATTGAGCATTGGGACTATAGATTAGAGGTAAGGTAAATAATGGGGTATAAGAGCTTGATTTTGCAATTAACTCTTAGCACAACTAACTTATAGATCAGGACAACTGAGTCAAAATATTTTTTGGATGAGCCTCAAAAATATGCTACTAAAGTGGGAATAGGGCTCACATCTGTGTCTGAATATATTGCTTTCTTAGTTTGTACTGAGAATTTTCCTGAATGGAATTAAAAGTGCAGCATTTTGTATCTGGAAAGAGGAGTAGAAAAATAATCATTCATAGTTGATGTTTTCTCCTTAGTGATGTTGGGCTAGAGAAATTATTAGGTGATTCAATATTTTATCTACAATAAGTGTGCAAGCACCCACATGTTCATAGTAGGAAACCAAAGAAATCATGCATTCTTTGGAGTTAAACAAAAATATATTGTGCTTCCATTTTGGTGCAGTTAAGAGTGAGCAAGTTTAATTTTCTAGGCTTCATCTGTAAATTGGTGTGAAAATAAATTTCTTATAGTATTATTGTGTGAATGAAATAACACAAATCTATGCAAAGTACCTGGCAAGTAATAGGCAATTAATAAGCACACAGTATTTAGCAAGGATTAAACATTCAATATATGTTAATTTTCTTCTTCTGCAGGATTTAGAAAAGAATAGTTTAGTCTTCTAGGAAGAATGAGAAATAAAATCTTTGATACTGAAAAGATCCAAGAATTAAAATTTCAAAATAAAAAGGGACAAGATCTTTAAGGGAATATCCTGGGTGATTAGTGAAATGTTTAGAAAACTGGGTAGCCTGGAAAACATGTTGATTCTATACATGAGTAAGTCTTTTTCTATATATCACGTGTGATGCCAAACAAATGTTGCCACAATAAATATAAAGGAAATTTTAAAAATTTTATTAAAAATATGATAGAAAGAATGATAAACATTTGCAAGACTGACAGAAAAACTAAGGAACTAATTATGTTTTGTGGAGAGATACATGAATTTACATTTCTGAATAGAAACTTTTCTCCCATCAACATAGAACTGACAATTGGACAATTGGGGATGAGAAGGAGAGGGACTCTAAGAACTTCTACAAAAGCATCCTCAGTTATGGGAATAGGTTTGGATGAGGCAAAGGACACAGAGAAGCAGCACTTTGGATCCTGGATGACAGACAAAAGCAACAGTAGGTTACTGGTACCCAAGGAGAGTGACTACACCTCCAGCATACATAAAATTGAGAAATGGAAGTTTCAATATTTGAAAGCCCAGTGTTTTATGTGGAACAAGGCTTCAGACCCATGAGATATTCATTGACATTTCTATGATTCACTTGCTTTTTCAAAGGAGTGACACTGGATAATGAATTCCCAGTGATGCTTAGAGATAAACTGATGACTAAAATACCTTAATACTTACCAGCCTAAATAGACAAAAGTTCCTTTCTTGTTTTCCTGAAAGCATCATGAACTTGGGGAGAGATCACCTTGATTAGAATATTGGCAATCACATTACTTAACACTTTTGTTTCTTACTTACTGTTTCTATAAAATAGAAGTAATAAGACAGTTACATTTTAAATAAATTATTATGTGTGAGGCACATATTAATGCTCTTTAAACTTAGTTGTTATTATCTTTATTATGATTATAATCATTGTTTATTATAATTATAATTCAATTGAGAAGAGTTTTTCATTTTAAATGATAACTCTGATCTTTGACTTTACATATTGTTTATTATCAGTAATTTCTAGTCAGCTGCTTTACAGATTTCCTTTTCTCATAATGAAGGAAAATATTTATTAAAGTATCATACCATTTAAATGAAAATATTTTATCCTTGCAATTCTTATGTTAAAATTATTCAAAATACCTGAAATAGTGATACAAAACTATCATTAAGGGTGATGAACTACAGATTATTCATAATTGAATACATATTGCACTAACTGATTATCTTCCTGAAATATGAGTAATTTTGGCTTTGTTAATAAAAATCATTTGGGTCATTTGTGTGCAAATGATGCATTATTTATATAAAATATAACATCACAGCTCTTTAATTCTCTAGAAATTATCTTTGTCCCAGATGAACACATAGACATACATAGACTCATGCAATTCATATCAATAAAATCCACACATATAATTTTACCTACATAGTATTTTATTAATAAACTAGAGGCCTGGTGCACAAAATTCGTGCATGGGGGGGTGTCCCTCAGCCCAGCCTGCACCCTCTTCTAATCTGGGACCCATTGAGGGATGTCCGACTGCCCGTTTAGGTCCAATTCCAGTGGGGTTGGGCCTAAACGGGCAGTCGGACACCCCTCTCACAATCCAGGACTGCTGGCTCCCAACTGCTTGCCTGCCTGCCTTCCTGATTGCCCCTAACCACTTCTGCCTTCCAGCCTGATCACCCCCTAACCACTCCTCTGCCGGCCTAATTGATGCCTAACTGCTCCCCTGCCAGCCTGTTTGCTCCCAACTTCCCTCCTCTGCTGGCCTGGTCACCCCCAACTGCCCTCCCCTGCTGGCCATCTTCTGGTGGTCAACTTGTGTCCACATGGGGGCAGGATCTTTGACCACATGGGGGCAGCCATCTTATGTGTTGGAGTGATGGTCAGTCTGCATATTACTCTTTTATTAGATAGGATAGAGGACTGGTACATGGGTGGGGGCCAGTTGGTTTGCCCTGAAGGGTGTCCTGGATCAGGGTGGGGTTCCCTTGAAGCATGGGGCAGCCTGGGCGAGGGGCCTGTGGTGGTTTGCAAGCTGAACACGCCCCCTGGCAACCCAAGTGGAGGCCCTGGTATCTGGGATTTATTTATCTTCTACAATTGATAATTTATAACCTTAAGTGGAGGCCTGGGCCGGCCAGGGTGTGTGGAAAGCTTGGCTTCTTCCATCGCCGGAGAAACCCAAACCTCCCTCCTGCTCTCTCCAGAGCCGCAGCCATTTTGGTTGGGGTTAATTTGCATACTCTCTCCTGATTGGCTAATGGGCATGGCTTGTGGGTGTAGCAGAGTGATGGTTAATTTGCATATTACTCTTTTATTAGATAGGATTGAGTTTGTTGTGTGTGCTGCTTTGAGGTGAAGTAAAATATTTCAAACGCATTAACTTTTTGCAGGATACAATAGTGAAAGATCATAGGAAACCTAACATAACTATTAGGATAATGGTACACACAAGAGTTTTAATTGTGGGTTACTCAATCATAAATGTTCTTTAGTAATAAAAATACTTTTAATTAGATTTAAATCTTTAAATTTATAATTATTTTATATTTGCAATAGTTTTAGATTTTCCTCCCACGATTTGTTCTATTATATTGACCATCAGTTAATGTAAATGTAAGGGAGAGTCAAGTATTAGCTTACTTAGTCTTTTCTTTTTATTAAAATGTTTCATATATATGGCACAATTTGACTGTCCTTAAATATGACACAGTCTATATTCTATCAGACACTCATTGTGTTTAATAATAACTCTCCTTGAAGGTTCATTAGTAGATAGTGTAATTTCTATAAAGTGAAAGTAAAATGTAGATTCTAGAATGACATTTCTAGTTTGTATAACAATCTGTCTTCTCTACAGAAAGAATCATATAGGTTACACATGGTAAAAATTGGCTAAAATAAATTCAATGATGAGACTGATGAATATTGTCAATGGCTTTTCCTCTGATGTGACTTTAGGTTTTGATAAGGAATCCAAATCATAGTACTTAAAATATATTTCCACCAATTATGTTTCCACCAATTCTATGAGAGATGGAAATGTTTGTCATTTTCATCCCACTCTCATATCGCTTTCTTTGTTTTGTGTTTTTTTTTTAAATTAAATTTATTGGGGTGACATTGATTAATGAAATTATATAAAAGTATACAATTATATTCAAGGGTAAAATTCTATGATACATCATCTGTATATTGCATTTTGTGGCCACTATCCAAAGTCATATCTTCTTCCATCACCATATATTTGACCCCTTTGCCTTTACTAACCCCTCAGCACTTGCTTTCCCTCTGGTAACCACCATCCTCTTGTCTGTATCTATGAGTTTGTGTTTATTTGTTTTTCTTTCTTAAAGAACATCCTTATGCTCTTTTCAGTCAACTGTAAAAAGCCTTCCCAAAGAAGTTCCTGGCACCACTTTCTAAACATTGCTGATAGAACTATAGGTGTTCATTTGTCCCAAATCAGATTAGTGATAGTCTCTTTCCCATGAGAAGACTACACAGAGTGACTGCATTCAGATCCTGTTGGGCATATGAACCTAAAGAGAATGCACTAGTAGTGCCATGCATTTGTTTTTACCATGTGCCCAACCCTCCAAAAAGAAACCATGTGGCATTATAAGGAGTGAGCTTTGATTACAGGGATATTTACTTTTCCTGGTTTTGGTTCTTGGGGGAAACATTTTAAAATCATATTAAAACTTTGAATCTCAGTAATTCTCTCAAATTCTTCTTAATAATTATGGGACTATTGACATTTGTTACTTATAACCAAATCAATCTTATAAGTAACCTATATATGTTTCTTATAATCAAATGATCCTAGATTAAAACACTATACACGTAATAAATAAGCAAATTAGTGTGTATTGAATAGTTTTAGAGTTAGAAACAAAATGGGAAGGGGTTAGAATTATCAATCAAATAGAAAAGTAAAGAAACTAGAATTGATAATGGATAAAATTTTCAGAAAAAATAAGTGAAAGTGCCTAATTCAAAATTTTAGCTTTTTCAAATATTCACTCAACTATAAGCCCATTAATCAACTTTCTACTAGGTATCAATAATTCTGCCTTGGGCATGATTATGTTGGTAGGATAATTTATTCAATTTTCTGGAAGATCAAACAATGAATAAATGATAAAGTCTTGGAGGTTAGAGTTCTGATGTTTTAAAATAATCATTTTGGTATATCCAAGTATAGAAGTCAATAAATCTATTGAATAAACTTCTCAAGTTTAAAAGACAATTTGGATTAAATATACTGTATTCCTTTTGGAAATTATTATATGCACATATATTTATCTAGAAAAATGTGAAAATGGATAAAAAATTTAAGATAGCCCTGGCTGGCTTGGCTCAGTGAATAGAGTGTTGGCCTGGGGACTGAAGGGTCCCAGTTTTGATTCCGGCCAAGGGCACATGCCTGGGTTGTGGCAGGATGCAGCCAATCAATGATTCTCTCTCATCATTAATGTTTCTATCTCTCTCTCATTCTCCTTTCCTCTCTGAAATCAATAAAGAAATATATTTTAAAAATTTTAATATAACATCTTGAAGAACTCAACAATTTAAACATGATGTAAAATATAAATTTTACAACAATTTAAACATTGATGTAAAATATAAATTTTGAGTGCTCAGGGAAATGTTTAAATGATAGAAAAATTTGTGTAGAGTAGCCAGGAAGAAGATAAAGAAGAAGGAGCCGTGATCGATAAAGTAATATGTCGAAGACAGTATATTATGTAATTTCAAGCCTAAAAGGAAAGAAATGGATTAGATGAATAGAGACATTTTGACCCCTAGACTAGGATTACCGGAGTTAGCAAATAAAAACACATAATTTCTAGTTAAATTTGAATTTTATATAAATAATGAATATTTTAGTATAAATATGTCTAATATAATATTTGGGTCACATTTATACTAAAATTTTATTAGTCATTTACCTGAAATTCAAATTTAACCAGACATGCTGCATTTTTCTAACAACTATAAACTGAATCCAAGTAAGACCCTTAATCACTTTCCTGTATCTTGTGTTTAGAAAGCTTCTCTGTACCCTCCTATGGCCATGCTTCATAGCACAGAGTTGGAATTCAAGGGGACATATCCATCTAGAGCCCATGCCCAATCCTTCTAAAACCCAAGACACTAGCATTCCTAGAAAACTTGGATGAAAAGCTATTTACAAGCTGCTTTGATCTCTTTTTCATATCCTTTCTTCCTAGAAGTGACAGCACTGCCTGGGTGCCCAAGTATATACAGCCCCATACATAAGGTATAGCCAAAGGATAATTCCTTGTAGAAATACAGGATCATGTCCACAAACATGATCATCTAGTGAGAAATTGAGAAAGGTTGGTAAGGAAAGGGTGTGAGAAGCAAAAGTGGATGGGTGAGCTTTTAGGACAACTTTCATTGCATTGCTACATTTTCACAACAAATGCTGAGGAATACAATAATTCTAAATTTAAATATGATTCCCTTGTTTTATTGAAGTTATATATTATAATTAAGATCAGAGGATATATTTTACTTAACAGCTGTTGAGGTTGATTTTGTCTTTTCCTTAATTCTAGAAATGAAGTAAACTGAAACAATGTATCATTTCCATTGTAACCATGTAAAGGAGAAGGAGATAATCATGTGTCCTCAGAAGTCTATAGCATGGTGGCTTTTATTATATAGGGTTCTCTTATATCATTGACATATGTGTCTAATATTCACTTGGTACTAAATGTTATATATATATATATATATATATATATATATATATATATCCAAAATCTAAATACACACTGAATAACCATAAAGGCAGCATTTATCCAAATACATTTAATTTTTTAAATTGAGCTATCAGCTGTTAAAATGTTTACAAATTTTTGGGGCACCATATATTATATCCCTCCCAACTATACCATGGTTAACTCAAATCCAAAATTGTCTCATTACTTCCTGCTTCAAACTGATTTATATTTCCATAGGCTAAGCCTAGGTTTTATAAAAATTTTGCACTGCCACAAATATGCTGTAATATAATGCCTTCAAGTCATTACATGTTATTTCCTCTGTTTGTCTTACTAGTAAACTCAAACAGTTTGGATACTAGTTCCTCTGATGATTGGTGTAATCATCACTGCAGACATTCTAGACAGAGTAAGTTTTTTAATATTTTCAGTGATTCCTAAATAGACATTTTTAATCCTGCCAGAGTTACTCACAAATAATCTCTAATTAAACCAAACTAACCAAAAACAAAAATGTAAAAATGCTTTTAGACTCAAGACATCCATTCAGGCTAGTCTTAGGCTATGCTTTAATTCATATCTTCAAATATCTCAATATGCCAATTTATTTTCTTATACTGGATTCCACCTCTCTCCAAAGTCTAACAGATAGTTTTACTTAATACAGTTTCACTCTTGAGACTTCTGAAGCAGCCAGCTTCACACTGTACAGTTTGATGCCCAACCTCAGGTGTATAATTCCAGCTGAGGGTCCTAGGACTCTAGATAGGGATCAGGCTCTATGTTGCTCCTTCTGATAGGAATGAATATTGATCAGAAAATGAATTAAAATTTACTTTTTTTTAACATATTTTCCCCATGAAATCTAATTTAAGTGACAGTGTGTATGTCTTAGGCATTTTCATTCTAGTAGTTACAATGGTAGTCATGTTGTGACACTGAATAACTTTTAAATAAATGAGTAACTGAAAGGAGTGAAACTCATGTACTAACCTTTATTGATAACTGTTCTGTCTGTGGTAGTTCTTGGTCTATTCCTAGTTTTACATAGGAAGCCAAGTCAAATACCCACCTGCCTTGTCCTGTGCCAGCAAACTCAAGTCTTTCCAATGCGAGGGTTCCAACTTAAGACCTAAGACATGTGTTACTTACTGGCCACTCCATATTTTTTTTAAGCAGCATTGAGTGTGTGGAATTTCTACATTATTTACTGTTCACCATCATGAAATATATTTTTCATTTTCTCTCCTCAATGATAGTTGAGCTAAGTAGAAAATTATAACCTCAAAACTACTTTTTAGAGAATCGTTAAAATATCTCTCTTCTTTTGACATTTGGTATTGCTGATGATAAACCCAATGTCAATTTCACCCTTACTTTTTATACGAATCTAATTTTTCTCTTGATTTAGGCTGTTTTATTTTCTTTCTGTTTAAAAATATGTTTCTATTGATTTGAGAGGGAGAGAAGGAGAGACATCAATGCAAGAGAAAAATATCAATGTGAGAGAGACACATGGATTGGAAGCTTCCCACATGCCCCCTACTAGACATTAAGCCTGCAACTTGGGTATGTACTCTGACCAGGAACTGAACCTGTGATCTGGTACATGGAACAATGCTCAACCAACTGGTCTACACCAGCCAGGGCTTTTTATTTATTTATTTATTTATTTATTTATTTATTTATTTATTTATTTATTTATTTATTTATTTTTACCAGCTGTTTCCTAGAACACTGTGATACTTAAATAAAGTGTAAACATTATTTTTATTTTTATTTTATTTCAATTCTATTGGCCTTTATAGAGATTTCAAATCTGATGACTCATACCTTTCTCTAGTTCTGAGAAATGTCCAGTCATTATCTCTTTAAACAGTTTTTTACTATCATTTTACTTCACTAATTTTTAAATTATTTTTAGACATATATTGATCTTAATGGATCTGAACTCTGTTTTTTTGTGTGTTTGTTTTTTTTTTAACTTTTAGTTGATATTTTCCAACTCATCTCTTTGTTTAGCATTCTGATAATTTTAAATAGAGTGATTTTTTTTTCTTTATAAATTTGCTCTGGACTGAGTATTCAAGGTTATACAACCCTAAAGAAAAACACTGATTTTAGGGTTAGAAGGCCTGGCTACAGAACCCAGAGTAAACTACTTTAAAAATCTCTGTGCTTCAGTTTCTTCCTCTTTAAAATTAATGCAATTTTAATACTTACTTTGTTGTATTATTATTAATTCATATTTGTAAAGTATTTACTTATATTCCTTTTCTTTCTAGGATATAACTAGTCTAGACTTTTAACTTCTCATATCTGTATTGTTTCAATTGTTTTCCATTACATATTTTAGGGGCAAAAAAGCAATTTCCTCACTCTGGCCAATGTGGCTCAGTTGGTTGTACTGTCATTATGCATATGAAAAGCAACTGCTCAATATTTCTATCTCACATAGATGTTTTTTTCTCTCTCCCTCTTCCTTCCTTTCTTTCTAAAATCAATAAAAAACAATGTCATTGGGTGGGGATTTTTTTAAAGCAATTTTTTCTCTAAAATTCACCTTCATCTTATACTTCACTGTCATATACACTGAGTGGCCAGATGATTATGATCTCTGAACGAATGCATAATAATATGGCCACTCAGTGTATATCCCATATAATAAAAAGCTAATATGCAAATTGTCTCCTTGACCAGGAGTTCGACCAGCAGGCAGGCCGGCCAACCACTCATGTCCCCTCCCCCTGGCCAGGCTGGCCAGACCCTACCCATGCACAAATTCATGCACCGGGCCTCTAATATATATATATATATATATATATATATATATATATATATATATATATATATAGAGAGAGAGAGAGAGAGAGAGAGAGAGAGAGAGAGAGAGAGAGGGAGTGGCTAGATTATTATGCATTCAGAGATCATAATAATCTGGCCACTCAGTGTATATACTATTATTTTGCACATAATTCATCCATATTATAGCTGAAAAAAATCCAGGACTAACCCTAACAGTTATTTTTTCATGATGAAGCCTCCATGTCTTAGTCAAGTATAGAGGTCTCTTTATTATTTAGACTTATTATTACTAATTTATATTTTCCCTATTTCTCTACCCCAGCACTTCACTTAGATGAATGTTTTCATGTATAGTACAATAAATATTTCATACACATTCTACTCTGAATTTTGTCTTGTTTATTAATTTAATAATTTCCTTATTTATGCAATCATTTTATTTATGATTTTATATTTTAATTAGAGGCCTGGTGCACAAATTTGTGCACATTGAAATGAAATTAATTAGAAGAAATATTTTAACATTGCTATTCACCCTTTCTCTATAATAGAAGTGTCAACCAAATTCACGACTGACAATGACAGATTGGAAATACACACATGAGATTGGCACCAGCAAGAACTTTATATATATAGATAAACTTGCTTAATTAGACCTGCTTTCTGATTTAGCTAAATTTTTTCCAGCCCAGTGAAGCACCTCAACTTCTCTTTCAGTTAATTGTCAGCAACACAGCAGTAAATATCAACAAAAAGCAGATTATTATTATTATAGATCATGCAGGGAGAACAAAGGGTAAAATATTTAACTGCAGCAGTGTTTGACTATATTCTGTGCAGTGAGAAAACCTGAAGTCATTTTCAAGGTCCACCATTTCTTAACTTCTTTTCAGTCAGGTCAAGTTTCTAAGCTTTCTAAATCTCCATTTTCCAGCTAATGAAAAGAAAATAAGATTCCACCCAGTCTCCTATCTACCTACTCCAGGACTTCTATAAGGATCAATGAGATGAGATATGGGAAAACACTTCAGAGACATTTGGTTACAGTGTAAAAATGTTTCCACCTGGCTATAAAGCAAGTCGTGTTCTTGGGCTGAAGAAACTCCAAGGAGTCTAGTTACTGGGGAGATGAAGCTGGGCGTTGCTATGTGACATCATTACCCAGCACCCACAGCCACTGTTTCCCATGCTGGGCTAGCTGTGGGATGCATTTTGCACCATGGGGTCTTGGCAGCATTGGCTGCAAATTGGTGAGGTGTCGCTCTGGTGTGGTGGTGGCCCTGTGTCCCACTTAGGGAAAGCCGAGTGTTGCTTTGTGGGCGCCATGGTGCGTTTCTCTGTAAATGGCCAGGGCGGCATGTCACGGCAGCTTCTGTGTTGAGCATCAGCCCTATGGTGGTCAGTGTGTGTCATAGAGACTGGCCAGATAGTTGGACACTTAGTATATTGGCCTTTTATATACATAGATTAAAGGTGCTATGAATAAAAAAATGAACAAGTCATGGTTTCACTTTACTTTGAAAGTCACAGACATGAAACCATGTAAATAATTTAGTATAAGTGATATGTACCATAATAAACACTTTATAATTCTACCAGTACTGTAAAACAAATTTACCCTTCTTTTTAATAATGAAATTTTTCATACATATGAAGAGTATGGACAATAATATGACAAATACTCTTTTAACTACTATTTTGAATTAGCAAATATTAATACTTTGTCAGATTTGTTTCAAATCTTATCATTTTGCAATCAAATGAGTTTGCCTCACTTGTCTAATTACTAGAAATGGCTACCCTTATCATTCCCAAAGTCATTTAAAACATTTCCTTTTACATGTGTTACAATAAAATTTGGAAGAGCCTCTTCATAATTCAGCTAATTTCCTAGACTGCCATTGAACACAAGTAACAATGACATTTTTATGAAAGTTAGTAGTATTTGACACCATATGAATAATTTTTAGGTTGGTTCTGACTCATCTGCACCACCAGAAATTTCCAAGATTAAATAACATCTTTGTATATTTCATCTTCTAAGATCTGCCACATTTATTGCCTACTAATTAAACCCTTCCAGAATGACTGACATAATTAAATTTTTTCAGTATATAATCTTTTTCCCCTCTCCCAAGAAGTGTTCTGCCTCCAATGAGTCTCACATATGACCTAAATATTCAATAATAAAAATATATGTGCCTGAGGTTTAAAATAATTCAATTTCAAAAAGCCCTCTATTAGGCTATCACCATATAATATTTCTTCTAGTAAACTATGAAATAAAGATTAAGTCTGCATGCCCTACTTGTTTTTTGTTCAGGTTTCTTCATTAATATCTTCATAGCATTTTTTGATTCATAACAATTATAAAGTGGCTGTACAAATGGGGGTTGGGGGGAAATATCCTCCTCACTCTACCAAGAATGAGTAAAAAACTCCTTAAATAAGTTTACCCAAATTTTATGAAAATTCAAACAGTTAATCAGTGGATATCTACCTATGCCTCACTTTAACTGGTGCTTTGAACAGTGTCCTCCAAAAATTCTTGTCAGCCACAAACTTATACTGTGACCTTATTTGGAAGTTGGGTCTTTGCAGATGTAATGAGTTCAGAATAGTCATATTGATTTAGGATGAGTCTTAAATGTAATGAGTATTGTCTTTATAAGAGAAAGGTGATAGACCTCCATGAAGAGTCAACACAGACCCACAGATGCACAGAGGGGAAAGGCCATGTGATGAAGGAGGCAGAGACTGGAGTGATGCAACTACAAACCACAGGATACCGGATACAGGATTGATTGAGGGAAATCACTAGATGCTAGGAAAAGGAACAGAAGCATATTTCCCTAGATTCTTTCCAGGGAACATATCTCTGCTGACACCTTGATTTCAGACATTTGCCTCTAGACCTGTGAGGGAATACATTTCTGTTGTTTTATTTAATTTATTTTTTTCCATTTTTTAAAATTAAGGTATTATATGTGTACATATCTTACCATTGCCCCCCCCCCCCCCGCACCCATTCCCATACATTCCCTCACCCCCCAATGATTTGCATGCATTGGTTATTCTTACATGCATGCATATAAATCCTTCGGTTGATCTCCTTTTTCCCCCACCTCTCCCTAACCTTCCTGCTATAATTTGACAGTCTGTTTGATGCTTTACTGCCTCTGTATCTATCTTTTTGTTCATCAGTTTATAATGTATTTTTTTAATCCACAAATGAATGAAATCATGTGGTATTTTTCTTTCATTGACTGGCTTATTTCACTTAGCATAATGTTCTCCAATTCCACGAAGGTTGCTACAGATAGTAAGAATTCCTTCTTTTTTATGGCAGCATAGTATTCCATTGTGTAGATGTACCATACCTTTCTAATCCAGTTACCTGCTGATGGGCACCTAGACTGTTTCCAAATCTTAGCTATTGTAAACTGTGCTGCTATGAACATAGGGGTGCATATATCCTTTCTGATTGGTGTTTCTAGTTTCTTAGGATATATTCACAGGAGTGGGATTACTGGGTCAAATGGTATTTCCATTTTCAGTTTTCTGAGGAAACTCCATACTGTACTCCACAGTGGCTGCACCAGTCTGAATTCCCACCAGCAGTGCAGGAGGGTTCCTTTTTCTCCACATCCTTGCCAGCACTTGTTGTTTGTTGATTTGTTAATGATAGCCATTCTGACAGGTGTGAGATGATACCGCATTGTCGTTTTGATTTGCATCTCTCTGATAATTAGTGACTTCGAGCATGTTTTCATGTGTCTCTTGGCCTTCCTTCTGTCTTCTTTTGAAAAGATTCTATTTTGGTCTGTTGCCCATTTTTTTATTGGATCATTTATCTTCCTTTTATTGAGTTGTATAAGCTGCCTACAGTTGTTGGAGATTAAACCTTTATCAGTGATAACATTTGCAAATATGTTCTCCCACACAGTGGGGTTTCTTGTTGTTTTGTTGATGGTTTCTTTTGCTGTGAAAAAGCTTTTTATTTTGATGTAGTCCCATTTGTTTATTTTCCCTTTAGCTTCCATTGCCCTAGGGGTAGTATCAGTGAAGAAGTTCTTTTGGCATATATCTGAGATTTTGCTGCCTGTGGATTCCTCTAACATTTTTTATGGTTTCCCGTCTTATGTTAAATCCTGTATCCATTTTGAGTTCATTTTTGTGTATGGTGTAAGTTGGTGATCTAGTTTCATTTTTTTTTTTTGATGTATCTGTCCAATTTTCCCAACACAATTTATTGAAGAGACTGTCTTGACTCCATTGTATGTTCATGCCTCCTTTGTCAAATATTAATTGAGCATAGTGGTTTGGGTTGATACTGGATTCTCTATTCTATTCCATTGATCTATATGTCTGTTCTTGTGCCAGTACCAGGCTGTTTTGAGAACAGTGGCTTTGTAATACAGCTTGAAATTTGGTATTGAGATCCCTCCTACTTTGTTCTTCTTTCTCAGGATTGCTGTAGCTATTCGGGGTCTTTTATTATTCCAGATGAATTTTTGAAGAGTTTTTTTAGGTCTGTGAAATATGCGTTGGTATTTTAACAAGGAGTGCATTGAATATATAGATTGCTTTGGGTAGTAAGGACATTTTAATGATGTTGATTTTACCAATCCATGAACATGGTATGTTCTTCCATCTGTTTACATCTTCCTCTATCTCTTTTTTCAGTGACCTGTAGTTTTCCGGATATAAGTCGTTTACCTCCTTGGTTAAGTTTATTCTTAGGTATCTTAATTTTATTGGTGCAATGGTAAATGGGATTGCTTCTTTAGTCTCTCTTTTTGTAAGTTCATTATTGGTGTATAGAAATGCCATAGATTTCTTGGCATTAATTTTGAAACCTGCTACATTGCCAAATTCATTTATTAAGTCTTTTAGTTTTTTGATAGTCTTTCAGGTTTTTTATGTACAATATCATGACATATGCAAATAAGGACAGCTTTACTTCTTCTTTTCCAATTTGGATGCCTTTTATTTTTTCTTCTTGTCTAATTGCAATGGCTAATACTTCCAGCTCTACGTCGAACAGGAGTGGTGAGAGTGGGCATCCCTGTCTTGTCCCTGTTCTTAGGGGAAATGGTTTTAGTTTTTGCCCATTGAGTATGATGATAGCTCTGGGTTTGTCATATATGGCGTTTATTATGTTGAAGTATGACCTTTCTATTCCCACCATGTTGAGAGTTTTTATCAAGAAAGGGTGTTGGATTTTGTCAAATGCTTTTTCTGCATCAATTGATATGACTATGTGATTTTTATCTCACAATTTGTTTATGTGATGTATCATGTTTAGTGATTTGCAGATATTGTACCATCCTTGGATTCCTGGGATAAATCCTACTTGGTCATGGTGTATGATCTTTCTGATGTACTGCTGGATCCGATTTGCTAGAATTTTGTTGAGGATTTTGGCATCTACGTTCATGAGGGATATTGGCCTGCAATTCTCTTTCATTGTGTTGTCTTTATCTAGTTTTGGTATTAGGGTGATGCTGGCTTCATAGAAGGAGCTTGGAAGTGTTCTTTCCTCTTGAATTTTTTGGAATAGTCTGAGGAGGATAAGTTTTAGTTCTTCCTTGAATGTTTGGTAAAACTCTGGCCCCGGGCTTTTGTTTGCTGTAAGCTTTTTGATGACTGCTTCAATTTCTTCCATAGTTACTGGCATATTGAGCTGTTTAGATTCTTCCTGATTGAGTTATGGAAGGTTATATTTTTCTAGGAATATGTCCATTTCCTCCAGGTTGTCCAGTTTATTGGAATAGAGTTTTTCGTAGTATTTTTTAACAATCCTTTATATTTCAGTGGGATCTGTTGTTATTTCACCTCTTTCATTTCCAATTTTGTTTATTTGGGTCCTCTCTCTTTGCTTCTTGGTTAGCCTGGCTAGAGGTTCATCAATCTTGTTTATCCTTTCAAAGAACCAGCTCTTGGTTTTGTTGATCTTTCGTATTTTTTCTTTGGTCTCAATGTCTTTTATCTCAACTCTGACCTTTATTTTTTCCTTCCTTCTGCTTATGCTGGGCTTTTCTTGTAGCTCTTTTTCTGACTCTTTGAGTTGTAAGGTTAGGTAATATATTAACACCCTTTCTTGTTTTTTGCAGTATGCTTGTAGAGCTATGAACTTCCCTTTCAAGACTGCTTTCGCCATGTCCCATATATTTTGGATTGTTGTGTTTTCATTGTCATTTGTTGCCATGATGTTTTTTTATTTCTTCCTTGATCTCTCTGGTATCCCAGTCATTGTTTCATAGCATGCTGTTTAGTCTCCATGTGTTTGATTTCTTTGAATTGTTTTTATTGTAGTTGATTTCCAGTGTTATGCCACTGTGATCTGAGAAGATGCTTGATATGCTTTCTATCTTTTGAATTTGAAGAGACTTTGCCTTTGTCCCAACATATGGTCTATCTTTGAAAATGACCCATGTGCACTTGAGAAAAATGAATATTCTGTGGCTTTGGGGTGTAATGTTCTGAAGATGTCAATAAATTCCATCTGGTCTAGTGAGTCATTTAAGATTGATGTTTCTTTACTGATATTTTGTTTAGAGGATTTGTCCAATGGTGATAGTAGGGTATTAAAGTCTCCTACTATGATTGTATTGCTGTGAATCTCTCCCTTGATATCCTACAGGAGTTTTTTTATGTATTTGGGTGCTCCTGTATTGGGTGCATATATATTTACCAGATTATTTCTTCCTGTTGGTTTGCTCCCTTTAGTATTATGAAGTGGCCTTCCTTATCTCTTGTTATGTCCTTCACTTTGAGATCTAATTTGTCAGCTATAAGTATTGCTACTCTAGCTTTTTTTCATTTGCATTCACCTGGAAAACCTTTTTCCATCCCTTCACCTTCAGTCTGTGTGTGTCCTTTTTTCTGAGGTGGGATTCTTGTAAACAGCAGATATATGGGTCATGTTTTCTTGTCAAGCTCGTTACCCTATGTCTTTTGATTGGGGCATTTAATCCATTTACATTTAAAGTTATTATTGATAAGTACTTATTTGTCACAATTTTTATTCTTACTCCTGTGTTCCTTCTTTGCTTCCTATTTCTTTTTTTTACAGCAGACCCTTTAGCATTTCTTGCATTGCTGGTTTGGTGGTAATAAATTCCCTTAGTCCTTTTTTGTCTGTGAAGCTCCTGATTTCACCTTCAATTTTGATTGATAGCCTTTCTGGGTACAGTATTCTTGGATTAAAACCCTTCGTTTGCATGACTTTGTATATTTCATTCCATTCCCTTTTGGCCTGATAAGTTTCTGTTGAGAAATCAATCGCTAGTCTGATGGGGGTTCCTTTGTAGGTAACTTTCTGTCTCTCTCGGGCCACTTTTATGATTCTTACTTTGTTGTTGGTGTTTGCCAATTTAATTATAATGTCCCTTGGCGTTGATCTTTTGGGTTCGTTTTGCTTAGGACTCTGTGAGCTTCTTGGATTTGAATGGGTTTTTTCTTCCCTATATCAGGAAAGTTTTCTGTCATTATTTCTTCAAACAGGTTTTCTATTCCTTGCTCAGTTTCCTTTACTTCTGGAATGCCTATTATGCGGATGTTGTTTTGTTTTATGTTGTCCCAAAGTTCCCTTAGGCTCTCTTTCTGCTTTTTAATTTTTTTTTCTAGAAGCTGCTCTACTTGGGTATTTTTTTTTTCCATATTGTCCTCTAGCTCACTGATGTGGACCTCTGCTTCTTCTAGTCTACTCTTGATGCTTTCTTTTGAGTTCTTTACAGCAGTAATGTCATTTTTCATTTCTTCTTGGTTCTTCTTCATTTCCCCTTGGTTCTTACTCATATTGTTGAATTTGTCTTCCATTCTTTTCAGCCACCTTACGACCATTTCTCTGAAATCTTTCTCTGGCAGATTTGCTTGCCTATATTTCATTTACTTCCTTTTCTGGTGATGCATGCTTTTCTTTCATATGTGGGCTGTTTCTTTGTTTCCCCATGTTCTGTCTTATCCAGACGTCTGGTTACGTAGTTCTCTCTCTCCTGTGTTGACTTAAAGGTACAAAATACAACGCAACCAGGTACAACGGACAAGGCACTGAAAAGCAATGTATTCATGATATTAATAACCTCCAATAAAGGTGACCACCAGCGTAAGGTAAATTAGGGATAGGAGAGAAAGAAGAAGAGGAAAAAGAAATTTTAAAAAAAGGAGTATCAAAATGAAATTGGGAAAGGAAAGAAAAAAAAAGAGAGAGACAAGAAAGAGACTAAGAGACAAAAGGGGAACAAACTATATATATGGGGAGAAAAATACAATAGAACAACCACTAATCCCAGCAAATGCCAGCCACAAGTACCTGGGCATTAATACAAACTACCACACCAACTAGTATGAAGCAAGGCAAGGGAAAACAGAAGCAAAAAAACAAACAAAAACAAAGCAAACAAAAAAAAAAAGAATAAGCAAAACAATCTCACAAAAAAGCATAAAAATTCGATATCATCAGCATTCAAGCAAACAACAACTAAAGGACAGAGAGAAAAACAATGTTTTTGATAGTTAAAACAGCAAAGAGAGAGGTGTGTATGGACTTGGAGCAGGGGATTGGAAATTAGATATATATGTAGAGTGAAATTTTAACAGGGGGTAAACAGAAAGAATAGGGTAAATCTAAAGCAGGAAAGGGGTAAGATAAACAGGACACCAAAAGGGGAAAAGTTAGGAAGAGAGTGATGGAATAAAGGTAGAGTTGAGATCGAGTAAAACGATGCTAAGGGAAAGATGAAAATAGAATGTAGAACACTAGTCCCAAAGTAAAATAAAGAGAAAATAAAATGACACTTAAAAAAATAGTAGTAGTAATAATACTGATTGAAAATAAAAATGTAATAATTAAAAAGGTAAAATCAAGTGTGGAAAAAAGAAAAACATTACTTTCTTAAGTAAAAAGATGCAAAAAATGAAAAAAATATATAATGTGCAGTAGTGAAGGTTATTCACTTTCTCTTTTGTTCTGTTTGGCATGCCTGTTTCTCAGTCCGGGCAGTATTGCAGTTACCTGCATTCTACTGTTCCTCAGTGTTGGAAGCCAGTTCTGATTTTTAAGCAGGTGGTGTCTTAATTTCTCGTATTACTTTTTTTTGATTACACAAGAGTCAATTTATGATTCTGCCTCTGGGTGGCAGTGTTTCTGAATTGACTTCTGGGTCTATATATGGCCTCTCTAGCCTGTGTTTATCCCTGTGGCACTCAATACCAGTTTATGGGAGTGGGCTGCCTCAGAGCTGGCTCTCCGATGGTTACTCCCAGCTCCGACCCCCAGGTTCCAGAAAAACAACTTTCCCCTGCAGTCTCCCAGGGTGTCCCCAACCGGGTGATCCTATGCATTGGGCTTAGTAATCAAAAGCAAGGATTTGAAGAGGAAAAAGCCCAAGTGCGCGAACAATGGGTCTGTGTGCAAGTCTAAGCAGCTGGCACACATTTGAAATTCTTAGGCTGTCCCTGCACATCAGGTCAAAATGGGTTGCTTTTTAGGGATCCCTTCTGTTATCAGCTCTGAGGATCCCCTTCCACATTCATGGATCATGCCAGCCCCAACAGCCACGGAGTTTTCTAGGCACAGATTTCCCTGGTCCTCCAGCTTTTGCAAAACGCTTGTTTCTCGCTCCTGCCAGGACCAGAGACCTCACCTTATCCTAGGCAAAATCTGACTTTTCTGTGGTGGAATGAAGAGCTCCTTTGAATCCATGAGTTTGTGCCAATTGGGGACTGTTGTTCTGGGGCTCGCAGATGTTCAGTGGTTGCCGCAGTTGTGGATTTTCAGCCTTCTGATAAACTCCACTTTCCCTATTAATGGTGTGGTCTCCAAGTCCAAGCCCATAGCTCCGGGAGGGGACCCAGCTGCAGTGGGGCTGCCCAGTCAGGGGAACCCCGTCTAGCAGTCCCCACCTTCTCCTGGAGTTTAGCTGTCCTTTAACTTGCCAACAAACACTCCTCGTGCGACCCTCAGCTGTTCTTTCTTTCTGCTCCGGGACAAGGCTCGGAACACGTCTCTCTATTCCACCACCATTTTTCTCCTCTCTCTCAGGAAGCCAAACCTTCTTCCATTTCTGTTGTTTTAAACCATTTCATTAGTGGTAATATTTTATGGCAGCCAGCAGAACCTAATACATTGTGAAGGCAACTTGGGCTAGCAGCCTGAGTCCATGCCCATTAACCTGAATTCTGATGTCTTTATGCTAACCTATAATTAAGCCCCAACCCCCTTCCCACTTGTGCTCTAGCCTTGCAAAACCTGTTTTCCTAAATACTTAATTTACTTAATCTACAGGGGTCATAAACCATGCACAAATCCCATAGAAGATAACTGCTGGTGTCAGAGGGGGCCATTGGTCATAATCTCACCTCCCCATTATAACCATCATAGGGGCTGCAAAAGCCAGAGAAAAAACCCAGAAGTTCAGAGACAAAGAGCTTAGTGCCCTTTAAAAGAGAAAGCCCTGCTGCATTCGAGGCTCAACTTTGAGAACTGATTCCCCTGAGCCAGCCAGCATGGGTGCTCTTGCAATAAAGTGCCTCTTCTGAATCTTACGGGTGACTGGTTGTTTGTCCTTCTGCTGCTTAGTAATATCTGCAACAACATGAGGCTAGCATAGTGATGATTATAAACCAAGATAGGAAAACATGAGAACATTTTAAGGCAGTCTCACTTAGAATCCTAAATTAAGTTATTTTTCCAAATATTAACAAATTGAGTTTATTGTGTATTTAAAAACTTCATGACCAAATTGGAGTGAGGCAGAAAAGATATAAATTATTATTTATCACAAAAGCAGATTAAGAGACAAAAATAGCAATTTAATAAATGTGAAAATAGAATTCTCAAAACTTGAACATTTATTGCTGATTTTATAAAGGAAATCCCTTAGCAAAATAAGGCTGGAAAGACATAGCTTAAAATTCATAAATCATATCTACCCAAAACTCTTAACAAACATAACACTTACAGTGAAGCAGTGAGGACATTGTGTATAATACCAAGAACAAACCAAGAATACTCTTACATCATTCTTAAGCAGAAACTGGATGCTATGAACAATGCCAGGTATCTACTGAAATATAACAGACCCATAGATTGGGAAACATTTATTTACAAACAATGATTTATAAGAAAACAAACCGTCTCTCACCTTACACTCTCAGGTAATATAAGTGAATTTACTTGTTTTTCTCATTAATACACTAAGCAAATTGTTGAATAAGAGTTTAACGCTCAAAAATGTATATGATTCATATAAATACACTATGGAAATAGGATGTTTTTAAAGGATAGGACTTATAATATAGCCAGGAACCAAACCTTTCAGAATTTCTTGGAATAAATTAATGTATAATAATCTATAGATAATGTTAAAAAATATTGTCCCATTGATATAAAGGGGAACCTAAATATTGAGTATATACTAAACACATGCAGATTAGAAAGTACAATATTATAAAATGTAATAGATCTTTGTAGCCATTGATAAAACATTCTAATTTCAATTATAACCATCAGTTTTTTTCATAGAAATCAATTAATTATTTTAAATGAAAGTGCAAAAGAATAATTCTAAAACAAGAGCAAGACAGAAAAACTGTCCCTACCATATGCCATCATATGTATAAAGCTATACAAATTAAAATACCATGGTCACTAGTTCACAATTAGATATATAGTTCAATTGTACAAACCACAATAGCTAGAAACAGGCATAAACACTTCTAGGAGGTGGGTAAGTGATAAAAGTGGCAATATAAAACATCATGCAAAACGCTATATTATTCCATGTATGCTGTTGAGCCAGTTAAGTTACTTTTCATCATATATATAGTTCATATACACTTGTATTAAATACTGATTATATTTAAAAATAAAATTTAATCTGTTACATAGTAATATAGTAGAATATCCTTAGGATAAAATAAAATAATGTCTTAGACATGATTGAAAATGGTTGATGAGTCTGACTACATCAAGATATAAAACACATTTAAGACGAACAATTTAAGAACCTGTATGGGCACAATTATAAGACAAATAGTAGAGTATAAGCTAATAGTAACCACAAAGCAGATAGTAGTAAGATCCAGAATATGTAACAAATTTCTAGAAATTAGGAGAAAAAGAGCAAACAAATATTTAATTGAAGAAGTCATGTTTTTGGTCAATACATATATGAAAATATGTTTAATCTGATTAATGCTCAAAGGAATGAAAATTAAAATAAGTTATTTTGGTCATCCAACAGGAGTAGAAAAAAATTGAATTTCTCATAGAAATTATTTACAAAGATTTGAAGGAAATTAGAGCTTGCACGCACTTCTAGTAGTGTTATGTATTTTCAGAACTATTTTGGAAAACACTTTTGCTAAATTTAGAAAGCATTTAAAATATGCTTACCCAGCAGTTCTACTTCTAGGAAAACATTTTCATATACACACAACAAACATGTATATGTGTGTTAATGTCAGAATCAATATTAAAATATAAAACTAATTATGTATATTCATATGATAAAATATTTAATACATGACAGTTAAAATGAATGTACTATACATAAATAGATTGCATTTTTATGTATCTAAGAAGATACATTTATAAACCTCAATGTTAAGTGAGAAAAGGATACTGAGGAACAATGCATACAATTTGTCGTTATTTAAATTTTAAAAAATTATAATATTTTATAAATTTTACATATATATCTTCATAGGAAAAGTGCATCAAACATAAATTATATAGATAATTCCAATTGAAAAAAAATGGTTGCTTCCAGTGGGAGAAGGTTAATAGGATGTACTTGAAAGGGTCTAAGGGGAAAGTCAAGTTGAATTTCTAAATAAATTCAAAAAGTATTCTCAAATTTTATATAGGGTGTCCCAGAAAGTGTATAGATACTTGAAATTATTATAAAGTTAGTGTTTATTAACACAAAGTTCATTTTCAAAATTTAAAAGAATCTACAGAAATGAAAGTTTTTTTTGGTCTGTTTTCAAACTGATGACTGGCCCAGGCACTGCTAATAATACAAAACAATGGAATAGCAGTCAAGAATCACTTTATTCGGTATGTGTGCATCCTCATTTCATCCACTGTTGCTGGTTTTGTACTGTAGACTTTATCACTTATGTGTATCCATAAAGAAGTCCAGTGAATAACTTTTCTTGGTTTAAAGCTTAGTCTGACTTCACCCATTATATCAAATCAGTTAAACCTGAAAGAGTGAAAATTAAGTGAGTTGTCAGCTCTTAAAAATGTCACTCAAAATTTTATAGATACTTTGAATAATTATAAAGGCAGTGATTGTGCTTCAACTGCATTTTTAAAAATCCAGTATTATTTTAGTATGACTTTCCTTTGTGCAACGCTTAGTCTGACTGACAAGAAACATCAATTGAGTATCAGTTGTTAAAGTGTGTATACATGTTTTGTGGACAGCCTGCATTTTATGTTGCATATGTATTTGTTTTTTAAGTGTTTATAATACATGCTTTGCTTTGTGTATTTTCTTAAAAGTTTTCTTTCTAGTTTCTTTTCTTCTTTTAATAATTTTCCCTCATTTGACTTCATTTGAGCCTCTGCAACATATTTATATTTCTTGTCATTTCTTTGATTTGATTTTAATTTTCTCCTCTCTATGAGATTTTGTCAATCTCCTTGATTATACATAGTTAATATTATTAAATTATCTTTTCTGTTTTCTTTTAGATTTTTAAATTGAAGACTTTATTTAATTTCATCGTAAAATATCAGGCGAGAAAATAAAACCTGGGATAATTTCCAATTAGTCACACACTAGAGGGCTTACATTCATAAACTTTGAGAAAGACTGCTTATGATAAATCATTTAAATTATATCCTAAATACAGAGACAGAGAGTACAGCAGTCCCCCTGGCCCTTATCCATGGGTTTGTTTTCCATGGTTAGCATGGTCAACTGCAGGCTAATATATTAAATGGAAAATTCCATCTCACTGCATCTAATCGCATATGTATTGTATTATCTCATATCATCATTAGGATAAGGATAAGTACAGTACAATAGGTATTTTGAGAGTAAGAGAGCCATATAACCTTTATTACAGTATATTGTTATAATTGCTCTGTTATTATTGTTTTTAATTTCTTATTGTGTCTAATTTATAAATTGAGCTTCATCATAGTGTATATATATATATATATATATATATATATATATATAGACAAAAACACTATATATGGAATTTGGTACTATCCATATATTGACTGGTGGTCTTAGAAGTATACTCTATAGATAAAAAGGAGCTGTTATATATATAAAAAAATAATAACATGAATGGGTCTTCCAATAATAAATGATATTCATTAAAGGTTACTCTTCATTAGCACATGTATACACAATGTGCATCCCTGCAGACTATTGTTTCAAAAGCTTAATAGACAAAATGAGGAGATTACTTTATGCAGTCAAATACAGATAAAGAGCCCCCTATTATATAACATATGCTAATTTGCATTTTTATTTTTAATAATCTTAGGAATATATTTTTATATAAATTCCAAACTATTTGTACATAATACTTTTATTGAATAGTGTTTTTTTAAATTAATTCAGGTTCAAATATTTGCATGATATCTAATTTAGATTCACCATTTTGCTAACTGTAGTACAAAAGTAAAAACTGCTTTTATAGTTATTCAGACTAGATTTATTATCAATATGACTGGCTTTTAGTATATTTTCAAAGTAGGATGTAATTAACTTATTACATATACTTTCAGTAGAATAGAGTCATTATTTAGTCTTGGACTCTGGCAAAATATCAAGTTAATCAATTATTTATTTGTGCCACAAATCATGTAAAATTATAAGGCCTGTGTTTTCATGACCAAAATTTATTTTAAAAACCTTTGTGAAATCTCCTTGTATTTTACCATTTTGGTTCCTAGTTTTTTCTCTGAAATTTCTTTGCAAGTGTAATGGTGTTCTCTTGCCATCTGTCACTGTATTTTTTCTAGAATGCCCTCTAAAATCACATCTGGAATGTTATATCGGTACAGGCACTGTAGTACTCTCTCACAATAATTCCACTAAGCCTTTTACTAACCCATATGATTTCTACAATGCATCCAAATCAAGCATGTCACATTCAAGCTTGTGATGCAAACATATTTGTTTCTTTGAACAACAAATTTTTTTATTTTTCTAGTCTAGCCTCAAACACCATTATCCTACATGCCGATGATAATACTTATAAAATTATACTCACCTCATTTTAAAATTCATACTTGCTTTTATCACTCACAATTAATATTCCTGGCCCCATTTTTATGTTTTATATATTACTCCTAAAAAAGCATTGTGCTGCTTCTTCAGCCATGTATTCATTAAAGATTTTTGATCTGAGTATGTCTAAATTTTTTCCTTAAATATGTTTCCAATCTTCACAACACATAACCCAGGCTTTACCAGGAGCTTTTTTTGGTATCAGAATCAATAGAATCCAATCTTATTTATGATATTATCTGATGTGCCATTTATGTTTTTTTTTTTCCTTTCTAAAAACATCAACCAGAGAAGAGATGAAAATATCACATGGGTTTCAAAGTCTTTGATCCATCAACAGGACTTCAAAGCTTGGCTCAGCATTTGTCCCTAAACAAAATAACAGAACACTGATTGTGTTCAATAAGTGTGATGAGCCTAAAGCTCTTCAGCCTTGTGTTTCTGATGTCTCTGTTCCATTACTGGCATATCTATCTTTCTAAAACAGAAGTCAGGTTATGGCCATTGCTTGTAAAGACATGCATGTAACTCAAAGTACTTCATGCATCTATTTCATTTTGCTCTCATTTTGTGCTTTAAGTTTTTCTTTACCACTTTATCTATATTATTACATATTTTTGCAACCATTAACTGTGCCTTACCCTAATTTCTGTCACTCATACTTAGAGCACACTAGTTACTTTTAAAGTTCTGTGATCCTTAAATATTTAATCAGTCTTTCAAGATTTCAAGCATTGGTTTATATTGTTTTTAGGATGTTTTCCTAAATGCATTTCCAAAATACCACATAAGAAAGGAAATCAATGCTGTCCAATTATGTCTTAGTCATAGTCATAGTTAAATCATTCTATCTATATTAATTGTGTCGCTAACAATACTTTTCTTCATATCACCTCTCGTTCTGTGACTGGGACAGGTTAATATTGAATAAAGAAAAGAATAAATGAAGTTTCTTCCCTTAGCAACTTTCTGATATAAAAATAACCAAAATGTGACTACAAAGATTTCATGGTTCCTGTATGTAATTAAAGTATGATATAAACTTACAAGTAACAGCAGAAATAGAAAGTTTTACGATATTAAAGCGTACTTAAGGAAGGCCAGGAAATGTTTCATAAAGTAGTGTGTAAGTGGTATCATGATTAGGAACTGCCCAGGCAGTCCAGCAGCAGCAGATATTCCATGCAGACCCCGTAGCATGTTCAATGGAATAAAAAAAGGAGACATTCCAGGACTGCATCAGTCTGAATTACTAGAACTAGACAGAAGGCTTGAAACAAGGGGAGATGGGGTTCCACAGATGATAATGGGCCTGGTCATAAAAAAAATATATTTAATATTACTTCAGGTGATGAGGACCTATGAATATTTTCTAAGCGTGAGCTGACATTATTAACTTTCTATTTTAGAAGATAACTCAAGGGGAGGTAAACACAATGGAATGAAGAGGTTGAATGTAGATTGCTCAGCCATGTATTCATTAAATATTTTTACTGTTACCAGAAAACAGTTCATTTATTCAGAAGTTAAAATTCCAGTCTTTGACAAGGACCAAGAAGCAATTAATGCCTTTAGAGATTAAAGAGCCAACTAAGAGGCACACAGAGATTTGGAATGACCATGGAATCTGTGTGTCCTGTGTGCTGGCACAGATAAAAAGGGGCCATAATTTCGTACCCTCCTAGGGTTACCAAATAAAGAATAACAACTAGAGAGATAAAGATAAAAATAACATAAATGTGTGGCCATTTGTCCTGGTATTTTCCTCTACAATTAACCTTATTCTCCCAGTTTCAGATGGATCCAGATAACTACAGACCTTTTGAGCGCACAGCCGATCAAATAAGTTTACCATTCAGAGTGGAGAAGTTGGTATTGTGAGGACAAGGCAATCCACAGGGGAAAAATATACTAATCTTTGAAAATTTGAGAATTTTTTTCACTCTTTAAAAAAAATATTATTATTTTAAATCTTTATCGTTGAAAGTATGACATATGTCCCCTTTTTTCCCTGATTGGCCTCTTACAGCTCACCCCAACCCCCACCCCAGGACTTCACCACCCTATTGCCAGTGTTCATGAGTTATGCATATATGCATATAAGTTCATTGTTTGATCTCTTCTGACTTACCTACCCTCCCCTGCTTTCCCTCTGAGGTTCCATAGTCTGTTCGATGCTTCTATGCCTCTGGGTCTATCTTTGTACATCAGTTTGCATATTTTCTTCATTAGATTCCACATATGAGTGAGAAGTAGAAGATATGTGGGCCCCTTTATATCCAGTGGTTTTCAATCAGGAGTTGCAATCCCATGACTTAGAAATTAGATAAATGCAATCTCAACTTTGTTGTCATTTGATGGATAATGCTATTGGCATTTGTTTTGTGAAATAAGAAATGCAGTGTAAACTGACAAAATTAAAACTTGTCAAGGACCAGCTAAGTATACCTGAACTGAGAAACACAACTGGAATCCAATAATGTTAAGGGCCTTTAGACCTCATTAAAGACTACACATTTTTTATTTTCTTCACAAAATGTTATATGTTTGCAGCATCAAAATTTTTTCTCTAGTTTCTGACATTTCAATTCTCTTCTTTGAACTAAATGTGCTATTGGAGATATTAAAGACTGTTTATTTAAAAGTGGTCTACTGTATATTTAAAATTAGGGTCAATCATGTAAGATGATTCAGAAATTATGATTCTGAGACATTGAAGTTAATGTGAGCTGAATAGAGCATGAAATGTAATCTAAAAGAATGAAAAGGACAAACTCCCAAATGACTGTGATTATGGAGGACTTTGTACAGTCATTTTGGCAAAAATCAGAGCACTTGAAATTATCTGTGATCGGTTCTATTTCTAAATGCCTGACATAAAATTGTTTTGTATATATATTGTTAAACCTGTAATAAACATAAATAAGTTGTTTTGAAAGTAATGATAATTTTAAAATTCCTCTTAAGAATTAATCTCCTCTAATGAGTAGAGCTCATATAGTCAAATAACCTAAATTAAATTTTATTTCATTTTACTTCTGTTAAGCTTTTAGTGCATTTGAGCACTTGCTTCTTTTTTTATCTTTATTGTTGAAAATATTACATATATCCCTTTATTTCCCCCATTGCTTCTTTTTAATGTTTGTCTTTAAACTAATCTCTACTTTAGATGTTTTCTGAGATTAAAGAAGAGCCCTGTGGTCTCCACACAAACTTTAAAAATACATGCAAAAAAAAAAAATGAAACTAGACCACCAACTTACACCATTCACAAAAATAAACTCAAAATGGATAAAGGACTTAAACGTAAGATGGGAAACCATAAAAATCTTAAAAGAAACCATAGGCAGCAAAATATGAGACATATGTCATAGCAATATTTTTACTGATACAGCTCCTAGGACAATGGAAACTAAGGGGGAAATAAACAAATGGGATTACATCAAAATAACAAGCTTCTGCACAGCAAAAGAAATCATCAGCAAAACAATAAGAAAGCCCAGTGCATGGGAGAACATATTTGCCAATGTTATCTCAGATAACTGTTTAATCTCCAAAATTTATAGGGAACTCATATAACTTAACAAAGGAAGATAAGTAATCCAATAAAAAATGGGCAAATGACCTAAATTGGCACTTTTGGAAAGAGGACATATAGAAGGCCAAGAAACATATGAAAACATGCTCAAAGTCACTAATCATCTGAGAGATGCAAGTCTAAATGACAATGTGGTACCATCTCACACCTGGCAGAATGGTTATCATCAACAAATCAACAAACAAGTGCTGGTGAGGATGTAGAGAAAAAGGAACCCTCGTGCACTGCTGGTGGAAATGCAGACGGTACAGCCACTGTGGAAAACGGTATGGAGTTTCCTAAAAAAACTAAAAATGTAACTTCTATTCGACCCAGTAATCCCACTTCTAGAAATTATTTCTAGAAGTCAGAAACACCAGTCAGACAGGACATATGCATCCCTATGTTCATAGCAGCACAATTTACCATAGCTAAGATTTGGAAACAGCCTAAGTGCCCATCAGCAGATGAGTGGCTTAAAAAACTGTGGTGCATCTACACAATGGAATTATATGCTGCTGCAAAAAAGAAGGGACTCTTAACCATTTGCAACAGTGTGGATGGAACTGGAAAACATTATGCAAAGTGAAATTAAGTGAGTCAGAGAAAGATACATATCACATGATCTCACTCATATGTGGAATATAATGAACAACATAAAATGATGAGCTGAAATAAATCCAGAGACATAGAAGCATCAAACAGACCATCCTACCTCAGGGGAAAGGGGCAGGGGGCTGGAGTGTGGGTGTGGGGAGAGAACAACCAAAGGACTTGTATGCATGCATATAAGCATAACCCATGGACACAGTCAGTAGGCAGGGTGAGGACATGTGTGGGGGATGGAGGTGGGGAATAAGCGGAGAGAGGTCAATGGGGGAAAAAGGATTCATATGTAATACTTTAAAAAATAAAAAAAAAAAATTAAAGGAAAAAATGTATTTTCTACTCTTGTGTTTCAGAATTCTATTAATATTGCCTTCATAACTAGAATTAAAGATAATTTTAGGTGATCTGAAATTAAAATGCCTACTAAACTTTAGGTTTTGGGTAGAGAATTAATACATACCATATTTGGGAAGTCAGGAATTATTTTTAATTTGATAGATAATAGACAAGTGTGAAATATCTTTAGCATATTACTTAAAGAGAATAACACAGTCAAGAAAACACCTTTAAGGTTAATGAGAAAGTTTCACCTGTCAATAAATGAAAGCTACTTATCAAAGGCATTAACTATAAAAGTGGAAAAATAATTAAAAGCATAAAGATGAAAGATGTGAAAATAACTAAGAAAAAATACATAAAGTTTAAAAATATCTTATGAAAATAGAAATAAGTTATATAAATACATAAAAATTTAGTTTTCTGGAAAAGAATACTAAATTTTCTATAACCTTGCAAATTTATTTTCATTTTACTATGTAACTTTAAGCTGCTATACTAAAAAAAATGAGAAAATAACAATAAAAAAGTAAAAATTACTATTACAACTATATCACATATATTAAATTGTATATATTACTAGAGGCCTGGAGCATGAAATCTGTGCACTTTGGGGGGTCCCTCGCCTGGCCTGCGCCCTCTCACAGTCCGGGGCCCCTTGGGGGAATGTCCACGTGCTAGCTTCTCACTGAGTGGTGCTCCCCCTGTGGGAGCACACTGACCACCATGGGGAAGCTCCTGCATTGAGTGTCTGCCCCCTGGTGGTCAGTGTGCATCATTGCAATTGGTCATTCTGCTGTTTGGTCAATTTGCATATTAGGGTTTTAATATAAAGGATGATATAAAATATGTATGACAAAATATGACATATCATTGTATTTACCCAATAGTAATTGAAGAATTGGTAAATCCAAAGTAATAAAGGTTTGATAAAATTTACACAGAAAAAATTAATATAAAAAATAAAACTCTTGTGCATTTTCTACTGTTTAGTAACTTCTTGATTTACTGTTAGGATACAAAGTTACGATTCACCTGATTCTGGTGAATTAATTGGGTAAGATAAATTTTGTTAGCCTCAAAAACAATTCTGTGAATAAAGCAAGCCCCACACTTATATACCCACATATTTTTTAGAAGTATATGAATTAGAGAAGTGAGGATAGCATCAATAGTATTCATCATATAATTTTCCTAAATGCAATATCATCAAGTGTCTCTAAGAAATAAAATCAGATATCTGTAGTTTATGTGCATTCTTAGGACTAAATTCTTCTGTTGATCTTCTGTGGGATCCTTGGAGGATGTAAGCACCAATGTGACTGTTCTACCCCAATGTTTAAATTTTTCAGTGTATTAAACATCATAGTTGAGGATTGTGTCAAACTCATTTTTACCTCTGTACCTATTCTGAGATCATTACTAGAAATGACAATGGTTATTAAGACTTCTAAATTACTAACAGTTACTCATAGCCTGTACTGTTTTTATTAAAAAAATAAAAGACAAAAAAGATCATTCATGTAAATTTCTATGACCATAAAATTAAAAAAAAATAAAACAGCACAATTTTTATAACAATAAACCCTGTTTAAGCAATGTAATCTGTAATAGAGCAAAAAGCCTGAAAGCCTCAGGAGCAGTAACAGATTTAATCTAACAAGATGTGTTTATTTTGACTTTTAAAACTTAAAACACCTCTGAGAAAAACACTCCTCAGAAATAACATTGAAGCAGTGGCCAAACTCCACTGATATGTTGAAAGAACATACCCATCTGAATGTTCTTAAGCTTGTTTCTGCCACCTTTCTCAGTGGAATGTTTTGACTAGGTTTCTTTTTACTTATGTAAGAGATTTAGGATATTCTTATATATTCATATTTTTATATCTTCACAATTGGAGAGGTACCTTTTCTATTATATAATTTTAAAGATATCTCCTTATTCCATAATCATAGAAAATTATTTTATATTTACTGTGTAAGTCCACAGCCCTGGCATTATCTTCCAGCTTCCAAAATCTGTTTTATATTTCTAATATAATCAGTGTAATCCAAAGTTCCTCATTACTTACCACCTTTGATATAGTTTGTTTCATAACAGAATAATTAAAACCCTTTTGGGGATACCAGTGATTATACACTGAGAACACTAGAATTTCTGTTAAAGAATTTGATGTGGTTTGAGAAGGTCCTTAGGTTTAACAGGTGCATGCACATCCTTTAATTATATTAAATGTCTTTAGCTATTGGTCTGCCACAGAACTTGAAAAGAGTTTGTTAGTTTAGATAAGAGAATCCTCTGAGAATAGGGCTATTCAAAGACCATCTGCTACTGTTTATTACCTGCCCCACACAGGAAAAGTTACAGCTATATTTGACATATAATTAAACAGGTTACAAAACAGTTTAGGTGATATAAAACTTGAGTGGTGAGTTAAATTAGTTGCTGATTACTAGTGATGGTCAAGGAGAACACATATCTGTTGGCAATTAAACAGTAAAATGAAATACTGATAGTTTTCCACAAATAATTTGATAAGCACTGATTATGATTATAGTGGTTTGATTTAGGGATGACACACAATTTCATGTCTAAATGTTTTAATTCTGTTTCCAAATAGAAATTAATAAAAAGAGTGGTGTGAGAAGAAGTTGAAAGGAGAAAGTAATCCAAATCTAACTATGATGTGTGAAATTTAGATAAAAATTTGCCTTAGGGGGCATATTTGAAGAGTTGTTAATATTTTAATGTTATAAAATAGTGTAACAAATATTAAATATCTGTTGAATATTTATAGCACATCAAAAATGGATTGAAGTCATGTTTGTTTTATCTTGCTCCTATATGGAACTTACTAAAGATGAAAAGTAGATGGGACACATATACCATGTGTTTTTAAATTATGGATGGCCTGAAGCTAAGCATGTTACTTATTTTTTACAATTGTGATCTCAGTTGATCATTGTGCTATATTTTTTCTTAACATTCAACTTAAATCATTTAAAGATCCAGGTTTTGGTTCATGAAAGAGATATACTCATTGCAGAGAGATGATAATAATATCCTTGTGTTTGGTACTTTAATAATAACAAAGAACTTTTACATATGTTATTCCATGAGATCCTCACAAAATCTAGTAATACAGGAAAGTATTTCTTTCCATTTTATGGAGGGAGAAATCAGCACTAAGTAGATGAAACTGGGGCTGAAAAGGAAATTAGCCAAGAATCAACATATACATAACACTCCATCAACAATAGCAGAATACATATTTTTAAGCCCTTATGGAAATGGAGAATATGTTAGACTAAAACATAGACCTTAAGAAATTAAAGGTGGAGGGACCTGGACAGTATTATACTAAGAGAAATAAGCCTGTCAAAAACAAGTGTCAAATGATCTCACTTATATGTGGAATCTAATATACAAAATAAACTGATGAAAAAATAAAAGATCCAAAAACATTGAATCATGCAACAGATTGATATATTTCAGAGGGAAGGGGGTGGGTGGGAGGAGATTAACCAATGAACTTGTATGCATATATGTATAACTCATGGACAGTTACACTTATATGCATATGTGTGGGAAGGCCTGGGGAGAGAACAGGAGGGGAATGGAGAGGGCCAATGGTGAAGGAGGGGGGCACAGATTTTCAACAATAAAGACAAATTGTAAAAAAGTAAAGCAATAAAATTTTAAAAAATAAAGTAAAATAACTGAAATGACACATAATTGAATAATTTAAATCTGAACATGAACATAATTGAATGATACTAGAAATTAATAACAAAGACCACAAAGAATCTTTAAATGCTTGAAAATTAAAAAAAAAAACAGGTCCAAGTGCATGTCTCATATAATTTATAATAAATTATAAAATATAGGGAACTGAATATACCAAAATACGTGAAATCCAACTAAAGCAGTGCAGAGGGGAAAATACATCACACTAAATATTTACTCTTGAAAAAAGGAAAATATCATTTCAATAATCCAAGTTCCTACCTCAAGAAATTAAAAGAGAAAATAAACTCAAAGCAAATAGAAAAAAGGACAAAACAAATATAAGAGCAGAAATCAATTCCATTATATATCATTTCATTTACACAACATTCTTAAAATGTCTAAAAGCAATTGAGGAAAAAAAAACACATTCAAACAAAATGCTGATTAATTTAAAAACTATCAATGAAATTGGTAAAGCCAGAATGACAAAATTAAAACAGAGAAAAGAAGATACAGATCACCAGTATTAAATATGAAACCAGATTTCACCACAGATTTTGAAGCCATCCTATATAATAAAGAGGCAATATGCAAACTGACCATCACTCCAACACTCAAGATGGCCCCTCCATGTGGTCAAAGATGGCCATCCCCATGTGGACACAAGGTGGCCACCACAAGATGGCCAGCAGGGGAGGGCAGTTAGGGGTGACCAGGCCAGCAGGGGAGTGTAGTTAGGGGCAATTGGGCTGGCAGGGGAATAGTTAGGTGTTGATCAGGCTGGCAGGGAGTGGTTAGGGATGATCAGGCTGGCAGGCAAGAGAGGGGTTGGGAGCCAGCAGTCCTGGATTGTGAGAGGGATATTTGGACATCCCTCGAGGGGCCCTAGATTGGACAGGGTGCAAGCTGGGCTGAGGGACACAAACACCCGTGCATGAATTTCATGCACCCGGCCTCTAGTTGAAAAATAATAAGGTAATACAACAATTTTATACTCATAAACATGAACACTTAAAAGAAGTGGACTGATTTCCCCAAAACCATAAACTGCCCAAACTCAACCATGACAAAAGTCAACCTGAATAGTTTTACAACCATTAAATATGTTTAATTTGTAATTAAAAATTCCTGAAAAACAAATATAAAAGCACATATGATTTCACTGAGCAATTCTGGCTAATATCTAAAGTAGAATTAAAATCAATTTCATACAATCCTATGCAAAAAAAAAAAATATATATATATATATGAATAGGAATACTTCTCAACTCAGCAACTGTACAAAAATTGACTAGTATTACCCTGACACCCAAACCAGACAAAACTAGTAACAAAAAATAAAAAGAAAACAATGTCATGAATTAAGACATGAAAACCATCAACAAAATATAGCTAATCAAATACAGCAAAGAATAAAAATAATTATACAAATTATTACAATTTCTTCTGGGTATGCAAGAAGGGATCAACACATGGAAAATACATATTTCTTATGATTTGATGCAGAAAGAACATTTGACAAAATCCAACACACATTCAACATAGAAAATCTCAAAAAACTAAAAACAGAGGTTTACTTACTTAATTTGATAAACGTCATCTACAAAAAAATTTCCAGGTGACATCCTTTTTAATGGTCCCACTTAAATGGGTAACAGGACAAGGATGTCCAATATCATTTCTCATATGTCACATAATACTGGAAGTTTTAACCAAAGCAATGAAGCAGGAAAATGAAATAAAATGAATATAGATTATAAAAAAATAAAGAAATAAATTATATTTTTAGGTGACATGATTATATATGTAAAATACCTAAGGTACCTATCAAATAATTCTTAGAAATAGTAAGTGAATTCAGCAAATTGACAGGGTACAAGTTCACTGTTAGGCTGAGTGAAAAGCTGACCTCAAAAGGTTACATTTTGCAGAATTCCATTTATATAACATGTTAGTACAATTATTAGGCAATCTATTTTTTTATAACTGCCCTAAAGAATTGTATGAAATTTTAGGAAACTTCATTTTTTATCTGGTCACTCTTAGCCAGTTCAACATTGGGTATCTTCTTAATCCTTCAAAACAGCTGCAGTTTTGTTACTAATACATGCAGTCAAGTGTAATAATAAGAATTCTGAATTATGTTCTCCTGATACTATTCTCCTGATTTTCTTTCTTTCTTTTTCTTTAATATATATCAGAATGATACCAGTTAACAAAATTATATATGTTTAGGTACACAATTCTATTCATCTGCTATACATAGTTTGTGTGTTCACCACCCCAAGTCAAGTCTCTGTCTTCTATAACATTCTTGAAATGACTAAATTAGAGACATGGAAAGGAGATAGCATTTCCTGGGGTTTATGGGTGGGGTGATGGGGGCAGCAGTGGCTATAATGTATAGCAAGAAGGATGCTTGAACTTTTCTGCATCTTGATTATGGTCGAGGTCATACAAATTGGCAAATTAGATAAAATTATGCAGAACTAAATATATCCCATGCCCACAAACAAATAAGTGTATGTAAAATGAGTATAATACTGCCCAGCTGGTGTTGCTCAGTGGTTGAGCCTCAACCCATGAACCAGAAAGTCACTGTTCCATTCCTGGTCAGAGCACATGCCTGGGTTGCAGACTCAATCCCCAGTAGGGGCTGTGCAGGAGGCAGCTGATCAATAATTATCTTGAACTGATGTTCTTATCTCACTCTCCCTCTTTAAAAGCAATAAAAGCATATATTAAAAAAACTAAATTTCCATCTACACTAATAAAAGAGAAACATGCAAATTGACTGTCCCTTCACTATGCCCACCAGCTAATTAGGAGTGAGTATGCAAATTAACCCAAAACAATGGTGGCAGCCACAGAGCTGGAGCAAGCAGGAGGGTTAGGTTGTCCCCAGTGATGGAAGAAGACAAGCTTCCTGCCCGCCTTGGCCTCCGCAAAAGGAGGGGCTGGGAGCCTGGGTCACCGGGGGCTTGGCCAGCCTGAAAATGGTCCTCAGCCCCTTACCCATGCTGGCCAGGCACCCCAGCAGGGATTCCCACCCTGAAGGGAGTGTAACCTGCCTGGAAATGTCCCTCAGCACCTCACCCAGGCTGACCATGCCCCCATGGAATAAGAGTCCCCGCTGGGAGGCCTGACCAATCTGCAAACAGCCATCAGCCCCTCACCCAGGCTGGCCAGGCATACCAGTGGGAACCCCCACTCTGAAGGGGGTGTGGCTATCTTGAAAACAGCCCTCAGCCCCTCACCCCAGGCTTGCCACACCCCTCCAGTAGGGACCCTCACCCCATGGGAGAGTGGCCAGCCTGCAAACCACCACAGGCCCCTCGCCCAGGCTGCCCCATGCCCCAAAGGAACCCCCACCCTGATCTGGGACACCCTTCAGGTCAAACCAGCTCACCCCCACACATGCACCAGGTCTCTATCTATACTAATAAAAGGGTAATATGCTAATTAGACTGGGAGACCTTTCAGAAGACCTTCTGAGCATTCTTCTGGACAAAGCCATGGTGGCGGGGCTGAGGTAGAGGTGGTTAGAAGCCAAGAGGGAATGGCAGTTGTGGGTGATCAGGCCGGTGGAGGGGGGGCATTGGGAGTGATCAGGCTGGCGGGGGGGGGGGGGGGTATTTGGGGATGAGCAGATGACCAGGGGGGCCAGTTTGGAGTGAGAAGGCCAGCAGGGAGGCAGTTGGGGGCGAGCAGGCCAGAAGAAGAGTGGTTAGGGGGAATTAGGCAGGCAGGCAAGTGAGCGGTTAGAAGCCAGCAGTCCTGGATTGCAAGAGGGATGTCCAACTGTTGGTTTAGGCCCATTCCCTGTAAATCAGGAGTAGGACATCCTTCAAGGAGTCCCAGATTAGAGAGGATGCAGGCCAGGCTGAGGGACACCACCCCCACCCCTGCACGAATTTAATGCACCAGGCCACTAATTTTAAAATTTAAAAAAAATAAAAAAATGGGTATCATCTTTACAATGATGACGCACTGTACCAATGTTAATACCTTCATAAGATGTTACAATTGTAGGATATATAGTAATAAAAGGGTAATATGCTAATTAGACCAGATTGACCGAACATCTTCTGGACAAAGTCGTGGTGGCAGGGGGCAGAGGCAGAGGCAGTTAGAGGCGATCAGGCCAGCAGGGGAAAGTAGTTGGGGTGATTAGGCCAGCAGGCAGAGGTTTTAGTAGCGATCAGGAAGGCAAACAGAGTGGTTAGGGGCGATCAGACAGGCAGGCGAGTGAGTGGTTAGGCGCCAGCAGTCCTGAATTGGAGGAGGTGAAGGCCAGGCTGAGGGACGCCCCCCATGCACAAATTTTGTGCACTGGGCCTCTAGTGATTATCTATGACTAGAGGCCCAGTGCACAGATTCATGCATGGGTGGGGTCTGGCAAGCCCTCCCCAATCAGGGCTAATCAGGCTAGGACAGCCAAGAGGAGGAGACACAAGAGGTTGACCAGCTGGCCCTGCTTCCTGGTCAAACTCCTGGTAGAGGGGACAATTTGCATATTAGCCTTTTATTATATAGGATTACTTTGTATCACATATCACAAGTGCATGTGAATCTAAAATTACAACAAAATTAAAAGTGAACATATAAAGGAAATGGTTTTGTCAACTTTTGAATAATTGGTAAGGGATAGAAGTAAAAATAAAAACTATATTTTATCACTTCTATTTTGGGACTCTTTTTCCTTCACAATGACAAAAGCTCAAAGTAAATGATGATCTAAAGTTAAAAACAATTCTTTTTTATTCCTAGTTATATTCCTGAACTGATGTTATTCTTATGAATTCCTCTAAGTAATTGAAAATAAAAGCCATAAACAATATTATGCATGTGCAATTGTAAAGGAGACAAATAAATAATGGAGCTACAGGAGAAAAGTTGAGTTAGCAAGTATTCTATGCTATGTATAAATATCTTAGAATGTGGACATATAACACTGAATATCATGTGCAGAGGTACTGTACTGACAACCTACCTGTATTTTTTTTTTCTTTTCAGGATGACATAAAACTATAAATGTGTTTTTTGTTGTTGTTATTAATCCTCACCTGAGAATATATTTTCCATTGATATTTAGAGACAGTGGAAGTGAGAAAGAAAGAGAGAGAGAGAAACATCAATGTGAGAAGTTGCCTCTTACATGTACCCTGACTGGGGCTGGGATTGAACCAGGTACTTGCCCTCCATAGGGAATTGAATTTGTGACCTTTCAGTTCACAGGCTGATGCTCTAACCACTAAGTGACACCAACCAGGACAAAATATAAATGTTTTGTTTTTTTTTAATTATTGATATTTATGCTTAATTTAAAAATGAGAAGAGAGAAAATTATCTGGTATCTGGGTATATTCATTTCTTATTGGTGCTGTAACAAATTATCACAAACAGTGGGTTCAACATCACAAAGTTATTATCTTACACTTCTAGTCATTGGAAATGGGTTTTACTGAATAAAATAAATGCATTGATAGGACTGTGTTCCTTCTAGAGCAGTGGTTCTTAACCTTTCTAATGCTGCGACCTTTAATACAGTTCCTCATGTTATGGTGACCCCCAGCCATAAAATTATTTTCATTGTTACTTCATAACTGTAATTTTGCTACTGTTACGAATCATAATGTAAATATCTGTGTTTTCCAATGGTCTTAGGCGACCCTGCTAGGAGTTCTCAACCTGTGGGTTCTCAACCGCTGCTGTAGAGCCCTGGGATCATGGTCTCCTGGGATCATGGTCTCCTCCAGAAATGCCATTACTCCAACCTCTGCTTCTCCTTTTATGTCTCTTTTTATGACTCTGACACTCCTGACTGCCTTTCTTTTATAAAGGCCCTTCTGGATAATCCAAGGCAATAATCCCATTTTAAGAATCTGAATAATAATAATGTATTCATAACTGCAAATGTCCTTGTCATTTAAAATAACATAGTCACAAGTTTTAGGGGTTAACATGGGGACATCTTTTGGGAGCCATTATTGTGTGTGCCACATGAGTAAATTGATTCACAATAAAATCTCTCATTTCAATGTAAAATGAAAGATCAGCATGGCCTGGTAGCTCAATTAGTTAGGGCATCATCCTGATAAACCAAGGTTTTGGGTTTGATCCCTGTTAGGGCACATTCAAAAACTAACCAATGAATACATGTAAGTGGAATAACACTTTCTCTCTCTCTCTCTCTCAAATTAACAAAAATATGTATATATATAAAAGCCTAAGTGACCATTGGAATCAGATGACCAGATGACCTGCCAGTAGCTATGACATGCACTGACCACCAGGGGGCAGATGTCAATGCATGAGCTGCCCCCTGGTGGTCAGTGCACTCTCTCAGCCAACCTCCCATGGCCAGCCAACCTCCCACAGTCTGACTGGCCCCAATCAGGTGAAATGGCCCTGATCAGCCCGAATTGCTGGCCAGATTGAAGGACCGCACCCGTGCACGAATTCCTGCACCAGGTCTCTAGTTAATAAATAAAAATCCAGGTCATTGAGTTAACGCAATAAAATATTTCATGACTTAAAAGGCCATCTTCATCATACTGAACATGTTTTGATCCACTCCATATAGGGTCTCCACTATAAAGCATATGAATCTGAAATGACAGGCAATTCTTTCTCTAAGTAAAAAAATAAAATGAAACAGAATTATGATAAGATTCTTTCTTTTGAAGTGGATATATTGACAAGAATTCTCAAAGCTGGATAATCAGCAAGAATTTTTATAATGTGAAGCATTTTATATTTAATTTTCAGAAAATAAAGTGCAAGGCTGTATTTTCTATCATAAATAAACATATGTAGACTAATACCTTTGCATAATACTTCATACAGGATAATTTCTCATTTAAATGCAATACTACTGCATAACATGTTTAATAATTGAATAATAAAATATTTCCAACCTGAATGATGAGTGTGGTATCTACAGTCATTAAAATTCAAACTTTTATAAATGATTCATAATTCTAATGATAATTACTGAATTTCACCCACTCCTTGATGCAAATAAAAGGAATCCATGGATCTTCAATGACAAATTATCCTACCATATTCCTATATATCTAAAACCAACTGACTGTTAACTCTCCTGTGATCATGTAGCTAAAAATTAATGATTTATGAAATATGGGGTTTTCTTTTTTATTTCATTAATAATTAATAATGTGTACTGAAATAGCAAAAAGATAAAAAATAAATAAAAGAGTCTCTGATGTGCCAACTGTTCTGGTTTAAAATATTTGCATAACTAAAGGCTTGTTTTAGATGTAAAATGTATGTACTGGTAAGGCTTCAGGACTGCAAGCCATTTGATATTTCATTCTATCTCTTTAACCTCTTTACTAAAAATACTACAACATATTTATTTAGTGAGGCTCATACTGTTATCAGATTCTGTGTATAATTCTAATTGAAGTCAGAGAATTTCCTGAAGGAAAGTAGGTTTTTAACTACATATATGAAAAATAAAACATTTTGATAGCTTGTTCATGTATTGAATATTTTTATTAGAATAATAGTGATAAATGATCTGTTATTACTTTAGAGTTTGGAGCACACAGAGCCAAATTCGTTTATAATTTTGTTTAAAATGATAGGTATTTGCATAGGAAAATATTGGATGTAAACAAGAGACCTAAAATGATAAATGAACATTTAAGTCAAAATGACATTCTGAGAAACACTAAAATTATTCCTTTTGCTCTGACTTTTCTTTTACATTTATCTCTTACAAGATAATAATGAAATTAGTTGTAAAATATCTTGTACTGTGGCGCTTGCTTAAGACAACTAAATGAGCTTAGGTATCTCTAATAAAAGCAAAGTGATTCCTCCTTGGGCCACATAATTTAAATGTATCTTATTTTTTCAGGTCAGTTCATAATGCTTAGGGTTTTCATCACTTTGTATTTTCAGGAAAATTGAGAATGAAAAGATTATACAGTTGGTACCAGATAATATTTATAGGTCTGTGTTTTAGAAATTATACCAAAGATAAATGAATAATCCCATGCCCATAAACATTTTAAATGATGAGTCAATAAATTACACACACACACATAAAAGCTAGCTTGGCAGATTGAAGAAACAGCATGAAATAAAAAATTTCTCACCATGAGTTAGAACAATGCACATCCTAGGGCAGTGGTCGAAAAACTCATTAGTCAACAGAGTGGGAAAACGCGGCTCGTGAGCCACAGTTTGCCGACCACTGTCCTAGGGCACTTCAAATATTTGCATAAGAGGAAAATTTCCATTCGCTGGGAAGTAAGCAAATCACAGGAAAGACAACGGCAGCACTTAGTGTGTCCCCTGCTGACTTGCCACACATTTGGTATTAACTTTTGGAGAACGTATTTAGTATTCAAGTTAGTATTATGAATGATTGATTAAATGGATTCTCTGTTGAGGGAGAATTTTGCATTACTCAAAAAGAATATAAATTATGCCTCTTCTTTATGCTTTTTAAAAATTTTTAAACATATATATATATTTTTTTTTTAACTTTACCAGCTAATATTTTGCCACATTTGATTTATCTTTTCTTTCTCCCTTTATATAAACTGGGAAATATATATATGTAAGTTATATACATATCCTATCTAGTAAAAGAGTAATATGCAAATTGACTGTACCTCCACTACACCCACAAGCAACACCCACCAGCCAATCAGGAGCAAGTATGCAAATTAACCCAACCAAGATGGCTGCAGCCACAGACCGAGCAGAAGGCTTGGGTTTCTCCAGCAATGGAGGAAGCTAATTTTCCACAGCCCTGGCCTGTCTTGGCCTCTGCTTAAGGCTACAAAGTTTCAATTATAGAAGATAAATAAATCCCAACAAAAATGGCTGTGGCCATGGAGGGAGCAGGAAGGTTGGCTCCTCGCATGCCTATAAAGTTTCAATTATAGAAGATACATAAATACCATATACCAGGGTCTCCACTTGGGTCACTGGGGGGGGGGGGTGGCCAGCCTAGAAACCACCACAGACCCTTCACCCAGGCCACCCCACACCCCAAGGGAACACCCACCCTGATCTGGGACATCCTTCAGGGCAAACCAGCAAGCCCCAACCCATGAACCAGGACTCTATCTTATCTAATCCTCCTATCTAATAAAAATAATATGCAAATTGACCATCATGCCAACACACAAGATGGCTGCTCCTATGTGGTCAAAGATGACTGACCCCATGTATACACAAGATGGCCACCACAAGATGGCCAGCTGGGGAGGGCAGTTGGGAGGGACCAGGTCTGCAAGGGAGGGCAGTTGGGGGTGATCAAGCATGCAGGGGAGGGCAGTTAGGGTCGACCAGGCTGGCAGAGGAGGGAAGTTGGGAGCAACTGAGCCTGCAAGGGGGTGCAGTTGGGGAGGACCAGCCTGGCAGGGGAGGGCTGTTAGGGGTGACCAGGCCTGCAGGGCAGGGCAGTTAAGGGCAAACAGGCTGTAGGGAAGTGGTTAGGGGGTGATCAGGATGGCAGGCAGACGTCGTTAGGGGCAATCAAGTAGACAGGCAGGTGAGCAGTTGGGAGCCAGTAGTCCTGGATTGTGAGAGGGATGTCCGACTACCCGTTTAAACTGGCAGTTGGACATCCCTTGAGGGGTCTCAGATTGGAGAGGGTGCAGGCTGGGCTGAGGGACACATACCCCCTGTGCACGAGTTTCATGCACCAGGCCTCTAGTCTACACTAATAAAAGAGAAAGATGCAAATTGACCGTACTTTCATGACACCCACCAGCCAAACAGGAATGAGTATGCAAATTAACCCAAGAAAGGTGGCATGTTAATTTGCATATGCACAAGCCAAGTGGCTGGGGGCAGGGCAGGACACTTGAGTCATCGCCACAGCCATGATGCAGGTGTTCCACACTGCACCATCCACTCTGGGCCTCTGGGCAGTGTGGGAAGGCAGAAAGGCAGCTCTGGGACGAAGCAAAAGTGGTGCTGGCAGACAGGGGAAGGAAGGCTCATTCTTGCATGAATCTTCATGCATTGGGCCACCAATATATATATATATATATATACACACACACACACACACACTAAAGTAGAGGCTTGGTGCACGAAATTTGTGCATGGGGGGGTATCCCTCAGCCCAGCCTGCACCCTCTGCAATCTGGGACTGCTCGAGGGATGTCCGATTGCCTGACTAAACAGGCAGTCGGATATGCCTCTAACAATCCAGGACTGCAGGCTCCCAACTGCTCTCCTGCTTGCCTTCCTAAGTGCTTCTGCCTGCCAGCCTCATCACCCCCTAACCACTCCCCTGCCAGCCTGATTAATGCCTAACTGCTCCCCTGCCAGCCTGTTTGCCCCTAATTGCCCTCCCTGCAGGCATGGTCACCCCTAACTTCCCTGCCATGCAGGCCTGAGTACCCCCTAACTGCCCTTCCCTGTCAGCCCAGTTGTCCCCAACTTCCTTCCTCTGCCAGCCTGGTCACCCCTTACTGCCCTCTCCTGCAGGCTTGATCATCCCCAACTGCTCTCCCTTGCAGGCCTGGTCCCTCCCAACTGCCCTCCCCTGCTGGCCATCTTGTGTCCACATGGGGGCAGCCATCTTTGACCACATGGGGGCAGCCATCTTGTGCGTTGGCATGATGGTCAATTTGCATATTACTCTTTTTTAGATAGCATAGAAGCCTGGTACATGGGTGTGGGCCAGCTGGATTGCCCTGAAGGGTGTCCTGGATCAGGGTGGGTGTTCCCTTGGGGCGTGGGGCACACTGGGTAAGGGGCCTGTGGTGGTTTGCAGGCTGGCCCTCCCCACCCCCCCACCCCCCCCCCCCCCCCCCCCCGTGACCCAAGCAGAGGTCCTGGTATCTGGGATTTATTTATCTTCTAAAATTGAAACTTTGTAGCCTTGAGTGGAGCCAAGCCTCCTGCTTGCTCTGTGGCTGTAGCCATTTTTGTTGGGATTTATTTATCTTCTATCATTGAAACTTTGTAGCCTTGAGTGGAGGCCTAGGCCAGCCGGGGTGTGTGGAAAGCTTGGCTTCCTCCATTACTGGGGAAACCCAAGCCTCCTGCTCGCTCTGTGGCCTCAGACAACTTGGTTTGGTTAATTTGCTTACTAGCTCCTGATTGGCTGTGGACATGGCTTGTGGGTGTAGTGGAGTGATGGTTAATTTTCATATTACTCTTTTATTAGATAGGATATATATATCCACATGCATGTGTGCCACATTTTTTTTTCTGAGTGATTGAAAGTAGTCACAGATATAACACTTAACACTCAAAAAGATAGCTTGCATTTCTTTAAAAAAAAAGGCATTCTCTTTTATAAATTCAATTCCATGTTATACTCAAGAAACTTAACATTAATTAAACAATATCATATCCAAAATATATCTGAATTTCCTCAGCTCTCCTCCAGAAGTTCTTTATAGCTGTTTTAGGTTTTATTGTTGTGTGTGTGTGTGTGTGTGTGTGTGTGTGTGTGTGTGTGTGTGTGTGTGTTTGCAATCACAAACATGACCCAGTCTGTGTTCACATGCTGTATTTGGTTGCCATGGTTTTTTTTTTAATAAATCTTTATTCAGATTATTACAATTGTTTCTCCTTTTACCCCCATAGCTCTGCTCCACCCGGTTACCATCCCACCTTCTGCCCTTACCTCCCCCTCACTATCCTCATCCATAGGTGTACGATTTTTGTCCAGTCTCTTCCTGCACCTCTCCATACCCCTTTCCCCCTGAGAATTATCAGTCCACTCCCTTTCTATGCCCCTGATTCTATTATATTCACCAGTTTATTCTGTTCCTCAGGTTTTTAATTCACTTGATTTTTAGGTTCACCTGTTGATAGATATGTATTTGTTGTTTTTTTAATCATCTCCTTTAATTTGGAGTAGTCCTCTTTTTTGCAAATATATATATATATATATATATTCCACAGCAAAGTGTGGCTGCTCTGCATTCCATTGAGGACTTTAACTTTAGGATATTGGCAGAATGGAGAAAATAAAGTATAGCAAGTGTGGCATTGCTGAGGATGTAGTACAGAGTTTTATAATGAAAATGATACCACTGTTTTGGGGAAAGGAGGGAATGTCATCATTTTATAATTTTGTATAAGCACAACACTGATAGCTTCTGCAACAGAGTAATGATGCCACTATAATCTAAATCTAATAGAAGAAATATTTTTTTTTGTGGTCTGGCATCTAAAGACTGAAATAAACTTTCCCTCAAACAGCAACTGTTGGCTTTTTTTTCCTCCCTTTCTCCCTCCTTCCTTCTCCTCCTCCTCCTCCTTCTTTACCAAGAGGTTCTCTTTCCCTCAATATTGCTAATATCTTTACTACTAAAATTTAGCTAAGTATAGTTGATAAATTTTCATTGTAAACACAACTCTTGTGGTGACTCAAGTAAACATAGGTAGGAAGATGAGAATTTTATACATGAAGAAGGGAAATAAACTCTAATATATATTTAAATACATTTTTTATTGATTTTAGAGAAGAAATGAGAGGGAGAAAGCTATAGAAAACATCAATGATGACAGAGAATCATTGATCAGCTGCCTCCTGCATGCCTCCATTGGGTATCCAGTCCACAACCCAAACCTGTGAATCAAACCAAGACCGCCTGATTCATAGGTTCATGATCAAACACTGAGCCACACCGACCAAGTTAAACTCTAATGTTTTTAAAGCTACTTTAAATTATTTGGAGAAGAATGCATTATATGAACGCACATGTCAGAAGAGCAATCAATAGATGAACTTCCTGGGAAATTATTTGTGCATTACAGTTATAATGCTATACACAATTGTTATTTAAAATGTTATGACAGTTGGAAATAAATAATTTTTATGATATCTGGATAAAATAAAAACTTTATAATTTAAGAAGGAATTAAAGAATTAGATAAGCATATAGTTTCTATTACCTGTCAGTAAGTATATGATTACAAATATCTATCCTACTAATGGAAAGAGATATTATATTGAAGACATATTATATTTCAAATTACCAAAGGTACATAGGTAACTAATTGCAACTCTCATAAGAAGAGTGATGTATTGATTATCTAAAACTTTGATCGTATATACAATCTTACTTACCACATGTTTCAGATTGGTAGAATCTTATTAGTTTGTTCAGTAAATGCTAAGCAAGAGAAAAATCATTTTAGATATCTTAACCATAAAAGAGATCTCAGATCAAAGAGAATCTGGAAAAAAATAAAATGTGTCTGAAAAATTTTCTTAGGTTTTATAATCCCATTAGGAAAAAAAGCATAACATTGTGTGTAAGCTTTAATTTTTAGAAAACTAAATAGCACAACACATTTAAGATTAAAAAATGCAATTGATCCTCTCATTATTTACCTTTGACTTTATACGAGTAACTTAAGTCCCTTGCTTCACAAAATTACCTCTTTAAATGATATTTACAATAAAATAAAGTTTCCTTAAATCAAGAAAATAGTGTTTGATATAAATATACAGCATCATTATAACTATATAAATGTTAGTTTCTTGGACCTTTATAGGTGATAGATAGAGAGAAAGATAGAGAGATAGAGAGTTAGAGAGATAGATATGCATATATCTATATTCTCTCTCTGTTATATATATATATACTAGCTCATAAAAGAGTAATATGCAAGTTTACCATCACTCCAACACACAAGATGGCTGCCCCTATGTGCTCAAAGATGTCTGCCCCCATGTGGACACAAGATGGCCACCATAAGATGGCTGGCAGGGGAGTGCAGTTAGGAGGGACTAAGCCTACAAGGAAGGGCAGTGGGGGCAATCAGGCCAGCAGGAGAGGGCAGTTGGGGAGGGGGGACCAGGCCTGCAGGGGAGGGCAGATGGGGGGGGGACCAGGCCAGCAGGGGAGAGTGGTTAGGAGTGACTAGGCTTGCAGGGGAGGACAGTTGAGGGCAATCAGACTGGCAGGGGAAGGCAGTTAGTGGTGACCAGGGTGGCAGACACGGGCAGTTAGGAGCAACCAGGCTAGCAGGGGAGCAGTTGGGCGTTGATCAGACTGGCAGGGGAGTGGTTAGGGGGTGATCAGGCTGGCAGGCAGAAGTGGTTAGGGGCAATCAGGAAGGCAGGCAGGCAAGCAGTTGGGGGCCAGCAATCCTGGGTCCTGGATTGTGAGAGGGATGTCAGACTGCCAGTTTAGGCCCAATCCTGGTGGGATTGGGCCTAAACTGGCAGTCAGACATACCTTGAGGGGTCCCAGATTGGAGAAGGTGCAGGCTGGGCTGAGGAATTTTGTGCACTGGGCCTCTAGTGTGTGTGTGTGTGTGTGTGTGTGTGTGTGTGTGTGTGTGTGTGTATAACTTTGTTTTAGGGTATTCAAAAAGAATAACAGGATTAATTTTCTTTTGAAAAGAATGAGATGATATGTCTTGCTTTTATATAATTTTATTTTCAATGTAGGTAAGACCTCCTTTCCATTTCTCCACTCTTATCAGTTTTTTTTCTCCTTAGCCACACCTCCATTCAGCTAAAAGAATAATTGATTAAATTATAACTGTTCTTAAAGTCCTAAGACCATTGCACATAAATTTAGTACCAATGTTTCCTTCTATATAATTTATTATTTCAAATTTTATTTTAGGTTTTTGTTTCATTTTGAGTTAATTTTTGGGTAGTATGACAAATAGAGCCTAGTTTCATTTTTTCTAATTTTCTTAGCACCATTTATTGAAGAGGATTTCTTTTCTCCATTGTATATTGTTTTACTCCTTTCTTGAAATGTATTTGTTCATAGGTAGGTGGTTTATTTCTGGGCTCTCAATTCTGTTCCATTTGTTTGTGTGTCATTTTTTCTGCCAATACCATGCTGCTTTGATTATTGTTGCCTTGTAGTATAATTTGATGTGAGGGAGTATGAGACCTCCAGCTTTGTTTTCTATTCTCAGGATTGCTTTGGTTATTCAATGTCTTTTGTGTTTCCATACAAATTTTATTAGTTTTTGTTATATTTCTTTTAAAAATGCCATTGGAGAGTATACAGATGGCCAATAGACAGATGAGAAAATGATCAATGTTACTATTCTTGAGATAAATGCAAATTAAAACTACAATGAGATATCACCTCACACTTGCAGAAACAATAATCTACAAATAACAAGTGTTGGTGAGGATTTGGAGAAAAGGGAATCTTAGTGCACTACTGGTGGGAATGCAGACTGATGGAGCCGCTTTGGAAAACAGTGTGGAGTTTCCTCAAAAATTTAAAAATGGAACTGCCATTTTTAAATTTTTGATTCCACTTTTTGTAATGCACCCTAAGAATTCTGAAACACCAACTAAAATATACTCACCACTATGTTCATAGCAGTGTTATTTACAATAGCCAATATCTGGAAACAGTCCAAGGGCCTATCAGTAGATGAGTAGAAAGAAAGCTTTGGTACATTTATACCATGGAATACTGTGTAGCTGTAAAAAAGGAGAAACTATTTTTTTGTGACAGCATGGATGGGCCTGGAAATTATTATGCTGAGTGAAATAAACCAGTTAGAGAAAGACAAATACCATATGATCTGACTTATATGTGAAATCTAAGGAACAAAATAAACTGACAAACAAAATAGGATCAGAGACATGGATACATGAGACAGACTGACAGGTCTCAGAAAGGAGGGATGTTGGACGACTGGATAAAAGAAGGTTAAGAGATTAGCCAAAAAAACATATACGCATAGTCCATGGACAGACAACAATGTAGTGAAGGCCAGAGAGGGTGGGGGTACTAGGGCAAAGGGATTGGGGGAATGAGGGACATCTGTAATAGTATCAACGATAAAAATAATAATAATTATTTGAATTAAGAACCAAATCTTTAAGGTGCTGTGTCATAAAAACTTGCTTTTTAAAAAATAAAACATTTAAAAAATGAAATGGAATATCTTTCCATTCCTTTGTGTCTTATTTAATGTCTTTAACTGCTGGTAGGAATGTAAACTAGTACATCCACTATGAAAAACAGTATGGAGTTTCCTAAAAACAGCAACAATGACAACAACAACAAAAATAGAATTACTATATGACCCAACAACCCCTGTTTTGGGTATCTAACTAAACATTTCTTTGTATAGATACTGTATATGTACCCCTATGTTCATCGCAACATTATTCCTGGTGGTCAAAACATGAAAACAATTGGTGTCTTTCGATAGATAATTAAAAAAAGAAAATGTGGTACATGTATAGGGTGTCCCCCTGCAAAATGCACACATACTTCAAATAATTATAAAGGCAGTGTTTATTAAAATACAGTTCATTTTCATTTAATAGCTGCCAGCTGTTGAAGTGTATATACATTTTTGGGGACACCGTGTATACAATGGAATACTACTCAACCATAAGAAAATATGAAATACTGCCATTTGCAACAACATGAATAAATCTTTAGAATATCGTGCTAAGTGAAATAAGTCAGAAAGGAAAAGTCAAGAACCATATGACTTCACTCATATGTAGAATATAAAATTGAAAGCAACAAATGAACAAGCAAGACACAAAAATTCATAGAAACAGACAATAGTATGGTGGTTATGGAGGAAAATGGGTATAGGGGACACTAATTGGGAAATGGAGTCAAATAAATGATGATGGAAGCAGATTTGGCTTTGGGTGGTGAACACACAATGTGATATACAGATGATATGTCATAGATTGTACACCTGAAACCTATATAATTACATTAACTAATGTCACCCAAAAAATTTACTTTAAAAATTATAACTTCCTAATTATTTTTGTATCATCTTCAGGAGTACATACTTAAAATTGCAAATATTTAAGCAGAAAAAATAAAAGGATTATATCTTTAAAAAGAGGAGTAAGAAGAGGAGGAAGAGGAGGAAGAAAGAAAAAATGCATAGTAAGCTACCTTCCTTTTCTTATGAAATGGAGCAAATCATTGTTTGTATTCTTTCCACAATTTCAGCTTCTGTCATTTTAATTACAATGTAAAGTTCTTTTCGTTGGGAGGGCACAACACAAGGTAAATGTGATGGCCATCACTGTCTTTTGGAAGACAAATGACATGAAAGTCAATTTATCCCAAAATATTTCCATGATCTAATTTTCAAAGTAATATAAATCTCACAGTGTGTTCAACCATTACAAGTAATTTTGAAACCTCACAAAAACAATAATGGCATGTTTTGCATTATCCATTGGAGATAAAGGCCTGTACAGCATGATAATACTGTGTTGTTGTATTTTAGTGGGCTACATAGATAAGCTGCATGATATGGAAAATGAGAGTACTGCTAAGAAAGCTTAACCATTTATTCCATAATAGTTATTAAGGGCCAATTGATATGAATTCATAATCTTTTTTAATATTCATTGAAATAGAGTGAAACACGAATATTTCTTCTATTTTTAGATGAGAATGGGAATTGGAACACACGTCTCATTACTTCTAGTCCAAATCTTTTGTTTTTTAGAAGTCTGGAGAGCATATAAACTATAGCTGGCATAAACTTGAATTCCATATTTCCTGGTGCCGAGGAAGCCTTTAGAACCTCAGCCATCAGCCACCTGGGGAACCGTTGATGCGGATTCCTTGCACCCGCCCTGCTGTGTGCTGCCTCACACTGACGTGATGACCCAAAGTACAATTTTCTTATGATTGGTATTTAAAAAACCACTACACAGTTTGAATTCTTAAAAATCATAAATGATCACCCTGGAAGGTGTGGCTCATTGATTAGAGCATTCTCCGTGACACCAAAGGGTCATGTGTTCTATTCCCATCAAGGGCACGTAATTGGGTTGCAAGATCAATCCCCAACCCTGGTCAGAGAGCAGATGAGCGGCAACCAATGTGTCTGTCTCACATCAATGTCTCTCTCTCTCTCTCTCTCTTTCTCTCTCTTTCTTTTTCGCCTTCCCTCCCACTCTCTCTAAAAACCAATGGGGATAAATATCAATGAGTGAGGATTAACAATGACAAAAACCATGAATGATCTATTAAGAGAGACTTTGTGAGAGAATGATAGAAGAAATAACAGCATGCCTGTGAGTCTAGTAGTCTTGTTTTGAAGACAGTTACTAAAAGAATTTCTAAAATTATTTTGAGCAATGACATTATATTAAAGTAAATGCTTGAACTCTGAAAGTGAATATTTCAAATGACAACTTGGTGGGTTCTTTCCTGTTAATTTATAAGTATGTTGTTTTAAATGTATATTCCATATTTCACAAAGCAACCACTTCTCAGCTTTCTGGGCATCTACACTAATAAAATAGAAACATGCAAATTAACATCACTCCGCTACACCCACCACCCAATCTGGAGCAAGTATGCAAATTAACCCAAACAAGATGGCAGCCACTCATGGAGCTGGAGCAAGCAGGAAGCTTGGGTTGCCCTGGCAATGTAGGAAGCTAAGCTTCCCGCCCACCTTAGTCTGCCCTGGCCTCTGCTCAAGGCTACAAAGTTTCAATTATAGAAGATAAATAAATCCTAGATACTTGCTTCCAGCTGGCCCTGGCCTCTGCTCAAGGATGAGCTGATAAAAAAAAAAAGTAAAAAAAAGGAGGGGCTGGGACCTTGGGTTGCTGGGGATTGATCAGGCCAGGATGGGATGGCAGGGATCGTTGGGGGTAAGCAGACCAGCAGGGGGGCCAGTTGGAGATGAGCATGCCGTCAGTGGGGGTTAGTTGGGGTGATCAAGACAGTGAGGGGGGCAGTTTGGATTGAGCAGGCCAGCAGGGGGACAGTTGGGGGTGAGAAAGCCAGTGGGGAGGGAAGAAGGGGGCAAGCAGGCTAGCGGGGGGGGCAGTTGGGGGTGAGCAGGCTGGCACAGGGAGCAGTTGGGGGTGATCTGGCTGGCAGGGGGGCATTTGGGGGCAAGCAGGATGGTGGTAGGGGGCAGTTGGGGGCAAGCAGGCTGGCAGTGGGGGGCAGTTGGGGGCAAGCAGGCCAGCAGGCAGAGTGGTTAGGGGCAATCAGGCAGGTAGGCAGGCAGGTGAGCAGCTGGAGCCAGCAGTCCCGGATTGTGAGAGGGATGTCTGACTGCCGGTTTAGGCCCAGTCCTTGTAAACCAGCAATAGGACATCCATCGAAGGGTCCCAGATTGGAGAGGGTGCAGGTTGGGCTGAGGAACACCACTCCCATGCACAAATTTCATGCACCAGGCCACTAGTGTTTTTATAATAGCACTCCTAAGAAACCAAAAGATTATTGAGATTTGATGAAAAATACAATGAAAAACTAGGGAATCAGAGAAAAAAATAAAGTAAATATTTGTTTGATTACACTAAAGAATATGAAAATAAATTACCATTATAGGGAGAGTATTAGCATAAGAGCATGTAGTCTATTATATCTGATAGATATCTATAATCAAACCCAAATGTTGTGCATGTATACTGTATTTGATATGTTAATCACAATTTATCATAAGCATTTTATCATGTCTTTTAGCTTTTGAAATATTACATATTTAATGATTTTATTACACATCTCCAAACACTGTTATCTTAAGCTGTATTATTTTCCTGACACATAATTTCTTAAAACAACAGATAGTGAATACCAAATACCTCTTAAGTGTAAAAACATAAAGCCTATGCTATTGGATAAGAGGAAAACATTTTAAGTGAAATGTGTAACAAATATATAATACTGTGAGTCATAAAAGCCATGCAGAAAGAATATTTTTTGGAAGACCTTATCGTAGCAACCTATAAGTGAATGAAAGTCAACTTATGCTTACAGCTGTATTCCCTCATTTATCCATGTTCTGTGTTTGCTCTGTGAACATCTGGAACAAAAATGAGAAAGAATTTTTAAATAAAACAAACATTGGAGCAGAAATCAGAGAGCTTTTGAATAAAAAGAAAATACTCCCTTGGAAATTTAGTTTCAAGCAATCCTAAGGCATTCAGACACTTAGGTTAACATGTCTCTTTAGATTTAGATGACATTTAACATAAATATTAATGACAATTTCATTAAAATTTTATTTCCTACACAAGTGGATTATTATTTTATTCATTTCTGCAATTTGAAACTGCTGTTTTCTGTTTAATATGCACAGCATCATTCAAAATTGCAATGTGTGGCATATAGTTTATTACATGCATGAAAAAATAAACACTTTTCAAATTATAGATACTTACAAGCAGGGAGAATAGAACAGATCCACATTTTTTTTATTGTTTTAAGTATTACAAATAGTAGTATATATGTCTCCTTTTTTTTCCCCCATTGACCTCCCCCATCCTCCCCTACCCCCCAGTACATGCCTTCACCTGCCCGCCCTCCCCCCTGCCCCAGTGTCTTGTATCTATTGGTTGTGCTTACATGCATGCGTACAAGTCCTTCGGTTGGTCTCTTACAGCCCCCCTCGCCCAACCTCCCTGTCTTCCCAATGTAGTTTGACAGTCTGTTCAATGCTTCTTTGCCTCTGTATCTTTTTCCCACCATTTCTTTCCTTTAAAAAGTTTTGCCTTTGCAGTCTAGAAATAAACATATAATAACAAAACAAGACAAAACAAAAAAAATGTTTGAGTCCCAATTTCAATGTCCAACAGTTCTGAGCCCCCGTTTCAATGTCTAACAGATCCACATTTGAATATCATGAGTGTCAATACAGTATGTTCAGACAATTCTAAAAGATACTGTCATAAGTAAAAGTGTCAGAACAGATGGGAGGTCAGATAACTTCTCAGGTAAGCATACCCAAGTCACATCTTTTGGAAAGTACTGCACCTGATTTCCTTCCTCATTACATTAATTAATGGACATTAATGTTTAATACTCCCAGAATTAGTCATGTAGCAGGAAACCTCCTGATTGTGTCAGTTTTAGTGACCGTACTTTAGTCAATATAATAGTCTTACTGTAAGTGATCCCTTTACAGAAAACATACAAATACAATGGTTCCCAGCATTATGATATCATAGCACCTATAAATACAGCGGGAAGAGAAATACATCCTTTTAAATTGAAAGTTTATAGTTCTCTCCTGGATTCCTTCCAGCTGAAGATGAACATCTGTAATTCTTCTTTGACAGAATAAATTGGAAGCCCATGATTCCTACCAGGTATTGTAGTAAGGTCCAGAGAGCCAAATACATATAAACTATCTGACCTAATTTTTATACCCTGGGGGAACTTCCAAACTATTGTTGGTAAATGCAAGTGATACTAACAAGATAATAAGCCTGACCCAGTAATCTCACTGGTGATTACTGCTATCCAAATATACAATATTCTTATTATTTGCTCATCCACAGAAATGGAAATCAAAGTTTGCCTTCAGGGTAAAGAGATAAAATAGTAGGGTCTGAAAAGATGGCTATCACTAGTAGATATTGTGTGTGTGTGTTGTGTGTTTTAGAAGCTACACTGTACTGTATGACAGATGTCATTTCAAGCAAAATCATGTGTTGTATGCAGCCATTTTCTCCACATTTTAGTAGGCCCCAACTTTCTTTCAGTTTCTCTTTCCCCACCTGATAATTTACTCTTTATGCTAACCATTTCTGGTTTTAAAATGTCACATTAATAACCTGATTATATCTTTAAAATGTCAAGCAGCTAAATATGATTTTTGCTGTATACCACATATCACTCTTTTGCATTATGAGTGCATAGTGGTTATTGACTAACCATATGAAAGGCCATTTCCACAGTAACCTGTTCCAGTTCATGAGTGATCCATGGATGCTCTGCTATTGTAAATATGCCATTAAATTGTTCAGTTCTGTTGGCAATAGGCAATATAAAACAGTTGCTGACACATATCACTAGTTGATCTTAAGTTTTACTGAAGCAACTCTTATTCCTAAAGGGAAAATACAGGAGGTTTATATCACTTCTAGAAATTTAAAATTTAGGAAGCAAGTTCTTGATTTTATAGGAATTTGACAGTCACAAGATACAGATAGATTTGACTCCAGTTCTCAGGATTAGGATGGACTTTAATATGGAGTGTGTGTGTGTGTGTGTGTGTGTGTGTGTGTGAGAGAGAGAGAGAGAGAGAGAGAACTAGCTGCTTAATATCTCACATATAGTCATATTTATCCAGTTTTTCTTGAACTCTGTGCATTTTCTTTATTTCTAAATTTTTTTCCAATTGTATTTTGTTAAAGAAATTAGAACTTTAAAAATAAGCAAGGATTTTTTACAGTCTCTTTCTACAAGGCTTTTCCCTCTGAGTTTTAATAAAACTGGTGGTTAGACAAGGATCTTGTAAGAAAGGAAGATATACTGGCTTGCATTTAGAGTTATGATCAGTATGTTTATGCTTATGCTTATGGTAATAAGTGAAAATATCAATTTCTCAAACACAGTTTTTGGGGAAGATGCCAAAATATCAATATCAATAGAAGTTTGGGCTATTGGTATAAATAATTCCATTTGCCTTTTGTATTAACCATTGATTTGATGTCAATCCCCTTTTCATTCATATAGTCACCTATATACTGCCATATCATCTTTCCCTCCTTAGCCCTCTAGATTGCCATTAACCAAAAGATTTGTACATTTATGACTTGGAAAGGCAGCTAAAAATAAACTTTATATAAGTTATAAGTGTGACGGAAGAGTATTACTTCTTAGCTACTATGATAAAGAGTGGTCTTCACAGCAAATAGGATGGAAGTTATAGGGGGATTCAAGTATTTTCATCTTATTTTTCACAAGGGTGCTGATTTTCACATTGTTACTTTTTAAAATTTTTTATTTCTAGATACTCATATTTTTATATTATATTTAGCACAGCTTTCAATGCTCCATCTAATTTCTTTGAAAGGGGCAAAAATGTAGATATGCAGACACACAAGACTGAATTCACATTTTCTAAGAAAGAAATTGCCACTTATTTATTGAGGTCCCTTTTGGTTGTAGGTACTTTATATACCTTATTTCATTCATTTTTCATAAAAAAAACTTATAGGTGTTCTTTTCTCTGTATTTAACCTATAGTAATTGTATAACTCTTCTTAGATGGATGTTTATATTCTAATCATTAATTTTACTGTTTTTTAATGTACATCAAAGAAAGGAAGAATATATCTTCACTCATCCTCAAGAACTATCAAATCATAACTATATCTTCCTTTACTACTGCCATATTATTTTGAAGCAAATCTTGGACTTATCATTTCATCTATAAGTAGTTTAGTATGCATGTCTAAAAATGCTGAATATATACCAGTATTTTTAAACAAAATCATATCATTATAATAAATTAATTATAATAAAGTGTTAGAAAAAATTGTTAAAATCAAATATTCAGTCATTGATAAATTCCCAATTGTGTCATAAATGTCTAATTTTATAATTGCTTTGATTCAAGATCCAAAGAGGTTGCACGTGTTATGATTAATTAGTATATATTTGTTTCTTTTAATCCATATGTTCGCCCTCTATTTTTTTCCTAGAAATCATATTGTTGAAGAAACCATATCACTTTTACTAGAGAACTTCCTATAGTTGTTATTTTGCTGAATGTTTCCATATGTTGTATTTTAAATGTGTTCCCTTTCCTTTATAATTCCTGTAAATTGGCATTAGATCAAAAGGCTTGAACAGATTTTGATTTCAATTCTTTTTAAAGTGAATTGTAGGTGGTATTATGTTCTTCTACCAGAAGATACATAATACATGCACGACTCTCTTATTTCTCTTAGCAGATGTTGATATCAATGCCCATTCAAGTAGTTTATTGGAGTTTTAAAAAGGTAATCTTTAATTTTGTTGTTTCTTTTTCATTGTTTTACCTGTATATTTCTAGAGGAACATTATATTGTCTATTGTTAAGTTATAAAGTGCTACAATTTTTATAGGAAAGCCAGAATTAAATGCTTGATTCTTTCCCATTAATTACTAGTTTTCAAAACAGCAAGTGGGTTCCTCACAGTCACTGATTACAGCAAATTAGTTTTGTCCCATTATGACCTTACCAATTTAAACATATGTATCTAATCAACTGCAGTTATTTTATTTATTGATGCTAAAAATGTCCCATTGCCCAGACAGCATAGCTCAGTGGTTGAGCATTGACCTAGGAACCAGGAAGTCACAGTTCCATTCGTGGTCAGGGCACATGCTTGGGTTGCAGCTCAATTCCCAGTGTAGGGCCTGCAGGAGGCAGCTGATCAATGATGCTCTCATCATTGATGTTTCTCTCTCTCTCCTCTTCTTCCCTCTCTGACATCAATAAAAATATATACAAAGTGTCCCATTTAGTTGGCTCCTGAGTCCTTTCGATATGACCAGAGTGAATTTTGACAATTTTTTATTACTTGAGTTGACAGTATGTTCCAGATTTATTATATATATTTAATGTCCCAGATTTGGAATCAAACATTTCTTCTACCAGCTCTAGTTCAGTCGAAAATATATGGTATTAATGACTTCAAATCTCTATTGCTTGTCCAAGGGAGAACCTTAGATTTATAGTGAAATAGTTTTTAAAAATCACATTGATATCTGTTCAAAAGTGAATTGATCTTCTTATCCCCATGAAATTATAACAACACAACAACAAATATTTTTGTCTATATTTCCAGTACTAACACCCAATCATTCATGCCAGAGTCTTTGAAATTATTCCAAGTAATTTTCCCTTCCTTGTATTTAGTCCTCAAATACCTTTAATTTTATTTCCAAAATGTTCACAATTCTATCCCAACCACATAATTTATTCTATCATGTTATCAACCTACTATTTGTATCACATTTATAGTATTTGGCCTCCCCTTAACTGACCAGTATATACAGAACACTGCTTGTTATGTTAAAGAGTGGGGGCTTTTTTTCCATAGGAAATGGAGATGTTCCTGAGTGCTATCCAGCTTCTAGTGTAACCCACTTTTAAATTCATTTCCACCTTGCAGGCAGACTATTCAGTCTAAAATACAGATATGGCAAAAACTTCACACCATAGGCCCCTGTTAATGACTCCTTATTCCAACAGAATTATACCCCAGTTCCTAGTAGCCCTCTCTACACCATTCTTGATTCCTTGTGTCCTCAAAATTACAACTGTGCAGACACTTTTTGCTCTCCCTCAGGAACAAATAGAGACATGTTTTGCTATTCTACTCCAGAGATGTTCCTAAGTGATAAAAGTTCCTCAGCCCATATGTCAGTGCAAACTGGAAGTGTGGAAAGTCTTTGCTTAATGAGAGCAGAAGAGGGTAGAAATTTGGTCCAAATCCCTGCTATCTGAAGGGGCAATTCTAAGGTGCATTTGTCACAAATCCTCAGAAGTTTTGAAGGAAAATTGATCCCCAGTTGTTCAGTGTAATAGCAGCTGACAAGTCTCTGACTTGTCTTCCCTCTTCATCCTATTACTTCTTCCCCATTACCCCCTACGAGCTTTATGCCCACCTCTCCACTCTTTCTGTATGCTGTACAGACTGTCTATATTGAAATTTAGATTCTGATATGGAGACTGAATGGATATATAGGTTAAGCTTTTGAGAGAACTGAAACAAAGCAACAATTTATCCACACAGGCACAATGTCAGTGGATATTTCTTCCCCCTCTCTGATCATCCTGCTTTCCAAGGGGAGGTATCTATTTGCTACCCAAACCTTAAATTAATGGTGTATAAAAAGCATGTATAGCTGTTATTGAGGTATAAGCTCTTAATAAGGGAAGATTGGTAATTATCCGTTTAAACTTAAAAAAAAATTATGAGTGATGAGTGATAAAATTAAGACAAGAAAAGGTTAAGTAAGATGGCACAATTAGGTATTGAAGATTGGACCTATTGGACAATATTATTTCTCTAAATTAAAACTGTTTTGACAAATAGAATCAATAAATGAATCAAAAAAGTGATTAAATTATTAATAAATTAAAATGAATGACTAAAACAGAATTCACAGCTTCAAATCATCCAATGATTTTCCACTATCCTTAGCAAATAATACCTAATCTCTACAGTGCACTGTCAGAGCATTTGCTTTATGCATTTTCCACCTATCTTCTAACACCATTCACTGCTTTGCTCCCCTCATTAGAATTCTTCCATTTATTTGAACACAACATTCCACTAACATCTCAGGAAATCTCTCTCTATATAAAAGGCTAATATGTTAAGTGTCCCACCATCCAACCAGTTGCTATGATGTGCACTGACCACCACGGGCAGACACTCAACACAGGAGCTGCTGTGATGTGCACTAGCCATTTACAGAGAAACAGCACTGCAGACCTTGTGCCCACAAAGCAACTCTTGGCTTTGCCCACGTGGGACACAGGCCCTGCCACCACCCCAGAGAGACACTCTACCAAATTGCAGCCAATGCTGCCAAGACCCCATGGTGCAAAATGGGGCCCACAGCCTAGCCCAGCCCGGATAATGACATCATGTAGGGAGAGCTTCCTCTCCCTAGTGGATTAGCCTCCTTGGAGTTTCTTCAGCCCAGGAACACAACTTGCTTTATAGCCAGGTGGAAACATTTTACACTTAAACCAAATGTCTGTGAAGCATTTTCCCGTGCCTCATCTCATTTGATCCTCACAGTGGGTAGATAGGAGACTCAGTTGAATCCTATTTTCTTTTCATTATCCGGAAAATGGATATTTAGAAAGTTTAGAAACTTGACCTGACTGAAAAGAAGAAAGAAATGGTGGTCCTTGAAAATGACTTCAGGTTTTCTCACTGCACAGGATATAGTCAAACACTGCTGCAGTTAAATATTTTACCTATTGTTCTCCCTGAATGATCTACAAAGTAATCTTCTTTGTGTTGATATTTACTGTTGTGTTGCTAACAATTACCTGAAAGAGAATTTAGGGTGTTTCATTGGGATGGAAAAAGTTTAGCTAAATCAGAAAGCACATCTAATCAAGCAAGTTTATTCTTTATCTATAAAAGGCTAAGTTGACTTGTGCATAAGCGATACATATAAAGCTCCCGCTGGCACCAATCACATGCATATGTTTCCATCTGTCATTGTGGATCATGAATTTTGTTGACACTTCTATTATAGAGAAAGGGCAAATAGTGCTATTAAAATATTTCTTCTAATTAATTTCCTTTCAATGTGCACAAATTTATGCACAGGGCCACTAGTTTTTATAATGTTATTCTGCTTGGCTGATATCTCACCTCTTTCTCATTATTGTTATTATTATAATAATTATTATTAATATTATTATTATTTTAGAGAGAATGATAGAGAACGATTGATTTGTTGTTCCACTTATTTATGAATTCATTGGTTAATTCTTGCATGTGCCCTGACCAGGGATCAAACCTGCAACCTTGGTGTATCAGGATTATACTCTAACCAACTGAGCTACCCAGCCAGGGCCTCTCATCTTTCCTTACTTAGCTAACTTCTTCATAACTTTTAGCTTTGAATTTTAATGGTCTTTTTGCTGGGAAGTCATTCCTGACCACACAGGTCAGATTGCATTGAACTGAAGTACTTCACAGAACTCAAGTAGTGAGGAGTCATTCGTAAGAATTTACTGAGTGCTTAATACATGCCTTGCACTGCTCTTGGTTATTGTCTAAACAGCAATGTTTTAATTCAAATAGTTTGTGTCCTGCTAAGTATTTGATTAAGGTGTGCTTTTGGCAAGACTCCAAGCTCCAGTAAACAAGATTATGTATACCTTAATAACACACTGAAGTTTCTCAATAATTGCTGAGTTTTTTGATGTCCATAAAATGTTTTGATAATGTGGGCAAACTTCAGTAGTATTTGTATTCTGGGAGCTCTTTTTTCTCTCTTGAGAGTTTATAAAGATGCAAATACTTAAAAATATACATATCTAAACATACTTAAGCGAATATCACATATAGGGCAGGACAAGTGTAAGCAAACAGCAAAATTCTTGAGGTGTATATTCATCGCCCTCAAAGGGAAGGTATTTACATTTGATATATGGTCTTGTTAGTGAGTTGTAGTTCTATTTGACTAAGATACTATTCTCGGAGGAGTTAGGTCTGAGTTTATGCCTGTCTGTGGGAGATGGAGTCGGGGAGTCATTCTGCAATAATCTGATGCTTAATACGACCTAATGCCCACGCATGCCTCTCATTATTTTTTAATAATGGTTATTTTTTTCATTCAGCGTTTTTTATGTACGTAATTTCTGGTATGACATAGCACCAAATTTATGTGGAGTAAAAACAATTTTTAGATGGCAAATGGAAGATATAGCTTATGGGAAACACAACTAGCTGAGAAGTAAATTATATTACTATTAAGCAAATGCAATAGTAGAATATTTTAACATTCTTTTTTTTTCTCAAGGCAATATTTTAACAAGATTAAATCTAGTTTTGATAACTTCTGAAATGTCATCTAAGACATTGTTTGATTCAGTTACTGGCTTCCTTGATCCCACATATATTACCAACATAAAACAATATGTAATAAAATTTAAAAGGAAAGTAACCTTAGTCTGCTTCACTTTGTGTTCTTAGTCTATAAGGAAACATGTTAGGCTTATCAGAGTTGTACAGGCATTCTGAGAATTGACCTATTTTGCAACACTGGGTCTGTCCTTACCTGAAGTGTGCTCTGGTGTATAGAAGGAGCTGCTGGATCACTCTCCTGAGTCCTGAAGGCAATTGGTGAGCCACCATTTGGTCACAAGCAATAACCTGACAAATGAAGTTTTCTCACTCATGTGCCACTTCTCTTGTGGGTGTGGAGCTTTAGAAGTCCCAGGACACCTAATACTCCTAAATAGTTCTGGGTGGGCCACACTGATCTCATCACTGAGGAGCCACACTCCTCTGAGTTGGTTGCTGTACTGCGGTTGCTTCATGGCCTCTGAACTATTAAATACTTGCACATGGCTGCCTTAGCCGGCTTTGCTAAAAGACTTTCACTGATTTAACAACCCACCTTGCCATCAGACTTTTCCTGAAGGGCATACACTTCGGAGGCATTTTATAATTGTGTTATGTGATTGATTCAAAAGTTGTTAATGTTTATAAATCTTTAAACTTGATCGGTAAAGTTTCTTTATCAAATGAAGAACAGAAACAAGTCCTACAAGTAGACATCTAGCCTGAGTCTGTTTATTTTTATTCCAAATTATACTTATTATTTTGGTTATATTACACAAATTCATTTCTTGTTTGATAAATATCTTTGAATTTGTTTTTAATGTTGTCATGGAGAAGTCCTACAAGTTCACTCCACTATTTTTCTTGTTTCACACAGACAAAAAGATAGGATTAATTTTTTTATTGAATGACAACGCAGCTTAAAGCATTTCATGAATGTCTCAGAAATTCCAGATTACAAAAATGGGTACACCATGACCTTAGCTCCATTTTTACACCTTTGAGATTGGGTGTTTATTATGAGGTTACCTTTTCTACACTTAAAAAGTTTCTATAGTATAAGGGAAAGAACAAGGACTTTTCGGATCCCTGAGATCTGGTTAAAATTCCATTCCACATCTACAATCTTTTGGATGCTTGAACTTGTTCATTTTGCTTATCTTCTAGTCTCATTCTTCTCTCTATAGTACAGGGTTGTTTAGGATATAAACAGTATAAGAAAATACTGGCTTATTATAAGTTCTTTTTTTGTAAATCTTTATTATAGATATCCCTTTTTGTTCCCCTCATAGCCTGCCTCCACTCAGTTCCTGACCTGTCAGAGGCCTTCACCATCCTATTGGCTGGGTCCAGAGGTAATGTATATCCTATCTAATAAAAGAGTAATATGCAAATTTACCATCACTCCAAGACACAAGATGGCCGCTCCCATGTGGTCAAAGACGGTTGCCCCTATGCGGACACAAGATGGCCACCACAAGATGGCTTGCAGGGGAGGGTGGTTGTGGGCAGTTAGGGGTGACCAGGCCAGCAGAGGAGGGCAGTTGGAAGAGACCAGGCCAGGAAGGGAGGGCAGTTGGGAGGGGGGACACAGGTCAGCAGGGGAGGGCAGTTGGGGGGCACCAGGACTGCAGGGGAGGGAAGTTGGGGGGAGGACCAGACCAGCAGTGGAGGACAGTGTGGGGGACCCAGGCCTTCAGGGGAGGGCAGTTAGGGGTGACTGTGCCAGTAGAGGAGGGATGGAGGTGACCAGGCCAGCAGAGGAGGGCAGTAGGGGGAGACCAGGTCAGCAGGGGAGGGCAGTTGGGGGGGCATGACTGCAGGGGAGAGAAGTTGAGGGGGGACTAGGCCTGAAGGAGAGGGCAGTTAGGGGTGACTGGGCCAGCAGGGGAGGGCAGTTGTGGGAGACCAGGCCAGCAGGGGAGGACAGTTAGGGGTGACCAGACTGACAGGGGAGGGCAGTTAGGGGTGACCAGACCAACAGGGGAAGGCAGTTAGGGGCAATTGGGCTGGCCGGGGAGCAGTTAGGTGTTGATCAGGCTGGCAGGCAGAAGCGGTTAGGGGCAATCAGGCAGAGGCAGGTGAGCTGTTGAGAGTCAGCAGTCCTGGATTGTGAGAGGGATGTCTGATTGCCCTGGTGGGATCAGGCCTAAACAGGCAGTCGAACATCCCTCAAGGGGTCCCAGATTGGAGGATGCAGGCTGGGCTGAGGGACACCCCCCAACCCCTTGCACGAATTTCATGCACCGGGCCTCTAGTATGCATATAAGATCTTTGGTTAATCTCTTCTCCCCCTTCACTCCCTCTAAGATTCATCAGTCTGTTCCATGTTTCCATGTCTCTGGTTCTATTTTATTCATCAATTTGTTTTGTTCATTAGATTTCTTGTCTGTTTATTTTGAATTTTAGATTCAATTGTTGATATATATTTATTGCCATTTTATTGTTCATATTTTTGTTTTTTTTTCTTCTTCATCATCTTATTTATTTACTTATTCATTTATTTAATCTTTATTGTTGAAAGTATTACATATATTCCCCTTTTTCCCCTGATGACTTCTTCTAACCCTCTCATGTTCTCCACACCAAGCTTTCACCACCCTATTGTCTGTGTCCATGGGATATGCATATATGTGCATACAAGTTCTTTGGTGATCTCTTCCAACCTACAAATCCTCCCCTGCTTTCCCTCTGAGGTTTAACAGTCTTCCATGCTTCTATGTCTCTGGGTCTATTTAGTTCATCAGTTTATTTTGGTCACTATATTTTGAGTGAGTTCATGTGATACTTGTTTTTCTCTGACTGACTTATTTCACTTAGCATGATACTCTCTAGATATGCTGTCTCAAAGGGTAAGAGATACCTCTTTTTTACTGCTGCATAGTGTTCCACAGCTTCTTTATCCACTCATCGACTGATAGGCACTTGAGCTGTTTCCAGGTCTTAGCTATTGCAAATTGTGCTGCCAGGAACACATTCTTTCTGATTGGTGATTTGGGTTTCTTAGTATATATTCCTAAAAGTGAGTCACTGGGTCAAATGGCAGTTCCATATTTAATATTTTGAGGACACTCCATACTGTTTTCCATATGGCTGCAGCGGTCTGCATTCCCCCCAATAGTGTACTAGGATTCCCTTTTCTCCACATCCTCACCAGCACTTGTCATTTTTTGATTTGTTGTTGGTAGCCATTCTGACAGGTGTGAGGTGATGCATCATTGTCATTTTGATTTGCATCTCTTTGGTGTCCACTGTATGTCCACTTTAGAGAAGTGTCTATTTAGGTCCTTTGTACATTTTTAAATTGGATTGTTTGTCTTTTGTTAAGTTGTATAAGTTCTTCATATACTTTGGATATTAACCCTTATCAGATGTATCTTTGCCAAATATATTCTTCCATACAGTGGGCTCCCTTTACATTTTGTTGATGGTTTCTTTTGCAGAAGCTTTTTATTTTGATGTAGTCTCATTTATTTTATTTTCTCCTTACTTTCCTTTTCCCTAGGAGATTTATCCCCAAATATCTTGCTATGAGAGATGTCTGAGATTTTGCTGCCTATAGTTTCTTCTAGGATTTTTATGGTTTCATGATTTACATTTAACTCTTGAATCCATTTTGAGTTTATACTTGTGTATGGTGTAAGTTGGTGGTCTAATTTCATTGTGTGGTTTGTTTTTTTGGGTTTTTTTTTTTTTTTTGCATTTATCTGACCTAGTTTTCCAACACCATTTATTGAAGGGACTGTCTTGACTCTATTTTATGCCCTTGCCTCCTTTGTCAAATATTAATTGAGCATTGTGGCTTGGGTCGGTTTCCGGGGTCGCTGTTCTGTTCCATTGATCTATATGTCTGTTCTCGTTCCATTAGCAGGCTGTTTTGATTACAGTGGCTTTGTATTATAACTTGATATATGGTATTATGAGTCCTCCAACTTTGTTCTTCTTTCTCAGGATTGCTGCAACTATTTGGGATCTTTTGTGGTTTCATGTAAATTTTTATGTGAGTTTTATCCTCCAGAACTTAAATTCATCTTTCTTTACATTCATTGCAGGGCTTCACAGAGTGTTAAGCACTTTGCAGAACTCAGCAAGTACTCACTGATCAGTCTAAAACCATGTATCTAGCATATCTTAAGATTTCTAGGTTGAAGGGTATTATTATAAGTTCTTGATGATCCACAACCATTATGATCATCACATATTATAAATTTCTCTGGGATTTTTTTTAATAATCCTCACCTGAGGATATTTTTCCTTTGATTTATTTTTACTTACTTACTTATTTATTTATTTATTTATTTATTTATTTATTTATTTATTTATTTATTAGAGATAATGGAAGAGAGAGGGAAAGACAGAGAGAAATATCTATGTGAGAGAGAAAAAATTTCTTGGTTGCCCCCTTAGCACCCTGACCAGGGCCTAGGCAAGGGGAGGAGCCTAGACCAGGATCAAACCTGGGACCCTTTGGTCCACAGGTCCACGCTCTATCCACTGAGACAAACCAGCTAGAGCAGGGAAGATTTTTTTTATATATTAATTTTGAAGAGTAAGGGAGAGAGAAACATTGTTGTGAGAGAGAAATACCTATGGGTTGCTTCCCACATACACCTTGAGACACAGAATCAAACCTGCAACCTGGGTATGTGCCCTGACTGGGAATCAATCCCACCACCTTTTGGTGAACAGACAGCTCCAACCGAGCCACACTGGCCAACGTGGAAAGATTTTGGTAATTTTTTTCTAACAAGACCACAGAATATAATGGCTTAAACAAGACAAAGTAAGTAACGGTGGATAGGCAAGCATATTAGAGCTGTCTCGGCTGCGCTGACATTTTTGCCATTCAAGGGTCAAATGTGCTATTCCATTTTCTGTCATCTTTTTAAATTGAATGGGAGAAAGAACAGATAGAAAATAAATACCTAATTAATTTATGAACAAGTCCTAGAATCAGAAATCATTTTATATTACATATCAGATTGGCTAGAATTGATTTACATGACATATCTAGCAAAGAGAAAGATAAAGAGATTCGAATTTAGCTAAAAGGCCACATGCCAGTCCAAGCTCTACCACTAAGACAAGAATGGATATTGGCACACTTGGATTTTTCCTGATTCTATTTCTTTCCTTCCTTTATTTTCCATTGTTCTCTAAAAATACATTCTGATTTGTAGATTACAGTTTTCTCCTTTCTGTAGTGGTCATGGGCTTAGTAAAATAATCAATGTTATGATTTTATTATCGTGCTACATATGTCATCTGTTATTAATGTGGACTTAAGTTACAGTATGCACACTGGAAATGTGTAGCCTTAACCACTTATAGAAATGTCTTACACACTTGAACATCTTATCCTAGTCTGCTTTTGACAGCAGAATTGGCACCGGTATAATGATAGGTATGTCATACTTATTAAAAGTAATGATGAAAATAAAGTCTCATGAGCTCCATTTCATAAACCTGCATATTTATTTCTGTTCATCTATTTCTACCCAATAATATAAGGGAAAGAAAATAACAGTTTAACCTTGGTCAAATGACTACCATACTTTAAATAACATTTAAAGAAATATGGTCTTTATTATAAGCTCATAGCTTCAGAACCCTTTTCACTATATATATATAAATTTTTTTATCCTGAAATGTTTTTCACTTCCTCTAGTATCCCTTCCCACATTATGATATATAAATCTTTGTTGATATTGCAAATAGTGTATAATAATTAACCCTTAGCTCTCTAAGAAAACTACATTATAGCTTTGCTCTTTTATCAAATTTTACTTTCTTTGCAAGTTTTTTATTTCACTGAAGAATGGAATGTTCTCATTTGTCACCTTAAATTTTCAGTCCACTTATATGTACACTAGAGGCCTGGTATACAAATATGTTCATGGGTGGGGTCCCTAGGCCTGGCCAGCTGATGGGTCCTGCCAGCCAGGGGGAGGAACAGGGGGAGGGACCACATGACGATTGGGGCCTGCTGGCCAGGGGTAGGGACAAGGTGTTGGTGGTTGGCCCTTGGCCCCCCTGGGAAAGGGGCCACGTCTGCTGTCACCCACCCCCAGTTCCTCATCCCAGCCTGGGGCCAAAGGACCTGGTGGGATCAAGTGAAGAGGCGATGGTCGCCAGGCCGGGTATGGAAGGAATGGATGCCAGATACCAAAGCTGCTGGCATTGGTGTCCTGCATTGCGCATCTGCCCCCTGGTGGTCAATGTGTGTCATAGGAACTGGTTGACCAGCCCTTATGGTCATTTCCTTGTTTGGTCCTAATGGTTGCTTAAGCTATATATATATATATATATATATATATATATATATATATATATATATATATATATATATATATAAGCCATATATATATATATGGCTTATATATATATATATATCCCCCTATCATCACTTATTACACAATGAAATAATTTTTCTTTCTTTGATGATAATCTTTCTACTTTTGCTGTTAACTCAACTTTTCTTGCCTTAAGCTTTTCAACTTTTCTTGCCTTAAGATTTCTCTCTTTAAATTCTACTCTATGCCCTATAATCAATATTGGATTCTCTACTGCCTCATACTTAATGACATACAAATGTATTTCCCTATAGATATTGCCATTTTGTATATTTTTAACTTTATTAACAATAATAACAATATAATTGACATGCAATAAACTTTATATTTTTTAAATATTCAAGTCATGTTATATTCACATATGCATTAAATCATGACCACATCAAAATAAGAAATATACACATCATTGCCACAATATAAGTATATAACTAATTCCTTTGTGGACTCTTTTTCCTTGCCACACCCTGTCCTCATGGAACCATTTATTCACTTTTATTCAATACATATTATATTTTGAGATTTTTATATTGAAGTTTATATTTGACATTTTAAAAATTGCATCACACAATATTAACCATTTTTATTGGGCTTCTTTAACTCATCATAATTAATTTAGGTTCATCCAGGATTTTGAGTGCATCATAGGCTTTTTTTTAATGTTTTTATCAGGAATAGATGTTGAATTATATGTGTTTTTTTAGTGTCTATTGAGATGATAGCATGGCTCTTCAGTTTGAGTTTACCGATACAGTGCCTTGATTCTCAAGTGTTAAACAAACATGTATTACTCAGAAAAACACAATTTTGTCCAGTTATTTTATTTTTATATATCATTAAAAAGAATTTTCTATAATTTTGATAAGTTTATTTGTGTCTGTTTTTGAGATGCATTGTTCTGTAGATTCCTGTACTCATAATGTCATTGTCTGGTTTGATTTAATACCACTTCTGGCTTCATAGAATGAGTTGGGAAGTGTTTCTTATTCAATTATCTGGAAGAATCATGTAGAATTAATATTTTTTTTCTTAAATGTTATTTAGAATTTCCCAGTAAATCCTTATAGCCCTGAAATTTTCTTTGTGAGGTTTTAAGAAAATTTTAATTTATTTAATAAGTATAGAGTTATTTAGAATATATATTTATTCTTGAGCAAAGTTTGATAGTTTTTACCTTTTGAGGACTTTTTTCATTTTATCCATTTTGTCAATTGTATTGCCATCAAGTTTTTCATATTACTTTGTTATACTATTTCAAATATCTGTAGAAGATGTGGCAATATTACTTTTATCATCCCTTTTTTTCTATAATCTGTGACTTCATTCTTTTTTTCTGTTTGATCTGGTTGAACAATTATCAATTTTAGTGCTATTCTCAATGAACTAGCTTTGATTTTTATTGATATTTTTTCTATTTTTTGACTCATTTCTATTTTATTGATAACTGCTTCCTATTACTTTCTATCTTTTGCTTTTTGGCACTAATTATTTTCTAGTTTTTGAATGTATAATCTAAAGTCATTGCTCTTTTTTTCCAGATTTTAAAGATAGAAGCCTCGGCAATTGATTTGAGAGATTTCATATTTTCTAATTCAGGCGTTTAGTGCCATAACTTTCCCTTTAAATATTGCTTCAGCAGCATACTATGCATTGCTGTGCGTCATGTTTTCATTGCCATTCAGTTTAAAATGACTTTTAGTTTCAATTTTATATTTCCATTGTCACCTGAATCATTTATAAAAATATTATTAGTTTGTAATCTTTGGGAGAAATTCCATATATTGTTTTGTTACTGTTTTTTTTCTTTATTTCTTTATTGATTAAGGTATTTCATATGTGGTCTTATGCTCCCATTGCCCACCCACCCCTCCACTCATACCCTCAACCCTTGGTGTCTGTGTCCATTGGTTATGCTTATATGCATGCATACAAGTCCTTTGGTTGATATTTCCCTCTTACCCCCATCCTCCCCTAACTTCCCTCTGAGGTTTGATGGTCTGATCAATGCTTCTCTATCTCTGCTTTTGTTCATCAGTTTATGTTGTTCATTATATTCCAAAATCGAGTGAGATCAAGTGATATTTACCTTTCTCTGACTGGCTTATTTCACTTAGCATAATGCTCTCCAGTTCCATCCATGCTGTTGCAAATGGTATGAATTCCTTCTTGTTATTGGTTTTTAATTTAAATTCATTGTAGTCAAAGAATATACTTTGCATGATCAGAGTACTTAAAAAAAATTTAAGACTTGTTTTATGGCCCAGAAAATGAATCTTCTTTTTGGTAAATACTACTACTGCATTGGTAAATACTACTGCATTTACATAAGTGTTTTGTATTGTTAAGTGTTTTATAAATGTCAGTTATGTCAGATCAGTTAATAGTATTCTTCGAGTCTTCTATATCTTTACTGATTTTCACCTATATTTATAAATTAGTTATTGAATGCAGGGTTCTGAAATTTCTGACAATAATTATAGATTTGCCTATTTTTGCAGTTCCAGTAGTTTTTGCTTCATATATTTTTAAGTTAAATGTGTGAATGAGAGAGGAAATCTGCAGAAAATGACCTCTTAGGCTGATATGATTATAAATTCTTAACAGTGCAGGTAATGGTCAATAGTCAAGCCTTAGGCATATAACTTTTTTAGTAAGAGGTTTATCCTTGCCTTAAGCAAGCCTGGCTCATTGTTTTGTGTATCTAGGTTTAAGACACCTTTGAAATAGGCTTAACCACCATCAAGAGAGTACATAATCTTATTAATAATCCTGTAATTCAACCCCCACCTTGCTTTCTCCCATCCTCATGTAATATCCCTTACATTCCCTCCTTAATTTCAATTGCATAATAAAAACTTCAAAACTGTCATTGTTGGAATATTTGAGATATTGCTTCCCAGCAATTATCATCAGTTTGACTAAAATAAATTCTTATGAACATTCTCTACAGCTTTGAATATTCTTCCCTAGACAAAATATTTAGATGCATACTAGTACACATTGAAAAATAGCATGTCCTTCTTGGACTTCTTTATAATTATACATGGATCCACTTTATGTCTGGTAATTTTTGTCCTCTGTTTGAGATATATATTGCCCATTTTTTATATTTTTTTGCCATAGGATACCTTTATCCATCATTTTTTTTAAATTTCATTTATTTATGTTTTTACATTTAAAGTGGTTTTCTGGAGAGGAAAAAAATGGCAACAGAATAAACAAACGTGTTCTGAGCCTTGTCCCTGAGCAGAAAGAAAGAACAGCTGAGGGTCGCACGAGGAGTGTTCGTTGGCAAGTTAAGGGACAGCTAAACTCCAGGAGCAGGTGAGGGACTGCTAGATGGGGTTCCCCTGACAAGGTACCCTCACTGCGGCTGGGTCCCCTCCCAGAGCTACGGGCTCAACACGGAGACTGCGCCATCTTGATATGGAAAGTGAAGCTTATCTGAAGCCTGAAAATCCACAACTACAGAAACCAAACAGCCTTGAGCCCCAGAACACCAGTCGCCAGTTGGCGCAAACTCGCGGATTCAAAGGAGCTCTTCATTCTCCTCAGAAAGGTCAGATTTTGCCTGGGATAAGGTGAGGTCTCTGGTCCCAGTGGGAGAGAGAAACACGAGTTTTGCAGGAGCAGGGAAGTCTGTGCCTAGAAAAATCCATGGCTGTTGGGGCTGGTGTGATCCGTGAATGCTGAAGGGGGGCCTAAGAGCTGCTAACAGAAGGGATCCCTAAAAAGCAACCCATTTTGATCTGATGTGCAGGGATAGCCTAAGAATTTCAAACGTGTGCCGGTTGCTTAGAGTTGCGCGCAGACCCATTGTTCACACACTTGGGCTTTTTCCTCTTCAAATCCTTGCTTTTGATTACTAAGCCCAATACATAGGATCACCCGGTTGGGGACACCCTGGGAGACTGCAGGGGAAAGTTGTTTTTCTGGAACCTGGGGGTCGGAGCTGGGAGTAACCATCGGAGAGCCAGCTCTGAGGCAGCCCACTCCCATAAACTGGTATTGAGTGCCACAGGGATAAACACAGGCTAGAGAGGCCATACATAGATCCAAAGTCAATCCAGAAACACTGCCACCAGGGGCTGAATCACAAATTGACTCTTGTGTAATCAAAAATAAAGGAATATGAGAAATTAAGACACCACCTGCTTAAAAATCAGGATTGGCTTACAACACTGAGGAACAGTAGAACGCAGGGAACTGCAATACTGTCCGGACTGAGAAACAGGTGTGCCAAACAGAACAATAGAGGAAGTGAATGACCTTCACTATTGCACATTATATATTTTTATTATTTTTTATTTTTTTATTTTCATTTTTTGCACCTTTTACTTAAGAAACTATTTTTTTCTTTTTTCTCACTTGATTACCTTTTTAATTATTACATTTTTATTTTTAATCAGTATTATTACTACTACTATTTTACCTTTTTTTTTTTTTAAGTGTCATTTTATTTTCTCTTTATTTTACTTTGGGACTAGTGTTCTACATTCTATTTTCATCTTTCCCTTAGCATCGTTTTACTCGATCTCAACTCTACCTTTATGCCATCACTCCCTTCCTAACTTTTCCCCTTTTGGTGTCCTGTTTATTTTACCCCTTTCCTGCTTTAGATTTACCCTATTCTTTCTGTTTACCCCCTGTTAAAATTTCACCCTACATATATATCTAATTTCCAATCCCCTACTCCAAGTCCATACACACCTCTCTCTTCGCTGTCTTAACTACCCCAAAAATTGTTTTTCTCTCAGTCCTTTAGTTGTTGTTTGCTTGAATGTTGATTATATCGAATTTTTATGCTTTTTTGTGAGATTGTGTTGCTTATTCTTTTTTGTTTGTTTGTTTCTTTGTTTTGTTTGTTTGTTGCTTCTGTTTTCCCTTGCCTTGCTTAATATTAGTTCCTGTTGTAGTTTGTATTAATGCCCAGGTAGTTGTGGCTGGCATGCTGAGATCAGTGGTTGTTCTATTGGATTTTTCTTCCCATATATATATAGTTTGTTCCTCTTTTCTCTTTTAGTCTCTTTCTTGTCTCTCATATTTTGTTCTTTCTTTTCCCAATTTCATTTTGACACTCCTTTTTTTTTAATTTCTTTTTCCTCTTCTTCTTTCTCTCCTATCCCCTAATTTGCCTTTGTCTGGTATCACCTTTATTGGAGGTTATTAATATCGTGAACACATTTCCATTCAGTGCGTTGTGTGTGGTACCTGGTTGTGTTGTATTTTTGTTGTATTTTGTGCCTTTAAGTCAACGCAGGAGAGAGAGAACTACATAACCAGACATCTGGAGAAGAGAGAACATAGGAAGATGAATAAACAGCCCACATATGAAAGAAAAGCAGGCATCACTAGAAAAGGAAGTAAATGAAATATAGGGAAGCAACCTGCCAGAGAAAGAATTCAGAGAAATGGTCATAAGGTTGCTGAAAAGAATGGAAGACAAATTCGACGATATAAGTAAGAACCAAGAGGAAATGAAGAAGAACCAAGAAGAAATGAAAAATGACATTGCTGCTATAAAGAACTCAATAGAAAGCATCAAGAGTGGACTAGAAGAACCAGAGGACCGCATCAGTGAGCTAGAAGACAAGGTGGAAAAAAATATCCAAGTAGAGCAGCTTCTAGAAAAAAAATTAAAAAGCAGGAAGAGAGCCAAAGGGAACTTTGGGACAACATGAAACAAAACAACATCTGCATAATAGGCATTCCAGAAGGAAAGGAAACTGAGCAAGGAAGAGAAAACCTGTTTGAAGAAATAATGACAGAAAATTTCCCTGATATAGGGAAGAAAAAACCCATCCAAATCCAAGAAGCTCACAGAGTCACAAGCAAAATGAACCTTAAAAGACCAACGCCAAAGCACATTATAATTAACTTGGCAAACACCAACAAGAAAGTAAGAATCTTAAAAGCATCCAGAGAGAGACAGAAAGTTACATACAAAGGAACCCCCATCAGACTAGCAATTGATTTCTCAACAGAAACTCATCAGGCCAGAAGGGAATGGAATGAAATATACAAAGTCATGCAAAGGAAGGGTCTGAATCCAACAATACTGTACCTAGCAAGGCTATCAATCAAAATTGAAGGTGAAATCAGGAGCTTCAAAGACAAAAAAGGACTAAGGGAATTTATTCCCACCAAACCAGCAGTGCAAGAAATGCTAAAGGGTCTGCTGTAAAAAAAAAAAAAAAAAAAAAAAAGGAAGCAAAGAAGGAACACAGGGGTAAAGAATAAAAATTGTGAAAAATAAATACCTATCAAAAATAACTTTAAATGTAAATGGATTAAATGCCCCAATCAAAAGACCTAGGGTAACAGACTGGATAAGAAAACATGACCCATATATCTGCTGTCTACAAGAAATCCACCTCAGAAAAAAAGATGCACACAGACTGAAGGTGAAGGGATGGAAAAAAGTTTTTCAGGCGAATGGAAATGAAAAAAAAAATTGGGGTAGTGATACTTATATCTGACAAATTAGATCTCAAAGTGAAGGACATAACAAGAGATAAGGAAGGCCACTTCATAATACTAAAGGGAGCAATCCAACAAGAAGAAATAACTCTGGTAAACATATATGCACCCAATACAGGAGCACCCAAATACATAAAAGAACTCCTGGAGGATATCAAGGGAGAGAATAACAGCAATACAGTCATAGTAGGAGGCTCCAATATCCTAATATCACTATTGGACAAATCCTCTAAACAAAAAATCAGCAAAGAAACATAAATCCTAAATGACTCACTAGACCAGATGGAATTAATTGACATCTTCAGAACATTTCACCCCAAAGCCACAGAATATACATTCTTCTCAAGTGAACATGGGTCATTTTCAAAGAGACCATATTTTGGGTCAGAGGCAAAGTCTCTTCAAATTCAAGAAGATAGAAAGCATATCAAGCATCTTCTCAGATCACAGTGGCATAAAACTGAAAATAAACTACAATAAAAACAATCCAAAGAAATCAAATACATGGAAACTAAACAGCATGCTATTAAACAATGACTGGGTTACCAGAGAGATCGAGGAAGAAATAAAAAACATCATGGCAACAAATGACAATGAAAACACAACAATCCAAAATCTATGGGGCATGGCAAAAGCATTCTTAAGAGGGAAGTTCATAGCTCTACAAGCATACTGCAAAAAATAACAATAGTAATATATTACCTAACCCTACAACTCAAAGTTTTAGAAAAAGAGCAACAAGAAAATCCCAGGGTAAGCAGAAGGGAGGAAATAATAAAGATCAGAGTGGAGATAAATGACATTGAGACCAAAGAAAAAATACAAAAGATCAACAAAACCAAGAGCTGGTTCTTTGAAAGGATAAACAAGATTGATTAACCTCTAGCCAGGCTAACCAAGAAGCAAAGAGAGAGGACCCAAATAAACAAAATCAGAAATAAAAAAGGTGAAATAACAACAGATCCCGCCGAAATACAAAGGATTGTTAGAAAATACTACGAACAACTCTATTCCAATAAACTGGACACCCTGGAGGAAATGGAAATATTCCTAGAAAAATATAACCTTCCAAAACTCAATCAGGAAGAATCTAAACAGCTCAATATGCCAGTAACTATGGAAGAAATTGAAGCAGTCATCAAAAAGCTTCCAGCAAACAAAAGCCCGGGGTCAGACAGCTTCACAGGGGAGTTTTGAGATAGAGGAAGATGTAAACAGATGGAAGAACATACCATGTTCATGGATTGATGGAATCAACATTATTAAAATGTCCATACTACCCAAAGCAATCTATAGATTCATTGTAGTCCCCATTAAAATACCAACGGCATATTTCACAGATCTAGAAAGAACTCTTCAAAAATTCATCTGGAATAAAAAAAAGACCCCGAATAGCCACAGCAATCCTGAGAAAGAAGAATGAAATAGGAGGGATCTCAATACCAGATTTCAAGCTGTATTACAAAGCCACTGTTCTCAAAACAGCCTGGTACTGGCACAAGAACAGACATATAGATCAATGGAATAGAATAGAGAATCCAGTATCAACCCAAACCACTATGCTCAATTAATATTTGACAAAGGAGGCATGAACATACAATGGAGTCAAGACAGTCTCTTCAATAAATTGTGTTGGGAAAATTGGACAGATACATCAAAAAAAAAAAATGAAACTAGATCACCAACTTACACCATACACAAAAATAAACTCAAAATGGATACAGGATTTAACATAAGATGGGAAACCATAAAAAATGCTAGAGGAATCCACAGGCAGCAAAATCTCAGATATATGCCGAAAGAACTTCTTCACTGATACTACCCCTAGGGCAATGGAAGCTAAAGGGAAAATAAACAAATGGGACTACATCAAAATAAAAAGCTTTTTCACAGCAAAAGAAACCATCAACAAAACAACAAGAAACCTCACTGTATGGGAGAACATATTTACAAATGTTATCACTGATAAAGGTTTAATTTCCAACATCTATATGCAGCTTATACAACTTAATAAAAGGAAGATAAATGATCCAATAAAAAAATGGGCAATGGACCTAAATAGAATCTTTTCGAAAGAAGACAGAAGGAAGGCCAAGAGACACATGAAAACATGCTCAAAGTCACTAATTATCAGAGAGATGCAAATCAAAACGACAATGCAGTACCATCTCACACCTGTCAGAATAGCTATCATCAACATATCAACAAATGATACCTGCTGGCGAGGATGTGGAGAAAAAGGAACCCTCGTGCACTGCTGGTGGGAATGCAGACTGGTGCAGCCACTGTGGAGAACAGTATGGAGTTTCCTCAGAAAACTGAAAATGGAAATACCATTTGACCCAGTAATCCCACTCCTATGAATATATCCTAAGAAACTAGAAACACCAATCAAAAAGGATATATGCACCCCTATGTTCATAGCAGCACAGTTTACAATAGCTAAGATTTGGAAACAGTCTAGGTGCCCATCAGCAGGTGACTGGATCAGAAAGGTACGGTACATCTACACAATGGAATACTATGCTGCCATAAAAAAGAAGGAATTCTTACTATCTGTAGCAACCTTCATGGAATTGGAGAACATTATGCTAAGTGAAATAAGCCACTCAGTGAAAGAAAAATACCACATTATCTCACTCATTTGTGGATAATAAAAACACAGTATAAACTGATGAATAAAAAGATAGATACAGAGGCAGTAAAGCATCAAACAGACTGTCAAATTATAGCAGGAAGGTTAGGGAGAGGTGGGGGAAATAAGAAATCAACCGAAGGACTTATATGCATGCATATAAGCATAACCAACGGATGGAAAACATTGGGGGGTGAGGGCATGTATGGGAGTGGGGTGGGGAGAGGCAATGGTAATATATGTACACATATAATACCTTAATAAAAACAAAACAAAACAAAAAAAGAAAGAAAGAAAAATAAATAAATAAATAAATAAAGTAGTTTTCTTTTTAGGCAGCTGGCATATGAAGGCTTCAACTGTTACAGGAGAGCAGACCTGGCCTGAGAGTTCTGCCTTCAGCCAGCCAGTAGGTATGGTTTCTTGACTTCCTGCATAAAAAAGATTTCAGAATTGGAGTCCAGGTGGTTTTTAGAGGATGATCATTAAAGCTGGGGACAGTGAAACAAAGAAGGGCTTAGGATGGAAGTTACAGGAGAGAGACTGGGTTGGGGATATAAACCTACAGGCTGGGAGATTAGGAAAGATCTTAAGGGAGGATCTCAACAGAAAATTCATCAGTTGTATGCTGATGTGTCAAATTGAGATTTATTCCCTAACATCATGTGTCTTTGGGTGTGGTTGGCACAGATAGCACTAATTGGATTTTTCTACCTATCTCCCCAAGTAGAGTGACTTAAGCTATGAATCCCGGCTGGATTGGGGAGAAGTGAAAACCATTTACTCTTAAGTGTCCTTGTTTTAGTGAGAACAGGATTTACTAGGTGGCTACAAACTGGTATTTAAATTTATTAGATGGCTGCAAACTACTCGTTTAACTATCTGTCTCAGTTTTCTTATTTCACTTGGCTTGGTTTACTAGCTTGTCTCACAACCATTGAAACTATGTAAAGAGCTAATATGCAAATAGACCAAATGTTGGAACAACTGGTTCCTATGAGAGGGTGCAGGCCAGGCTGAGGGACACCTCTCTCCTTTGTCCCAAGTTCACAAATTTCCTGCACATAACCTCTAGGGTATATATATATATCCTATTGGAGTTCTTTTCATTATCTGTTTTCTTTTTCTTTTTTCTTTTTGTTTGCCTCCCTCCCTCCCTCCCTCCCTCCCTCCTTTCCTTCCTTCCTTCCTTCCTTCCTTCCTTCCTTCCTTCCTTCCTTTCTTCCTTCCTTCCTTCCTTCCTTCCTTCCTTCCTTCCTTCCTTCCTTCCTTCCTTCCTTCCTTCCTTCTTTCCTTCCTTCCTTCCTGTGCTTGCTAATTTTTTAGCAAATGAACAGTATTTTTAAATAATTATTGAGCCTTTGGTTTATAATAACTTTCACCATAAATGATTCACAATATCTTTTTCCAAGGATCTACAGCAAGGGTAGATCACATTGCTCTACTTAGGTTCTAAGCTAATTACAGATTTGGTTATAAATTTTGTTAAGTTTGGTCTGTTTTGGTTCCACAAGGGATTTTTCTCACTTGGCAGGCCTTAATTTTAATTGATGCTTTGCCACCAGTAAGAGATTTCATTTCTGAACTTTCCACATATTTCTTCTGACCTTATTGGCCACTTGATTATTACAGCTTAAATAATTGCTAAATGCCTCAAGGATAAAACCAGGCTCACTTCTTTATAGTTCTTCTTTTTAGAAGACTTTGAACCTGAAGGCCTGGCTTCCATGAGAGGTCTAAAATTTATGATTTATATGAAAAATGTTATATGAAACAGTATTCTTTTAGTGGCATTGGAAGGTCACTTATCCCCTAGGATACATGAGCTTCTGAAAGATGTGACTAAGAGTCTAAGAAATTCAGCAGACTTTAGATTCTACTTGTACTGGTGGAAATAATGACTCTGTTCCCCTTCTCTCTGTCTCTCCTTTTTCCAAGACTCCAAATCCTATCCTATCTAATAAAAGAGTAATATGCAAATTGATGGTCACTCCAACACACAAGATGGCCGCCCCCACATGGTCAAAGATGGCTGCCCCCATGTGAAGACAAGATGACCACCACAAGATGGCTGGCAGGAGAGGGCCCTTGGGAGGGACAAGGCCTACAGGGGAGGGCAGTTGGGGGAGATGAGGCCTGTACAGGAGGGCAGTGGGGGGAACCAGGCCTGTAGAGGAGGGCAGTGGGGGGGGGGGAACCAGTCCTGCAGGGGAGGGCAGTTAGGGGGGAAAAAGGCCTGCAGGGGAGGGCAGTTGGGGGGGACCAGGTCAGCAGTGGAGAGCAGTTAGGGGTGATTGGGCCTGCAGGGGAGCACAGTTAGGGACAACCAGGCTTGCAGGGGAGCGCTGTTGGGGGTGACCAGGCCTGCAGGGGAGGGCAGTTAGGGGCAATTGGGCCAGCAGGGGAAGCCAGTTAAAGACAACCAGACTGGCAAGGGAGAGAAGTTAGGAATGACCAGGCCAGCAGGGGAGCACAGTTAGGGGCAACCAGGCCTGCAGTGGAGGGCTGTTGGGGGCGACCAGGCTGGCAAGGGAGGGCAGTTAGGGGTTACCAGGATGGCAAGGGAGGGCAGTTAAGGGTGACTAGGCCTGCAGGGGAGGACAGTTAGGGGTGACCAAGCCAGCAGGGGAGGGCAGTTAGGGGCAATCAGGCCCGTGGTGAAGCAGTTAGGCATTGATCAGGCTGGCAGCAGAGTAGTTAGGGGCAATCAGGCAGGCAGGCAGGTGATTGGTGAGGAGCAAGTAGTCCTTGATTGTGAGAGGGATGTCCAACTGCCCATTTAGGCTCGATCCCAGAGGGAAGGCCATGATGGGTAGGTGGGTGAAAAGAGATCAACTAAGGAACTTGTATGCATATGTGCATAACATGTACACAGACCTGGGTGATGTCAGGGGCAGGCTAGAAGGGGTCAATAAGAGAAAAAAAAAGGAGGCATATCTAATACTTTCAACAATAAAGATAAAAACAAAAGAAGCAACAACAAAAAATCTCCAATGGTTCAACACTTAGACTAGACTGGCTTAAAAAAAAAAAAAAAAGGTATTAAAAGAAGAAAAGTAGATGCTTTACTGAGAAAATGCTAACAGGGATATGTTCTGCAAGATGTATTCAAATAAGATGACACCTAAAAGTGCCTATCCTAGAAGAAGTAATGACTCAATTTCAGAGCACACTGTAACAGTAAATAGAAAGTTATAGGTTCATTACAGAGATCAGATTTTGATAGTGATGACAACAGTAATAACTGAACATATAAGAAGGCCAAATGGAAAGGCTGACAAAAATCACATCTAAGATTATTTTTGTCAAATTTTACACTTAAAATATTTGCCTCTTCACAAAAAATACCTTTGGACTGTAATAAACAAGAAATATTATTTTCAATATCATCTACCTTGGCCACCAACTAAAACATTCTATAGTATTAATATAATGTGTATATGATGCTTTGGATAATGATATATCATTCTAAATATAAAAACAATTGAGATCAGAGAAGTTTACTTCTCACATAGAATTCTTTAAGAAAATCCTGTTTTCAACTATATTTACCAAGTTTTAAAGTTGTATAACTTTTCTGTATAATTAAATGCATACTTTCAATGGTGAGATGCATAATTATAACATGAAATATGTATGTAATGTGGAGTAATGTGCATGGATCATTAGTTACATAATGAGGCAGATACGCTTTAAATTAAACTCTATGATGTACAATTTATGAACACAAAAATTAAGCTTTAAATATCCAATTCTGTAAACAGTCATAAAATGCATTTTATAAGTAAGTACCTATAAATCATTCCATTGGACACTCCTTAAAGGGGAATGAAAGAAAGAGAGACTTGTTTTTACATTAATTTTATGATATAATTTTATTTTGCTTTTAAACAATGCAGCAGTTGTGCATTTCCCTAAGAACACAGTAAACTATTGACAATAAATAAGATAGCAGGGGTGATCTAACTCTCCATCTGCTGACTAACATACTGTTCCTGGCATTATGGAATGAAAGCATAATAAATGAAAGAAACACACTTTTTAGTTCTAGATTTAGGTATTGGAAAAAGCTTTATCTGCACACAGTGAAGGACATCTGCTGTTGATGCCTATGGACAAGCTCATAGTCATTTCCAGGTGTGATTCAAGATGCTAACTACACAGGGTGCCATAGCTGTTTACAGAAGCAATTTTCAGACTCTAGCATGAGTAACAATGATAAAAAGTCAGCTTCAGTATGGAGGACTCTCTGAGACTAAAAATCGGAATGTTAGCAAGCCACCAGGTGGCTCTTCTGTAACTGACAAAATAGGTCAGAACCTTTGCTGAGGTTTAGCCCATTTTTACATTGTTGGTCAATAATGCAGGGCCAGCAGACAGCTTGTAGATTGGCACACATTATGGCTCTTGCCTCTTCTATTTTCCCTTATTTTGAAAAAGGATGTTATGTGGACAGCTTATTAAAAAATAAAACTGGCCCTGGCCGAGTGGCTCAATCAATTGGAGCATCGTCCCATACACCAAAAAGTTGGGGGTTTGATTCCCATCAGAACACATACCTAAGTTGCAGTTGGGGTGCATTTATTCTTGTATATTTTTTCTTATAAAATTTAGTGTCAACTATTATCTTAAAAAATTGTAATAAAAAGTTTACTGTGATCTACTTAAATTTATAAAGTAACTTATAATAACTCATATATCCTGACTAAGGAGGGTTGTGTTGCCATTTCTTCAAGTCTACTTCTATGTTTGTAGGAGCAATTTAATTGTTTTTATAGAACTTTCAAAAATAACTTATGTTTATTGTTAAGAATGTTACCTTTTTTTTGGGTTGCAATTTTATTTTTTATTTATATTTGAAAATATATTTTATTGGTTTTTACAGAGAGGAAGGGAGAGGGATAGAGAGTTAGAAACATCAATGAGAAAAATACATTGATCAGCTGCCTCCTGCACACTCCCTACTGGGGATGTGCCTACAACCAAGGTACATGCCCTTGATCAGAATCGAATCTGGGACCCTTCAGTCCACAGGCTGATACTATCCACTGAGCCAAACCAGTTATGGCTTCATTGCTATTTTAAATAAGGTTTTCTCTTTCATATCTTTTAAGTGTTTGCTATTTGAATATTTTGCATTCAAACTTTATATAGTATTAACTTGCTGAATTATTATTTGACTTAGTTTTATTAATCCTCTGTTTTTATTCAGGTATGGAATATTGACATCTTCATATAAGTTATATTTCAAATTATTATTTCTCAATATATTTAATATTTTCTGACTTAATTGAGTAGTTAATACCTGTAGTACAATAATAAATATTACTAGAAATGTTGGGCATCCTTGCCTTGTTCATGACCACAGTGAGAATACCCCCGGTATTACTTTGTTAAATAGAATGTTGGGTTGGCAAACATAAGAAGAAAATGTAGTGGTGATCAGAGAGGCAGCCATTGTAGTAATGATGTTATCAGAAACCAAGGGTAGCCAGCAAACTTCAGAAGCATGATGAGAAATGTTATTGCCCAAGGGCCATTCCTGGAGCACCCAAGTTCAGGTGATCAAAAACACTGGGACATGGGGGTCTCACAGGATACCTATTACATAAGGTCACTCTATCAAGACTGGGAATCAAAGGAGATCTACCTAACCCTAGCTGGTTTGGCTCACTGGATAGAGCATCAGCCTGTGGACTGAAGGGTCCCGGGTTTAATTCTGGTCAAGGGTATATGCCCAGGTTGTGGGCTCAATCCAAGTAGGAGGCATGCAGGAGGCAGATGATCAATGATTCTCTCTCATCATTGATGTTTCTATCCCTCTTTCTCTCTCTCTTCCTCTCTGAAATATATATATATATATATATATATATATATATATATATATATATTTTTTTTTTTTTTTTTAAGGATATCTACCTAATAAATAGAAGCAAATACAAAGAAGCAGCCAAAACAGGGAGACAAAGAAACATACGCCACATGAAAGAACAGGAAAAAATCTCCAGAAAAAAAGAGTTAAAAGAAATGGAGGCAAGTGATTTACCAGTATAGAGTTCACAAAAGTGTAAGGAGGTGAAAGAAATTTAGTGATAACTACTAGGAAGTTAGTGAGAACTATAACAACATATAAAAGGACATAGAACCCATAAAAAAGAACCCATCAGAAATGAAGATTACAATATTTGAAATGAAGAATTCAATAAAGGGAATTAAGAGTAGGTTGGATGAAGCAGAGGATCAAACCAGCGATTTGAAAGATAAGGTATAAGTACACATCCAATCAGAGAAACAAAAAGAAAAAAGAATTTTTAAAAACGAGGCTAGTTTAAGGGTCTTTAGGGACAACATGAAGTCAACCAACATTCGCATCATAAAGGTACCAGAAGGAGATGAGAACAAGCAAAGGATTGAGAACTTTTTGGACAAATAATTACTGAACACTTCTCTAACCTGGTGACAGAAAACAACACATAATTCCAGGAAGCACATGGAGCCCCAAAGAAGAAGAACCAAAAGATACCCACACCATGGCATATAATTAAAATGCCAAATATTAAAGACAAAAGAAGAATCTTAAAAGCAACATGAGAAAATCAGTTAACTACAGGAAAGTTCTCATAAGACTCTTAGCTGATTTCTCAACAGAAACATTACAGGCCAGAAGGGATCGACATGAAATATTCAAAGTGATGAAAAGCAAGTACCTACAACCAATTCTATTTTACCCAGTGAGGCTACCATTTAAAATTGAAGGAAAACAAAGCAGCTTCACTGACAAGAAAAAGCTAAAGAAGTTTGTTACCATAAAACTAGTATCACGGGAAATGTAAAAGGGATGCTTTAAGAAGAAAAAAATTTTAAAAAAAGGTTAACATAGTTAAAAGATAAAATTCTAATAACTTGTAAATATTAATTATCACTTTAAATATGAATGGCTTAAATGCTGCAATTAAAATATATAGGTTAGCTGAATGTATAAGATAACAAGACCCATATAAATTGTATTTACAAGAGACCCACCTTAGTACAAACTATACATACAGAAGGGATAAAGAGTGGGATAGAAAAAGATATTTCATGCAAATTAGAAAAAACAAATAAAACAAAAACCCTGGGTAGCAATACTTACAGCTGACAAAATAGAATTTTAAACAAATACTATAGCCAGGCGTGGTTCAGTGGTTGAGCATCCACCTATGAACCAGGAGGTCATGGTTTGATTCCCAGTCAGGGCACATGCCTGGGATGCAGTCTCAATCCCCAGTAGGAGGCATGCAGGAGGCAACCAATGATGATTCTCTCTCATCATTGATGTTTCTATCTCTCTCTCCCTCTCCCTTCCTTTCTGAAATAAATGGCAATATGTTAAAAAAAAAAAAGAAAAATGTAAAGTAACTGACTTTATAGTTAAAGGGAGTAGAAAAAGAACATGAAACAAAACTGAAAGTGAGTAAAGGTCAGAGCAGAAATAAATGAGTCTAAAAAAATTAAAAAATATCAATCAGCCCTATCTGGTTTGGCTCAGTGGATAGAGTGTCGGCCTGTGGACTGAAAGATCCCAGGTTAAATTCCAGTCAAGGTCATGTACCTTGGTTGCGGGCACATCCCCAGTAGGGGGTGTGCAGGAGACAGCTGACCAATGTTTCTCTCTCATCCATGTTTCTAACTCTCTATCCCTCTCCCTTCTTATCTGTAAAAAAAATCAATAAAATATTTTTTAAAAAAGGTCAAATCAAATCAAAAGCCTGTTCTTTAACAAGATAAACAAAATCAACAATAGTTTAAATATAGTTATAAAGAAAAAAGAGAGAGAGAGAGAAGACTCAAAATCAGAAATGAAAGGGGAGAAGTGACAACTGACTTCACAGAAGTACAAGGGATTTTAAGAAAATATTACAAACAACTCTATGTCAAAAAAGTGGACAATCCAGATGAAATGGATAAATTTCTAGAAAGATACAATCTTCTAAAACTGAGTAAGAAAGAATAAGATAATTTAAATAGGTAGATTACAATCAGTGAAATTGAAGCAGTAATCAAAAATCTCCTAATAAATATATGTTTGGCCTGGATCACTTCACAGGAGAATTTTACCGAACATTCAAAGAAGAGCTAACACCTATCATTCTCAAACTATTTCAAAAAATTCAAGAGTAGGAAAAAGGTATTTCACACTGGTAAGTTACATTTGCATTTCTAATATAAACCCACTTGGTCATGTTTTTATTAATGTGATATTAAATTATTTTTGTAATTTTATTCAGATTTTTCTGCCAATATTTTTGCATAATCTTGTTCTTTTCTGTGCTATTTTTACCATCTTTAAATATGAATTTTATACTTAGTAGCATCATATGAAAATTTATTTTATTTATTTTATTTTAAAAGATTTAAATAAATCTTTTTAATATGTAGTATTGACACTGCATGTATATTAAAGATTTACTGTATTTGTTTGTAAAACCATATAGCTGTATGTGTATGTCTGTGTATTTATCACTATTAGGTTCAATTTTTGTCAAATGTCTTTTCCTATGAAATAATTCATATTATAAACATTTTGAAGTGTATTTGTATAGGTAAAATTATCTGTTATGATTTATTCTTTAATTTCTATTTTGGGAAATTTGTTGTTTATTCTTCATTTCTGAGGATGTTTTTTTTCTTTTGTTGCCATATATATACATAGTCCAGGAAGGAGCTCCATGTAGGCACACTGGGCCTACCGCCAGGTGTGGGAAAGCAGTCCAGGTGGGAGTGGCCCGAGGGCATGAGGCCAGGCGGTTGTGGGGCTGTGCAGATGGACAGACCATGCTGGATGGACAGCGCTGGACAATGCTGGCAGGCTGCACAGAGGGCAGCAGAGGTATGAAGCTGTTGGGGCACTGGCCCTCAAGGTCAGCAAGGCTGAAGTACCAGGTAGGCCCCAGGTCCTCAGGCACTGCCTGGGGAGCATGGCTGTCCAGAGTGGGATAAAAATCCCTTCTTTCCGGAAGAACGTGGTTTAAAAGTGCATAGAGAAACTGCGGAGGTACTAACATGGCTATGTCAGTTCCCCAAGCCTCCTGTTGGTGCCCAACCGCAGGCTTCACTGTGGGGCGTAGGCCCAGACATGGACCAGGACATAGCGCTGGCATCCGGACTCCCCCCCAGTGTTGCCTCAGCATCACGACTTCACAATATCACCCTCAAGTGGCCATCGCTGCTGGTCTGTGGGCCCCGGTGAGCAGGCACCATGTGTGCTCAGTGCAGTGCTCTCTGGGTTTCCATGGAAAGGACACCATATGTGATGGGTGCTGTTGATTCCTTAAGATTGAAAGGGGGCACCCTGAACTTGCTTACGACGTGATCTTTTCTCCGTATTTTACCGCAAAGTCTTCTGGGGCTTAGGGAACCAGCAGCCACTGGAGTGCCAGCTTGGCCATCCCTCACAGCCAGATGCCACCAGGAAGCACAGAAGTGCCAAAGCCCCAACAGAACCCACAGTGAAACAGACCCCATTTCATGTACTGGAGCGGAAACAAGAAAACAGTGGCACCTGTTGGACCTCAGCTGGGACTGTGCCCGAGGGTCTGTCTGTAGGGTTCCTGCACCCTAGCTGTGGCCCCATGGCTGAGGAAGCTCTGAAAGCCTTGATTCTGGAGTTATGGATCTTAGAAAGTAGGCAGGTGCACAAAGGTGGAGTCGAAAAAAGCAAGGTTAGACTGTGTGTGTGTGTGCATGTGTATTTATACACATACTAGAGGCCTGTTGCATGAACATTCATGCACTGGAGGGGGGGTGCCTCAGCCCAGCCTGCCTGCTCTCACAGTCTGGGAGCCCTCATGGCAGGAGGCAACCTGGCGATCAGGGGAAGGTGAAGTCCCCCATCACACCTCTGCTGCTGCCACTGTCAGCAGCACAAGCCTCGGCCGGCCCTGGTTACCTGAGCCTCAGGCAGCCGCCATATGAGGCTTGCCTGAGCCTTGGGCTGGTCTTGGGTGGCTGAGGGGATGAGGGGATTGGGGGATTCCAGAGGCAGGTGTGTGGAGTGGCCAGGCGCCTGCCACCCCAGTGGGGCTGAGGGAATTGGGTGCCACCATCTTATGGCTGTGGTACCACATCTTTGAGGGCATGGCAGTCAATTAGCATATTCCTTCCTTATTGGCTGTGGGCAACACCATCTTTGTGAGGGTGTGACAGTCAATTAGCATATTCCCTCTTTATTAGATAGGATATGCTTATTTCCCCCAGTCTTTTTCTGAGCTGTTTGAGAGCATGCTCTACATATGACATGATGCCCAGATATTCCCCTGTGTATTTCTCAAAAGCAGATACTCTTGCATAACAATTCTCCACCCAACCATGTGAGGAAATCGCCATTCAAATGGTATTAAGGTTCAATCCACAGACCCCATTTGAATTCTGACAACTGTGTCAATAGTATTCCCCACTCCCTACCCAAGGATCCCATCCACCTAGTATGGGTCCTCTGTCATTCCTGTCCCTGACAGTTTTTCAGTTTTAATTAAAAATCATAGACTTTTGGCCTAAAAAAATAAATAAATAAAAATAAGGAAAGACCCGCTGGCACTCTGAGTTAGGAGCCAGCAATCCCCGATTGTGACAGGGATGTCCGACTGCTGGTTTAGGTCCAATCTCACAAGGATAAGGCCTAAACTGGCAGTCGGACATCCCCTGAGAGGTCTCAGATTGGAGAGGGCGCAGGCCAGGGTGAGGGACACCCCCCTTGTTCATAAATTTCGTGCTCTGGGCCACTAGTATATATATGATATTAACCTGGGTGTGTGTCCTGAATGGAAATTGAACCAGAGACATCATGGTTCATGAGTCTATACTCAACTACTGAGCCGCACCCATTGGGCTGTTGAGATATATTTGATATGTAACATTATGTCAGTTTTAGGTATACAAGATTATGATTCAATATATGTATATATTATAAAATGATCACCACAATAAGTTTAGTTAACTCCTTTTATTACACATAGTTACAAGTTGGTTTATATTCTTGTAATGATAATTTTTATCAACTATTCTTTTAGCAACATTAACATAAACAATGCAGTATTGTTACCAGGATTGATTCATCTGATAACTAGAAGTTTGTATATTTTAATCACCTTCATTCATTTCACATACCCTCTATCCTAAACTTTTTTAGTTTGATAAATTTTCACTGTATTGTGTTTTGTCTGTATTTTTCAGACTTATTTTTTTAGTTTTGTTTTCTGTGTATTTTTTCATTGGTTCAAATACTTGTTTGAGTATGTTAAATTTGGTTGAAATGTTATGTTTTCATTTTCTTCTGCTTTGTGGGTGGCTTTGAGATGGAAGGCATTTCCATCAGCTGAAATGTCTAGATTATATTTGCTCTTTTTTTCTTAAGTAGTTTCTTATGGAATTCACTATTTCATTTTCTAGGTATTTCTCTGGCATTCTCACAAGTTCAAGGTTATTCTCTTTATTATATTAGGACTCAAGGCCCAGTGCACAAAAATTTGTGCACTCAAGGGTGGGGGGGGGGGCGTCCCTCAGCTGGCCTGTGCCCTCTCATAGTCCAGGAGCCCTCAAGGGATGTCTTACTGATGGCTTAGGCCTGCTTGCCTCTGCTAGATTGGCTAATCATGGGAAGGCACCATCCCCATCACCCCACCATTGCTGCCACCTGCCTCCCTCTGCAGGAGGCAATTGGTGGCCAATCAGGGGATGGTGCTGGCTGGCGCAGGCCTACCCTCCCCCCCCCCCCCGTTGCCCCTCTGCCACTGTTGATTGCTGCCCCCTCCCCTCCCCCATTGCCATCCCCTCCCTCTGCCCACTGGTACATGCCTTGGCTGGCCTGGCACTGCCTGCTCGCTGGCCCCTCCCTCTGCTGACTGGTCATTCTGCTATTGGATTGATTTGCATATTACACTTTTATTATATAGGATACCATGGAGGTAGAAATCTGGTTGGCATGTAGCTTTGTAGAAAAGCTGTATTTACAAAAATAATGTTATGTAGACTGTAAAATAAAGAGTATAATGATTCTTAATAACATTTGATTTACAATCACAATTGTTTTTTATTATTTCAAGTTATGTTTATATTTAATTGTTAGAGTGTTTCTGAAAAAGTAAAAAAATACAAAAACTCTCAAAGGTTCTATTCTTTTTGCATTGTCCTGCATGCTATGTATGCATTATGATGAAATAGAACACAATGTGTATGTGTGTGTGTGTGTGTGTAGAGAGAGTGACAGAAAAGAGAGAAAGAGAGGCTCACAGATGCATGGGTGAGGTGGGTGAGAGGGAGAGAGGAAGAGAGAGGATTATATGATTTGTAGATTCTTTATATTGTCTAGTAAAAGCCTTGTGTGGTCCACAATCTCCCATTCTCTTTAATGGGATTTAGGAAGGAAACATCTTATCGTAAATGTCAAGGACATGGTCTCTCCTCAGTTTATACAAAGCCATGGTGCTGCCACTCTGCTTTGTCAGTTGCTTTCTTTTCCATGAGATGACAAGGGAACAGGAAGGTACATACCCCTGAATCTCTGTAAGTCAGTGCACGGAAGCACACTACTTGATATTTACTGGGCGACAGTTTGATCATTACAGGGTTAACTCAACTCTATTGGTGCCAATCCTCTTGAAAGTTATTCTCCTCTGTTTTTCAAGCAGGTGATTGGGAGTGCCAGTCACTATCTGCCTGTATGTGACCATGTTTCGGTCAAAGACAACCCTGACTGGTTAGGTCACTAGGTCAAGTTAGTAAAGCCAATGTGTTTTTTGGGAGGGAGGAGGTGCTGGTGTCAAAATCAAAACTTCCAACAGCAGAATGTCATTGGAAATGACCTTGTTAGCCTGAGCAGAGCTGATAGGAACACTCCATGCTTCTATTTCCTTTAAAGAAAAATTTAAATAGATCTACAGTAATGATCAAATGGCCTTGATTTCTAATTGCAGAACATCTTTAAATATAGACTAGGCAGACATTAGTTGAAGAAGATTCATGCTGATCAGCATTAAAAACTTTTAACAAAATGGTTCTTCACATGTTGAACTTTGATTTATCTTCATAAACATCTTTGAGAAAACTTTGTTAAAATATATATACTGTAGGGAGAGAGCCATGTTCAATAGACTTCAATGAAAAGCAATTTTTAAGAACTTGGGCAGATGGGGTTTAAGAATGAAAGAGTTCTTGCTGAGTACAGCTGAATTTTATCTGCTATCTACTAGTATAGCAAACCATAAAGACTCTTTAAGGCAATATGTATTATTAAGTCATTGTACCAACATTTTCAAATGTATAGAATGTCTCACTTTTTAAAATTATTTACAAAAAGGTATATATATTTATGAATATTTTTACCACAACTCCACATCTCCTGTGGAAATATTTATTATTGAACAGATATGTTTGAAGCATTGGTGAGGTAGGTGCCTAGAGCCTTTCTGAGATATTACAGATGCAAGTTTCTATTTACTTCTTATATTTATTTTTATCCTGCTTTCTTAAACATATATAATGAATGTATAACTGGCCGGCTTCTGTCAAAGAGAGGTTGTTTTTTTTTTTTTTTTTTTTCTTTTCCACAGCAGGGACAATCAAGAAATTCTGTTTATACTGGAATCAGGACACTCAGAAATAGAACGCATGCACAGAAGTTTTCTCATGTCTCTGAGAAGGTTAAATTTGGTTCCTCAGTCAGGGAGGCATTAAGCACAGAACAGTGCCATGGGCAAAGCAAACATAACTGTTATGTGGGGGCTGTTAGACTGGCAGTCGATTGCTATCTAGGGATCTCACTCTCTGCTAAGTTCCTTCTCACACTGTGTTGGAAATGGCAGGAAGAGATATTTTGGTTGAGATAACAAAGAAGACATACATTTCTCACAGTTAAAGGCAAATAAAAGCAATCAATTCTTTAAAATCCCCTTTGAAAGCTCAAAGACAACTTCAACCTTCAGAATGTTCCATTAGAACTGTCCCAGCCACAGCTTATGGTCAAACCCCCTCTGCACTTGAGTTTCTTTGAGAATAAATGCAGTAAGAGTATATTCCTGGTCTCTACAAGATGAAGGATAGCTTTCTTTGCTGATGATGAAGAAAAGAGTCTTTTTATCATATGTGCCCTATCTCTGATTATTCACATATCTTGATTATGGAATGGTTGAATTGTATCTTAGAATGGTATTGGATGAAATTTTGTAGGACCATTATGTTCACACTTGATGATGTTAGAGAACAAAATAGGAGCTATTAGTCCTTACATTTATTACAACAGTAGTAAACCAGGCCTTTCCTGGGAAAACCAGGACATATGATCATCTTAATCATAAGGAATGATTTAGATATGTGGTATGTTAATCATGAATAATTAAGCCTCAATAGTGTCTGTCAAGTCTGCCTAGTGAATCAGTTTAGAATCAATAAGAATTCTCTAAAAAATAATTATAATTGGGTGGAGCAAAGCTGAAGGTTTAATGTTTTACTGTAAAATGAAGTTTTCTCCAATAGCTGACATTTAAGGTTGAATACAACAAGGTGTATAAATCTGTTTGAAAAATAGACTGTCAACTAGTACGTTAGAAAGAAATCTGTAGTGAAATCAGGAAGTCTTAGCTTCTAATAACATTTGAACTCTTATTTTCAATTTATAAATTGAAAATTCAATTTTATATATTTGGATATATTTATCTAAAAAAGGAAGGGTTTAATATATCACCTTTAAATTCCTTTCCGAGGTCCACATTTTGATATTTCATCTAACTCTATTTTTCTGGGTATAAAAAAAGGATCTTATGAGACACAGGGGCTTCTAAGACACTAGGAACTTACTGGGAAGAAACACAGGTAAAGTGAAAATGTAAAGTTCAAAGCACTGTGGGATCCTTTATATTCTTCTATTGCATCATATTCACTCTTCAATTCAGGAATATTGAACTATTTGAAATTCTCAACACATCCCATGTTCCTTCATGCAACCTGTTTCTTGTTTTAAGAATATTCTCAGCTTCTTATTCCCTTCAGCTTTAGCTATATCTAACTCTGATTCATTCTTCGAACATTAATCCTCTAATCTCAGTTTGAGCCCTTTCACTGCAGTATCGTAGCACTCTGGGAATTTCTCCATCATAACAATTTTCACAAACCTTTGTATTTGTTCATTCATTCTACTTCCACACTAAACTCTGAGCTACATGTCATTTCCACCTCTGCAACTTTAGCAACCAACCTAGCCCTTCTCAAACAAAATGTGTTTAATAAACCATTAACTGAATTATGAAAAAACAATGATTCCTCCTTGTAAAATAAATGAACATGTAACAGCAACAAAAAATATTCCTGTAGATGCTTCACCAATATATCTATCACATATGTTATCATATAAAAGTACAGGTGAAATTAAGGTAGGTTTGGACTGCACCTTATATTAGTTTACAAAAAAATCTTTGGGATTTATGTCTTTGAAGCTGTTGCAAAGAAAACACTCCATAAAGGCAAAAATGTACTTATGATGACCAAGACACTGTGTTATATAGAATAATTTAGAGACTAAATTGACATGAAAGGCTTCCAAGATGGGTCTACTGCACACTAAACTTTTCTCTATAGTGTTTTAGTGATGTTTCATAGAATAAAAAACAATGTATTTAATTTCTTGCTATGTCTTCATAGCCTCTAAATAAACATTCCATTTACTTTATCAATTCTTAAAATGTTCATACTTCCTCTCTAGTTATATACTTTCATTTGCACATGTTAAGCTAATTTTAAATAGGCTTAAAAGAAGCTTTCTTTAAACAATATATAAACACACTAAAAATATTATCTATCTTGAATACTTATTCTCAAAAAATCATAGGGAATCAACATCTTCTTAGTAACTAATGCTCACAAATTTCAATAATTTTTAACCTCACCCTCTTCCTAACCATGGATCTTTAATCATTTTCCATAGTTAATGAATTGTGAATCAATAATAACTCCACAAAACTATTTCTTGCTTCCCACTGCTTACAACTATGAATTACATATTGATTAACCAATGTTTTTCTAACTGATATCAAGTTTTTCCTATTTAATAACTCTGAACACTATCAAATTAATTATCCTAAAATACTACTTTAGCTTCCTGAAATGATACTTAAAGGAGAATAACCTAATACCCACAAAACATAGCCTAAATTCCGTTATCTGGCCTTTAAACACCTTCCAAAATCTGGCTCCAGCCTTGTTGCAACTTTCACCCTGCTGTGTCACATAAAGTCCACTCCTGAGGAATCACTGACCTCAAATTGTGAATTGTCAGAATAGATTTTCCCTTTTTTAACTCTTAACATAAATTTTCTCATTATATCTCTTTAGCTCTCTACATTTTATTTCTTCCTCTAAAATTGACATTAGTATTCTGTCAGTACCCAAACTGAGATGCTTATAATTCATCTCCAGTGGTCATTCATCAACAATCACTGCTGTCATAATTGCTCCTACTAATTAAGTTGCTTCCAAAGTCATGAGGAACTGCTTCTTAAATTTAAACAGCTTTATACTCTGTTTGTTTGTTTGTTTAAGAGATGATTGTTACACTTATGGGAAAGTGTGTTAATCAAAAAAATAACAAATTAAAACAATAGTTGAAAGAACATTTTTTTAACTATTGGATTACAGTTGGTTTATTCTTAAAAGATTAATACACTGGTAAGGGGATGAGGAGTCAGGCATTCTTTTTTTTTTAAATAAATCTTTATTGTTGAAAGTATTACATAGGTCCCTTTTTGCCCACATTGCCCTCTCCCCCACTCCAAGCCTTCACCACCCTATTTTCTGTGTATATGGGTTATGCATACATGCATGCATATGAGCACATTGGTTGATCTCCCCTTCCCCACAACCTCCCCTTCCTTCCTTCTGAGGTTTGACAATCTATTCAATATTTCTATGTCTCTAAGTGTATTTTTCTTCATCAGTTCATTTGTTCATTAGATTCCACAAATGAATGAGATCATATGATACTTATATTTCTCTCACTGATGTATTTCACTTAGCATAATGCTTTTCAGGTCCATCCATGCTATTGCAAATGGTAAGAGTTCTTTTTTTACAGCAGTATAATATTCTATTGTATAGATGTACCACAGTCTCATTGTATCATTGGCAAATATGTTCTCCCATGGAGTGGATTCTCTTTTTATTTTATTGATGGTTTCTTTTGCTATGCATGGGGTCTTTATTTTGATATAGTCCCATTTGTTTATTTTCTCTTAATTTTCACTATCTTAAGAGATGTATCTGTAATCATATTGGTATGAGAGATGTCTGAGATTTTGCTGCCAATGGTTTCCTCTAGGATTTTTATGGTTTCACATTTTATATTTAAGTCTTGTACTGGCACAAGAACAGGCATATAGACCAACGGAACAGAAAAGATAACCTTGAGATCAACCCAAGTCAGTATGCTCAATTAATATTTGACAAAGAAGGCAAGAGCATACAATGGAGTCAAAACAGTCTCTTCAATAAATGGTATTGGAAAAATTGGACAGATACATGCAAAAAAATGAAACTAGACCACCAACTTACACTATATACAAACATAAACTCAAAAAGGATAGATCAGCTTTATACTCTTCACTAAAAGTGTTTATAACTGTGTTCCCTTCAGGCATCTTGATGACTGAAAACATATACCATAAGAACAAATAGGTAGGGTCATTGCTTCCACATTAAATTATCTCTCTCAATGGTTAAGAAATCAGCACCCTATTCTCTAGGAAATCTTACTTTTCTTCAGTGCTAAATTTAATAAGTGTCCCTGAAGAATAGTAAGACTATTCTTATTACTTTTATTTTCAAGTGTATAAAGCTTGGCTCTTCTAGTAAATTAAGGAGCGTCTTGAGAATTAGGGTGAGCTAAAAGGCAGTGAATCATTTCTTATTTACATCTCTGTAGTCTTCTATCTTCTTGTTCTTGGTTGTAAAAGCCCTTACTTCTCTTCACAGTTGAATCCTAATATCCTAATATATAAAGAGCCAGGGTCCGTAATGTTCAAAACAACTGAAAAGTCAACCAAACACCAGACTGCATGCACACCAGGCTCGGGTGGGCTGGTGGGGACTGGTGAGCGGGCTGAACTGCTGACCTCTCGGTCCCTCCTGGGTTGCAGATGCCACAGCGACCCAGCACTGACTGCCGCTGCCAAGGTGTGTGCAATGCAATTTGTTCAGGGGGCCGTGCCATCTCCCCATGAGTGCCCCAAAGAGGGAGGCCCAGGCTACCCGGCTGGTGGTGGTGGACGGGGCCTCCTTCTGTGGGGTGATTAATTGTGGGGCTCCTGGACTGCAAGAGGGCACAGGCCGGCATGAAGGACCCCCACCCCCAGTGCACGAATTTCATGCACTGGGCCTCTAGTTATTAATAAAATAAAAGTAATAACTTGGTATAATGATAAATTAAGTGTTAAGAGATCAGTGTTTGAATTTCATCCATACCATAAAATTAAATTGAGCACTCATATTCTCTGAGGTGAATATTATTTTTTATTTTAATAAGAATAATGATTTATACCTTGTACCCTGTTCACCTGTGAGTTTGTATTATTACTAGAGGCCTGGTGCATGAAATTCATGAATGGGGGGGGGGGGGTCCTTCAGCCCAGCCTAGACCCTTTTGAATCCAGGACCTCTTAGGGGATGTCTGAATGCCAGTTTAGGCCCGATACCTGCAGTCGGACACCTTCTTGCAATCCAGGACCACTGGCTCCTAAACGCTCACCTGCCTGCCTGCCTGATTGTCCCTAACCATCATCTCCTACTGGCCTGATCACCCTTAACTGTCTCTGCCTTGGCCACCACCACTGTGGCTTTGTCTGGAAGGTGGACCAGATGACCAGAAGATGTCTGATCGACCTGGTCTAATTAGCATATTAAGCTTTTATTAGTATAGATTTCACAGCTGTTTGCTTTCTTTTCTGTTAAATACCTTGAGAGGACTACATTTCCCCACTATATCAACTTTATGCTGGGCCAAATAATTTGTTTCAGCAAAAGGGATGTGGAAAGTTATAAATATATCAGTTCCAAGTTTCTATTGGTTTTCTTACCCTCCTACAATTCATCATAACAAGGGTTTGTGACTACCTCAGGGAGTTATTTCTCTTTACCTTCATATTCAAAAGGCAGAAACAAGGAGCTCCTTAAAAGCAAAACTAATCAACCCCAGTTGAGCCAAGAAGAACTACAGACAACCTATTGACCAATGAGTAAAAACTAAATGTTTGTTTTAAGGTAATGAATTTTTGGATTTGTTGTTTATGTAGACTTTTTGCATCAAAATCTAAGGCATTTCTTCCATAGCTGTGATCATCAAATGGGTTTCATATATAAGTATGATTTATAAATGCTATAATTATAAAAATATATAATATATAATTTCAACTTATAATTTATAAAAATATCTGACAGCCAATATGCTGAGCAAATAAATAAAAGATTATAAAAACACTGCATAATTATACTTTTATGAAATGGTAGAATCGGCACAATAAGGCCCTGGTGATAAAAAGTAATTGCGTCAGAGGTGAAGTAGAAGGAGTTTTAGCTATAAAATAGTAGTACAAAGACGAAGGAACTTTTTGGAGTAATGGTAAATTTCTAAAATTTGTATGGATGTTATTTATTTACTGGTGGCCTGGTGCATGAATTCATGAACATTGAAAGGAAATTAATTAGAAGAAATATTTTAATATCGCTATGAACCTTCTCTACAATAGAAGTGTTAACCAAATTACGATTGACAATAACAGATGGAAACACAAGTGCATGATTGGCACCAGTGAGAACTTTATGTGTATCGATTATGCTAGAGTCAACTTAGCCTTTTATACATATAGAATAATCTTGCCTAATTAGACCTTCTTTGTAATTTAGCTAAACTTTTTCCAGCCCAGTGAAGCACCCCAACTTCTCTTTTAGGTAATTGTCACCAACACAACAGTAAATATCAACATGAAGCAGATTATTATTGCAGATCACACAGGGAGAACAAAGGGTAAAAGATTTAACTGCAGCAGTGTTTGACTTTATTCTGCACAGTGATAAAACCTGAAGTCATTTTCAAGTCCACCATTTCTTACTTCTTTTCACTTAGGTCAAGTTTCTAAGTTTTCTAAATCTCCATTTTCTGGATAATGAAAAGAAAATAGGATTCCACCAAGTTTCCTATCTACCTACTCCAGGACTTCTGTGAAGATCAAATAAGATGAGGCAAGGGAAAATGGTTCACAGACATTTGGTTAAAATTTAAAATGTTTCCACATGGCTATAAAGCAAGTCATGTGCCTGGGCTGAAGAAACTGCAAGAAAGCTAGTCATCACCAGGGAGTGGAAGTCGGATCTTGTTATGTGACGTCATTACCCAGCACCCACAGCCACCAGTTCTGGGCTGGGCTGGGCTGTGGACCCATTTTGCATGAGGGGTCTTGGCAGTGTTGGCTAAGATTTTGTGGGGTATTGCTTCAGGGTGGTGGCGGGGCCTATGTCCCACTTGGGGGAAGCCAAGTGTTACTTTTTTAAAAAATATATTTTTATTGACTTTAGAGAGGAAGGGAGAAGGAGAGATAAAAACATCAATGATGAGAGGGAATCATTGATTGGCTTCCTCCTGTATGCCTCCCACTAGGGATCAAGCCCACAACCTGAGCATATGCCCTGCCCAGGAATTGAACCAGTGACCTCTTGGTTCCTTGGTCAATGCTCAACTACTGAGCTACACCCGTCTGGGCCCAAGTATTACTTTGTGGGCACAAAGTCTGTGGTGCTGTTTCTCTATAAATGGCCAGTGTGCATCATGGCAGTTCCTGCATTGAATGTCTGCCCCCTGGTGGTCAGTGAGCATCATAGTGATTGGTTGGATGGACACTTAGCATATTAGCCTTTTATCTATAACTACAGGCCTGGTGCATGAAAATTCATGCACCCCCTCTCCAGTGCATGAATTTTCATGCACCAGGCCTGTAGTTATAGATAAAAGGCTAATATGCTAAGTGTCCATCCAACCAATCACTATGATGCTCACTGACCACCAGGGGGCAGACATCCAACCAATCACTATGATGCTCACAGTCTATGAGCCCTCAGTGGTGGCAGGCAACCTGGCAATCAGGGGAAGGCAACGCTCCCATCACACCTCTGCTGTTGCCATTGCCGGCAGTGCAAGCCTTGGCCAGGCCTGGTTACCTGAGCCTAGGGCAGCCCCGGGCAGCCGACATCCAAGGCTTGCCTACGCCTTGGGCATTGGCTGGGCAGCCACCATCTGAGGCTTGCCTAGGCCTCGGGCCATCCCTGGGTGGCTGGGGGGCTGAGGGCAGGTATGGCCACACCATGCATCTGCCACCAACCCAGCGGGGCTGAAAGGACTGGGCAACTCCAACAGAGCTGAGGGAACTGGACGCTGTCATCTTGTGGCTATGGGCGCCGCCATCTTTGTGGTGGTGTGACAGTCAATTTGCATATTCCCTCTTTATTAGGGAGGATAATAAAAGCATAATAATAAAAAATGCAGACAGTCCTAGGGTTACGTCAGACTCAACATATGTCATTTCATGATTATGTTGCCATCTCCCATTAATTTATAAAAATAAAAAAGGTTCTGTCATTTCGATGTATGTACATATGTGCTTTATGTTTTTTATTATTTATTTACCACAAGTAAAGGTCAGGAATTGTTATTTATTTATTTATTTATTTATTTACTGTTTCACTTCATTTCTGCTGTGTATGTGCTCCATGTGAGTGACGTAGGTGCTTATGTAGGTGGGTTCCAACTTACGTCTAAAATTGCATTATGTCACACTGTAGGAAAGAATCTCCAACATAACCTGAGGACCTACTATATAACAATAAAAGTGGAATGACCATTCAGACGACCTTCCAGACAACCTTCTGGATAAAACCAGGTGTCACAGCTGTGAGGGCCAAGCCCCTCGAGTGAATTTCATACATTGGGCCTCTATTATATATAGATTTATTTATTTATTTTTATTTATTTATTTTTATTTCAGAGTGGAAAGGAGGAGAGATAGACATATCAATGATGAAAAAGAATAATTGATCAGCTGCCTCCTGCACACCCCACACTGAGGACTGAGCTCACAGCCCTAACCAGGAATCAAACCATGACCTCCTCATTCACATACGTCAATGATCCACCACTGAGCAATACTTGCTGGGCTATTATGGGTTTTGATTAGATAGATACATACAGTTGTGAAGACTCAACAAATTTAAAAATTGTGCATCTTATTATATGTTCATTGTAACTCAATAAAAGAAAACCAATTTAATATTGCTGATTCCCCCTTGAACTTGACCCATACCTGAATACACACTCAACATTTTCACTTGAAGTTAATAGGAATCTGACATTTAATGTACTCAAAACCAAACTCCTACTTGCTTCCACCCCTTAAGAAAATCATTTTTAAAAACGTATGCCTCATTCAGCAAACTAGAGCTCCATTTTCTTAGTTCTTCAGGTTGAAATGTTAAAAAACAAACACTGATTTATTTTTCTCACATACTGAATCCAATACATTGGACACTTCACTACTCCCTCTGCAGATACCCTGGTCCAAGTCATAGTCAACTTTCCCTTATCATTTATAATGCTCTTAACTTCTATCTTTGACATTATGCTGTTTTATTCTCTTAATGCTGTGGCAGAGTTATCTTTTCTAAAGTATGTCAAAGCATGCATTGTTTTCTGCACAAAACCATTCAATATCATCCATCTAAATAAAAGGGAGGAAAAGGAGTTTTTAACATATACTTTCAAAACCCTGCACAATATGTACTTTTATTTTCCTGAACTAATTTCCTCCTTACTTAGTTCAAATCACACTTATCTCCTTGCCTTTTCTGAATGTAAAAGAAAGCTATCACTTTCAGGACTTTGCATGAATACTCTTTCCACAAATAGCCAGAGTGCACATTCTAGGTTCTCAATTGCTATTTGCTAAAATGATGAATGAATGGAAATGCCTTTTGCATCCTATTGTTTTCCATTTATTTTCATCCATAAGCATCATCATCCCACAGGAATTAGTCTGGCATAAACACCAGCTCTGCAAGCACTTGATGCTTGTTCAACCTAATTAGCATTACTTACAAAGGAAATGTAGAGCAGCCAGTGAAAGTGTAAAGAAAGCATTAATCAACCTGAGTGCAAAGCTTAAAAACAAGATAGTAACAGAACCTTATTTCCCTACTTCTTTAATTATTTTGGCAGCCACAAACAAAACAGAATGATGAGAGAGGATGGAGACACTAAAGAGAGTACTGCCATGATTCTGTCCCAGGGAAGTTATTCTTTCTCCTATTTTCTTCCAGGTTTCTGGCATCTTAGTCCTATCCGATTCCTCTAACCCTCCCTCTGCATCTAAATAAATAGGTCTACATCTTTACAAAGTGAACTTAATCACTCTAGAGGGAACATGGCTGCATTCTAAAATTTAAAAGCATGGCTTATATCAGTTAAATGGAAACAAACTCTTTTTCAGTACTTTAACACAGATAATGGAATAGCCATGAGCCAAAAATAATAGAATAATGATAATCAGAATATCTGAACACATGTTAAGACTAATTTTCCCTCTTTGACTTTATACTGTCTGGTTATCCCACTTATTAATTCACTTAATAATAGCAGTAAAGTGTAATTTTCAAGAAGGGTAAATTTATGATTTACACACAAATATAAAATGAACACTTGTCAAGATTTTAGTCAACTCTTTAATTAATGAGCCAATATTCATTAAAAACAGTTCAAATGAGAGTATAATTACAGACATTTATATTCTCTATAGAACAAAATTCATTTACATCATCATGAACTAGAATCGTTTGCACTGCCATCAACATTACTGTTTTCTACACTTTAACATCTATCTCCAGAGTTTATCAAACAATAGTCTCAGATAAAGTTACACACCCCTATGGAACCCCATAATGACCAGTGAGTTTGATAAACAATGCAAACATGTTACTCAAAGCACAAGAATTCAATTTTGCCCATTTCTTGACATCAAAATAAAAAAAGGAATTGCCTTATTGCACTCTAATAACTTCTTTAAAACAAGTTGTACTGAAAAACTATTTCACTGTTTCTCCTGAACAGTGAAATAGTTTTGATATCTTTATTATATTAAAACAACAGTATGTACATGTTTTCTTTTCAAGTCTTTGATGTGTGACTTAAAAATTTACTCTCCACAGGACTGATTTAAAACACACACACACACACACACACACACACACACACACACACACACACAACTGCATTTCTATTGCTGCAGTGAAACCATCATTTGTCATCAGTGTGTGACTGTAAAAATGGTGAGAAAGCAACAAGCAAAGGCTATAGCAATGCTTTATTTACATTTATTGTTTTCCATTTTTCATTTTCATGTGTCTGCATCCTGAGTGCTTCTGCTGGCAAGAGAAAGGCTCTTTTCTGTTTGGCAAAAGTGAACTCTTTGAAGAATGCCACATACATTGTATAATACTCTTCTCAGAGTTGCACTAAGACACATAAACATAAATAGCTCCATTTTTAAGAGATTGAACTTTCAATATTTTACACACGGTTGCCAGTAAGCATTTGGATTTTATGGTTCTTTATGCTCTCAAGTCAAGAAAGGTTTAGAATTTTACATCTACTTTAAAGGCCTTCTCACCACAATGGCTTAGAGAATGACTTTAATATAAATAGATAGATAGATGATTAGATAGATAGATAGATAATAAAAACGTTAATCATTTAAAAAATTTGAAGTTGGTTTGCCAATGATACCACCATCATAGACAAAATCAACAAAGTGATATGAGATTTATATCAATAGCATAGCAAATAATGATTTCTAAACCCTTTCTAATATTTGTCAGTCAAATAATTATCTAGAGCTAAATTGTAAAACTATAATTTATAGCACACACTTATATTCCTCTTTTATTATTCTAAATTCAGTCACCCTCTTTCTATGTTATACTCTCTTATGGACAAATTCATATCTTCTATTATTTTATGGAAATTTTTCCTTTGCATAACATGTAACTTCATGATTACTTTCCTATTTTAATTTGGTATAGTGAAATTTATATACATGGTTCATACAAACTTATAGCCAAATAATCTTTACTAGAATCAAAAGCCAGTTTTTGTTTTTTTTTAATGCTAACATCAGTTTTATTTTTTATGAACCTAACATTTTACTGGTTGTATTTTGCTTTTAGTTTTTCAATTGGGTGCTTGTGTTTAGTAGTCTTATGACAAAATTACTTTTTCAATTTAATCCTAACAGATGTTTTTGTATTACTGAATAAATATTGAATGCATCATTTATTGTTTCTTAATATGCCAACAATCCATGATAATGAATATAAAACAGCATATTTAAAATTTTTTATGGTTACAAACACACATTCCCATGTAAGCAAAAACAGATGTCCACAGAAAGATGAGGCATTTCAACTGTGAATGTCAGTGATTATAAAATCTATACTATATTTATATTATTCCATACATAAAAATAAGATATATATATGATTAAAACCTAAAGTCATATGAAGAATAAAAATTAAAATTTTCTGTTATAATATTAAACCTTATAAAGTTCCCATTCTTCCCAGTATCTAATGCTATAAAAATAATTTATCATTGATTTGAAAGATAGAGAAGGCAAAACAATCAGAAAGAATGAAAATTATCAAGATTTTTGAAGGACTTGTCTTTATAAATTGCTTACCTTTAAAGGAATCAAAATGTGACATTTTTGAGGGGATGGAGAACTAACATCAATTTGGGGACTGGCATTTGTAAGAACATAGATAATTGAGAATCAATATATTATGATCTGAAAGCAATGATTTAAAATATTTTGGTATGTATGCTAGTTTTGTAAAAGGCATTTTTTAGCTGACTAACCATAGTATAGAAATTTGCTCTATGAATATACTATTCTTTATTTAAATTCTTATACTACTAAAATGTTTATATATATATATATATATATATATATATATATATATATATATATATTCGTTCCATTAATTTAAACATTTGGCTTACTCAGAGAATAGCAATTCCATTATTTTCAAGCTGTGAGGCATTGTCTTTCAAACTTAAGTAACATCCAAGTGAAATATAATTTATTTATTTTACTAGGTTCTCTATCAATATATATTATATAAATTTTGATGCTATTTGAATTAATAAATATAATAATAGATACAAAGCACTTATAAGCATAACTTTTAAACAATAATAAACAAATTATAAACTAAATACAAATTATTTTGAAAAAAACAATTAAGTTTAATAATATATTAACATATTATTTAATGTGATAGATATTTAATGTCACAGGTTTTTTTCTTGGAAGTGATTTTACAACTAATAACTTGAATTTTAAAAGTATAATTAGTAGCATCAAGTTCAAGTCTAGATTTATTCTGATTCTTCATTTAGACTTTAGTAAAATTAAACTAGATATAACTAATGAAATAACCTGATAAAATTTCCATTCCTATATTGTACAAAATATTATTAATAAGTTGAAGGCATATTTGTTGTGTCAAGATAATTTCACCTACCCTAACTGGTTTGGCTCAGTGGATAGAGCATCAGCCTGTGGACTGAAGGGTCCCAGGTTCAATTCCAGTCAAGGGCATGTACCTTGGTTGAGGGCACATAGCCAGTGGGGAGTGTGCAGGAGGCAGCTGATCGATGTTTCTCTCTCATGGATGTTTCTAACTCTCTAACCTTCTCCCTTCCTCTCTGTAAAAAATCAATAAAATACATTTTAAAAAAGATTATTTCACCTTACATTTAGCCAAAACTCTTTCCTTTGAGCAACTTTCAATGGCTTATTTTAACAAGATATCTCTGTAACCTCTCACTCACCTGAAAAATAATTTAGATATATGGCTTTACCAAAATAAACATTAAGTGGATATCTAATGCATATTAATAGAACCAGAAACATAACATTTATTCATTTTATATTGACCAAAATACTTATTGTCAATAAATGTTTACATTGACATTAAATAAATATAATAGACATATTACTTTTATAAACAATGAAAACTTAGTACTAATGGTTATAGAATAATTTCCTTTGAATTTGTTGTACCTATTTATATTCAAAACATATTTCTCCAAAGTTATGGTGCTTTGGCATAATGAACATTTTAAGCTGAAGGATTTTGAGAAACATCAGGTAAGGACTCTTTTAATTGCCCCTTCTCCCCCTGAAGTAAGGCACAAGACCCTCTTGTTAGAGATGTTCTCCCCATACTCAAGGCAAGAAGCATTCTTATCTTTAAAGATGGGGGTATGCTGAGAGGAGTCCCAATGAACAGACCTTGATAAGCTCCCCATAGTTAACTACCCTTTGCTCATAACTCTTGTTCTATCATGTTTGTCCCTTTCTACTTTTCATCAAACCTGGTATAAAAATACTCAAGCTTACCCATTCTTCAAGACCTCATTTCCTATGAAAGCGCCCATGTTTCATAAAACTTATATAAACTTTTTTTAAAGGCATTTTCTTATTGATCTGTTTGCTACCTTAATTTTCAGGCTCAGCCAGAGATACTAAGAGGGTAAATGAAAATGTTTTCCTCCCCTATATACCCTTTCTCCTAGATATGATATGGTGGCTTAATTTTTTCACTATGCTTCTCAATTTGAATTAATAAACTAACTATAATTGCATAGAGGGTCTTTGGTCCTATGCATGCTGCAAAATGATGGTAATGATCAGAGTAAATCATGGATATTCATATTTATTCAAATAATTATTATATTTTAAAGGCATATAAAATATATGTATTATTAATAATCATTAAATAAAATGAAAAGTTTTATAAATTAATGTAGAGAACTAAACCTCCCAAAATATGTTGAAATATCATCAGTTGCCCAAAATATCTAGTTAGAGAACAATTCTTATGAAGCAATATTACTCAGAGACAGATGAGTCTCATAGGAGTTATCATATTGAATTATTGACAGTTAATGAATAGGTCAAGAGCATAAGACACCAGCTAAAAAGTAAGATTCGTTTAAATTCATGATGAGGAATAATACATGTTGCATAAGAATCTCTGGGAAGTTAGGGGGAAACATTAGAATTTAAGGTATGTAGAGGACAGTAGACCAGCAATTTTCAAGTGGTGTGCCTTAGCAGGCACATTGGTGTGCCACAAGAATTTTTAAAACATGCAATATCTGACTATTTAGTCAGGGGTACTGACCTCTCTTATCTTAGATTGCCAAATAAAAAAAAAGACAACAGCCAGCAAAACAATAACCATCCACTGTGAATGTATCAAAATTATACTTTTTTTGGTCAGGTTAGCAAAAAATATAAAACATTTTTGTGTGTCACAGAATTTTAATAATTAGTATACATGTGCCATGTGTTGGAAAAGGTTGAAAATTGCTGCAATAGACTAAGAAAAAAGAAAAAGATAAAGAAAATTGTGGCAGAAACCTGGGGGAAATAACCTACTTTGAGTAGGCTCTAGAGATTAGCCAATTGCACATTACTTGAACATGATCATGAGAGAAAGAAAGAACATAAGTATTTTTTGGAACTAATTTCTTTACTAAATGGAAGTTATATTTTATTTTAAAGAATCAGCAATTCTCAGCATTCGCTCTTTGTTCTTTATAGAATCAAATCTATTTATCATTGGCGTGCCAATAACAATACTTTATAATGATGAAAATCAGCTGAATTATGTAGATTTAATTAAGTATAAATATAATTAAATGGAAATAAAGAATCCCTGAAACAGCTTTTAACATCTCAGTTAAAAAGGAAGACAGTATTTGGGTCACTGTTTTTTGACTAGAGCTATAATAAGAAATGATTGAGCTTCAAAAGTTATTTGACCATCTGTCTTCCCTTAATCAGGTTCTAACAGGATAGGTTGTAGGCATGGGACATAGAAAATAAGTGTATAAGGATGTATTTCAGAAAGAAGAAGAAAATAATCCTAAATTACTGAAGGCAGAAGTAATTTTAAGGCCCTGGGTCACTTGTTTGAAAACATTTAAAAATTTAAGAAATGAATACATTTTTCCTCTTTATGAAATACTTTTCCTTTTTATTTAGCTATTAATTTATTTTAAAAATCTTTACTATTGAGAATGTTAAAGATGTCTCCCTCCCCCGGCATTGTTCCCCCTCTACCTGGTTCCAACCTGCCCCACCCCAGGCCTTCACCGTTCCCACGATTTTTATAGCCTGTAGTTAGGGCAGTGGTCGGCAAATTCATTAGTCAACAGAGCAGCAAACCGTGGCTAGTGAGCCGCAGTTTGCCAACCACTGAGTTAGGGGAAACTCTTCTTCCCAGCTCTGGCATCCTGGGCTGAGGGTCTGGTGTTGGGCTGGGGCACTTTGCTCCTCAGAGGCAGCCTCTGTAGAGACAATTTTCCTTACAACTAAAGAAAATGTGCACGTGGGTGTAGGACCAGCCTGTTCTGAGCCTTCACCCCTCTGTCTCTCCTACCTGTCTCAAAGTGCTGTGTTCTTTATTTCTCTAGTTGTAGGACTTCCATTTAGCCAGCTTTCAGGTGGTTTTCAATGGTGGTTGTTCTGTATTTTAGTTGTAATTTAGATGTGGTTGTGGGAGATGATGAATACTGGCATTTATCTACACTGCCATCTTGAGTCAGCAGCTCTTTTTTTTTTTTTCTTTTTAAATTTCAGGCTTTCATCTACATTATAATATTTAAATATATATACACACTTATGTACACACATATTTTCTCATAAGTTTGGAGGGAGCAATTGGGGGCTCAAGATTAGTTGTATCTCCACTAACCTCTGAAAATGAAACTTTTCTGTTTTACATTTCACCCAAAAGTTTACATTCTTCTGGGTTCAGATAATTCATCTTTTTCAAGTCTCTGAATACAAACGAAGACGTTCCTAATGGGGACTGTGAGTGATTGCTAATTGACAATTGATCATCTCTTGGTCCTACTAATGAGTACATCCTTATTTTTTTCTTCCACAAATTATGCTAACAAATATTAACCCAAAAAACCTGGACAGACACTAGAAGCAAGTACGTCTATGCAAGTCTATTTAAAATTCTCACAAACACCTAAAGAGTTGGAGTTATGTTATAAATTAATACTATCTTTCATAAAATCTTAACTTTCATAAAATTAGAATTCCATTAAAGTTTATTAAATCCTTCTATTGGTAATGTAAGACAACTGGCGGCCTGGTGCACAAAAATCGTGCACTCAGGGGGAACCCTCAGCCTGGCCTGCGCTCTCTTGCAGTCCAGGAGCCCTTGGAGGTTGTCTGCCTGCCAGCTTAGGCCTGCTGCAGGCATAGGCCTGCTCCCATGTGGGCCTAAGCTGGCAGGTGGACATCCCCTGAGGGGTTCTTAGCACTGCCTCAGAGGCAAGAGAGGCTCCCGCCACTGCCACTGCATTTGCCAGAAATGAGCCTGGCTTCTGGCTGAGCAGTGTTCCCCCTGTGTGAGTGTACTGACCACCAGGGGGCAGCTCCTGCATTGAGTGTCTTCCCCCTGGTGGTCTGTGCACATCATAGCGACCAGTAATTCCACATTTTGGCAGATTTGCATATTAGCCTTTAATTATATAGGGTATAATTTTACCCCTTAAAAATCATCCCACAGTTAAAATGTTTTCCAAACAGTGGGTGAGCTTAGTAAATGTATGAAGTGGGCATTGACTCTGAGATAGCCATGAAGTTTGGTTTAAAGGGAAAACCGGTTACTGCTTTCCACTTTCTTGTATTGGGGCAATATTTTCAAGAGGAAACTTCTATTAAAATTTTCTGGTTTTAATGCTTTTGATTATTACTTTTATAATTATATAATTGCATAAATTGAGTTAAACAGTATAATTTGATCCATCAAATGCTAAAATCCCTCTATGCCTTCCTGTAAGAAATCTAAAGATTTAGTGCCAATATCTTGTTCATTCTTCTCCCTTCACAGTTATATTCAGGAGGCAAGCAATATACGTATAACAACAGTTATGTGTGTAGGGTCCGATGTATACTGGTTGAGTTTTGTTCTCTGTACTAACATTTATTTATTTTTCTTCTTTTTTTTGGTTTTATAAATCATTATTGTTGGAAGTATTAGATATGTCTTCCCTTTTTCCCCAGTGAGCCCTTCTAGCCACCTTCCCCCCTTGTCCCAGGCTTTTACCTCACTATAGTCTGTGTCCATGGTTATGAATATATACATACCTCTTTTTGGTTGATCTCTTCCTACCCACTCACCCACTCCCACCTTCCCTCTGAGATTCGACAGTCTGTATGTCTCTGCATCTATTTTGTTCATCACCTTGTTTTGTTTATTAATTCCACATATCAGTGATCATGTGATACTTGTCTTTCTCTGTCTGGCTTATTTAGCTTAGCATAATACTCTCCAGGACCCTCCATGCAGCAACACAATATACAATAGCTAAGATCTGGAAACAGCCCAAGTGCCCATCAGAAGAGGAGTGAATAAAAGCTGTAGTACATTTACTCCATGGTACACTATGCAGCTCTAAAATAGGATCTCTTATGCTTTGAGACAACATGGAAGGACCTGGAGAGTATTATGTTCTGACATTTAATAACTTTGGGACTTTGCACAGCACAATATACAGAAAGTTTATTTTCTGTATCCTATATAACAGACAGGTAATATGCAAATTGATCATCACTCCAACACACAAGATGGCCGCCCCCATGTGGTCAAAGGTGGCTGTCCCCATGTGGACACAAAATAGCTGACAGGGGAGAGCATCTGGGAGGAACAAGACCTGCAAGGGAGGGCATATGGGAGGGACCAGGCCTACAAGGGAGGGCAGTTGGGAGTGACCCGGCCTGCAGGAGAGGGCAGTTGGGAGGGACCAGAACTGCAGGAGAGGGCAGTTGGGGGTGATCAGGCAGGCGGGAGAGAATAGTTAGGGGTGACCTGGACTGCTGGGGAGGGCAGTTGGTGGTGATTCAGCCATCAGGGGAGCAGTTAGACGTCGATCTGACTGGCAGGGGAGTGTTTAGGGGGTGATCAAGCTGGCAGGTAGAAGCAGTTAAGGGCAATCAGGAAGGCAGGCAGGTGAGTGGTTTAGAGCCAGCAGTTCTGGATTGTGAGAGGGATGTCCAACTGGCCATTGGACATCCCTCGAGGGGTCCCAGATTGGAGAGGAGGCAGGCTGGAGGGACACACACCCCAGTGCATGAATTTCATGCCCTGGGCCTCTAGTACTCTTCATAAGGTATATAGTCTTTAATGTGAATGGTTATTATCAAGATTCTGTAAATACATCTCAAGCACATAGAATAGTACTTGACAGATAATAAGCACACCTGATTGTTAGTTATTATCTTTGCACTCCTCCCATTTATATTTCTCTATAAAGTACACACACACACACACACACACACACACACACACACACACAAACCTTGTAATTTACTTGGAGATTTTTACAAAAAGCAAATGGTAGTGGTTATAACACAGCCACTTTGCATAACTTCTCATGCCAAGACCCAGGTCTAAGCTACAATTATCTTTAACTTGAATCATTGAAAATACCGTCTTATTTACTAATCATTCCCAGTAACAAGATCAGTTGTTGTGAAGGATTAGAAGGATGTAGAGATAAATAGGCAAAGCAGAGAGGGTTTTTAGACCAGTGAAACACTGTGTGATACTATCATTATACATTTGTCTAAATCCATAAAAGGTAAAATACCAAGAGGGAATTCTAAGGTAAATTGGACTTCGGATGATAATAATGTGTCAGTTTATGTTCATCAATTGTAACAAATGTACAACTTGGTTTTATTGTATACATCATTAATACAATGTAATTATCTTCTACCATGAGAGATCTAGGGAAAAAATCATGCTCTATATGTTTCCAAATATATAGACTTAAATATATGTAATTACTTCCCAGAAAAGAGGGATTCATTATATATATACTGGAGGCCTGGTGCACTGGGGGTGTCCTTCAGAATAGCCTGCACCCTCTCCAATCTGGGGCCCCTTAAGGGATGTCCAACTGCCATTTAGGCCCGATTCTAGTAGGATCGGGCCTAAATGGGCAGTCAGACATCCCTCTCACAATCCAGGACTGCTGGCTCCCAACTGCTCACCTGCCTGCCTTCCTGATTGCTCCTAACCACTTCTGCCTGCCAGCCTGATCACCCTAAAACCACTCCCCTGCCAGCCTGATTGATGCCTAACTACTCCCCTGCCAGCCTGTTTGCCCCTAACTGCCCTCCCATGCAGGCCTGGTCACCCCTAACTGCTCTGCCCTGCAGGCCTGGGTCCCTCTCAACTGCCCTTCCTGTAGGCCTGGTCACCCCCAATTGCCCTCCTCTGCCAACCTGGTCCCTCCCAACTGCCTTCCCCTGCTGGCCTGATTGCCCACAACTTCTCTCCCTTGCAGGCCTGGTCCCTCCCAACTGCCCTTCCCTGCTGGCAATCTTGTGGTGGCCATCTTGCGTCCACATGGTGGCAGCCATCTTTGACCACATGGGGACAGCCACCCTGTATGTTGGAGTGATGGTCAATTTGCATATTACTCTTTTATTAGATAAGATAGAGGCCTGGTGCATGGGTGGGGTCTGCCCTAAAGGGTGTGCCAGATCAGGGTGGGGGTTCCCTTGGGACATGGGGCGACCTGGGTGAGGGGCCTGTGGTGGTTTGCAGGCCGGCTAAGCCCCCAGTGACCCAAGTAGAGACTCTGGTATCTGGGGTTTATTTATATTCTATAATTGAAACTTTGGAGCTTTGAGTGGAGTCAAGCCTCCTGCTCACTCGTGGCTGAAGCCATTTTTGTTAGGATTTATTTATCTTCTATAACTGAAACTTTGTATCGGAGGCCAGGGTAGGCCAGGACTGCGGGAGCTTGGCTTCCTCCATTGCAGGGGGAAACTCAATCCTCCGGCTCTATCCAGCTCCATGGCTGCTCCCATTTTTGTTGGGATTTATTGAACTTCTATAATTGAAACTTTGTAGCCTTGAGTGTAGGCCTGGGCTGGCCAGGGCGGCAGGGAAGCTTGGCTTCCTCCATTTCCAGGGAAACTCAAGCCTCCTACTTGCTGCAGCTCCATGGCCACAGCCATCTTGGTTGTGTTAATTTGCATACTCGCTCCTGATTGGCTAGTGGGCATGGCTTGTGGGTGCAGCAGAGGTATGGTCAATTTGCATATTACTGTTTTATTAGATAGGATTGCAATGTACTCAATTACTCTACTTCATCATATTTAAAATGTGAAACAAAAAGCAACACATGAACAAGTAAAACAAACAAATAAATAAACCCATAGATATTGAAAACAGTATGGAGGTTTGACTAATGTTACCCCAATTTATTTAATTTAAAAATTGGCTTAAGAATGTCATTCATTGTAAGGGGAATGTCATTTTGTATACTGATAAGAAAGGAAAAATTATTGCAATTAAACTATGACATGTCATTGAATACAAGAAACATTTCAATTTCAAGGATGTTAAATATGAAAATAAATGTCTTAAAATGGGTAAAATATAATGTGTTATTTTGAACCCAAAATACTGTTCAGGAAAACACAATAATCTGAATTGTTTTCAATTAGTGTTACTTTGCATATTTAAAGAAAATATTGTTTAAAATGCGTTCAATAAAAGGATGAGGGCAAACAAACAATATAGATGTGGCAATTAACTTCAAGAATACCACCTCACAATTGTATTTGATTTAATTACAAATAAGCATTTTAAGTTGCTTGAATCAGTAGCATTTCCAACTAAAACATAGTAACCATACATGTACAGCAACAAGATACAATAAAAAACAAACAAAAAAACCCACAGCTATTCTAATGATATATGAATAAGTTCTTAATACATGAATTTAATTTTTTCACACAAAGAAAAAATCAATAATAAATAATTTAAAATAAGTAAAAATAAAATTCTCTGCAATACTGTGTTAAATAAATAAAAATGATAGAAATGTCAGCATCATTTGAACAAATTATTTTCATAAAAATTGGTTATAAGAAATAAAATGCATGAAAATTAGCAACATAATTTAAATGTATCATGTATATAAAAATGTATGACAAGAATTAAATATTTTTTATTTAAATAATATGATATTTATGTTTGAATAATATTAATAAATATTAACTATTTTAAATAAATATTTGTCTTATTCAATTACATACCTAAAAGTTGACTGGAAATTTTGGAATTTTCTTTATTTGGAAGTCATTTTCCTTAAAATATTCAGCATATAGTAATTTTGGATTGTGGTGAAAACATTGCTTTTTCTCAAAATAACTTTAAAAAAGTTTTCTCAGATAAATACATGAGCATTAGAATGAGTCAATAAAATATTCCTAATGTATTTTTATAGCTTGGAAAAAGTTTCGCATAATGAAGACAAATAAAAACAAAAAAGAAAATATTAAGAGGACTGGCATTGTACCTTATTAAGATCTACTGTGTAACTTTCTTAAATAAATGCTAAAATTATAAAATGCTCTATGTAACTCAATACATAGAGTTAAAATGAAGTGATATATATGGAAAGGAGAAATGCACATATACACACACACAGATATAGAGACAGAGATAATGGATAGGTAGACAGAAGAGATGAAAATAGCTGTTGTATAAGAAAAGGTAGAAAAGACTATTATGCATCAATATGAAGGGCCAAATGTCATGCTGGGAAAAAAGAAAAGTTACTATATCATTCATGTCATGTCTGAATTGTACTGAATTAAGCAGATATGCAGAAAATCTTAAGATTAAACTTTTGTATGAGTACTTTGGCAAACTTTTTAAAAAAGTATGTTCTAACCAGTAGAAAACTTTATTAAAGAATGTACTTGTCCAATGTTTAGCCAAGACAGAGAATTATGTAAAGGCAATTATATTCTGCAATGACAAATTCCTTGAAACATGCATTTATAAGAAAAATGTGGGCAGAATGAGTCATACATCACATAAAGACATTGGAATAAGGGTTTCTGAGTATAAATCCTAGATGTTCTCAAATACATCTCTAGACTTGAGGAATTTAGTAAACTCTGAGCCAAAGTTTCCTTATCTGTAAAATCAAAATACCAATAGCATGTTATTCTTTTTTTTTGGCGGGGGGAGAGTTAAATACATAGCTTCTTAAATTGAAGTTCCCACACACACACACACACACAGACACACACACAATATCATAGTAGTGGTTTTTCTTTGCTTTTTTAATATCAATATCTTATAAACTGATCTAAAACAACTTTCTCATTTTTTTCCAATCCTATCTAGTAAAAGAGTAGTATGCAAATTAACCATCACTATGTTATACCCACAAGCCACGCCACAAGCCAATCAGGAATGAGTATGCAAATTAAACCAACCAAGATGGCTGCGGCCACAGAGAGAGAAGGAGGGAGGCTTGGGTTTCCCCAGCAATGGAGGAAGTCAAGCTTTCCACATACCCTGGAAAGCCCAGGCCTCCACTCAAGGCTACAAAGTCTCAATTATAGAAGATAAATAATCCCAACAGAAATGGCTGCCACCACAGAGTGAACAGAAGGCTTGGCTCCGCTCCAGGCTACAAAGTTTTAATTATAGAATTTAAATAAATCCCAGATACCAGGGCCTCCGCTAGGGTCGCCAGGGGGTGTGGTCGGCCTGCAAACCACCACAGGCCTCTTGCCCAGGCCACCCCAAGGGAAACCCCACCCTGATCCAGGACACCCTTAAGGGCAAACCAGCTGACACGCATCCATACACCAGGCCTCTAACCTATCTAATAAAAAAGTAATATGCAAATTGACCATCACTCCAACACACAGGATGGCTGTCCCCATGTGGTCAAAGATGGCTGCCCCCATGTGGACACAAGATGGCCACAACAAGATTGCCAGCAGAGGATGGCAGTTGGGAGGGACCAGGCCTGCAAGGGAGGGCAGTTAGGGGTGACCAGGCTGGCAGAGGAGGGAAGTTGGGGGCAAACAGTCTGTCAGGGAAGCAGATAGACATCAATCAGGCTGGCAGGGGAGTGGTTAGGGGGTGATCAGGCTGGGAGGCAGAAGCGGTTAAGGGCAATCAAGAAGGCAGGCAGGTGAGCAGTTGGGAGCCAGCAGTCCTGGATTGTGAGAGGGATGTCCGACTGCCCGTTGGGATCGGGCTTAAACGGGCAGTTGGACATCCCTCGAGGGGCCCCAGATTGGAGAGGGTGCAGGCTGGGCTGAGGGACAAATGCCCTCCCCCATGCACGGATTTTGTGCACCGGGCCTCTAGTCAGTTTATAAGAAAGTTTATTTTTTAAACTTATTTAATAAAACAAATCTAAAATGCATAAAGCATAAATTAATGTTTAATTCCCTGTAATGATGTTTTTATTTATAATCATTGTTCTTGTACTCTAGTGTAATACATTTATTATCCTGAAAACTGCTGACTTTTACCATGTCTTCTATATGAGTTGACTCATTCTTAACATTCTTTTCTTTATTATTGAATTTAATGACAACAAGAACAACAAAACTCAGACAGTTGCAGTGATTTTTCACATATATTGTTTTTCTGATAAGGAATAAAACACAAAGCTACATAAATTTTCTTATAAAATACAAAGATTTTACTTGTTTTTCTATATTCTCAACAGAACCTCCACTTAGTATTTAACACTATAGGCCTGATGTCCAAAATTTTTGCAAAGGGCTTGGTCCTCACAGTCATGTGGCTTGCCTCTGCCCTCACAGCCCTAGCTTCGTCAGGAAGGTTGTCTGGAAGGACAACTGGTCTAATTAATATATTATCCTTTTATTATTATAAACTAGAAGGCTGGTGCACAAATTTGTGCACAAGTAGGGTCCATCAGCCTGGCCAGCAATCAGGGCCATCTTACCCAGTCCCAACTGGGGTCGATTAGGTATGGCCACCCAGGCGGAGAGACCATGGGAGAATGGCCAACCATCAGAGTTTGGCTGTGATAGTGCACTGACCACCAGAAGGCAGATCCTGCATTGAGAATCTGCTCCCTTCTGGTCATTGTGCATCATAGCTACCAACTGGTCATCTGGTCTTCCAGTAAGAATGGTCGCTTAGTTTTTTATACCATACATATGGATATTTTCTTTTTTTCCCCTTTTTATTATTTTTAATAAATCTTTATTATTCAGATTATTACAGCTGTTCCTCTTTTTTCCCTACATAGCTCCCCTCCACCTGGATCCCACCCCAACCCCTACCTTTGACCCCCCCACTGTCCTCGTCCATAGGTGTCTGATTTTTGACCAGTCTCTTCCTGCACCCCCCACACCCCTTTTCCCCTGAGAATTGTCAGTCCATTCCCTTTCTATGTCGCTTATTCTATTATATTCACCAGTTTATCCTGTTCATCAGATTTTTTATTAACTTGATTTTTAGATTCACTTGTTGATAGATACACATTTGTTGTCATTTTGTTGTTCATAATTTTTATCTTTACCTTTTTTTTCTTCTTCCTCTTCTTAAAGAATACCCTTCAGCATTTCATATAATTCTGGTTTGGTGGTGATGAACTCCTTTAGCTTTTTCTTATCTGTAAAGCTGTTTATCTGACCTTCAATTCTAAATGAGAGCTTTGCTGGGTAAAGTAATCTTGACTGTAGTTTCTTCTTATCCATCACTTTGAATATTTCTTGACACTCCCTTTTGGTCTGCATAGTTTCTGTTGAGAAATCAGCTGACAGTCATATGGGTACTCCCTTGTAGGTAACTAACTGCTTTTCTCTTGCTGCTTTTAATATTCTCTCTTTGTCTTTTGCTCTTGTCATTTTAAGTATGATGTGTCTTGGTGTGGTCCTCTTTGGATTCCTTTTGTTTGGGTTCTCTGCACTTCCTGGAATTTTAAGTATATTTATTTCACCAGTTAGGGAAAGTTTACAGTCATTATTTCTTCAAATAGGTTTTCAATATCTTGCCTTATCTCTTCTTCTGGCACCACTATAATTTGGATGTTGGTATGCTTGAAGTTGTCCCAGAGGCTCCTTGCACTATCTTCATATTTTTGGATTCCTTTTTCTTTTCTGGTTGGGTGTTTTTTGCTTCTTTGTATTTCAAATCTTTGACTTGGTTTTAGGGATCCTCTAGTCTGCTGTTGGATCTCTATATATTATTCTTTATTTCAGTTAGTGTATATTTAATTTCTAATTGGTCCTTTTTCATATCCTTGAGGATCTCACTATATTTCTCAGAGGTTTCTAGAAGATTCTTGAGTAACCTTATAACCATGATTTTGAACTCTAAATCCAAGTAGTTTAGATTTAGAGTTCAAAGTAGTTTGCTTTCCTACATTTCTTTCATTTGTGACCTGTTTTTTTGTCTCCACATTTTGGCTGCTTCTTGTGTTGATAGAGTGGCTTTGTGTGCTATGTGTTCTTTAGGGCCCAGTGGCTCAGCCTCCCTAATTACCTGAGGTGGACACTCTTGGTGCACCCCTTTGTGGTGTGCACAGTCTTGTTGTAGTTAAGCCTTTATTGCTGTTGGTATCACTGGGAGGAATTGACCTCCAGGCTAATTGGCTGTGAGGACCAGTCGTGTCTACAATGGGAGAACTTCTGTGCTGGAGATACCCTTATGGGGCCGGACTAGTTTCAGTGGGGCTTTCGCATTCATTAAGTCTGCCCCCTGAGTGTGTCTCTTATGGATGTGAAGAGTTGTAATCTGGATGGTCTCACTCTCACCACTGGGTACACTGGCTCTTTAATCTCTAAGGAGGTGTAAAGCCAGCCACTGCCTGAGGCCACCCAGCAGTAGCTACAGAAAGATCTGCAGATTCCTCCTGTTTGGGGTCTGGAGGTGCCCAGATAAAGCCCAGCTATGAAGCAATGCAAGCTGCTGTGGAGCCTTGGGTCTTCTTTTGGAATCTCTGGGGCTCTTTGACCCAGCTGCAGTTTGTTAAATTGCAAAAGGCCAGGTAATTCATATGCAAAAGCCTCTGCACACAGCTTGGGTGGGGTTGTAAACTGGGTGGGGTGGAGTCTCAGGGAATCACCAGGGTGGAGCAAACAGTAATGGCTGCCCTTCAGCCCTGCCCTGAAGAAGCCCCCAGGTCTCTGTGTCTCGAAGCACCATGCAAGAACAATGATCACTGCAAGCACCTCTGAGAGAAAGCTTCCCTTGCATTCTGACCCAATGCCAGAGTGTCCAGTTTCTCCCCATATGAGTCTCGGTCCCCAGAGTCTCACCTGGGACTGGACTTCATAGCAGTCGGGAGCTTGTATCTCCCTCCCAATTGAAAAAGACAACAGCATATCTAGTCCCTTTCACGTGTGCCTCTGTACCTCCACATTTCACACCTCTGCACCTTCTACCGGACTCAATGTGCTTTTCTCTTTCCTTCTAGTTGTAGAATTTCCACTCAGCCAGCCTTTCCCGTGGTTCTGGATAATATTCATTTTGTCTTTTAGTTGTAGTTTTGATATGGTTGTGCACAGCAGCAAGTTCAGGTGTTTACATATGCTGTCATCTTGGTTGTCTCCCTGGATATTTTCGAATTGCCAGATCAATAAATTCTGTAGGTCATCCAGGCTACTGATATCATAGTTCAACACGTTCAAATTTAATATGCTGTTTTTATTTATATATAAAGAATATTTAATATATTATGCTTAATATACTGTTGTTTATATGTTTATATGTAAAGAATATGTAATATGTATGCACATGTATATGCATACATATTCATATACTGGTATAACTATAATATATAGAAAGCTAATGTGCTAAGTGTCTGTCTGACCAGTTGCCATGACACACACTTATCACTAGGGGACAGATGCTCAACATGGGAGATGCTGTGACAAACACTTGCCATTTATAGAGAAACAGCTCCGTGGACCTGGTGCCCACAAAGCATACCTCAGCTTCCCCCAAGTGGGACACAAGCTATGCCAACACCCTGGAGTGATAGCCCATCAAATCACAGCTAATGCTGCCGAGACCCCATGGTGCAAAATGCTGCCCACAGCCCAGCCTGGAAATGGTTGCTGTAGGCACCAGGTAATGATGTCACATAGTAACGCCTGTCTTTCTCTCCCTAGCGAATAGCCTCCTTGGAGTTTCTTCAGCCCAGGAACACATGTTGATTTATAGCCAGGTGGAAACATTTTACACTTCAACCAAATGTCTGTGAAGCATTTTCCTGTGCCTCATCTCATTTGATCCTCACAGAAGTCCTGGAGTAGGTAGACAGGAGACCAGTGGAATCTTATTTTCTTTTCTTTAGCCAAAGATGGAGATTTAGAAAGCTTAGAAACTTGACTAGTCTGAAAAGAAGTAAGAAATGGAGGTCCTTGAAAATGACTTCAGGTTTTCTCACTGAGCAGAATATAGTCAAACACTGCTGCAGTTAAATATTTTATCCTTTGTTCTCCCTGTGTGATCTACAATAATAATCTGCTTTGTGTTGATATTTACTGCTGTGTTGCTGACAATTACCTGAAAGAGCATTTGGGATGCTTCATTGGGCTGGAAATAGTTTAGCTAAATCAGAAAGAAGGTCTAATTAAGCAACTTTATTCTATATCTATAAAAGGCTAAGTTGACTCGCACATAAGTGATACATATAAAGCTCTTGCTGGCACCAATCACTCACATGATATTCCATCTGTCATAGTAGATCATGAACTTGCTTGACACTTCTATTATAAAGAGAGGGTGAATAGCGATATTAAATTTTTTTTCTAATTAATTTCTTTTTAATGTGCAAAAACCCATATACCAGGCCACTGGTATATATCCTATATAATAAAAGCCCAGCAACCGAATGGCAGAATAACTGGTTGACCAGTGGCTATGACGTGCACTGACCAATAGGGGACAGACGCTCAATACAAGAGCTTCCCCCTGGTGGTCAGTGTGCTCCCACAGTGGGAGCACCACTCAGCTGACCAGGATGAGCAGCGCTCCCACAGCGGGCTGATCCCTGCAGGCCACGCTCCCTGTCGGTGACGAATCCCATGCACTGGGCCTCTAGTATATACATATTAAGCATGTATTTCCTAAATGTCTCCATTTCCTAGACAATGTGTTAGGCAAAAGAATGTACAGTGAAAAATAGAGAAGTATTACTTATACTATTGATGGCAAAGAACAGGAAGAAAAGGAAGAATTTAATAGCATATATTCCATTCAACCCTCGTGTATGTGTGTGTGTATGTGTGTGTGTGTGTGTTTACACTGACACATTCCTAGTCAACATTTGCTCTATTTTCTTTTCAAATTAAAAGCACTTACATTTAGTTTGGGTTCAATATGCTCAGCTTTAAAGTGACTAACTAATACTATATTTTTCACCATTATATTTTGCTAAGATTAAGTATCTGACAATAATTCTGACCAAAAAAATATTGGTAGATGATAGTGCATATGTCTCTTAGTAAACACCCATATTAAAGAACAAACTTAGTTGATTAATACTGTTTTATCTATTGTCCTCATCTTTTTTTTCCTGCTGTAAATATAGATATATAATTGGGATGAAGACATTTCTTGGGACTATGAAGTGACACTCATGAATGTAAAACCCATACACCAATGATGACAGAGTAAAAATTTAGGAGACTAAATTGTTGATGGTACTATAAAGACATTAGGTCAGTCTTATCTATTTTTCCTATCTTATATAATAAAAAGCTAATATGCAAATGGATGTCATGCCCTCATGTCATCATGCCATAATGGCTCAGAAACTCAACACTGGGGAGAGAGGAATGGGTACCAGCCAGGCACAAATGAGCTCATGAGAGAGGAATGGGGGACCAGCCAGGATGCAGCCCAGGAGAAGGACAAGCCACATGCCCTATGGTCCTGGACGCCAGCGGCTGTGCCTGCACCTGCAGCCCAGGAGAGGGATAAGCATCCCGCCACGTGGTCCCAGGTGCCAGTGGCTGAGGCTGCAGCCTGGGAGAGGGACAAGCCACCCACCCCACAGTCCCAACCACCAGTGCCTATGGGTGTGGTCTGGGAGAGGGACAAGCCACCCACTCCATGGTCCCGGGCACCTGTTGTTGTAGCCCAGGAGAAGCCACCTTCCCATAGTCACCTGCGACTGCAGGCAGCCCAGGAGAAGCCAGCCTGGGTCCTGGGTGCCTGCAACTGGCCAGAAGGAGGAATCCTGGGTCCCTCATGTGGGGTAAGGCAGACGCAGTTAAGGGTGATCAGGCAGGCAGGCAGGCAAGTTAGGAGTCAGCAGTCCCAGATTGCGAGAGGCAGTCGGGCATCCCCCAAGGGGTCCCGGATTAGAGAGAGTTCAGGCCGGGCTGAGGGCCCCCTGCCATGCAAAGATTTTGTGCCCCAGGCCTCTAGCTAAATAAGAAAATAATAAATCCCAAATTTTGTTTAAGACAGGTTTGTGGGATTTTTCTGTTACCTACGGTATAAATAAATGGAATCCTCATATGTGAACATGTGTGTGTCTGTGGGCATGTGTGTATTTAGGAGTAAGGACAGAGAGAAGAAAATATTTTTTTTAAAGTTTAAAAGCAAAACAACCAAACAAAACTTTTCTAAGACCCAGAAATAATCTTGAATGTGTAATATTTTCAAGAACTAGTAGATATCACTCCCATTTATTTTTGCCCAACATCATTAATATTGTGCTTCTAAGAGCTTTTTCTTATTCAGAATCTCCTCATGTTTTACATATGAAGTTTAAGCCATAAATGGACACCTCCTGAGGGATTTGATTTAATTTATTTTTTAAATATTTGATAGTAATTTATTGTATTTGCCAATTAAAAAAAAAACACACACAGACATCCTCAGAATTTTCAATATTTTTCATGTTCAGATGAGCAATGCCACTTTATTGGAGAATATCCACATTTTTATTTCATTGTTACTATGGAATACCAAATCATAATGTATACATATTTTTCTTAAATAGACAGAAAAGTATGACTTCATGTAAAATCTGGAAACATGTTTTAAATAATTGCACTCTATTAACAAATCAGGTTAAATCTCTGAGTTCCATTGAAGACTGAACTAATTTACATTAGGCCAATTAAACTGAACCCAATGTTAATATAGCTTATATTTGTGGCACACTTCTCAAGGATTTTTTCCACCAGAGGATTAGTTCTTAGCTCATTTCATTGTTAGTTTGTACAGATTCCTCTCCCTAGTTTTACATTTCCCTGAAGGATTTACCAATGGACTGGCAGCTCCTCATTAGGCATTTCCTGTAGCTCTGTTGCTCAGCATGAAGCTAACAGAATGGCATAGAGATTTCATACTGACTTCAACTGGGAAACAGAAACAAACATCAAAAACTGGATTTTTTCTTTTTTGTTGTTGTTGCTAATTTTAGCATTCTTTATAGTTTCATTATAAAATAGTTATTATTGGTTTATTTTGTCTTCACTATTGATAGTTTTTAGTAAATACATATGATTTAATAGACAAATTACCCAAAACACTTTTTAAAATACGGACATAAATACATGTTTTGGAATAATTAGTAGGGAACAAAGGAGAAAAAGCAAATAACATATTTCTCTAAGATTTTTTTTCAATTTTAATATATGTTGACATACCAATGTTCTCTTAATTGTTGATTTCAACTTTTAGCATTATTTTGCACAGAGATTGTATTTTGTGTGACTTTTAGTCTTTAAAAAATTTTAAGACTGGTCAATGGGGTAGTCTATGATTTATTTTGAGGAATATTCTATGTGCACTTTAAAAGACTATATATAGTCTTGCTGTTTTGGTATTCAGTACTCAGTCCTTTAGGTTCAGTTGGTTTATAATTCTGTACAAGTTTCCTGAATATTTATTTTCTGTTTAGTTGTTCTACAAATTATTGATAATGGAATATTGAGATCTCCAATTTATTGTTAAATTATCTATGTCTGTCTTCCATTATCAGTTTTAGTTTCACATATTTTGGTTCTCTGTTGTTAAGTGCATATGTGTTTATAATTGTTATTTCTTCCTTTTTATCATTATGCAATGTTTCTCATTGGCTCTAGTAATAATAATTTTCTTAAGGTTTATTTTTGAGATGAATTGAGCAACTCTATCACTCTTTTGTTTGCATTTGTATAAGATATACATATATCTCCATCTTTTTACTTTCAACATTTTTAAAATCTAAAGTATGTCTCTTTTTTATTTTTCTAGAAGATACTTTTTAAAATCTTTTATTGACTTTGAGAGAGAGAGAGAGAGAGAGAGAGAGAAATTTGATGTGAGATAGAAATAGCAATTGGTTGCTTCCCATTTGTACCCTACCAAGGATGGAACCTGCAACCTGGGTATGTGCCCTGATTGGGAATGGAATTGGAGACTTTATGGTGAATAGGGCAACACTCAGCCAACTGAGTTACACCAAGGGCAAGGCTAAAGTATGTCTCTTGTAGCCAACATAGATGACAATGCATTTTTTATTAAATTTTATTAGGGTGACATTGGTCAACATGAACATATTGGTTTTCATGATAATGCATTTTTAATATTATTATTGTCCAACATTTGTGCCTTCTTCAGGGAAGTTTCTATTGACTGATTTTTCTTTTCACATAGATACAATAGTAACAATATTTTCTTATCACTTTGCGTGTCTATTTGAAACTGGAAAATTTAATAATGTAATGTGAAAACAGGAAATCAGGTTCTCCTCCCTTCTCCGAAATTTGTTGTTACCTTTGTTGTTGCTTTTATTTATGTTAAATTGTGGAGAAACTTTTCTATACTAATTCTTTATTTGTATCCCCTGTCATATGCAAGCACTGCTTGGTTAATTTATTGGTTAGCTATTGACTGGTAAGAAATTTCCTTAAGTGCCTGGCATCAATACATGTTCCATCTTACCCAATTGCACAAATGTTGGACAATAATAATATTAAAAATGCGTTATCATGAAAACCAATATGTTCATGTTGACCAATTTCACCCTAATAAAATTTAATAAAAACTGCATTGTCATCTATGTTGGCTACAAGAGACATGCTTTAGCCCTGCCCTTGGTGAAACTCAGTTGGCTGAGTGTTGTCCAAGTGGCTCTGTCTATGGTGGAATATACTATGAATACTCAGAGAGTTTATAAATCTGCCTTAATCATCATTTCTTGCCAACACAGGGCCTAAGGTTAACCAAAGGTAAGTGCCTGGAGATATCTCATATCTTTACTGAACATGCACACAGTACTGCATATATGCACAACCTTCCAGATTACTAGGAATATATCAGAGCTTTTCAAAGTCTCCAATGGGGACTTACCTTTAAATTTTATTTGCTTCACCTAGTATCACGGTGTTTAGAAGCAATGAGTTAAACATCACAGCTAATTATTTTTGACAAATGCCCTGGGAATAGAACTTTTCCATGGGAGGTGCTCCAAGTCAAGTCACTTATTGACAATGGGCCTTTTCCATAAGACATTGATAGGTCACAGTGACAATGAACGAGAGGAGGGCTTTGCAAGGTGCTGCGAATCTATTATATCCTCCAATGGCTGCAAGCTTCCTGGTTTTCACCATTACCACAATTGCAGTTTGTTTTATTTATTTTTTTTTTCTTTTAAGACTACCACAGAGCAAGGGAGAGTAGTGAGGATAGAATAAGTTTGTTAGGTCTGGATAGGTCCAGAAAGGGTATGCCTTAGGGTGGCCTATAGTGTGTTGGTTCTTACATTGTGCAGAAAAGATTTCACAACACACATCCAGGTGATTTTAAGGTGTATGTTTATTAATGCTTGGGACAGTAAAACAAAGGAAGGGCTTAACATAGGAGAAGCAACAGGAGAGAATCTAGGTGGTGCTTATCTTTGGCTTTCTAGAAATGTTATAGGAAAGATGTGAGCCAAAACAGGGATACTGCTAGCTCCCTGGGAAGTAAGTCACAGTGACAGAAGTGAGCCAAGGTTGGGCTGCTTTTAGCTCACTGGAAAGTCAGAGGAAAAGGGGACCTTGGAGGTAGGATCAGAGGGGAAAGCCTGAAATAAACTGCTGCTGCCTGCTGCTCCCTTGGTTTCAAGTCTCATGGAGACCCTTAGAGTTTAGGAAGAAATAAAAGGTTCATGTTTGAGAAGGTTGCATGGGCATGCTGTAGAGCAAGCCTGCCCTGGGTCTTTGTCTTGAGGGTTTTTATCTTTATTCTCTGGATGGCAATTTTGGGGGAGGGTTTCAGCAAAATATTCTTCAGCTTTCCAGATGCATTTTTAATATGCTGATGCATCAAAATGAGTGTAGGGAGGAAATCTGCATTACTTTTTAGTCTGCTTTACTGTTTTACTTTTATCTTGGGTCTGTCTGGCTATAATTGGGTTTTTGTTATTTGTTTCCCTGACTTCATCTATACTTAAGTTTAGCTGGCACAAATGGCATTAATTGGGTCTCTATTCTCTATCTCCCTGACCAGGATGATTTAAACTATGTGTTCTCTGGTTAGGGAGGAGATGTATAAACCATTTGCTTTCAAATGTCCTTGGTTGGGGAAGAGAAGGTTATGTGATTCACAAGCTGGTTGTAACTTCTTTGAATTGTTTGGCCTTGCTTAATTATCTTATCTCACTTTCTCCATTCTATTTGCTTAGGAATTTTCCTAGGTTCTTACCATCATAGTCTTATTTCTTAGTGAGGTTAAGTAGTTTTTTCTTGAATAAACTCTCTTCATGTTGTATGAAGTTTGGTAGATGATATGTGGCCCTGGATCAGACACAAAGAAATGTACTACCCAAATCAGTAGTAGGAACCAGAATATTAGCATTTTCACTGATTTATGGAATCCATTTCCCACAGGGTAGCTCAAATAGATGCAGATGACACCTGTACACATAGTAGTTGTGTTATAGGGGAGAAAAGCTAAGCATTGGATTCCTGATTTTTTTTTTATAATGAGAAGCAGGTGTACCTACACTTTTCACCAGATGTAAGCATTTTCTTGATTAAACTAAAAAGTAAACATGGCTGCACTTTGTTTGGGAAGGTGACATCATATCTATCTTCCAAACCTATAAGCAAAAGCTAGTCTTGCAAACCTGTACACTAAACAAACATTTTTGAAACAATATCCTAACAGTGCTTTGTTCACCACACATACAGAAGCCTAAAGACACATGGAAAATTGTTTTCCAATAATCTGCATATTTCTTTACCTGGTAAGTCATGCCTTTATTCTTACCTAACTTGCTGTTTTGCTATATGTATTTCCTCAACACTCTTCAAGTTTTGAGGTAAAACATATTAATATATATATATACACACATACACACACACACACACACACACACACACACACACACACACACACACTAGAGGCCCAGTGCACAAAATTTGTGCATGGGAAGGGTGTCCCTCAACCTGGCCTGAACCCTCTCCAATCTGGGCCATCCCTCTCACAATCCGGGACCGTTGACTCCTAACTGTTCACCTGCCTGCCTGCCTGATTGCCTCTAACTGCCTCTGCTTGCTGGCCTGATTGCCCCCTAACTACCCCCCTGCCGGCCTGATCACCCACAACTGCTCTCCCCTGCTGGCCTTATCACACCCCTAACTGCTTGCTCCCGCACGTCAGCCTGATCTCTCCCCTAGCTGCTTGCTCCCGCACGTCAGCCTGATTTCCCCTGACCACCTCTGCCTCAGCCCCCACGACCATGTGCTTTGTCCAGAAGGAAGTCAGAAGTCTGGAAGATGTCCAGTCGACCTGATCTAATTATCATATTACCCTTTTATTAGTATAGGTATATATTACTATATATATAAAATGTTTAATTCTATTTATTCTAGTTCAAGAGTTCACAAAATAACATATGATTGAGTGAAAATATATAACTTAAATGATGAAGAACAACAAACAAATAATAGACAAAAATTGCAAGGTTATATGTACCTGGTAAAGAGTGGAGAATCAGGAAATAATTCAAATTAGTAATATTCTATAATCAAGCTAGATACTGAGAAATATTTTCCCCTAACAAATGTTATGTCTTATTTTATATGGTATCATTATTTAATAAAAACAATCAAATTGTTTTAAAAGATTTTAAAATCTTTATAGTACTTAAAAAATACAGTACAGCATACAGATTGAATTTGCTTGTATATTGTAAAATTATATATATTCAGTGGTCACACACTACAATGTCAACACTGATTTTGGGTTTTTCAAAATTCACACTAGTTGTCATAAAAGGGGACAGTAAAATGACTGCTATTTGGTAAACCTTTAATGTACTCAAGGATTTGCTGGTGTTGCGTATAATCTGTAGCTGTAAGGAATCCTGCATGAGACAGACTTCTGCACAAATGCAACCGAAGTAAATGATTTGCTACTGACCAAGAAGGACAATGTTCTGGAAGTGGGATTGGTTTGAGTAAAGGCATAATCTAATTAGGTCAATTTTATTAGAAAATAATTTATTTTTCCACCTGTTAATTATCAAGACTATAAAATTATGGAAATTAAACCTAAGTATATGCATCCAAAACGTATCAAGGTTATATATAATTGTACCTCTGAAAGACTGCATATTTCAAACATATAGGACAGTTAGTAAAAATTTTAAGAGTAAACTACAATAAATTGTGACATTTCTTATTTTACTTTTTTTGTCAATTTATCAACTTATCTTAATAGGTTTTGTCTCTTTAAATATCAAATTTAATAAAAGTAGATTTCATTAACAATTCTGCACTGATTTCATTATAAAAATACTTGCAACGCATGACTCCTTTTTCTTTGCTGTGTGACTTTGAGTTAGTTAATTCAAACCTCTATGGGTCTCAATTTCTGACCCTGAAGAAAAGAAAACTTAAAAAAATAGCATTACAGAGTGGATTTGAATATTCAATAGAATGTATGCATATTAAAACTTCTCATGTGGTGTCTCTAAAAATGTATGTGTGCAGTTATCAATGTATAATATGATTTTGTATAACATTTCAAAAAATGCAAATAGCAGAAAATGTAAGATAGGGGATTATGAGATCCTAATTGTGTGTGTTTGTATGTGTTGTGTATGTGTGATCCTAAGAGGAATGAAACATTTTTAAGAGAAGTTTAAGAGCAATCAAATTAGAAAAAATAATCTGTACAGTGACTGAGGAAAATTACTGCCTTGTCTTCAGTAATTTTTAATTAGAGCATATTCTGCACATTTTGGATTCAATATTAAAAACAAATAATGCACCTAGGTGCAGTGATGTCATAAGAGATATTGGTGTTAAATTCTGTACTTGATTAATAATATTTACTACCCTCTTACATTTCTATTTACCTAAAATATGTTATTTAGAAAAAAATCAGGATGTATAGATAATACCTTAGGCTATCTGCTGGGAAGCATTTAATAGTTTTATTGCCTCAAATTCTTAGTACTTGAGTCAATGGTCACACCACTCTGAGGCCATCAAGAATGTAGAATTTTGCAAATTTGGTAAATGAATTTGGTTGTTTAATATATTTGCCTTTGGATTACATTTTTTTGGTATTTTATTTGTATGGAAATGTATTTTTCCTATTTTATTTTTTTGTATGAACCATACTTGTGAATACATGTTGTACTTACCAGAAAGGAAAACCTCAGGGAGAACAAACAACAGGAATCCATGATAAAAATTTTTACTTGATTAAACATTGTCTATTTATTATATTTACTGTAGTTAGCAAGAATTAAAATATTTAGAAAGGAGAAAATATTATGTTCAATGTAGGCCTTGTTTAAATCTTATGATTATGTCATTCAAAGTCCATTAAATACACCATGAAATAATTAATTGCCTATAAAATATCAGTGTGGAATTGCAGGTTGTATTTAATTGTGTGAAAAAAATTCAGACAAAAGACACTTTTTAATAAAGTATCTTTCGAACAATGACCCATGACATTAATTTTAAGACTAGACTTAGAATTTTTGGTAATATTTCTAATAATTTACTTTTTATTAGAATTCAGTTCATATTAATATTCTAGTAGTGTGAAGATAAACCTAAAGAGAAAAAAATATTTTCCAACCTGCTACATTCTAATATGCCCCTATTATCACCTGACCAAAAAGGTTCTACATCAAAAGGCCTGTGAGAAAATGAGGAACCAAGAGGCAATTTATCAGTTTAAGGCTATGAATTTTGAAAAGTAGAACTAGCAAGAATATCTGAGGACTGATTCTGATTAGTAGCCTGGTGGTCTTGGGCAATATACCTGAACTTTTTATGTGTTTCTTCAACAATGAAGTGAGCATAGTAGCTTTCAATTCAAAACATATGGAGAGGATTTAAAGAGATAATCCTATATATAAAAGGCTAGAGGTGTCACAACCGAAATGACCAGAGATTAGAACACCAAGGCCCCTCGTGGGCTGGTCCTGCCCCCAAGCAATCAGTTAGGGCAATCAGGCAGGCATGCAGAGTGGTTTGGGGTGATCAGGTAGGCAGGCCAGCTGTTAGGGGAGATCAGATAGGGAGATGGCCCCTCAAAGGGCTGGCCCCACCCCCCAGCAAAGAAAGAGGGAGGCCCAGGCCAGCCAAACCTTTGAACCTCACCCTGTCACCTGCAGAGGGAGGCCACTGGTGGTAGGGGAGGGGGGCAGCGCTGCACAGATGGCAAGCAGTGGCAGCAGTGGGGGTGGGGCCAGCTTCCTGCAGCCGGGGGAAGGAAAGCCATCGTCTCAGGCCAGGCCTAGGGACCCTACCTGAGGGGTCCTAGATTGTAAGAGGGTGCAGGTTGGGCTGAGGGACTCCCTGAGTGCATGAATTTTCATGCACCGGGCCTCTAGTCTATAATAATAAAATGCTAATATGGCAGAACAACCGGTCGCTATGCCGCACACTGATCACCAGGGGGTAGACTTCAATGCAGGAGCTGTCCCCCAGTGGTCAGTGTGCTCCCACAGGGGGAGCTCTGCTCAGCCAGAAGCCCTGAGTCAGGCTCACAGCTGGTGAGAGCAGTGGCAGTGGTGGGAGCCTCTCCCACCTCTGTGGCAGCTCTAAGGATGTCCGAGGAGGGCTCCCAGATTACGAGAGGGTGCATGCCAGGCTGAGGGACCCCCCAAGTGCATGAATTTTGTGCACCGGACATCTAATGTTTATATAAAGCATTTAGAACAGTAGCTGGGCAATGTAACCAATAAATGTAAGTTACTGAAATTGACTGCACATACAACTTTCTCAAATCTCTTTAGATTATACGATCCTCATTTTCCCCTGACAAAAAATAAGAGTCACAGATTAGAGCACTGCTTCTACAATTTTAATAGGGAACTAATTAATAAGCAGATTCTGACTGTGGTGCAGTTTGATTTTCTTCATTTCCAATAAGCTTCTTGGTGATGGTGATGCTTTGATGTTGAGACTACCCTTTCAGGAGCCTGGCCTTCAAGCTTCCCTGTTCTAAAAAGTGCAGTAATAACAGGAAGCCCCCAGATCACAGGTAAAGCCTTCTACCTCCTCCAAAATCATCAATTTGAAGGATGCTTCTATGTTATGGGAGGGTAAATAGTTGTACAAAGCAAAAGGCTCACTTGTGCTTTCTGCATTCCAGCTGAGTCCTTTTAGGGTTGCTGGGGAGATGATAATCCAAGAACTGCTCCCTCTGGAGGGAAGGCAGTGTGTCACTTGGCAAGGATTTTCACTGCTTTTCCTTCCATGCTGTGGAGACACACTAAGTTAAAGAAAAGAAAATCCACTCTGAAATGACAGTCTGGCTTATTTATAAAAAATGTTTTAAAATATATTTTAGCATTTCAAAACACTTTTTTACAAAAATATTTTCTAAAAAAAAAAATCATAGCTTTATCCAGGAGCTGTCAATTGTTTCACCACAGACAAAAATCATTCTACATAGAATAATAAAACACACTTTCTAGCATATAAATTCAATTTTGTTTATTTATTTTGCATGTGAATAGATGCAATTTCATTCCTGGTAGGGGAAAAAAATAAAACTTTCCTCTTCAAGGGAAGAAGTTTTTACAACATTCAGTTCAAAATGTTACTTTTAAAAATATTCTTTCCTTTTGTGTTTGTATAATCTTACTCATAGAACCTTGGGGTTAGTTGCAGCCTGTCCTAAGGAGTTTGGCCTTCCCATTTACCTCTATCCAAAATCAGCACAAACACAAGACAAAGTATCAAGAACCTCAGGGTTTAGGTAGTTGATTTGCTTTCATCCATGATGTTCAGAGCATTCCTTTTCCTTTATAACTACAGAAGAAAAACAAAGGAAAACAACTACAAAAAACCAATCTCCCCTTAAAACAGAGAAACATTCCATAAGCTTCTGCTGTCAATTATAGAATTCTACCTTTCCACTGCCAAGAATTCTCCACTGCAACTAGTTTTCCCACTTACATCTAAGCTTCATGTCTACTGGTAAATTATTAAGAGACAATACAGTGCCTAGCAAGCAACATTTGTTGAATGAATAAATGTTGATTTAAGAATGGGAAAATCAATACATCATAGAGAAGGCCAGTAACATTTGGAATAAGCAAAACTTTTGCATACATTTATTTAGAGGAAATTCTTATGCTGCAGGGAAATAATATAATTTCCACTAGATGATTTTAGAGTTTATAAAATGTCTTGCCGAAATGAAAGCCATTTAAATATTTGTTATAGTTTACCAATGTCTTCTCATAGTCTTTACATTTGCAATTTTTCTTCATCCTATGGCTTAGTTTGAGGATACAGTTCTCTGCAAAACCCCTAACTTTCTATGGGCTTGTGCCAAGTTTAAGAATTTCGTACTATTTATGAATTTAAGCCTTTTTATTTAATCTTTTCTTGTGTTACCGAGGTAACTTCTACTCATAATTATGCAAAATGTTTAGAATAAATGGAATCTTTTACCTTGAGCTTTATATAAATTGTTCTGGACTTATTTTGCTTAATTTTCAGACCAATGAAAGGTTTTTCTATGCTTTTATATTTTTATTATTTTTAAAATTTTTTATTGAATTTATTAAGGTAACATTGGCTAATAAAATTTTATAGGTTTAAGGTATACAATTCTATAACACATCATCTGTATATTGTATGTTCACTACCCCAAGTCAAGTCTCCTTCCATCACCATTTACCACACGCCTCCTTTACCCTCTTCTACCTCACCCCACCCACCTTTCCCTCTGATAATCACCATATTGTTATCTGTGTCTATTAAGTGTTTTCTTTTTTTTTGCTTAATCCCTTCACTATTTTCACCCAGCTTCCCCCCACCCCAACCTCCTTCCCTGTGACAGCTGTTAGACACTTCTCTTAAGAAGACATACAGATGGCCAATAGACATAAAAATTTTGTTAATATTATATTTGTAATGGAACTAATGTATTTAACCTGTAAGTTTTATCAGTACATATTATGAGCATTTACTTTATTATTTCATTCAAATCAATTACAGAAATTTTGAACTTTTAAAGTACAGGATCATATAGCTCCATATCTAAAATGTATTCTAATAATTTTTATGCATTCTACCACAGTATATAATTGAATTATTAAAATTTGAAAGTACCAACTGTCTTCATAAAACTGTGAGAACACTAAAAATACTGGGCTGACATTTCCTGAAAGTTTTCATAACAGAAAACTGTACTTTCCTATACTTTGTTGTAGTGCTGATTGATGCACACTAACATGTAAGCTTTAGGTCCACTGATAAGTTATTAAGAGATAATGTAGTGCTTAGAAACTAATATTTGTTGAATGAATAAATGTGTATTGTACTGAATAATTCACACATTATATGTAGAAGCATCTGTGTTCAACTACATGAGAGTTGGCAGGTCAAGACTGTACTTCCTGACTTTAAAACTGAGAATTTATGCTTTATAAGCTGACATATCCACAAGTATAGCTTTTATATTATGGTAAAACCAGCTGTAATAAATGGTTACACAAAATGCTTAACACAGGTCCAGAGATAGGCTATACGATTAATAATTGCATATTAATCATTATCATGATCATCATCATCATGATCAGGACTGTGATGGTTATGAGTTAATCATATATATATGACAGTAATTTTTCATCTTAATTCATAATGGTGTAATTCTCTGTTCTATTAAAGACAAGGAGAAGCTGACCTCCATTGTCTTTTCTATCAGGGAATTTCTAATGACCCACATGCATTGCAGACATAATTGTAAGAGAATAATTTAATGTTTGACAGATTCTATAGCAAGTTTCCTGAATTTTTAGACTTAAATTTTTCTCCACACTGTCCTATCATATATTTTTAAAATATTTTTATTCCATAACTAGTGTAAAACATCAGTGAAACCCAATGTCCATATTGTTAGTACTATACTTTTTTCAAAAAAAGCATCAATATGCAATATAGTTATAATTTAACCTTGTTGTCTGTTGTGATGCTGTATGTGTACTATTCAATATGTAAAATGGAAAGAAAAAATAAGTGACAAGGTGGACATATTAATATCTAATCTTAAATATTTATGCTGATTTCCAATAATTTCACCTTTATTCTAGTTCTCATTTTCTCCATATCTCCTATTCAATGGATTTATTTGATTTTTTTCTTTCTAATCTTAGTGACCAATTATTTATTTAGTGCTATTGTTTCATTTTATTTTTATCTGTATAATCTTAGTTCTATTTATCAGAGTCAAGCTTCTCATGCTCCTAGTCTATCCTATGCTTAACTATTTGAGCAAATTCAGAATGCTTAAACCAGAAACATACAGTGATATAAACATTAATATTATCCTATATTATAGTATAAAATACAAATGAGGATGAGTAAACTGTGTGATATTTGTTAACACAAATTACAAATTATAATTTACTTTTTTATAAATAATGAAATAAGTCAAAATGTGTTTTAAAAACCCCTTACATTTAAAGATCAAAATAAACGTTGACTGAAATCCAATCATTACAGAAGATAAAAGCCCAATATTTAATATATATTTATTTTATATATAAACTAATATCTGTGAAAAATTTGAAATTCATCTGGAAAAAATATGGGTAATAATAGTTAATAAAAATGTTTGAAAATATGGATGACAGAGACTTCCCCACCAGATAGTAAAATATGTTATAGTTAAAATGATTAAAATAATGAGGATTGAAATGAGAGTATTCTCACAAGTGAGATATTTCATAGTCTAGAAATAGAATCTATAAATGTTTACAATAATAAACACCTTACCATAAGTGATGAAGTAAAAATTATTTAATGAAGGTGATGGGACAAAAACTTTTACGAAAAAAAAAAATAAAGTTAAATATAACACATCATGCACCCAAACCAGTTATAGCTAGAGTCAAAATAAAAATTTTAAAAATATTAGGTAAATAAAACACAACTTACTATCAAATAATATTTATTAAATGTATTTAAAAGTCTGCCTCCAAAGAAGTATTATTTCACATCAGATTGAAAACAAAAACAAAACAAACTTATGCCCTACCTGCTTTGGTTCAGTGGATAAAGCCTCAGCTGCAGACTGAAGGGTCTGAGTTCTATTCTGGTCAAGGGCACATACCTCTGTTTTGGACCCTATCCTTGGCCCTGGTCGGAGCTAGTGTGGGAGGCAACCAATCAATGTGTCTCTCTCACATTGATGTTTCTCTCTGTCTATTCTCCTCCCTTCTACTCTTTCTAAAAACCAATGGAAAAATATCCTCATGTGAGGATTAACAACAACAAAAATCTTATAAAAAGTCAAGTATCAAAACCATTTTATCTAACCTGCAACTTGGAAAACGATCATTAAAAAAAGAACTTGAATCTTACTATTTATCACTCTTTTATTAAATTTATTATAATATATATATATATATATATATATATATATATATATATATAGTGCACATCTTTTAGTAATCATTACCCTCTATTTTATATAATACAGTCCTGTTCTCTAAATACAGCCTAGATTTAAGTGCATTTAATATTTATGATTTTAAGTTATATTAGATGCATTCTTCTGCAATTTGCTTAATTTTATTCAACATAATATGTATGAGAAATGTATCTTGGTTGTTCATTCAGTTTTATTGTATAAAACTCCATTAAAGTTTTATGGAATAATAAATTTATGACTTGATATGTTGATAGACATTTAGGATATTACCAACATTTTTACTTTTAAATAAATGCTACTTTTTCCACTGACATTAAGGATAATAAAACATTACTATGAACAAATCTATGCTTCCAAATTTGACAACATAGATAAAATTGACCAATTACTTGAAAGACACAATCTGCCAAACAGGAAGAAATAATTTAAATAGGCCTACATCTATTACAAAAATTAAGTCAATAAATAACAACCTCATAAAAAAGAACACATCAGTCCCAGGTGAATTCACTGGTGAATTCTACCAAAATTTATGGGCTAAATTATATCAATGATCTATAATATCTTTCAGAATATAGAAGCACAAAAGATATTTCCTAACTCATCCTATGAAAAAAATAATTATCCTTATCAAAATCAGACAAATATATCCATCCATATCTATCTTGAACATAGATGCAAAAATCATCAACAAAATATTAGCAAATTGAATTCAACAATACATAAAAATAATCATACACCAAGACTAAGTAGTATTTATCCCAGGTTTGCAAGGCTGGCTCAACATTCAAATAGCAATTAATGTATTGATCAGATCAACAGGCTAAATAATAAAAATCAAAATGTTATATCAATTGTGTAAAAAGACTTTTGACAAAATCCCACATCCATTCATGTTTTTAAAAAATAAATCGGAATACAGAAATAGAGAAAATATTCTTATCCATGAGATCAGAAAATATATTTTTTAAATAGCAAAATAAACCTGGAACTGTGAAATTTTACATCTATAAGTATTTACAAAAGACTGCTCCTGAATATACACAGAAAAATATTTATTACAGTACTGTATGTTAGAGTAAACTACTAGAAACAATCTACATATCTATAATAAGATGGATAAATGGTGATATTTTCATGATAGCCACACAGCAGTGAGAATGCTAAACTAGAACTGCATGTGCCAATACATATATATTCTCAAAATAAAATGGGCCCTGAAAAAAGTGTTACATAGTAAGATATGAACAACAAAATATTGTATATTTATCTTATAAAACCTGTAAAATTTATTATGTAATATTGTAGTTATAACAGCACACTAAAATTAAATTAACACATCTTAAGAATTTTCATCACCAAATATTTGTTAATGATTCCTTTTTGAGAGTGAGGTAGAAAACTAGGATGCTGAAGGTCTGCATAGAAAGCCTCAATCTCATTTTTATAGCATTATTACAAACAAAATACTAAACACTTTGTATACCAAACTTGTCAGGAGATCTGACAAGTGCAGCCATGAAAATGCACTTGCATAGAAAGCCTCAATCTCATTTTTAAAGCATTATTACAAACAAAATACTAAACACTTTGTATACCAAACTTGTCAGGAGATCTGACAAGTGCAGCCATGAAAATGCACTTGTCAGATCTCCTGCTGTCTCAGCTGCTGCAATCTGAAACCCATCAAAGAGCTCCTACTAATGTCACACTTTCTTTTTTTTTTAATATATTTTTATTGATTTCAGAGAGGAAAGGAGAGGGAAAGTGAGATAGAAACATCAATGCTGAGAGAGAATCATTGATGGGTTGCCTCCTGCACACCTCACACTGAGGATTGAGCCCATAACTTGGGCCTGTGCCCTTACCGGGAATTGGACCATGACCTCTTGATTCATAGGTCAATGTTCAATTACTGAGCCATGCTGGCTGGGAACTAATGTCACACTTTCTATAGGCTGCTCTTCACACCAATGGCTGAGCATGGTTAAGGAATAGTAAGGTAGATTTATACTTGGGAGATGTGCCACTTCTCGCATAGGTGACTGGTTCCAGAAATTCTTGTCACACTTGGAAAAAGTTAGAACTATAATGTAGTGTACAGCATTTCTTCCTTAGATCTGTCTCTTAATTTCTCTTGCCCAGGGTTCAAAGTGCATTATGCTCCATTCCCATGTCTAACCTCCTCTTGCTTGCTTCATATTTTTCTTCAACACTGTTTTTCTTCCAATGAAGCTCTTACAAGTCTAATTCCATTTTGACATCCTTCTCAAAGGATCCAGATTAACACAAGAAAATATGGCAAACTGTTAAGATTCAATTTATCTCTATACTGAGTACTATGGAAAAGAAATATTCATTCTGTAATTTATAATTTTAAAAGAGGCCTGGTGCATGAAAATTCGTTCACAGGAGGGGGTGTCCCTCAGCCCAGCCTGCCCCCTCTCAGAGTCCGGGAGCCCTCAGGGGTGGGAGGCGACCCAGCGACCAAGGGAAAGCAACATCCCCATCACACCTCTGCTGCTGCCACTGCCAACAGCACAAGCCTCGGCTGGCCCTGATTACTTAAGCCTCGGCCGGCCCTGGGCAGCTGAGCAGGCGCCATCTGAGGCTTGCCTGTGCCTTGGGCTGGCCCTGGGAGGCTGAGGGGCTGAGGGAACTGGGGGACTTCAAGGAAGGCTTGTGGAGCGCCTGGATCTGCCTGGGATGGGCCCAGTTGTGCTATGCTCCTGCCGCCATCTTGTGGATATGGGTGCTGCCATCTTTGAGGGTGTGACAGTCAATTAGCATAGTCCCTCTTTATTGGCTAGGATGGTTTAATTTGATTAGTTGTATTATTGTTAATTTATAATCTTATAATTTCTATATATTTTAAACTTTTTTATTAGGCGTTTGTTACTCTGTGATCTGGAAAAAATATTTTTTATAATTTTTTTAAATTAAATTCTTTATTGTTTAAAGTATTACATAATTCTCCTTTTTCCCCCATTGACCACTCCCAAGCCACCCCCATCGCCCTGTCTGTGTCTATTGGTTATGCTCATATGCATGCATACAAGTCCTTTGGTTGATCTCTTACCACCTTACCCCCCTCATTCCTTCATAGGTTGGACAGTCTGTTCACTGCTTCTGTGATTCTGGTTCTATTTTTGTTCATCAGCTTATGTTGTTCATTATATTCCACAAATGAGTGAGATCATGTGATATTTATCTTTCTCTGAATGGCTTATTTAGCTTAGCATAATGTTTTCTATTTCCATCCATGCTATTGCAAATGATAAGAATTAGGTTTTTTTTTTTTGGCAGCAGCAGCAGTGCAGTATTCCATTATGTAGTTGTGCCACAGTTTTCTAATATACTCAGATGTTTTCTGAAATCTATGGCTCTTTTATGCACCAAAAATGAACTCACAGAAAGAGAAACTAAAAAAAAAAAAAAAAAAATTTCCATCTACCATTGCAACAAAAAAATTAAGATACCAAGGAATATATTTAACCAAGGATGTAATGGACCTGTACTCAGAAAACTACAGGACACTAAAAAAAGAGATAGAGGAAGACATAAACAAATGGAAGAATATACCATGTTCATGAATGGGAAGAATCAACATCATTAAGATGTCCATATTTCCCAAAGCAATCTATAGATTCAATGCAATCCCTATTAAAATACCAATGGAATACTTCAAAGAATTAGAACGAACTCCAATATTTCATCTGGAATAAAAAAAGACCCCAGAAATTGCAACAATCTTGAGGAAGAAGAACAAAGTAGGAAGGATCATAATACCAGATATCAAGCTATACTACAAAGCCACTGTTCTCAAAACTGCCTGATACTGGCACAAGAACAGACATATAGACCAATAGAACAGAGAACCCAGAAACAGACTCACGCCATTATGCTCAATTAATATTTGACAAAGAAGCAAGAGTACACATTGGAGTCAAGACAGTCTCTTCAATAAATGGTGCTGGGGAAATTGGACAGATATGTGCAAAAATAAAATAAAACTAGACCACCAACTTACACCATACACAAAAATAAACTGAAAATGGATAAAGGACTTAAATATAAGATGGGAAACCATAAAAACCCTAGAAGAAGCCATAGGCAGAAAAATAACAGACATATGTCATAGCAATAACTTTACAATACAGCTCCTAGCGCAATGGAAACTAAGGCGAAAATAAACAAATGGGACTACATCAAAATAAAAAGCTTCTGCACAGTGAAAGACCATCAACAAAACAACAAGAAAGCCCACTGTATGGGAGAGCATATTTGTCAATGTTATCACCGTTAAAGGTTTAACCTCCAAAATTTATAGGGAACTCATACAATAAAATCTGTTTTTATAAAAAATACTAATAACCCATCATGCAGTTAACACTCACAGTAGGCCACTTGCCACTTCCACAGGAGCTGATGGGAACACAGCTCTCTGCCAGGAGCTGCACTGCTTCCACAGGAGCCTTGAGGCTTCTGCAGGAGCCGGGACAGACCTGTGCTGATTCTGTGGGAGGGAACCATGCTGCTTCCCGTGGGAGGCAGGCCTGCCATCTCCTCTCCAGGCCTGCGCTCAGCCACAGAGGCTGCAGGCCACCCATCTCCCAGATGCCTTCCTCGGCTGGGGTGTCACCTCAGCGATGAAGCAAGTGTCCTGCCCCAGCCGCTCTGCACCCACTTCCCAGAGGCCCTCAATTGTTGCAGCAACAAAGCAAGCATTCCGCCAGGCTGCTCTTGCTGCCTGCTCTCAGTGGCAGCACCTCCAGGACTGGGCACTGCCATCTTGTGGCTATGGGCACCACCACATTTGTGATGGAGTGATGGTTAATATGCAAATTATATTTAATTTTTCAGCATTCAAATAGTTTCTATTATATAGGATTTACTCTTTGGTAATTTCTTTTCTCAAGCAAGGTTTACTTTGCTGGTTATTTTAGACATGATTTCCCCCCTAGTTTCTTTATATATATATATATAACACTTCACATATCAAAATAAAGATTAAAAATACAACAGAATCCTATCTTCATAGCATTATTTTGCTAAAATTTTGCAATGTGACATGAATATTTAATATTTTTGTACTGAATTGTAACATATACTTTTCTACATGTATTCTATATATCTGGTGACAGTGGATATTTATTTCAAAACTTAAAAATTTCAGACAGAATCACCTCTGTCTGCTGATATTAAAAAATACTTTCAAATATGTGTGCATCTGTGCATATAGCTTAGCTCTCTTACATTAATAAGAAAAAGAGTGTGGGTATATTGTGTCTATATATATATGAGTTAGAGGCACAGTGCACGGGTAGGGTCCCTAGGCCTGGCCAGAAATCTGGGCTGATCTGTGGGGTAACTGGCGGGGTGATTGGGGGCCTCCATTGGTACCCACTTGGCCAGCCTGGGACCACCCATTCACTGGCCCTGCCCCCTGCTGCCACTGCCGGTCATCTCACTCTGTGGGATGACTGGCAGGGCAATTGGGGGCGGGCCCTGCTGGCCTTGGGCCTATAGGCTGGTGGCAGCTCCTGCGTTGAGCATGTGCCCCCTGATGGTCAGTGCGCATCACTGCAACCAGTAGTTCTCCCATTTGGTTGATTTGCATATTAGGTTTCTATTATATAGGATTTACTCTTTGGTAATTTCTTTTCTCAAGCAAGGTTTACTTTGCTGGTTATTTTAGACATGATTTCCCCCCTAGTTTCTTTATATTATGGGACAACTTGATGGCAAACTCCTGGGTAGGCTTGCCAAGTCTATAAAAGGTAAGTCTTTAGCTTTTACCACTCTTCAATCATAATTCACAAGCAAAGTCACTATTCTATTTCCATCTCTAATGATTCCAATGATAACTTTCTATGCAGAACTACCTCTGTAGGAACTCTAGCACATATTCACTACAATCTGTAACTATTTACTTTGCCATTTTTAGTGGTTAAAATGTCCTTCATAATATTTTGTGTCCATTTCAGCTTATAAATGTCTTTAAAATATATTTAATTTTTCAGCATTCAAGTAGCTTCTCAATCACAATATAATTCTACATTTTTTAAAGGATTAGAAAATAAATACTGTCTTGAACTTTATATTCTGCCTCACATCTATTCTCTAATTATTTGATATTCTGATGTAGTAAATACTTTAAAAGAAAGGATAATATGTTTAAAGAATTTTTTAAGCTCTATGTAGAACACAACTGGCATTCTCAAATGCATGAATGTTTAATTAATGAGCTACAACACTATTACTCTGGAAAGAGTTCAGAGAGAAGCATTTATCAGACATTTAAAATGCCATTCACTGCTTTGGGAGCATAATTAGCACAAGTGTTTTGGAAGAGCGCTATGTCAATATATATAAAAAAGTATTTAAAGGTGCATTCTTTTCATTAGAGCAATGTCATTCACAGAGATTTATTTAAAAATAGCAATGTATATGTGAATAAAGATTTTGTTATATGGATATTCTATGAAGCATTATTTAGAATTTAAAATAATAAAATTATAAGTTCTAAAACAAGGATGTATTAAAAAACACACATCAATAATGTTAACTATAAAGAAAACACTATTAATCATCAAAATAATATTCTAGAGAATACTTAAACATGTTTAAACTTGTTAATGATATATTTAGAGGAGAAAAAGCAAACTAGAAACCATAATGTCTATATACATGACTTTTTTATATAAAAATTTTTAATAAACATTTTCAATAAAAATACATGCATAAAATATTATGGAGTGTACCTTAAAATATTGTCAGTAGTTAATGGAAATTTTAGTATTTAGATGAGTTTTCTTACATTTGATAAAATATATTTTTTATTTTTTGAATGAACATTACTAATTTTTCTAATTACATAATCATACACTAGATATTTAAAAATACTTTAGAATAATATTCACATACATAAAAATATTTATGACATAGCTTAAATGAAAGTGTCTAAATTGTCTTTTGATCCCAATCTTGTATAATACATGAATATGTTAAGAATTTTTCTTTAGTTTGAGGACTTAGTGGATAACTTCTGTGGGTGCTTGTGAACTCTTTTAATGTTTCCTTTTCCATTGTTAAATATTCTGATAGCCATTTATCTATTTTTTACTTTTAAGAAACATCAAAAAATATAAGAGAAAATTCAACTCCTCTCTAGTTGGTATTTGAAGTTATTTTTAAAATAAGTATATATAAGAAGAAAAGGTGAGCCATAGTCATATAATGCAATTTAAACAGACTGATTAGAAATGCAAATTTTTTTTTGTTTATGTAGTGAACCATTGAGCATCTTCATAAAATAGCACTGTAATACATGCTGGGCATGCTGTGTGTTAATGAAGAAAGAAGGTTTTGGATAATAAACACTTGCTTGTATTTTAACACCCACTGCCAGATGACTAATTTTGTCTAGAATGACAGTTTTGTGTCTGAGACCCTTTTATTGGTGAGCAACAAATATAGCTCAGACTTTCCCCTTTTCTTTATTTAGGTATCTTAATTTATAACTCTAAAAAGTAGGTGTCCAAGATTGAACTCATAATCTGGGTTAGTGCCCTGACTGGGAATCAAACCACCAACTTTTGGTGCAGTGGCCTGTGCTCCAACCAACTGAACCATACAAGCCAGAGTGTACAAACCACTTTTATTTTTGGCTGTTTACGTTTGTATTCCTTTCTATGATTAGGCTTGCCTCTACTGAAGACCCTTTAATATTGCTGAAGCCGAAGAAGCCTTTGCTCAAAAAGCTGTTTTGTTTTGTTTTCTCATAGAATGAAAATACAATGCATTAGGCTTAATTAGTTTGTTGTAAGGAATGACCTAGCACAACCCATAGCTTTATTTTCTCTCACCTGATTAGTGACCTAGTAAGGAGACGCTGGTGTCCTTGAGCTGTAGCTGTGTATTCTGGGAAGCACAACAGAGACTGCTTATTTGCTATAGAACATTCAACCAGCAAGTTTTGCTTTCTCAGCATAATTTATGTGCAAATGCAAGGATGGAAGACTTGGTCTGTTCCCATAGTGCCTCTGTAACTACAGATTCTTTCCATAATATCAAAATACATCAATAATAATTAAGGCAGGTTTTTGAACTTGTCCTTATTGACTTTTGGGATCAGATAGTTCTTTGAGAGGGTGGGGAGGGGGGTGCTGTCCTGTGCATTGCAGGATGTTTAGTAGCATTTTGACCTCTACTTATTAAATGCTAGAAGCATCCTCCAGTTGTAACAACCACAACAACAACTCTGAAACAACTCCAAAAGGATGTCTTCAGGTAGCCCAATTTCACAAGTTCCTGTCTCTCTAGCTTTCTCACATAGTTACTCACAACACCACTGCTCTTTGATCTTTCAAAGCTGTTACATCATTAGTTATTCTTTTCCCATTAGTCCTGAACCATTACCATCTTTCCAACTTAGGTGATTTTGTGTTGTTGTTTTGTTTTCTATCCAAGTTTGTCTACTCTCTTATTGATTATACTAGAGGACCAGTGCATGAAATTTGTGCACGGGGGGGTGGCGGGGGCGGGGGGGGGGGGTCCCTCAGCCCAGCCTGCACCCTCTTCAATCTGGGATCACTCTCACAATCCAGGACTGCTGGCCCCCAACTGCTCACCTGCCTTCCTGATTGCCCCTAACCGTTTCTGCCTGCCAGCCTGATCACCCCCTAACCACTCCCCTGCCAGCCTGATTGATGCCTAACTGCTCCCCCACCAGCCTGATTGCCCCTAACTGCCTTCCCTGTAGGCCTAGTTCCTCCCAACTGCTCTTCCCTGCAGGCCTGGGTCCCCCCAAACATCCCTTCCCTGCAGGCTTGATTGCCCCCAACTGCCTTCCCTTGCAGTCCTGGTCCCTCCCAACTGCCCTTTCCTGCAGGCCTGGTCACCCCTAACTGCCCTCCCCTGTAGGCCTGGTCCCTCCCAACTGATCTCCCCTGCTGGGCATCTTGTGGCAGCCATCTTGTGTGTTTGAATGATAGTCAATTTGCATATTACTCTTTTATTATATAGGATTGCCTTTTCAATACCACCAGGTAAAATTCCAACCCCAGATAAATCTTTCTCTATCCTCTGAAACTAAGCACTATCCAGAGAGTAATCCACCCACAGTCACGATGAGTGCTTCTATATATTCTTGGTCTACATCGGCTTGATCCTGGCAATCCTGCAATGTCTATTTTTTCTTCCCTTATACAATATTACAATTTTTTCCATTCTTATTGAAGCATTTTTCACATCCTGTACCAATTTATTTTTAGCAGATGTTTTTCCATAATGTTCATAGAGTTGAGCAATGTGATGAAAATTTGAATGATTTCCACCTATAAGTCTGCAATGAACTTGCCCATACTGACTGCTCCCCTACTAAGGCATACAAGGGGTGTTCTTCTCTAATCCACCCCTCCCATCACAGCCTTGATTCACATCCCATCTTGCAATCTCTCAATCTTACTTCATTTGTTACTTTCTATCTGTTTCTAACACATAACCAGTTCTTCTTTTTCTGCATTTTAAAGAATGAAAAGAAAATATGTGTAAGTATTCAAGTGTTCTCCACCTTTCCATTCACCCCATTCCATGCTCAGGAGCAAAACTCACTCCATTTTGCATCTAATATCAATGGCCCACGGAACACAAAATGAATGTCTTGCTGAACTAAACAACAGCAAAACAAGTGGCCTTGGTAAAACAAGTGGAGGGATAAATACACAGACCCTCTATGGACAAGGAACGAAAGGAAAAGCTTAAGAGAAAAGGTTCAGGGAGGATATAAGGGCCAGATTTTGGTGTTCACATGACATACCAAATTAAGGATCCATGATCATAGGTTTATTTTGGATAAAATAACTTTAGGTATTGGGCTTCAATGACATTTAATACAGACACAGTGGAAGTTATGGTGAATTTGAAATTTCAGTTTTTGAAAAGATCTTAATAGAATATTTCATGGAAAAATCAATTATGTGACTTTAAAAAATATATATATATTTTATTGATTTCAGAGAGGAAGAAAAAAGGAGAGATAGAGACAGGAACATCAATGATGATAGAGAATCGTTGCTGAGCTGCCTCCTGCACGACCCACACTGGAGGCTAAGCCCCCGCCCCGGGGCTTAGCCCTGCCCAGGAATGGAACCATGACTTCCTGGTTCACAAGTCAATGCTCAACCACTGAGCAACGCTGGCTGGGCTCAAGTGATATTTTTATTTCATAAAATTTAGAGTTTAAAAAATCTTCTGCTTTTGCAAAATAAGTTATGTTTTGTTGTTGTATTTTGTAAATTAAATTCCAGAGCAAAAAAGTCAATATAAAATCTGCCTGAGTTTAACAATGTCATTCTATACTTCTAGTATAGCCTGAATTTCTAGAAATAATGCTATTAATTGTGACACTATAGTCAGGGAGGCTTTAAAATTAGTGAAAGAAATACCACTATCTAAAAAAATTAAAAATTAAAATAAATATAAAGAAATACCACTACCAGAAACATTTATGACTGTTTATTTTATAGTGTCCTATTTTTGTTTGTGAATGCAATAACTTCTCAAATAGCTGATTATATTAATTAAAAAAATTGTAGAAGTTTTTTTTTTTTTTCTGTTGGCTGCTTTATCTCTTTTTACTTCCTTGCCATAAGATTATAGAAATGATATAAAAATTTACCAATATTTCTGATGTTATTTTTGCCCTTTTTACCCTTAACTACTATTAAGGACTTGCCTTAAGATTTATGAAGAAGAAGTTTCCCCAACCAATCTTAGGTAACATTCTAATTATTCCTCTCGAAAAATTTTTTCAGTGCAAAATATAAACTACATGTTTATATGAATATTACAAAGGAAAAAGAAACAGCCTATTACTGTAGTATTAACTGCTTTTTAAAATAAATTACTACATTTGATTTTATATTTGACTTTTCTGGTTCTGACTTCTCTCTGCCATGGTTACTACCAATTAGAAGTCATATGCATTTATGTTCACATTTTTACATACTTACATACTTACATGGATACATACTCTTTCTAAAAGACTGAGCCAAAATTAACCATTATAATATGTTTTGTTCATTTGTTTACATATTATTAAATAGTTTTTCTTATGTTTTATTTCAATTCAGCTAATAGTTACTAATGCTTTCTATTAATTATATTTTGACATTTTAACAAAAAGGATAATGATGAATTATTGTACATGGCCTCTCTAGGAGATAGAAATACCAAAGGGAGCCCTAGCCTGTTTGGCTCAGTGAATAGAGAGTCAGCCAGAGAACTGAAGGGTCCCAGGTACAATTCCGGTCAAAGGCAAGTACCTTGGTTGCAGGCTTGATCCCAGGCCCACACCTTGGTCAGAGCATGTGAAGGAGGCAACCAATCGATGTGCCTTTCTCACATCAATGTTTCTCTCTCTCTGTCTCTCCCCCTCTGTACCACTCTGTCTAAAAGTCAATGGAAAAAATATTCTTAAGTGATGATGAACAGAAATACAAAAGGGAGGCAACTCAAATGAGAAAGTAATGTGAACAAAATTATATACCACAAAACATCTATAATAATAAAAGTGTAATATGCAAATCGACCGAACGACTGAACAGCAGAATGACCATCTGGACGACCATGCTATGACACCCACTGTCACAGGCCAGCCAAAGTGGGTGTGATGCAATTGGTCAGGGGCCCGACCATTGCCCCATGATCACCCCGCAAAGGGAGGCCCAAGCCACTGGCCAGCGGGGTCATCAATCAGGGGGCTGCACGATCACCCCAGAGTGGGAGGCCCAGGATACCTGGCTGGCAGCGCTGTGGCAGGTAACCAGGGCCTCCCTCTGGGGGAGTGATCCATTGTGGAGCCCTGGCTGGTGGGCAGGATCTACTTCTTTGGGGCGATTGATTGCAGAGCTCCCAGACTATGTGAGGGTGCAGGCCAGGCTGAGGGGACCCTGCTCCCAGTGCATGAATTTTGTGAACTGGGCCTCTACTGTACAGATAAAGTGCTATAAAGGAACAGATGAATTATGTGGTAGAATCCGAGAAAGAAGATGGTTGTCAAAACTTAAATGACCTAGAAAAGAGAAAGAAGAGTAAATTGTGGGGAAGTTATTGCATAAGCAAAGAATCCAGATATTTTATGCCTTTTGTTTGGAATGTCTGTCATTTATGTAAGTATCACGTACATTACAACAGCACAACCTTTTAGAATCACACACTTGGAATACCTATAATGAAATACAAAGACTTGGTGACTGTGTAGCATGACATCATATGATTAAGAAGAAGAATTTTCCCAAAACCATACACATGTGCATAAAGAAAATGGCACCTTTTTATTGGAAGGGATGCTAAATAAAAGGCATTATTTGCTGGCCCTTATACAAGGAATTTGAAAATGTTGTTTAGATCAGTGGTCGGCAAACTACGGCTTGCTAGTCATATGTGGCTCTTTGGCCCCTTGAGTGTGGCTCTTCCACAAAATACCACGGCCTGGGCAAGTCTATTTTGAAGAAGTGGCATTAGAAGAAATGTAAGTTTAAAAAATTTGGCTCTCAAAAGAAATTGCAATCGTTGTACCATTGATATTTGGCTCTGTTGACTAATGAGTTTGCCGACCACTGGTTTAGATTATTAAAGGGAAAATTTCTTGATGGTAATAAAATTGTCTTGAAGAACAATAATTAAGCATAAATACATTACTTACACAAATTATTCTCTCAAGAGGTTTTACAACATCTCATTCAACACACAGTATGACATTTTGACATTTTAGTGGACTCCTTGACTTCACTAAAGGGTATCTTCTTTGACTTTAACTGAAATAAACCTTCTAGCTATTCTACCAATGACCTAACCATAGCCCTTTGAGTGAATAACGCATTTTTAAAAGTAAAAATGTTTTAAAATGAAACTTAAGAAACTGAATTCATTATATCACATAAAACACCAACTTTATATCAATTGCAGCATCAAAGAAAGCAGGAAATGCAATTGTTACACACAAAAAATGCAACTGAAAACTTATCTGAAGCCTTGTTCAAATCATCAAAATCACTACATACTTCCATCTGTCTGCAATCTTATAAATCCAGCCTACCTCAATCAGATGTTAGGTGATGACTTACAGAGTAATAGGGGTGAATAGAAAACGGTCCACTTTGTGAGCCCATTGTATTTCATCTTAGTTACCTTCATTATCCCTCCACTTGCTTCCCTTACATGACAGTACAGTTCAGTACAACAAGCTTCAACCTTAACTGACTCGAAATGGATAGTAACACAAAACCTGATAAATTCAACAGCAACATAGACAATACAGTTCTGTGAGTTGGAACAAATAACAATTTCTACTTTTATAACTAAACCATTACATAAATCTATAGAATAGAGATTTAGAACTAATCATTTTGTAATATATTTTGTCCCTAATCAAAATATTTTCTCTAGAAATTAAGACAAGTAAGATAGCTGAATATTAATGAGGTACAATATTACTTAGATGAAATATATATATATATATATATATATATATATATATATATTTTATTTCCTATTCAAGAATATGCTTCTCACCTGCTGCAAATATAAGGAACACTAATTGCAACGTATCTTTCTCTTGTCTCTTTAGACTTCATGAGAACGATTGATGATTCTGCTGTGTTCCGCTGTTCCACATTCAAGCTCAGCTTGAAAGGAATAACTAAATATACCAACTGCATTGTCTCTATATATAGACATTTTTGTTATGCTTGACCACATGTCATGATTGGATATTTATTGTATGTTTGAGAATTTTCCCAAAGAAAAAATATAGAAATATGTCTTCCTTGCCAGAATGCATAGATTTAACTTAGGCTCTACAAAACCATAATCAATACATGGACCTTTAATCTGGAAACTGGTCATGTGGAGAAGCTAGCAGCACATAGAAATCACTATCATAATTTGGGTGGCTACAGCGACATTCTAATTTCAGCGCTGGTTGGCAGTAGTTCTGGCAAGTGTGCCCAGTGTGGGCACGTGCAGTGCAAACTGCAGTGTATGTCACTGGCACTGGCTGGGGTCAGTATGTTTCCACTATCATTTTCTTCATGCTCCTGACCATGAGTCATTAAAGCCTAGTACTGGGTACTCAGGCATTCCTTAAGATTCTGTGGACTTCATAATAGCAGCTGATAGATTCATTTCCTCTTTGAATGATTTAAAGAATGTTAGAGGGGTAGGGGAAAGGAGAACCAGTTGAAAGAAGGTGAAGGTATTAGCAAAAAATATATATCAATAACCCAAGGACACAGACAGCTGTGTGGTGATGGCCAGAGGGAAGGTGGGGTGGAGGCTAGGTGGGGGTGGGCAAAGGGATAGGGGGAATGGAGACATCTGTAAAAGTGTCAACAATAAAAATAAAGTTCTTTTTTTTTAAAAAAAGAATGTCCTTGTTATTTGCCAATAAAAACACAAACACTCTAATGCAAATTTTGAAGCATATAAAATAATTAATTGCTTCAGGTTATTTGAAATAAGTGACAGAGAACTTGTGTTGATGAGAACAGAGAGCAGAAAGCATTTGAAAGCAGCACCCCTGCCCAGAGATGGAGGGAATTAATGACTATTTTCCATTTTATTCTGCTAGGGATAATACATTTTTCTCATAATTCTACACTTTATGACACTCTCATTTTATACTCTGAAATGTAATATAGTTCAGGTATACAAAGTAAAATTGTTCTCCATTGGAAATGTATAATTCCAGGTTGTGGCCTATTGTTCAAAGATGTTACCTAGCTCCATACCAGCACACTATTAATCTTTGAGAGATTTGTATGATGATGCCAAGAGTCTGCTTGATTTTTATCTTATCAGAGTTTTCAATAAACTTTTCAAAAGAGCTGTAAGCATTTGCTTATATGGTTGCTTTCTTTATAAAAATATAATGACATGGTCAGCTTGGTTTTTAAGGGACATTGGAAAGAAAATAATTCATGGACAATGGTCCTGAGCTATTGTTACTTGTAGATATTGTTTATAATAATATAGAGAAAGTCTTTTGCTTCAGCAGAAAGAAAACTATTTTTAAGATGGAAAATTTGACAGAAAGACATTTCTGTTATAAAAGGGGATTGAATTTCACCTTCACATCACAATTTAAAGAGTAATGCTGATTACAGGTAAAGAATGGAAATAACAGAAAGCACAGACATTGTGTGCATGAGTTAGAGAGATGCAAGTTTAGACAGGCATCCGGCGGATTAACCAGCCTCTGTTAATGCTTCTCTGGGACTAGTAATTAGAATCTCTGAAGCAGGAAGCAGACATCTTAGAGCAGAAGGTGTTGGTAAAGAGTGACATGGGAGGTGCAGCAGAGATCTTGACCAGGGAAGCAGTCTGTGGGCTGCAGTCTACAGTGTTCAAAACCAATTCTAGAGAGGTAACTGACGATGAGATTAGAATCTGGTGTGCTTACCTCTTACAAAATTTCCCCTTTTGCATATGTAAGTTGTTTATATTATCTATCAATCATCTACCTATAGAATGATCTCTTGCTGTATATATGTATATATATATATTTTTTTAAATATATTTTATTAATTTTTTACAGAGAGGAAGAGAGAGGTAGAGAGTCAGAAACATCGATGAGAGAGAAACATCGATCAGCTGCCTCCTGCACATCCCCCACTGGGGATGTGCCCGCAACCCAGGTACATGCCCTTGACCAGAATCGAACCTGAGACCCTTCAGTCTGCAGGCTGACGCTCTATCCACTGAGCCAAACCGGTTTTGGCAATATGTATATATTTATAAAATGGTATCATCATTACAACTTTAGCCAGCTCCACAGACCTAAGAAAAAGAGAGCCTTTGCACATGGTTTAGGTGAGTTACATGGTACATGTAGGTACCTTATGACAACTAGAATCAGGATTCTATTGTTCTAAACACTCAGTCTTATATGTTATAAGAGGTGTGTTTATATCTGGCTAGTCTTTAAGTGAAACATTCATAGGGTATTTGAAAGTATTTTCAGTAAAAAGCAATAAGCAGAAAAAAAGTGGAAGAAGCATAATTTCTCAAGAAAAGAAAGTAGAAAGAGTAGAAAAAAGTAACATCAATAGAACAAGTTTCATTACAGATTTTAGTCTAAATAAAAGCATGTGTATAAGATGCTCCACATTTGCATGTTGAGATTAGAAACGATTTATCATCAGCTTTAAATAAGATAAACCCACAAACAATGGAATTGATATCCTATTGTACTTTTATAGTGAGAGAAAGCATTTGCTAATATACATATGACACTTTGCCTTTTTTAAACAACTAAATCATAATGTGTCACCTTAGCCTGAATCCCTTCTATGAAACAGAAGATATGAAGTCTCAGTACATTATTATTCTTTATGAATCCAAATAGTTTTATTGGAATATGTAATACACAGTTGACTTGATAATTGTGAAATTAAAGAACATACAAAAACAAAATGTCAATTGTCCTATTACAAGGAATTCCATGGCATATAAACTCATTATATTACTACTATGGGCTTAACTGTGCCCTCCCTCTGCCGCCCCTCCCTTCCCAATTCATATGTTGAATTATTTAGAGAGACTTTAAAAGGGTGATTAAGTTAAAAGGAAGCCTTTGGGGTGGGCCTTAATCCAATCTGACTGGTCGTCTTAGAAAAGGAAATTTGGAAACACAGAGAGGCATCAAGGATGTGCTCACAGAGAAGAAAGGTCATGTGAAGATGCAGTGAGAAAATGACCATCTGCAATCCAAGGAGAGAGGCCTCAGAGGAAATTAAATCTGCCAACACCTTGCTCTTGGACTTCTAGCTCCCAGAACTGTGACACATTTATTTCAGTTGATAATCCACCCAGTCTATAATATTTTGTGGTAGCAGCCCTTGCAAACTAATACACTTAATATTGGAAATATTTTGGTAATACATATTAATATAATCTGTGAATACAGAGTAAATGGTATTCAATGAATCTGATTCATTTCAGTCTATCACTGCCCATGTCTAATACAAGCTACTGATTGGTACCAATTAATTACCTATAAACTTTAACATTTCAAATGAAAATTAAAAGACATATCAAAAGGAGGAGCTGAAATATAAATACAATTTATAAATCTCCATGTCAAAATGATTATTATCGGGCTGTCTAATAAGAACATATTAACTATACATTCTGCTTGAATGTTTGCTCACAGCAAGGTAACTTTGCAAAGTTCTCAGTGTGTGTTTACAGTAAGAATTTAATTAAGCCCAGCCAATGTGGCTCAGTGGTTGAGCATAGATCTCTGAACCAAGAAGTCACAGTTTGATTCCAGAGTGGGACACATGCCGGGGTTGCTGGCTCGATCCCCAGTAGAGCACATGCAAAAGGCAGCCCATCAATGATTCTCTCTTGTAATTGATGTTTCTATCTCTCTCTTCCTTTCCCTTCCTCTCTGAAATCAATAAAACTGTATATTAAAAATAATTAAATTTTAAAAATAATACAAGTATCACCATCTCTAACATCATACAGTATGTTGTAAACTGCAAAATATCCTTTATACTGAACACTCTTTACTTTGGACAGTGTGCCACAAAATAAATGATTATTACAACACAATTCCACCCAATGCTTAATTAGCATTGGTGTGCTTATGAAGGTGCTGCAGATGAAGGTTTTCTTTTATAATTTCCTTTCCCTGACCTTATCTGCCAACTTCCACTCTCAGGAAGTACCTAGGGAGGCAATACCTACAAAGAAACAGGCCTATTAAGTGGGAATATACTTTGCTTGCTTCATAAGAAAGAGATTAGAAGTCCTAAAAATAGAGGATCTACTGAAAAATTTTGGTAGCCATACTCATCAATTTTGAGAAAAATGGTTTAATGAAAACTGATATGGTAAAAACTTTTTCCAATTCTCACCCTACCCAAACATTGAACAAGCAATTGTACTTCCAAAATTTTTTCAATGTATTGTATTCTTAATTTTAAAATGTTTGTGAGAATTTATTTAGCACTCATTATGGCACAGAGATGATACATACTCAGCTTTATATATGAAATAAATGTTTTAAAAATTAGTGCAGCATCATATGAATGATCACTTTTATATTTACATATGACAACATAAGCAACTTGATTATACTAGTATATAACATAGCTTAAGTCTGGATATTAAATAAAACTATGGTCAAGGGAATCAAATGGTTCATTATGGACTTAATTGTGCTGCAAAAATGAATTGTAAAACTGAATTCTCATCTGGATATATTATCCAAATATATTACTGATAAATTGCGTATCATAACTTAATTCACTGACAGCAATATATTATTTAATTTCCATATTAAAATATGAGATGAAAATATTGAAACTGTAATTCTAATTGTATTACCAATCACCTATGCTAAATTGAGAATTAATCATGCATTTTTAAAACAGACAAGATAGTCTGTATAAACTTTTACATACCATTTGAATGGCTCATGTAAGTAAAGCTTTTTATACATTTCTGTGAATTTCTGATGCAATGCAGGAAATATAGTTCTCAAAACTACTTTCACACACTTTGTATTAGCTCTCTAATTTGAGATGGTGAGGAAGGAATCTTAACACTCTGTTTACTAGTGACAAGCACCAGTTAGAATTTTGTCTCCCTCTGGATATCATTATTATTGTGAAAATTTTTGAAGGCATTCTTCTCATTCTTGGACACATTTTTAAAGCAAACTGCAAAATCCACTCAAATATTCTACTTTTGTTCGAATATTCCTACAAATTAGGGAAAGGAAAATGTGAAAAAATGTGGCCACAGATTTGCTATATGATTTGACAATCATGACAATGTGTTTTCTTTCGTATTTTCTGAAAAAATAAATGTATGATGTAATAAAGAATAAATAAATGCATGCTGTGTTTTAAAGTCCTTATGATTTTAATTCCCTTACTATCTTGATAGCTCTTTGAGATTTCCAAATTTCATTTTATCATGAATTATTTAATCACTCTGTGACCCTGGCCACACTGTCATTGCAAGATTTGTTTTGATTCTTTTGGTCATAATTCTGAGTCTCATTTCACCATGAAATTTCAACTATGGGTATACTTTGAGAACCTTTATATATTAGTTAATATTGTGATAGCAAAGCAGGCCTTTCTTACATACCTGAATAAAACCAGTACTTGCTTCTTCCCTGTAGGTAGAAAAAGAGTTGGTTCACTAATATGACTTAGGACTAAAAATCGGATAGTTACATATAATAGCCCCATTCTTCTTAGCAGTGATTGGGAATGAAATTGTGACCAGAAAGGGCACCAGGCCCAGAAGGGGTCTGTCTCTGGTCGACCAGTAGTGTGTGGGTACTTGACTTTGGACAGGAAAGGTCTCACAGCATGATTGGTGGTTTTGAGGGCGCATTTATTAAAGCTGGGGACAGTGAAACAAAGGAATAACTTAGGGTAGAAGAGGCAGCAGGAGAGATCCAAGCAGGGGACTGATTTGGCTCACTGGGAAATCAGAGAAAAGGAGGCCTTAGAGACATGTTCAGGGGGTTAGTCCCAGACTAGCTGCCTCAGCCCATTGTTCCCCTGGTTGCAAGTCTTGTGGGGATCCTAGAGTTTAGGAGACGCACACCTGAGAGGCGAGAAAGGAGGGGATGTGCTCTGGGAGGTACAGCACACCCTGGGTCCTTCAGCTTGAGGGTTTTGAAGACTGACAGTTTAGAGGAGACCTTAGAGAAGGATTGCAATAGAATAGTCATCAGCTTTATGCTGATGTGCCAAAATGAGATTTATTCCCTTAACTTCATCTGTCCTTGGATGTGGTTGGCACAAATGGCACTAATTGGATTTCTGCTACCTATCTCCCTGTGCAGGTATTTATCCTCTGGTTGGGGAAGAGAAGTGTAAACCATTTACTCTTAAATGTCCTTGGTTAGGGAAGATAGGATTTGGGGATTTACTAGATGGCTGTAAACTGCTTGGCAGTTTAACTATCTGTTCCTCTTGTCCTGGCTTACTAGACAGTCTCATAATGGCCCAATTTTTATGAAACACATAAAAAGTAACAGTGTCTCTTCTATGGGACTTTTGGCGCATATTATTACAACTGTAACTGCTTTTCAGATAATGATCTATTTGTAAGGAACAACAGTCATAAGACCAACAACCAAACTGGGTAACTGGAGCTCTTACGTACTGTAATGTGAGACCACTCTGTTGACATGACCTACAGCCAAAATCCATTTAAGAGAAGCAGATGACAGAAAATAACAAGTCAAAACAATATTACCTTATCATATTAATAGATATGTCCTCCCTCATTATTTATACTTAAATATAACACAAGTGAATCAATATATATATATATATATATATATATATATATATATATATATATATATATTGATTTCAGAGACAAAGGGAGAGGGAGAGAGAGATAGAAACATCAATGATGAGAGAGAATCATTGATTGCCTGCCTCCAGCATGCCCCACACTGGAGATCAAGCCAAAATCCGGGCATGTGTCCTGATGTAGATAAACCCTGACTTCCTGGTTCATAATGGGTTGATGCTCAACCACTGAAGCACACTGGCCAGGCCACAGTGAGTACTTTAATGCTCCCTTCTTAATTTAGAGTTCTTGTTCAGAATATAAATTCTCTATCTTCAGAAATTTTTGTTAGGTAATACTAGTATGTCTGTTTATGCTAATTATAAATGTCATATGATGACAAAGTGTATTTGCCTATTTATGTATTTTTTTCCAAATCCTAGATTTAATTTCTTGGGTTTAACTGTACATACTGCTTTCAATCTGTTGGCTGTATATGAGTTTACAATAAGTAACAGTGAATTTTTATTTCTTCCATGGTTTAAAATAGCAGTGCTTATAGATTTTATTTTCATGATTGCTAAGAGGCTTATTTTGCTTATTTTTTTAATTTATGGCAATATTCTAGATAGCTGACTTTCCCATAAATCTAACCCTATGAAAGAGAGTCCTTATTTAGTATGCAATATAAGATGCAGATGAAGTCTACCAGACATTAAGGAAAAATAAAGGGTGATTGAAATATTTCTTAGATCTCTTTGGTCAGTGTTATTAATATCTCTAGGTGTTAAGTCTGCTATAAATATCTCCCATTCTTATGAGAGTCCTAGTAAATACCAGATACTCAGATTTCCACTTTGGTATTCAAATAACTTGGATCCATTTGTCTTGTGTGTGGTCTTAATGGCCATATAAAATAGTTTTGATTCGTAAGCAAATAGTCAAATATGTATACACCAAACACAAAACCTTTTCTTTTTATTTATTATTAATAAATGAATCAGAAAATTCCCTTTAATTAGTCTTTTCTGACACTTTTTTTGTTATTAAGCATTAGTTCTGCATTTGGGCTATATTAAATCATTTTGCTGATATTTTAGTACCTCACACTTGACTGACAACATCCATCCTTATTTCTTTGCCTTACTAATTGGTACCTTACATTCCTTCTGAAGTTAAGCTAAACTATTTATTAAAAAAAAGGAGAAGGTAAAGACATTTTCATTTTTAGCAACCACTTTAAGTAGAGAAGTAAAGTTCTTTTTGCTACATTTCTTTAAAGGCATTATAAATTGATGAATTTAGAAGAACAGTGTAAACCAGTGTAAATGTTAGCTTTATAATGGAGGGATGTCTCCTGGGGCCATAGCTCTAATCAACTTTGAAATATAAACACAGACTCACAGAGAGGTAAATCTCTCTGGAGTTCTCTAACCATATAATTTGTCTTAAATCACCTTCTAAGACTTTTTCTTTTAGTTCATATTCCAAATTTTAGTACAGATTGTTCACAGAGCCTTAACTGTGCAGAAACACTTAAAAATATTTATTGCTCCACAAGTTACATTTTTCTACTCTAATTGCAGATTTAAAAAAAAAAATTTCCTCTTAGATTGCCAATTTTTGTATCATGTAAGCTTTTATTATTAGACGAGGGGCCCGTGCACAAATTTGTGCATCTTGAAAGGAACTGTGGGCTGCGAGGCTGCAGTGGGCACAGGTTTAGGTCTTGGCCCATCCTCCAGGCCCCACTCGGCCCCTACCCCTGTGGCCCCCTGTCCCCCTGTCTGCTGTCAGCCCTGCTCCCACCGCCACCGCTGCACCCATTTGGTGACAGTGTGGAGCGATTGGGGCCAGTGACAGCAGCAGGTGCAAGTGGTGGCTGCTGCCCTAATCACCCATTAGGAGCAAAGGGATTGGAGAAGCCCTCAGGGACGATCAGGGCCAGCAGCCACCCCTCACACCCACAGAGGATGCCAAACGATTGGGACTGGTTCTGGGCACCAGCGGCAGGTTCAAGCAGCAGCTCTGGTGCCAGTTATGGATGTGAGTGGGGCCAGCGCCAGCAGTGGGTACGAGTGGTGGCTGACAGCCCCAATCGCCCCTCAGGAGCAGGGGTATGTGGAAAAGCCCTGAGGGATGATTGGGGCCGGCAGCCGCTGCTTGCATCTACTGATGACGCTGAGCTATCAGGGCTGGCAGCGGGTGCGAGCTGGCCAGGCACTGGCAGGAGGTGTGAGCGCTGGGCAGGACTGTGGCGCACAAGAGCAAGGAATTTTCAGTAACCACCAGAGGCTCACCCCAATGACAGCGACTGGCACCTCATCTTGGTCTGGCACCCCCGCTCACCTGCTCCACCATCCCGCTGCAGCCAACGCCTGCCATGTTCCATGCTCTCCTGCCTACTGCCAATGCCTGACATGTCCCTTGTACACCCCCTGGTGGTCAGTGCACATCATAGCAACCAGTTGTTCAGTTGTTCCACTGTTCAGTCTATTTGCATATTTGGGTTTTATATATAGATGCATATACATTTGCAATTAAATCTTCCTGGTGAATTTTTTCTAATTTCACTCATGTCCCTCTTTGGTAAAACTGTTTGGAAATTTTGTTTAACTGTATTTTAAGAATGACTCTTAGCTTATGTTTTTTGTTTGTATTCTATAACTTTCTATTCCTTTACTTTCAATTAATCTTTGTTTTTATATTTAAATTGTACCTTTTACTATATAGTAATTCCTATTCAATCTGTGTTATAGTATGCATGTTGGATTTTTCCCTGGATATTTCAAATATGTTACTGTAATTGGTGTATTAAGATAATTATTATTTAGTGTAATTATTGATATGGTTGAATTTAGGCCTACTAAATTTATTTATGACTTATTTTCTGATTGTTCTCATTTATTTTTTCAGTTCTATCTTTTCTGAGGTATGCTGTATTATCTGAATAATGCTAAGTTCAATATTGGTTTGTGAGCTATACTTGCTCTAGGGATTACAACATAAATAGTAAATCTTTCAGACTCTGTTTATTTTGCAGATTGCACCATTTCTATTAAAATATATATGGAAGGCGTGCAACCACATAGATTATTTCCTCCTCACAATGCCCTTTCTGCTATAGCTATATTTACTGCATATCCATGCACTGTAAACCTCACCTCGTGTTTTTATGTGTTTGCGTGTCACTTAAATAAAAAAAATAGATTTTATCATTTCTCTTGTTATTCCCTAATTCCTATAAACCCATATCTCTATCTGTTATTATTACTTTGTACGCCAAAGAACTTTCTTTAAAAGCACTACATGTAAAGCAGTTATTCTGTTCACATATTCTCTCAGTTTTTTCATCATTTGTGAATATATTTTGCCTTTATTTCTGAAAGGTATTTTCTCAGGTTATAGATTCTGGGTGGAAAGACTTCTCTTTTCTTTTTATTTATTATGTTTTAAAATTTAAATTTATTGGGGTGACATTGATTAATAAGATTATATAGGTTTCAGAATAGAAAATGGCAGCCAAATAGGCAGCAGTGTCATGCACCTCCTCCTAGGGCCAGGCCAGAAAAGCAACTGAATCAGAGAACATCCACCCAAAATTAACAATTAGATACAGATGAGGAGACAAGTTTCAATAAGGAAGGGCAGTGGATACCTAGAGAATGCCGCTTGCCAACCATAAGCCTTGTGGAACCACCGCCATGCCCTGGAAGTGAGGCGTGCAGTACCTCCAGGCAGGCTTCCCCCAGACATCTGCAGAGAACACATACCACTATAGTGAGCTCCAGCACCAGGCCTCCTCACCAGCCCACTGGGACCCAGCCCACTGAGTGGAAGCCAGGGAGAACCCTGTGTCCCACTCCCACCACAAACCCCAGAACCATGCTGCTAGCCTGACCTGGAGCTACCAGGTGCCTGCACCACCCTGAGCCCTGGGACCTGCTGCTGGGGTGACCCAGAGCAACCCAGAACACTCCCTGCTCCAGGCCACAGGAGAGCAGAAATTGTGCAACTCTGAGCAACTGGTGCCCACTCCACCTTGGCTCCTTGGATAGCCCTGCTGGGGTGATCTGGAGCAACTCATGCCCATTTTACCCTGGCTGGGAGGGGTGGCCCAGAGCAACTCATAGCACACCTCACTCAGGGACACAGGGGATCTCTGACTGTGTGACCCAGAGCAACTTGCATCTGCTTCTCTCCAGCCCCTGGGACAGTCCTGTAGGGGCTACCCAGAGCAACCCAGCACACATCACACTCTGGGCCATAAGAAAGCAATGCTGGAACAAACCAGAGCAAGCCGGTGTGCCCAACCAGGGCCCACAGTACCATGCTGCATGTGTGCTGCCACAGGGACCTAGGGTGCCACCATGACACTGGTGCCTGGGCCACACAGCGAATTACACACCAGAGGACTCTGGGTCCTCACAGGGAGTCACACACCAGAGGAACTGTGCACATGCTCCACTACCCCAAGCATCTGAAGCAGACAACTGAGGGATCAGGTCATTGGGAGAAGGGGATACAACTCATAGCAGAGACAATAAAGATGTGAGACTCAAAGCAGACCCAGCCTGTGGGTTAATGATTTCTGGGCCATTGCCTTGATAGGCTTTTCAATCTCTCAAACCCCAAGCAGGGTGCCCAGGAAAGAGACAGCAAAAATGGGGAGACAAAGAAACAATCCCCCAAGGAAATAAAACAACTGCTCAGAAAAGGAACTAAATGAAATGGAGACATGCAGTATGTCAGAAAAAGAATTCAGAGTAAGGATCATACAGTTCATAAACTGGATAGATGAGGAAATCAACAACTTATATAATAATCAATAGAAAATTAAAAATGTTACAGCTACAATAAAAAGAACACAATGGAAGGTTTCAACAGTAGAATAGAAGAAGCAGAGGACTGAAATGGTGAGTTAGAAAATATGGAAGAAAACACACAATATGAACAGCAATTATAGAAAAAAATTAGAAAGCAGGAGGAGAACATAGGGAGTTTTGGGACAACATGAAATGAAGTAACATTCATATAATATGGGTGCCAGAAGGACAACATAGGAAGAAAGGATTAGAAAACCTATTTGTAAAAAAATGACAGAAAACATCCCTGACATGGGGAAGAAAAAAGTCACACAAGCTCAGAGAGTCCCAAACAACATGAATCCAAATATACCCACAACAAGACATGCCATAACTACTATGGCAAGCATTAATGACAAAGAATCTTAAAGGCTGAAAGAGAGAGACAGAGTTAATTACAAAGGATCTCCCATTAGATTAGCAAATGATTTCTCAACAAAATCACATCAGGCCAAGAGGGACTGGAATGAAATATACAATGTGATGCAAAGCAAAGGACTGAATTCAAAAGAACTCTATCCAATAAGGCTATCATTCAATATTGAAGGGGAAACAGGAGCTTTGCACACAAATAAAGGCCAGGGAGTTTATCACTATCAAGCCAGCACTGCAAGAAAAAATGGCTATAAACAAGTACCTATGAATAATAGCCTTAAATATAAATGGACTAAATGATCCAATCAAAAGACATAGAGTGGTTGAATGGATAACAAAACATCATATATATATATATATATATATATATATATATATATATATATATGTCTATAAGAGACCCACCTCAGAACACGGACTGACACAACTGAAAGTGAAGGGATGGAAAATATTTTTCAGACAAATGGGAAGGAAATAAAAGCTAAATCCTCAACAAAATTCTAGCAAATTTGGTCCAGCATTACATTAGAATTATCAAACACCATTACCAAGTGGGATTTATCCCAGGGATTCAAGGATGGTATGATATCCACAAATCAACAAATGTAATACATCACATAAACAAACTGAGAGACAAAAATCACATAATCATGTCAAATGATGCAGAAAAAAACCCAACACCCTTTCTTGATAAAAATTCTCAGCAAAGTGGGAATAGAGCAATCACACCTCAACATAATAAAACCTTATATGACAAACCTACAGCCAACATCATACCCAATGTGCAAAAACTAAAAAATTTCTTCTAAGAAGAGGAACAAGGCAAGGATGCCCACACTCAACCCTCCTGTTTGACATAATACTGGAAGTACTAGCCATAGCGATCAGACAAGAAGAAGAAATAAAAGGCATCCAAATGGAAAAGAAGTAAAAGGGTCATTGTTCACAGATGACCTGATATTGTACATAGAAAACCCTAAATAATCCATCAATAAAATCACCAGATTTAATAAATGAATTCAGCAATGTAGCAGAATAACAGTTAACACCCATAAATCTATAGCTTTTTTGTACACCAATAATAAACTCACAGAAAGGGAAACAACAACAACAAAAAAATCCCATTTACCATTGCACCAAAAAAATTAAGATACCTAGGAATAAACTTCACTAAGGAGATAAAAGACCTGTACTCAGAAAACTACAGGACATTGAAAAAAGAGATATAGGAAGACATAAACAAATGGAAGAATATACTATGTTCATGAATTGGTAGAATCAACATTATCAAAGTGTCCATACCACCCAAAGCTATCTATAGATTTAATGCAATCCCCATTAAAATACCAATAGCATATTTCACAAACCTAGAATCAACTCTCCAAAAATGCATCTGGAATAAAAAAAAAGACCCTGAATAGCCCCAGCAATCTTGAGAAAGAAGAATAAAGTTGGAGGGATCACAAAACCAGATATCAAGCCATATTACAAAGTCATGGTTCTCAAAACTGCCTGGAACTGGCACAGGAACAGACATATGACCAATGGAACAGAACAGAGAATCCAGAAAGCAACCCAAGCCATTATGCTCAATTAATATTTGACACAGGAGGTAAGAGTATACAGTGGAGTCAAGACAGTCTCTTCAATAAATGGTGTTGGGAAAATTGTACAGATATATGCAAAAAATTAAAGTAGCCTACCAACTTACACCACACACAAAAAATAAACTCAAAATGGATAAAGGACTTAAATGTAAGACAGGAAACCATAAAAATCTTAGAAGAATCCATAGGTAGCAAAATATCAGACATATGTCATGGCAATATCTTTACCAATACAGCTCCTAGGACAATGGAAAGGAAGGAGAAAATAAACAAATGGAACAACATCTAAATAGAAAGCTCTGCACAGCAAAAGAAACCATCAACAAAACAACAACAAAGCCCACTGCATGGGAGAATATATTTGACAATGTTATTGCCGATAAGGTTTTAATCTGCAAAATTTATAAGGAACTCATACAACTTAACAAAGGGAAGAGAAACAATCCAATCAAAAACTGGGAAAAGGACCTAAATAGACACTTTTTGAAAGAGGACATACAGAAGGCAAAGAGACATATGAAGACACACTCAAAGTCATTAGTCATCCAAGATATGCAAATCAAAATGACAATTAAGTACCATCTTACACACGTCAGAATGGCTATCATCCACAAATTGACAAATGACAAGTCTTAGGGAGGATGTGGACGAAAAGGAACCCTTGTGCACTGATGGTGGGAATGCAAACTGGTGCAGCCACCTTGGACAGCAGTATGGAGTTTCCTCAAAAAAAAAAAAAAAGAATGGATCTCCCATTTGATCCAGTAATCCCCACTTCTAGGTATATATCCCAAGAAATCAGGAACACCAATCAGAAAGGACATATGCACCCCTATGTTCATAATAGCACAATTTACAATAAGTAAGATTTTAAATAGCCTAACTGCCCATTAGCAGAAGAGTGGGTTAAAAAACAGTGGTACATCTACACAATGGAATACTATTCTGCTGTAAAAAAGAAAGAACTCCTACCAATGGCAACAGCTTGGATCGACATGGAGAGCATTATGCTAAGTGGAATAAGCCAGTTGGAGAAAGATAAATATCACATGATCTCACTCAATTGTGGAATATAATGAACAAGATAAACTGATGAACAAAAACAATCCAGAGACAGAAAAGTGGCTAACAGGCCATCAAACTTCAGAGTGAAGAAAGGGGGTGGGTAAGAGACTTGTATGCATGCATATAAGCATAACTAATGAACACAGACACTAGGGGAGGTAAGGACATGTGCCGGGGGGGGGGGTGGATAAGAAGAGGACAATTGGGGAAAAATGAGACATATGTAATACTTTCAACAGTAAATAATTAAAATATATATTGTATAGGTTTCAAGTGTACAGTTCTATGATACTTCATCTGTATATTACATTGTGTGCCCAGCACCCAAACTCAAGTCTTTTTCTGTCAGCATATATATGACTCCCTTTATCTTTTATTATACCCCCAGTCTCCTTCCCTTTGGTAACCAACATACTGTTGTCTGTGTCTATGAGCTTTTGTTTCTTTGTTCATTTGATACTTTCAGTTTTATATCCCACACTAGAGGCCTAATGCATGAAGATTCATGTAAGAATGGGCCTTCCTTCCCCTGGCTGCCAGCACTGCCTTTGTTCTGGCCAGAGGCGCCTTTCTGCCTTCCCACACTGCCCAGAGGCCCAAAGCTGCTGGGACGGTGCAGAACACCTGCATCCCACCCTGCCCTGCCCCCAGCCACTCAGGGCCTACACATGCAAATTAACCCTCCATCTTTGGTGGGTTAATTTGCATACTCACTCCTGATTGGCTGGTGGGCATTGCAAAGGTATGGTCAATTTGAATGTTTCTCTTTTATTAGTGTAGATATGAGTGAAATCATACAGTTCTTGACTTTTTTTGTCTGATTTATTTCATGTAGCATGATATTCTCAAAATCCTTCCATGTTGTCAAGAATGGCAATATTTCATCTTTTCTTATGGCTGATTAGTATTCCATTGTATATATGTACCACTTCTTTATCCAATCATCTATTGAAGGACACTTCAGTTGTTTCTATGTCTTGGCTATAGTGAATCATGCTGCAATGAAAATATGGGGTGTTTATACCTTTGCAAATAAACATTTTCAATTTGGGGGGAAAGATACTCAGAAGAGGGGTTGCACCACGGTCTTTGGTCTCCAGGTTTTTGGTGAGCCATTTGAAGTGATTTGAATTATTGTTGCCATGTTTAATGTGTCATTCTCTCCAGTTGTTTTAAGGGCCTTTTTCTTAAGTTTTGGTATTCAACAGTTTTATTATACTGTGTGTGTGTGTGTGTGTGTTGTTTCCCCTGTTTGGAGTTCACTGGATTTCTTGAATTTCTAAGTGTATATATTTTACCAAATTTGGGAAATTTGGGTCATTGTTACTTTAAATATATTTTCCCCATTCTAATAACTTCCTCCTGTCTCTCTGGGACTTCAATAATATGAATGGTAGTTCTTTTGATCTTGTCACAAAGTCCCTGAGACTTTTTTCATTTCTCTTTCAAGCTATTCTCTTTCTCTTTTCAGATCAAATACATACTGTTGATCTATTCTCAAATTCAGTGATTTTTCCTTTTTTTATCTCCATTCTGTTACTGCATCCAGCCAGTGATGTTTTTAAAAGTTTATATATACATACATAAACATATATTATAACAATTCTGTGTGTTTTTTTATAGTCTCTTTTTCTTTTTCTTTTTATTTATTTTATTTTTTTCAGTGGTTCTTTGCCTCTGTATCTATCTTTTTGTTCATCAGGTTATAATGTTTTTATTATCCATAAATGAGTGAGATCATGTGGTATTTTTCTTTCACTGCCTGGATTAAAGTTTGAAATATAGAAAAAAAATACATTGGTGTTCAGTGTCTTTTTCTATACTTAGAACTTTAATCTTTCTTTTAAAAAAAAAAAATATATATTTTTACTTATCTCAGAGCGGAAGGGAGGAGAGAGAGACAGAAAAACCAATGATGAGAGAGACTCACTGATCAGTGGTCTCCTGCACACCCCTGCCTCCCCTACTAGGGATCCAGCCTGCAACCCTGGCATGTGCCCTGAGCAGGAATTGACCTCTGATTCATAGGTCAATGCTCAATCACTGACCCACACTGGCCGGGGTTTTCTTAGATTCAGCCTCTTACGTCTTTTCCCTTAAGAACGGATCAGCTATCTCTAGCTGTTTCTATGTGAGTACATTCTGAATGCATACTCTCCTATAAGAATCACCAGGAAATTGTTGACTTTTGTTTTGTTTTGTTTTGTTTTGTTGAGCTTCAACTTAGAGAATAAGTTCTGGTAGCACAATTTTCAGTTCATTTTTCAAAGCCTATGTTTCTTTGGATTTGTTCTATACATGGACCACTCAGAATAAATCTGAAATGTGGGCCATGCATGGCAAAATATCTGTGCAATTTTCAAAGACTTTCCTATATTGCTTTCTTTTGTGCTATGTGTGAGCAATTCATGAATGAGCCCAAAACTTTTGCTGATTCATAAAATTAGGGCATTCACCTTCTCTAACTCTTTTCTCTCTAGGACTTATTCTATAGTCTTCAAACTGAACAGGCCCCATTTACTCATTATTTTCTTCAAAAATGGGTTTCTGAATAGTATAGGTAGAATTGCTTGTCTCCCCCCAAAAATATGTTAAAGTCCTAACCCTGAGTACTTGTGAATTGACCTTATTTGGAAATAGAATCTTTCAAGATGAAACAAAAGATAGGCAATGTTCTATTTGAGTAAGGTGGGCCCTTAATCCAGTATAACAGCTGTCTTAATAAGAGAAGAGACACTGATGTGAGGATGCCATTTCTCTGAAGACAAAGACACGTAAGGAGAGGATAACTATGTGCTGATGGAGACAATGACTGCAGTGATGTATCTACAAGCCAGGAAGCACTAAAGATGGCCTGCAAAGGAGAAAAGGCAAGGAAAGATTCTCCCTTACAGCTTTCAGAGGAGTCATGAACCTGAACATCTTGATTTTGGACTTCTGGCCTCCAGAACTGTGAGATAAATTTCAGTTATTTTAAGCCACCCATTTTTTGATACATTATTATAGCATCCATAAGAAGCTAATAAGTTACATTTTTTATCTCTTACAATGGTGTTCTGCCAGGGAACACTGGAAGAGTGGCATAAACTCCATGCAGTACTAAGAGAGAAAGGGGAAAAATAACCTGGTAAAATCACCTTTGTATGGATCACATTTCCAAGTTTTTGAATCCCTCTTAATTTGCCTGCTTTTGGTTATTTTCAGAGTCCTTAGATATTTTATTAGTATGCAACAGACTTATAACACATGTGGATCAAATATGCATCTTTAATTTTTAATGTCTGGAGTTAAATTTATTATTCGATCCTGTTTATCTTATATTTTATTACCAAATCAGAGCTATCTTATCTTATATTTCAATCTAAAAATTTGATAGGATTGCCTTCTTTACTTTTATCTAATTCACTTAAAAAGTATGGGAAAAGGTCAGGAACTGAGATTTTAAATTGGATTGTTAATAAAAATAAATCATAAAAAATAATAAATAAATAAATAAATATTTATCCTAGTTATCCTTAATTAGCCTTTTGGCATCAAAACCATGAGTGACATGAATTGATTATCTGGTGTCTCTGCCAGCCCACCTGAAGGACTTCACAGAATATTTTTATTTTTCTAAATTCAACATACAACATATCCATGAGTGCATTTACTCTACCAATAATTCTATGATACACACATAAATAGCAAATAATGTTAGTGTGCAATAACTTGCAGTTAATACAGCATTTCTATAGCTTTATACAATTGATTCTAATATCTAATTAAAAGGTAATTTGCAAACAAAGGTTAGGCAAATTTTGGATATTCTGGAATATAAAACTATAAATACAAAAATACATATAAAATGTAGGCATTCCCTGAGCCTTCTTTACATTAATATAAATAATACACATGAAGAAAAGTATAGACTAGACTAAATATTAAAAAGCTTTTTGATCAGGAAATTATTTTTATGAGAACATTTATTAATATTTGGAGCAACATGTATTATTTTATCCTCTGTTTTAAAAATGGTGTGTCTAAAAATATTATCACTAATGGTGCTTCAATAAAAACTTTTGTGCTGCCCTAGTCGGTTTGGCACAGTGGATAGAGCATTGGCCTGTGGACTGAAAGGTCCTGTGTTCGATTCTGGTCAAGGGCACATGCCTGGGTTGCAGGCTGGATCCTCAGTAGGGGGTGTGCAGGAGGCAGCCGATCAATGATTCTCTCATCATTGATGTTTCCATCTATCTCTCTCCCTCTCTCTTCCCCTCTGAAATGAATAAAAAATATATTAAAAAAAACTTTTGTGCTAATATCAACTTAGAAAATACTAAATTGCATGAAGTCAAAATAATTTTTTTACTAGAGAGCTACCCAAGGTCTGCAGTATATTAATCAGCAAATGAACATAGTATTTAGTCTTTCAAATGTATTTAACTAGTAGAATTAAAATAAATAAAATAAAAAGAGAATTTTTATTCACTACATACTACAGACCCTCTCCCCAGAAGCATATTAGTTTCATTATATATCATTTAGTATTGGTAACCTAGATAATTACTATTTGGTAAATTATAAGTTGATTTTAGAGGAGGTATTAGAAAGACAAAACAAAACAAAAATATTCTTAAAACATTTGCTAGAAGAAAACATGTTATTTAAAAATATATATCTTTATTTTGAAACTATTGCATATATTCCCCGTATTTGTTTGTTTTTCCATTGACCCCCTCTACCTTGCACCCACCCTTCCCAGGCCTTCACCACTCTATTGTCTGTGCTATGATTTATGCATATATACAAATACGTTTGTCCTTGGTTAAAAAACAAAACATCAACCATTGGTAGATGAATAGATAAAAAAGCTGCAGTACATCTACATGATGGAATACTCTGCAGCTCTAAAAAAGAAGGATCTATTACCCTTTGAGACAGCATGGAGGGACCTGAGAATTATAATGCTAAGCAAAATAAGCCAGTCAGAGAAAGAAAAAAAATCACATCATCACATTTATACGTGGGATCTAATGAACAAAATAAACTGATGAATGAAATAGAACCAGAGACATGAAAACAGAACAGACTGAGGAATCTCAGAGGGAAGAGGCAGGGCACAGGAGGAAGTGGGAAGAGATTAACCAAAGAATGGATATGCATATATGCATTGCTGTGAATACAGACAATAGGGAGGTAAAGGCCTGAGACAGGGTGGGAACCAGCTGGAGGGAGACAAAAGGGGGTGAGGGTGAACATCTATAATACTCTCAACAATAAATATTAAAAATAACAACAGAAAACAAGCACAAACTTCCCAGAGGATTCAGGGGCACTATATTAGGGTCATAACTCCTTCAAAATTTAATCAGTAGGTATTATGTCTTGTTTTATGGATAATTATTTCAGGCCTATTCCTCCCAAAAATTTTAGTGGTAATGTAAAATAAATTCATTTCTTGTCAGTTTCCTTCAGGATCAACAATTCACACTTGTCAATCATAGATGATTTTACACCATATGAAAAAACAACAGCATTGTAACTAATTATATGCACAAGCACCAAAATTTGCATTGAATTGACCTCTTTTCCCTCATCTTCAAAGCTAGAAATAATATATTTTTAAAATTTTTATATGCCTAAACGTTTTACATAATGCTAAATAGAAGATAAATACACAATGGATGCTAGCTTGTTTCTTACTCAAATGCAAAGTTAACAAATCACAGATCTGCCCTGGATTTAATTTTCACATACTGTATGTAGTTTGTAACCTCCCTACTTAACAATTCACACAGCTTTACGGTTTTACATATATAAAAAATAACTCATTATTATAAATTGAAAAATTATTTAATTTCCATCAATAAATATGTCATCATTTGTGTTAAATTATTCTTGAAACAGCACTTTGTGGTCTTCATGTAGTCACTGGGGTGAATGTCCTGGTCTTCCTTCCCGTTGAAGGATCCCATCATTCTAAACCCATTCATTATTCCCCTATCTTTCCCATCTGCATTAGCTTCTTCATAGAGAACTTCCCAATTTGCTCCATTCCTTATAACTTGTTACTGCTCCTTGTAAATGTGAGTTCCAAATTAATTGGAAGTCAGATTAGGACCTAAAAATGAAATTAATCAAAATGTTGCAAATATAAAACTTCCTTCTTGGGGACATTGTTAAAAATCTTCTAATGCTATACAAAGATGGACTGCTCACCAGCAAATTTGATCTCAAAAGAAATGCTGTTGTGAGCCATCTTCATTATCCTATTAAACCTTTGAGTAAAAAATATATTGGTTATAGTTTTTGCTTTATATTTTATTTATAAAAAATGTATTGTAACCTGTCAAGTAAGGTTAAGAAAGTACACTTTATAATAATGTCTTTAATTTAGGATTTCCATGACATTTATTTCATATAATCATATAGACCTTCTACAGAAACCAAATAGCATTAACCTAATTTAATATTATTTAAAATCTGGAAGAATCTGAAACCTGCTTTACCCAATCCTCCTGTAGAAAACTATACATTAAAAATGGTGCACTTTCTTTTACAAGAAGTCATATTAAAAATCCAAATAAAACCAGTACTTTCAGTTGATGAAAACTGGTCTTTTAAGTTAATTTACTTTCTCAGTCTAAAGTTACAGATAGAATTATTTTTACATTTAACACTATTATTCATGTTACTATCAATCTGTGTTGTATTCCTAAGATATTTATATTTTTCATATTTATCTGGACAATTTGATACAGTGCTTTGTTTAACAACTCAGTTGGAATCTTTCTCTATATATTGCCCTGGCTTGTGTGGCTGAGTTGATTGGATGTCATCCTGTGCATCAGGAGGTTGCTGGTTTGATCTTCTGTCAAGGGCACATGCCCAGGTTTCAGGCTCCATCTCCAGTGTGTGAGGGGGAAGTGGGGGAGGTGAAGGGGAGGGGAGGGGGAACAGGCAGCTGATAGATGTTTCATTTTCACATCCATGTTTCTATCTCCCTTTTCCTTCCTTTTTATCTAAAAATCAATTAAAAATAATATTTCTGTATACAGACCAATTATGTGAAGGTCAACACAATAAAAAAAAGTAGTTACAAAATTAATCAGTCAAATGGTAAAAATAGTTGAAGTTTTAATTCATGTAGATGAATCTTCCAGAGTTTAAAATGACTTACTTTCATTTTTGCTTTTCCAAGTGCTTACTTCTGATAATTTTTTCCTTAATTCTAAACACATTTATATTCCTCTTTACTCATTCCAGTTCTTCAATTTCCTTCACTGCTGCACCCTTATGTAATAGGGCTAAGCACACAGCAACATCATATTTGTTTAGTAGCAGCTGTCATAAATTATTAGAGATCCTGCATCAACAGATCCAATAGCAAACACATTTATAGGAAGTACTCATTATGATTTCTCTACTAGAAAAGGATAAGAGTTAAATAATTGAACAAATGAGCAATGAGCCTCTTTATAAAGCATAAGGGAAACACGCATTCTGACTCCTTGGGGAGGGAAAGATGAATCTAACATGATCATTAATTTTTCATTAAGAAGGTGTTGGGCCCACAATATCAAGGACTGAATTCATTTAAAAATCATCAGCAATAAAGTAGTTGTGAGATTGAAAACATCAAGTATATAAGATGTATGTAGTTATAGATTTGTTTGAAGGTAAGTTTGATGCCGTTGTTTGGACATTATGCCTATAAATGACCAAAAATTAAATTTAAGATCAGGAAAGAATATTGGACCCAAGTCAAGTCGTTCCTGAAATAAGATAAACTTATTTGGCCTTTCTCCATTATGTAAATAGAATCTGGACATGAATTTTTATAACTATCAAAGTGATGGGGTAAGGAGTCATACACAATGTGGATTGTGAAACTTGAGAGAAACATAAGATGTAGCAAAATGAGGCAGAATGGAAATATAATTCCAGATGGAAGAAAATAGTAGAATAAAGTCAAGATAATAAAAATGATTGAGAAGAACTTGATTGATATATTTTCTAGAGGTCTCTTCATTGTTCCAGAGCTTGACATCAAGTGGAAGATTATAAAAGAAAGGAATCATTAAGTCTATACTACCTATGCTAGGGCAAATGCAGGAGTTAAAAGTGCAGCATTCTGGTTCTTATATCAAGACCTGTGGCTGATTTGCATGAGACTATAAATTGGAAGGTAACTAACTGAAAGATAGCATGTGACATGAAAAGTAAAATCTTTAACCAAAGTATTGACTAAGTTAAAAGATGGAAACAAAATTTGAAGATGAGGTTGTCCGAGTGATGCACCTAGTATTTCATCACTGTTGATCCTCTCAGGGAGAAAAATCACAATAAGCAAAGCCAGGAAAATGCAAGCACTGAGAGAAAGGAAAATCAGCCAGAGGCAGGAATTATCCTTACACAGGACTGGAGAACCAGCCACTGAATAACTGAGAATTGACTTCAGGTTGAATGTTGAATTTTCACTGTGTGTATAAGCCCTGGAGCCATTAGGTAAAGATTTGATTTACATAGATTAGATCAATAAATAAAAGGTAAATGTAAGGAATAAATAAAAACCCATCATCAGCTAGAAACATGCTCTTAAAGTTTATTTAGTTGAATTCTTTGTGGGACCCAGCAGTAAAACACTTCTAGTTTTCAGAGTCAAGTATGTAAGCTACTCTTGTCCTTAAAATAATAGGAATATTAACAGTGCAAACAATTCATTTATGCACTTAGAAACTATTCTCCAAGCTTATTCAAAATGCAGTTTTAGAAACAGGATACACGGCTGTAGGATCATAATTGTATGATGCATATCTTTCATCAATTTACTATATACTGTTTGTTATTTTTTCCAGTTTAAATACCATTACATTTTACTGGAAATTTTTACTTTATTTTTTGCATCACAATTTAAAAAGTGTGTGATAATAATAATTTTCTCCTTCTATGGCTATTTATTATCATTTTATTGCTAAATTCAATAAAAAAGAAACAAATTGTTATTTTTTATCACAATTATTTTATTTTTTGTATTTATTTTTTTTAGAAAGAGAGAGGGAGGAAGGGAGAGAGAGAGAGAACGAGAGAGAGAGAGAGAGAGAGAGAGAGGGAGAGAGAGAGGTGATTTTTTTATTTATACACTCACTGGTACCTTCTTGTATGTGCCCTGACCAGAGATCTAACCTTTGGCATGTTGGGGTGATACTTTAACCAACTGAGCTACCTGGCCAGGGTTTAAAATATTGTGGATTTACCTTAAATTTTTAATTTTGCAATTTATTTTATGAAATTCATCATAGGGAAATATGAAATTATTTCAGCAGGTTCCCATGTTATAAAGTTCATTGCAGAATGAAAACAAAAACTGAATTATAGGCTTACTCTTCTGGACAATATATATAAGTTCTTACAGGACCTTTTTTACTTGTCATCAATATCCAGTCAATTTGCTACACATATTTAAGATACACAAATGTTTTATTGGAATAACGATAAATCAGAATGGGTACAAAGAACAAGTTTGAAAGATACACAAAACCACTGAAAATATTATTAGCTCCTGCCATCTTTAAAGTGATGGCTATTATTTGTTCTGTTTTTGTTTGTTTCAATATCATAAAAAAACATTTTTTATATTACCTCTGTGTAATCTCCATTGTTTACAGGCTTTTTTATTATATTTTTTGCTGTTGATGATGGTGTTTTTTTGTTAATCCTCACTTGAGGATTTTTTTCCCATTGATTTTTAGAAACAGTGGAAGGGATAGAGGGGGAGAAAGAGAAAGAAGAGACACATCAATTTTTAAAAATATATGTATTTTTTCTTGATTTCAGAGAGGAAGGGAGAGGGAGAGAGAGAAACACCATTGATGGAAGAGAATCATTGATCAGCTGCCTCCTGCACACCCCCTACTGGGGACCCAGCCTGTAACAAGGACATGTGTCCTTGATTAGAATGGAACCTGGGGCCCTTCAGTCTGCAGGCTATATCTGCTGAGCCAAACCAGCTAGGGCGAGATACATCTATTAATTGCTTTCTGCATGCACCCAACTAGGGCCAGGGATCAAATCTGCAACCCAGGTGTGTGCCCTTGACCTGGAATTAAACCCAAGACCCTTCAGTGTGTGCATGTGTGTGTGTGTGTGGCAACCCTATAACCTCTGACCCACACTGGTCAGGGCAAGGCTTTTTATTCTTTACTAGAGGCATGATGCATGAAATTTGTGCAAGAGTAGGCCTTCCTTCTCCCAGCTGCTGCTGGCACCCGGGACCCAGGCTTCCCTCTAGCCACCAGCTGGGACCTGGCACCCGGGACCCTCTCTGGTACCCGGGACCCAGGCTTCCCTCTAGCCACCAGCTGGGACCTGGGCTTCCCATGCAGCTCCAGAAGGACATCCAGTCCAATTAGCATGTTATTCCTTTATTATTGTAGACTAGAGGCCCAGTGCATGAAAATCGTGTACAGGAGAAGGGCGGGGCTCCTCAGCTTGGTCTGCACCCTCTCACAATCCAGGACCCCTCAGGGGATGTCCAACTGCAAGTTTAGGCCTGAACCCACTGAGTCAGGCCTAAACTGGCAGTCGGACACCCCTCTCACAATCCAGAACCACTGGCTCCTAACCGCTAGCCTGCCTGCCTGCCTGATCACCCCTAACCACTCTGCCTGCCTGCCTAATTGCAGTTGGATATTAATTGTGATAAAATGTAACCAAAAGTTTGTCTTTCTCCTTTACTTGGTGATACTGGCATATAAAAAATGATACATCATTAGGCACTATCTAGCTAATAATAGAATAATATGCAAATTAGTTGGGACGCCATCATGTAACGACTGATCAGCAGGCTGCTGTGCAGCAGGAGCGGGTGGGCGAGACTTGCATCATCAGTAGGCGGGGACTTGCACCACCTGGGGACGTGAGGCTTGCATCCCTGCCCCTGGCAATGGGCCCCAGAATGTGAGGCTTGTGTCCCCACCCCCTGTGCTGGCCTGGGGACTTGATGCTCTTGCCCCGCCCCCAGCAAAGGGCAAATAGCAATATAAAAATATTTCCTCTAATTAATCCCCTTTTAATGTGCACGAATTTTGTGCACCTTTCCACTAGTTATATATAAATGCTGAAACCAATACCCTCAATAATAAAAAATAAATTTGAAAAATGGTTTGATAATGATATTCTGAGAGGAAATATTTACCCTTTCAGACTTTGTTTGTAATAATCTTATTGCTTTGGCATTGAGAAGTGATTGATCATTGAAAATAATCTTGAGTAAATGACCTTTCAGTAATTTTTGCATCAATTTTCTATTGGAATATCCTAACACAGTGGTTGGCAAACTCATTAGTCAATAGAGCCAAATATCAACAGTACAATGATTGAAATTTCTTTTGAGAGCCAAATTTTTTAAACTTAAACTTCTTCTAATGCCACTTCTTCGAAATAGACTCACAGTATTTTGTGGAAGAGCCACACTCAAGGGGCCAAAGAGCCGCATGTGGCTCATGGGCCACAGTTTGCCGACCACAGTCTTAACATATCTGACAGGATGATTCAACATTTACTTCTTTTTCAACAAATTGTAATCGTAAGCAAAAATATGAAATATAAATTTAAAGAAACAAAACTAATTAAATATAGACTTTGTCATTCAGCTTATCACCACTGAACTATTACTATCCATTTCACTGGTATGAAGCAATCAAACTCAGGTGTGACCTGGAATGTGCTGGGTAAAGATTTAGAGTTGGAGATATCAGAGTACCTACTAATCACATAGAGTGAGTATGATGATTATCAAGTATTATATTAAAAAGAAAATTTATGGCTAGGATTAAATACATACAAAATAAGGTTTCAGGTGGTAAGCACACAATAGGGTATGCAGATGTTATATTGTAAAGTTGTACACTTGAAATATACATTATATTATTAATCAATGTTGCCCCAATATATTTAAGTAAAAGAGAATGATAAATCAAAACATAACAAAACAAAACATATCACCATAACATAAATGCTTCCTTATACACAAGGCTAAAACAAATTTCAAAAATCATTCAAGTTATAAAAATACAGAGATGATATTACAGTATAAATAGTAGTGCTAACCTATAAAAGCCTAGAGTTGTAGTACAATTCTTATTTACAAAAATACCTACAGCTCTTCAATGTTGGGAACCACCACTGTATTCCCATTAATATCCATTAGGGATGTAATGGGCTCTCTCTTGAGAGACTCTTTATCTTACAATGTGTGTGTTTGTTCATGTTATGGAGAGATTAGGAGAAACTTCCTAAAGAGTTTGAGGTATATTGTTCTCGTGAAACTTAACCATTTTCATATGTCTGGCTAGGATATTTGCTTTGTATACCAATGTGATAGACTTTAATATGCAATATTTTAGTAAAGGCCATAAAGAAAGATCAGGTATAGAAAGAATGTGGTCTATCTATGAAGCAAAGGGCTAAATAACATCAAACCCTATTTATATGACCCACATTATTATGACTTATAAATAGATGACCTAATGATCAATTTTCTGTCTCTGACCTTAAATGGCATAACCAAAAAACAGAGGAAGAACAAGTAACTCTTAAAATTAGCAATGAAATTTTGAATTGTTCTTCTAAGAAAGCAAGCTTATAGTTACCTAGAAACTCGATGCACAAAATCTGTGCAAGGGGCTTGGCCCTTGCAGCCCTCGCAGCCCCAGCTGGCCCTTGTAGCCTGTTGTAGCCTTGGCTGGCCCTTGAAGCCCTGGCTTCATCCAGAAAGTTATCCAGAAGGACCTCCAGAAGGTCGTTCAGTTGTTCAGGCTAATTAGCATATTAGCTCTTTATTACATAGGATTGGTCATTTTTAGCCATAAATACAATGAAATACACCACCTGAGTTATCATTCCTTTTTTCTTAAATATAATTTATTGATTTTTTACAGAGAGGAAGGGAGAGAGATAGAGAGTTAGAAACATCAATGAGATAGAAACATCGATCAGATGCCTCCTGCACACTCCCTACTGGGGATGTGCCCGCAACCAAGGTACATGCCCTTGACCAGAATCGAACCTGGGACCCTTCAGTCCGCAGCCAATGCTCTATCCACTGAACCAAACCGTTTAGGGCCTGAGTTATCATTCGTATAAAATGATAAGGAAAACAAATTCCACAATGTACTTTCAAATTTGAAAGTAGTACATTCTTAATTCAAAGGTCTAAAAAAGTAAGAAAAAAAATTAGAGCTTTGAGAATGATCATAATAATCAAAACTTCAAGGGAGATAAGGATATTCAAAAATTATCTAAGGTAACCTCATAATATGGAGTATTTTATTATAGGAATGTAATTTTTACTTTCTAAAATTGATTGTAGTTTAAAACATTAGCTTCAGAAATATTTTTTTGTATTCCTGAAAATAAAGGGGAAAGCAAAGTATTTTTTTTAGTAAGACTACACATTAAAAAACGTATTTCTTTTCTGTTTTGTTTTTCATTTCTTTTTGTTGTTGATGTGGATTGATAGAATTTTGTGTAATAATGTGATAGCGTGTTTATCTGATAGGAATTGGAACTCTGATATATATATATATATATATATATATATATATATATATATATTTAACATAACTCTTTTACCTATTATTTCTAGATGCTAATGATATTAATATCTAACATTACAAACATGACAAGACAGACACTATTAGACTTCAATTACTGTTGTTTAGATTGGTGATTGAAGTCTGTATTATATACATATACAATTAAATTAATGAAACTTAGAAATAATATAATTTTATAGTAAATGAAGCCATTTAAATATTAGGATCTTCTAGGAGATTTTTTTTATTATGAAATTGTTGCTTAGTGCATAAATATTTTGCATGACTGACCTAAGTCATTACATGCAGAATTTATTAGCTCTTATTTAATAATGCCTATTGGGGTTAAAAGTATAACTATATGAGGAAGAGTACTGAAACTGAAATGTAAAATACATCAAAGGGGGGACTCTACACTTGAAAATATATGCACCAGGACACCATATTTCAAGAAAAACAAGTCTCTTCTGTTATCTATGCCTTAAATCTCAACATTCTGCACATCCTCACTTGTAGGTCAATATTTCTAAAGAAAAATGACACAACAATGCTGACTGGTCTCGGTTGAAATTCATAATCATGAATCTCACATGAGCATTTCAACACTGTCAGCAGCCCACAAATATATGTATCTGGTGAGCTCTCCTTCCCAATTTCTGAGAAGGATATTTCATACCATCTACTCTTTATGAACTCACTACCCAATCCTCCATTATTCTTTCAGTTGACAGTTTTGCCTCATATTTCATTGAAAAATATTTTAAAATATTGAGAAAAGCTTTATTGTCTCACAATCAAATCAGTTAATAACCTATATCTGAGCCCAGCAATTTTCCTTTGCTCCCATACCTGTACTCCAAGCTTCAATTTACCTGAGTGCTGGATTCTATCTTCTGTAGAGCATGCAAAATCTTAGATATCATGGTGATTACATTATTACTGTTTTATATAATCAATTTTCTCTGTCTTCAGAGTCATTCCCATCAACATACAATATGCTTTATTTTTAGGTCTTATCTATTTATAAGAAAACTACTAAAAATGTCTCTCTTGACCACATTATGTTCTTTGAAAATTCTTTAATCTCCTTACCAGCAAAACATTTAATAAAGAAATCAAGTTTTGAATAGTTAATATCTCAACTTCACTACCTTATAGTCTGTAATCTCACTTTATCTTTTCCAATTCAGTGAAACTTTGACACAGTCACCAGTGACAGTCATGTTGCAATATCCAGTGATCATTTTTCTTGTATCTAACACCACCTGGAAAAGCATACAACATAACTGAACAATCTGTTATGTTGAGGCATTTTTTGGGGTTGTGGTTTCCATTACTATGCTCTTAATTTCTTCATATCTCACTAGCTCTCCTACTCATTGCCCGTTGTTTTCCTCTTTGCATATGATCATGTTTTACTTTGTGTATATTTTTATTGATTTCAGTGAGGGAGAGAGAGATAGAAACATCAATGGTGAGAGAAAATCATTGATCAACTGCCTCCTGCATGCCCTCTACTGGGGATTAGCCCAAAACCTGGGCATGTGCCCTGACTGGGAATCAAACCATGGATGATCTCCTTGGTTCATAGATCAATGCTCCTCCACTGAGCTACACTGGCTGGGCAGATATGATCATATTTTAAATATTAGCATGTCTCAATATTCTGACCTGGAATTCCATTTCATCTTTATATCATGTTCAGAAACACAGATAAGACCAGTGAGGCAAGATAACACATTCAGAAGAGTCAAGTTTTGAAATGGTATCTTTTAATTATTTTATCTCTAGTAGCAACTAGAATTATCATTTTCTTATTCAAATTCTCTAATAACTTAACCTGGCTTGTGTTTATTGTCTTTATCTGAAAAAGTCTCCTCTCCTTAGGAGGAATTAATAGATGACTCATTGAGAGATTAATTTCTTTTCCATTCACCATTACTGTTCTTTATTATATCCATCTCTTTTATTTTTTCTTAGACTTATTTCTGTTGAAATGATCTTGATTATTATTCACTTATTTTTCTCTTTTAAACTGTAGGTTATCTATCTGTATTATCAATGCTTATAAAAATGATGGGTAAAGCATCTGGAACATAAGAGGTGATCAATATATAGTTAAATAAATGGTAACAGCTTGAATATTCTAAAACATTAATATTGGGACATTTAAATTTTCATTAAATTAGTAACATTTTTAGGCAATAAAAATAAAAACTAATATGCTTATTTTTAAAAAATAACAACTTGAGGGGTTTATTCCATGAACTTTTTACCTGGAGTTCATTGCCTAAAAGTAAATTTAAGGTGTCATATTTGTTGCACTGCAGGTTAAAAAAAGTGACCTGTGACAGGATACTCCACAGTTAATAGATATGAAAGATTAAGATGGTTAACTTATATTAGAAAAGATCTCAAAATCATATCTGATATAAAATAATAAAAAATCATTATAGATCTTGAGCAGCAGAACACATGTAAATATTAAGTAAGAATGATTCATTAAGCATAAGCTGAGAAATGAATTGCAGGGAAAGTGTGTAAGTTTACAGAAAAGTGTGCATTGTGTTTAAGAACCTAATTGATATTCAGCTCTACTGAAGACATAGAAAAGGCAGGCCACATGTAAAATTGACATAGGTTTTTTAAGACTTACTGATCAATTAAACATGGATGAGAATGGGGACATAGAAAATGAAACGTTAGCTTTGTGCTTGGCCAAGAGCAGAATCATACCAGTGGCAGTCAAAGGGGAGAAGGGCAATATCCAGGAATAATAAAATTTTACAGGAAATATGACAAATCCAGTTTTCGATGTCAATGCTAAGATTTAACAGTGCATTAAAATTACACTAAAATCCTGACTAAGATGGAATAAAAACTGTGATATAACTAAAGGAGGATGAAACCTTTTTTTCCTTTCTGTAACCTGCAGGCAAATTCAAACTCTGTCTGGCTCTCCATTATCCTATCTTCCTTTTAAACCACATTGTAGTTTTTCATTACGAGACATCAGATATGCTCAGTACTCTTAGGCACTCAAAATTTACTTAACTCACTAAAAACCATTCTTCCTACAATTATATATATAACAAGCTAGAGAGCAATAATGTGGTAGGTGCTGTATCCAGTTACTGATTCTTTTCTCATCATATCCAGAGTTGTAGGTTTCAGGTCTATTGCAATCTAAATAGCTTGGCTTAAAAAAAACAAAAAACACAAAACATCATTTTATTTTACAGAATTTATTAGTCACTAGCCCATCCCAGAATTGGAAGCATCTCCTAAATCAGTGTGTTTTACAGGTATTGCTATCAAATCAGCAAATCATATAAAAGAGGGAAGAAAAAGAAAGATGATCTTGCTCCAGTTGTTAAATCCATTTCCACCCATATGTGGATACATGCATGCATCCACATACACACACACAAATACACACACACACTATAATATATATACTAGAGGCCTGGTGCATGAAATTCGTGCATGGGGAGGGGTGCCCTTCAGCCCAGACTGTACCCTCTCCAATCTAGGACCCCTCAAGGAATGGCTGACTGCCTGTTTAGGCCCAAACATGGTTGGATCGGGCCTAAACGGGCAGCCGGACATCCCTCTAACAATCCAGGACTGCTGGCTCCCAACTGCTTGCCTGCCTGCCTTCCTGATTGCCCCTAACTGTTTCTGCCTGCCAGCCTGATAACCCCCTAACCACTCCACTGCCAGCCTGATTGATTCCTAACTGCTCCCCTGCCAGCCTGATTGCCCCTAACTGCCCTCCCTGGCAGACCTGGCCACCCCTAACTGCCCTCCCCTGCAGATCTGGTCAACCCCAACTGCCCTCCCCTGCCAGCCTGGTTGCCCCCAACTGCCCTTCCCTGCAGGCCCAGTCACCCCCAACTGCCCTCCCCTGCCAGCCTGGTCGCCCCCAACTTCCCTCTTCTGCTGGCCTGGTCACCCCTAACTGCCCTCCTCTGTAGGCTTGATCCCCCCCAACTGCCATCCCTTGCAGGCCTGGTCCCTCCCAACTGCCCTCCCCTGCTGGCCATCTTGTGGTGGCCATCTTGTGTCCACATGGGGGAAGCCATCTTTGACCACATGGGGCAGCCTTCTTGTGTGTTGGAGTGATGGTCAATTTGCATATTACTCTTTTATTAGATAGGATAGAGGCCTGGAACATGGGTGGAGGCCAGCTGGTTTGCACTGAAGGGTGTCCCAGATCAGGGTGGGGGTTCCTTGGGGCATGGGGCTGCCTGGGCAAGGGGCCTATGGTGGTTTGCAGGCCAGTCACACCCCCCAGTGAAACAAGCAGACACCCTGGGATCTGGGATTTATTTATCTTTTATAATTGAAACTTAGTAACCTTGAGTGGAGGCCAGGGCTGGCCAGAAAGTTTGGCTTCCTCCATCACCCAGGAAACCCAAGCCTCCTGCTCACTCTGTGGCTGAAGCCATTTTTGTTGTGATTTATTTATCTTCTATAATTAAAACTTTGTAGCCTTGAGCAGAGGCCTGGTCTGGCCAGGGTGTGCAGGAAGCTTGGCTTCCTCCATTGCTGGGGAAACCCAAACCTCCTGCTCTCTCAGTGGCTGCAGCCATTTTTGTTGGGTTAATTTGCGTACTAGCTCATGATTGCCTTGTGGGTGTGGCTTGTGGGTGTAGTGGAGGTTCGGTCAACTTGCATATTACTCTTTTATTAAATAGGATATGTATACTGGAGACCCAGTGCACGAAATCCGTGCATGGGGGTGTGTGTCTCTCAGGCCAGCCTGCACCCTATCCAATCTGGGACCCCTCAAAGGATGTCCAGTAGGATCAGGCCTAAATGGGCAGTTGGACATCCCTCTCACAATCCAGGACTGTTTGCTCCCAACTGCTTGCCTGCCTGATTGCCTGATTGCCCCTAACGGATTCTAACTGCCAGACTGATCGATGCCTTACTGTTCCCCTGCTGGCCCAATTGCCCCTAACTGCCCTCCCCAGCCCACCTGGTCACCCCTAACTGCCCTCCCTTGCTGGCCTGGTCACCCTTAACTTCCCTCCCTTGCCAGCCTGGTCCCCCCCAACTGCCCTCCCTTTCAAGCCTGGTCCTTCCCAACTGCCCTCCCCTGCTGGCCTGATCGCCCACAACTGCTCTCCCCTGCCAGCCATCTTGTGACGGCCATCTTGTTTCCACATGGGGGCAGCCATCTTGTGTGTTGGAGTGATGGTCAATTTGCATATTACCTATTTATTATATAGGATATTGAACACTAGAGGTCCCATGCACAAAATTCATGCACTCGGGGAAGAGGAGGTCCTTAAGCCCGGCCTGCACCTTCTCGCAGTCCAGGAGCCCCGCAATTAATCACCCCACAGAGGGAGGACCCACCAACTGCCACTGGCCTGGTAGCCGGGGCCTCCCTCTTTGGGGCGATCGTGGACTCCCCAGCTGGTGGCCTGGCCTACCCTCTGCAGGGCGATGGTGGGGTGATGGTGGGGCCCTCCAACCAATCGCATCGCACACACCTTGGTGGTGGAAGTTAGTGCTGGGTCGCCACGGTGGCCGGGATCCAAGAAGGACCAAGAGGTCAGCAGTTCAGCCTTCACGCCAGTCCCTGCCCACCCGAGTCTGCTGCATGCGCAGCCTGGCGTTTGGTCATCCCTTTGTTCATTTTGGACCTTACAGACTCTGGCTCTTTATATATTAGGATGTATAACATGGAGAAATATTTTATCATAGAGCTGCAAACTGATTTACTTTATTGAAGTAAAGTAAAGAATATAAAGTTTATTTGAAATGTATATTTACACTGGAGATTGTTGAAAATTCAGTTCATAGAGCAAAAATTGTGTTTCCTTTGCATCATACTTAAAAACATATCTCAGGGAATTCTATTTGATACCCAAACTGACTGTCCTTTTTTTATTATTGTATTCAATCACTATTTCTTTATTTCACAGTGCCATATTATTTTTATATTTAGGTATTTAGCTAAAATCAATTTTTAATTATGCAAAATTTCATGTGTAATAAATACAAACATTATACAACCAATACAATAAACATGCATCTGCACAGATGGTTTCTGTACATGATCTGCACTGTACCCTGGGATTCATGGGTTACATGCCTTAGAGGAAAGAGCTTTTTATAAACAGTGGTTTAGCACCATGATTACATTTAATTTGAAAAAGTGCTGGCATTAGGAGGTGAAAGACAATGATAGCAACTGATAAAATAGAAGAACCAGAATCCCATCTCAAATACTAGGTCATGAATTCAATAAATAAAGAATCACATAGAATTAATGATAACATTAATTAGTCTCACTTTCTCTTTTTCAATTATATTGGGTTATATTTACATTATTTGCCTTCTAGTTATCAAAACATCCCTATGCTCTGAAATTCTGCAGTGTATATTATAACAATCCTGTAAAATAAAAGCGTAGGTGGCGTCACGCCCTCATATGATGCCCTCGAATAATATCATCACAAGATGGCCACCACAAATGGCTGCACAGTGAGGCCTGGGGGTCCCGTGGCTCTGGCGGCATGGAGGAGGCCGGTCCCGGCATCTCTGGCACTTCGCGAGGAGGAGGTGGGTCCCAGTGAAGGAGGCGGGTCGCGGCAGGGGAGGGCAGTTGTATGTGATCAGGCCAGCAGGGAAGGGCAGTTGGGGGTGATCAGGCTGGCAGGGGAGGGAAGTTGTGGGCAATCAGACTGGCAGGGAAGGGAAGTTGGGGGCGATCATGCCCCAGCAGTGGAGGGCAGATGGGGTGATCAGGCCAGCAGGGGAGCAGTTAGGTGTCATCAGGCTGGCAGGGGAGTGGTTAGGGGGCGATCAGGCTGGCAGGCAGAAGCAGTTAGGGGCAATCAGGCAGGTAAGCAGGTGAGCAATTAGGAGCCAGCAGTCACAGATTGTGAGAGAAAAGTCTGACTGCCAATTTCAGACATCCCCCGAGGGGTCCCAGATTGGAGAGGGTACAGGCCGGGTTGAGGGACAACCCCCCTGCCCACACGATTTTGTGCACCAGGCCTCTAGTATGTTATAATTTATATACCAGATTAGGAAATTAAAAAATGGAAGAATAGGAAAGACTGTTTAGAGTTCTATAGTCTATTAGACCCAGGGAGAGAAACAAAATTGCTGAGTCAGGGAAGTTGTAAAATTCCTGTCCAAAAATGATGTGGGTTTTTATGGAAATCACTTATTGTAACACATGAGATATACTATATAGAAAGAGAAAAATACATTCAGTCCATATTTTAAAGAGAGATTGATTATGAAGCCACTATATCACTCCGGCCTTCCCTTTCATGATATGCTTTGGACATTCATTCAGTATTGATTTGTCATTCCTCTGATATTTCTTACATTGATGTATAAATATTACTAAATTCCTGACCCCAAGTAGTTTTCTGTCTACTCAAGGAATACAACATGTAAAAATAATGACACTTAAATGTGAAAAGTGAGAATTGCTTGGAGGACAGGGGAGTTAGGAGTCACTTGCTCAACTGATGTACCTCTAGTTGTGAGATCTGACACTTGAAAATCTAAGACAGAGGATTTAATCAAATATGAAGGGCTCACTGAAATTAGTGGTAAGAAGAATCATTCTAGAAATCTGGTAGGTGATATTTCCTCTCGTACAAGATTCCTCTTGGAAAGATCTATCTTTGTTTATAAAAGAAAAGTTATTGTGTATGAAGAGAGACTTCAAATCAGAGAGTAAAACCTCATAGTAGAATCCAAAACTAAATGAACATTGGGTTCCTTTATGTTTAAACCACCAAATAAAAATATTGAGAATTTATTTTCTCTTCTTAGTTTGTTTATCATTATAATAACATAGGTAGAAGAGAAAAGAAATAGAGAGGCAGATGGTGGAGAGATATGAAGACTGGAGACCAAACGTTGTCTTCTTAAAAGCTGGGATATAAAATATTCAATTTTTAGTTATTTGCATTGCTGCAAGCCATAGGTTTGAAAACAGACTGATAGTGTCCTACTTGCAAAAAGACCTTAAGCAAATTCTTTATTTTGTGTAAAAAAGAAAAAGTCCCGAAATGGAAGCAGCAGTTGCAAGATAACGAGATATCCATACACTTCATTACACAAATGGAAGAAGGAACTCAGAGACAGAGATTATATGAGAACATAAATGTCTTGAACATTTACCTTGTATTTCCCACAGTATAAAGTATTGAGTTTACCTTTTCTAGATAATAAGGGATAGACCCCCGACTTGCATCTGACATTGTTACTTTCTACTTGACCATTACAAGTATAGTTAGGATCACATCTCTACCTCTATGAAATTAAAATGTCAATGTAAGCAGTCACAACATTTCTTGATACTATTGTCTTTCTAGCTACCTTTTCTTGCATTGCTTTTCTAAATTTTAGAAGCACTAAAACACAATGATTGCATTTATCTAATCACTGACTACTTATTGCGCAGGACTCAAAATCTGCTGATAATGATGTTACAGGCTAGGAATGCCTGAGGCACTGACCTAGCCTATTATTATTTTTAGCAAGCTGTCCAGACCTTTCTGGCAGACCTGGGGGTCTGCCTTTATTAAGATTCATGGGTGGGGTGTCCAATGTTTCATTTCACTCTTTATTGGCTCATTTAAAGCATCAGAATGAGAATTAGTGTGAGGGAAGGCAATTTCAGGGATACTCAAGAGGCCAGTTATTTAGGTTGCCCAGTGCTTTCTGAAAAAGGAAACTTCATGGGTGGGCTCAGCCTAATACCTTATCTGGTTGTTTTGCTGGTAGCTATATCTTACAACTGGCAATATGTTTATTCAAGATGTTTTTCTTTTGAAATGGATAGGTACCTCTGCAATCAAAAGCTTGATATCAGGTTCTTACTCTACATTGTCCATAATTTCTCAGTTTCTTATACCATTTTACCTGCTCTCACAAAAGTACCTAGTATTGTGCTAATCACCAAATATAAGCATCTATATTAGACCTTACGGTCCATGAGCCACAACCCTTCTGAATAAAGCAAATTACACATAAGTTAGTCTTTACAGACCACCATGATCTGGCCCCAAACCATATTCTTTATGGTGGATCTCTTACACGAATGATCTGTTCCAGGAACATAATGTGCTCATGACTGAAAGGAATTTTAGAGACCAAACAGGTAGGTTTAGGGAATAAAGAGGGTCCATGAGAGAGTAATGGACAGGTGATGCTTAGAGCTGCCAGAAGGCATACATTTACAGAATATAGTAGAAAAATGCCACAGGATAAGGGGAAGGAAGACATAGATTCACAGAGGCTAACGAAAGGTCACAAGATATTGAGAAGAAAACATTTTCACAGAGGGTAGAGGAATGTTGCAATATAAAGGGGAAAGGTCGAGGGGGGCACCGCATGGGCTTTGAGCTTTGAAACTTATACTGTGTAGCAGAGTGACCAATGAGGAAAGCAAGGGGGTCCTAAGTGAAGAAAAAGGTCTAATTAGAAAGAGTCAGGGTCAGACAAAGAACTAGAGTATATATAAATGGGAGACAAAGGGACGCAAGACAGATTTACAGATTTCAGGTTTTTGGACTTAGATTTTTCCCATTTGACAGAGAGAGAGATAGAACAGGCTTTTCCCATTTCAGGGCCCCTCCAGATGGAATCTATATATGTTTCCAATAAGCTTCCACATTTTTATTAAAGAAATCTGTTAGTCCACAAATTTATTCTTCAACTTCGCCAGACAAGGATCCATGAGAAGAAGTCTGGAGTCCAAACCCCACATTTCACTACTGGCCAAAATATATTTTCATTCCTTTGTTTTCTATGCATTTTTAAAATAATATCACCTTTCTTTTTACCAGTGTCCTTATTAAATATGTTCTCTTTACTCAAAACATGCAAATTTCCTCTGACTTTAAGACACAACTCCAAAATATATATTACACATTAATTAAATAATTGCCATTTCTGAAACTGGATCATTAATTATCCTTCACTATATCTAGCACATAAAAAACATTTATAAATTTAGAAGTACTTTATTATATTTCTTTTGTTCTCAGCAATCATCACCAAATACTGGGCAGTTAAGCAGTTTAGGGTAAGGATGGTGGGGAGGGAGGATGGTAGATAAGGATGAAATAAACCAGATGGTCAGGATTGAGCAAGACAGGTAGAATGTATCAACTGACCAGAGAGCCTCCCTTCTCCCTGAACCCAAGAGCGGGAACTAAAAGCAGGGAGATGAGGGCAAAAAGAGATTGGCTGGCGTTTTTTTTGTTTGTTTATTTGTTTGTTTTGTGAAAGAACCAATAGAGGGCAAGAGTATGGAAATTTAAACTCCTAAACTAGTAAGCTTCTGCAGCAAACCCTTAGGGTCCCCTCCCTGCTGCAGGGAGCTCTTCTGTAATAAAAACTTTGCTTACCTCTTGGTCTGTGAAACTCATTCTTTGATATCTCAAGACCATGAACCTGGACTCAACTTGAATTTTGGTACCAGTATTTTTATGAAATTTTGGATCAGGTACAGAAAAGAATTTAGGCTTTAGCCGGTTTGGCTCAGAGGATAGAATGTCAGCCTGGTGCATGAAGGGTCCCCAGGTTCAATTCCGGTCAAGGACACATACCGGAATTGCAGGCTTAGTCCCCAGTAGGGGACAGGAGGCAGCTCATCAATGATTCTCTTTCATCATTGATGTTTCTATCTTTCTCTTCCTCTCCTTCTCTGAAATCAGGAAAAATATTTTTTTTCTAAAAAAAGAAAGAAAATAATTTAGAATAATAATAAATTTTAAAAACTTATCCCTCTCAAATAACAATGTACCAAAATAAGCATAAATATTCCCAAATATAAAAATAATTTTTATATTTTTAATTTTAAAAAAAAATCTTTATTGTATGAAAGTATTACATATGTCCCCTCCCTCCATTTGTCCCTTCTTGAACTTAGTATCTGATAATTAAGACACATAAAGTGTTCCATTTATTTTACTTTTTTTTTACTTTGTCAACATTTCTCACTAAAGAAGAGAAGCATTGTACACATATTTCTGTGATGTTAAATAAGTTATGTTTACAAAAGTAAACATACCCTTATGAAGAATATTTTACCTTCCATGTCATTTTGACCACTCAAAAATGTTTCATTATGTTGATGTTATTACAGCATTTTGATATATTAGAAGATGTCTAACTTGCCAAGCAAATCCATAACCAATTGCCAAATGTTAAATGGAAAAAAATCAGAGTGTGTGACAGATGGATATAAAAAATTGACTCTCCTGGCATGCCTCACCTTATGACATTTGAAAAATTGACTAATAGGGCTGTAAATTAGCTCATGTGGAATGGAGAGCAAGCTTCATGTAATCATCCTGTCACATCAGAGATCATATAGAAATCACAGCTAATAAAATCTGATCTACAAATTTTTATTACTGATTTTTCATTTAACATTATTATTATTTAGCATTTGGTATCATCATCACAATTTTTCTCTGATTAAACATCAAATATATAGGCAAACATAAATTTCTTAAAATGCAGTTTTTAACAAATGACTGTTTTCTTATCTGGTTCATTACTTTTTGATCCTTTACATATTGAATCCAAAGAAAATCCAATGTCAAGAACAAAGTTTCCATGTAATAAGGAACTAATGATTACATCTACCATTGGTTTTAATTATAGTTTTGTTCAAGTGGCAGTTAGGGAAAGATTTTCTTCTTAGTTAACACTATCTTCACTTTAACAGGTTTGTTTAATCCTTCCAATCCATCATTACTTATGGCTGATTCAAGCACAAAAGTACTAAAAGAATAAGTGGTTCTACATGTTACTTTAGGATAATACTAAAAATTATAATTATAATGAAAAGAAACCAGAAGCCCAAAATATTTTAAAGGGGTATTATTTGATCTGTGAATTATAATCCAAGTCCATCTGATGTTTTAGTCATTTTATTCTAGTTATATTTTTCAGTTTAGTATTCTATGTATAACATGAAATACTTATTATTAATATATTCAAAATTATTAAAAGATCACTAGCTATTAAGCTAGTAACATATTCTTGAAAACTAATAATTATGTTAAAGGTCTGCTTGCATTTCCATTATATCCTCTTATTTTTTAGTACTTTATAAATTAGATTATAAAAATGTACTTCAGGCACAACATAGGCAAGAATAATTTTAGATTTAGGAGCACATTTATTTTTTTTTAAAGTTAAAAGCCAATTTTTTATGTTAATCATTTGGATTATTCAATTATAAAAGTAATGATTTTGACCCTTATATTACTAAATAAAACTCTATTTGAAGCAAAATGGAAGTGTCATTTATTGGAGACAATGGCACAAAAGGCCACTTTTGATTTTTCTGTTCCTTCAGTAGTTTGTGACCCAGGGCAAAGCACAGAAAGATTCAGCTTGCCATGTAAAGAAAGGAAACTAGTGCCTCCCTTCCTCGCCTGACTATGACAGTACTGAGTGCAGTGATGCAAAGCTGTGAAAGATGGGCAATCACTCATCTCAAGAATGTGTCACCAGATCTTCACTTTACACATCTGCTTTAGTGTTACTCTTGAAGGAGAATATCTTTTGGAATGCTAAAAAGTGGAAGTGTCCTGTATACTGTTGTTCCCATTACCACCTTATCAGCCTCTCTGGAAGCTGCACTGATTCTCTATATAGCAAATAACATAGAGTCCTCAAGCAATGATTTTTGTAAATGATTAGCAAAATACCTCACATAATATAATAAATATTTACATATACTCCCAAATTATAATCAAACTTGTGAGATAAAGTGGTTCATCTTGGAAAAGATCTCCTTCCTCTATGGTTATTCCATTTTTATTTCTCAGAAGTCAGTCCAATATTTATTTTAATCAACAAGTATTTACTAGGACTTACTAGATGTAAAGACTAGCATTCTAAACATTTAGAATAGCAAAGTGTGATCAGTGTACTATGAGAAACAAAACAAAACAAAAAAAAAAAAAGGAGGGGAAAAAAAGAGAGAAAGAGAGAACCTGCCTTGCTGGAGCCAATAGTGGGAGATCAGGCAGAAGCTGAGGATGAAGTTCTGAATTTAATTACATACTAGAGGCCTGGTGCACAAAATTCATGCACGGGTAGGATTGCTAGGCCTGGCTGGTGATCGGGGCCAATCAGGGCCTCCTGGCTGATGGCCGGGACCTTCCTTTATTCCGGGCTGCCCACAGGTGGTTAGCACAGTCATAGTGAATGATTGAACTACCAGGGGACAATTTGCATATTAGGCTTTTATATATAGCTATATTTTAGCTTTCCTTATATATTAAATACTTCATTGCCTCAGAGTAATGAGACTTTCTCATTTTCATTCTAAAAATTTTGTCTTATACTGGAAATTTTATGACATAACCCTTATGTTCAAAAGCCTCCTTTGGTTTTCTATCACTTCTTTGTTTAAGCTCCTTAGAATATAATTATTTTGTTATAAAATAGATGACATAGCATGCTCTCAAATGGAAACATATCAAACTGAACATATCTTTAAGGCCACTCAAAACCTGTTTCTCGTCTTACTTTTCCTACATAAAGAATTATATCATCAATGCTCAGGTCACCCAAGCCAGAAATTAGTAAATTTGCTAATTTAGGCTTTTATTTTTGTGTATTCAAATTCCAATTATTTTATAGCTCTTTCTCATTCTACTTGCTAAATTTTTCCAGATTATCTTTCTGTTGTTTGTTTCTATGTGTTTTAATCTAACTGTTGCTACCCTCCCCCTCCCCTGACCCTCAAGAGTTATTACCAGGATTCTGTTTAAAACTATTCAATCACTACTCTGTGTTTTTACAATAAAACTAATCATCAGCATAGTATATGAATTCTTCAGAATCCCTGCCCAGCCCTCTTTTCCATTCTTTTCTCCCATAGCTCTCTTCCTCCTTAATTACTTTGCACCAGCTATTCAGAATCAATTACGTGTCCCATAATGAGCATGATCTTGGCAGTTACATCTTACAACTTAATTGTGCTCTTCACCTTGGATCCAACTCTGGTCCTTTAAGACTCTGTTCAAACATTTGCCCTCTCAAAGCTTTTGGTGAAGCTGATTGGGTTTCTCTGCTAGTTTATTAGATTATATTGTAACCCTTATTATAGCACTTTCAACTTCGTGCCAAACTAAAATAATCAATTTAGTTATTTGTTTCACCTTACCTTGCTCCTCTGCTATGATGCCTGCCTGGTATATGGTAAATGTTCACTATCTGTTTACAAAACAAGAAAATCTTATTCAGTTTCTCTGACATTTCAAAAAAATAAAAAAAAAGTGGGGATGGGGAGTGGGGAGTTGTTTTTCACCAGAGAGGGAGAAAAACAACAACAAAAACAAACAAACAAACAAACTCTGATTAAAAGGCCCTGACTCCATGCTATTCATAAGCCCCTCTACAGTGGACCAAAGGAAGTCTGAAAATTAGAATCTATATGTGCTAATCCAAAGAAAAGCTGATAATAAAGAACACATTGTTTGTATCAAAAGTTCAAGCAAAGTTTATTTACGGCTTGGGTTTGGAAAAATAATTAATTCTTCAGACAAGACTTCAATTTTTTTAACTTAATTTTTTTCAAATTTTAAATCTCAATCAAATTCAAGAAATATTTTTGAGCTTTATCATGTGTCAGGAAACATGTTATTCTACAAAATGCCCAGCATACCTATGAGGTTGTCAGATTCCAGACTCAATATTTTAGTTGCAGGGTTGGAAGGGTCAGCAGAAAGTTTAAGAGAAAGAACTTGAAGAAACAGATATGAAGGTAGTGATTTCCAAATTCCAAACTCAAAATAAAGAAACTTGGAAACCTTTTTCTTCATGGAAAATATCAGGGTTTTTAGATCAGACTATGAAAAGCATATGCAGTTAGATTTTTAAAACCACTTGAGAGAGATTTGTGTGCACACTCTATGAAATGGGAGCTTAGAAGTGAGATAAAAGTGTTGGGACAGGCAGACTACCATGCTTATTCTGTGGAAGAGGCTTTGAATATGAGGAATCAGTCAAAGAAAACCTAATCATGCTCACAATAAAAAAATATGTAGTTTGCAATTTAAACAACTACTTTACATTTGCATCACTTTCATGAGTACCTCTACTTTGTTAGTCAGACTAAAGCATGGATTGAAAGGAAGCCATCTTTTCCTCCATTCTAGAGTAACAATGATCACCCTTAGGGTATTTTTTTTTGCCTTATTATATGAAACTAGAGGCCCAGTGCATGAAATTTATGCACAGTTGATGATGTGGGGCGGGGTGGGGGTTCCATTCAGCCTGGTCTGCACCCTCTCGCAACCTGGGACCCCTAAGGGGATGTCTGACTGCAGGGATCAGGCCTAAACTGGCAGTTGGACATCCCTCTTACAGTACAGGACTGCTGGCTCCTAACCACTCACCTGATTGCGTCATCACCCCTCACCACTGGCCTGCCTGCATGATCATCCCTAACCATTCTGCATGCCTGCCTCATCACTCCTAACCACTCGCCTTCCTGCCTGATCACCCCTAACTGCTTGCCTGCCTGCCTGATTGCCCCTAACCACTCTCCTGCCTTCCTGATCACCCCTAACTACCTCTGCCTTGGCCCCCGCCATGGCAGCTTCATCCTAAAGGTTGTTCAGAAGGATGTCTGAAAGGTTGTTCAGCTGTCCTCTCTAATTAGCACATTATGCTTTTATTATTATAGATACTATAGTTTCCTCTTAACACTGCATTGCATGCCTCTTCAGAAGATAATTGTAAAGGTCCTTGTAAGAAATTATATATATATAATTTCTCTCTATAAACCTGGAGATTTTTTTATTTCATAATCATAGAAAAATACCTATTGTTCTCAAATGTAGTCAAAATGAAGTAATTCTTAGTTATTGATTGATATTTTGCCTATGAATCAAACATTCATAAATATTCTGAAGAAATCATTAATCAATTTACTAATTTCCAAATCAAATAATTTCCCCTTGAATGATTTATAAGAAAAACACAATTTAATCACACATCAAATATGACAAAAGAATTGTATTGTGCATATGCAAAAGTAATTATTCCATTTTAATACTGACTTGCCAGTACCCCAGATTGATTTGTCCTTATACATCACACTAGCTAGCAGTGTCAGCTTTAAATACTACCTCCACTCAAAGGGCCAAGGAAATGTTTTCTAAAATGACCATTTAAAAACTTGCATGAACAAATTACATGCATAACCTTATGAAATAATGGCTGTATTTTTACCCTTTATTAATTATGTAGCCAAACATGATATATATCTTGATCACACATCGTTTCCCAATCTAAACTCAGTACCAAGAGAGGTACATAGGCATGCAGAATAATTTTCCCAAACTGGTAAATTCCTTAGCAAATAGAACAAGATAATAAGAATCTATATATTTTATTATTAAGTAAAAAATTTGATTTATTTTTCTTAATTTTAATTTTTCCACATTCATAAATCTTACAGTGCTTATAATAGAACTATCGGTCTCTCTTATTCATTTATTAAGATTGACTTGAAGAAGTTAGCAATAACATAGGTCTTAGGTTACTCCAATTCATTCATTTTTCCAGACAATAGCTAATGTATTTTGAACAGATTGACATACCTCGATGTGGGGATGGGAGGATGAGAAGAGATAAACCAAATAACATATACTATCTGCATAGACCATGGACATGGCAATAATAGGGTGGTGAAGACTTGTGAGGGTGAGTAGGGGCTGGGAGGAGAGGGGAGGGGGGAATAAAATGTGAGACATTTATAATACTATCAACAATAAAAAATATTTATACAAAAGAAAGAAAATCATATGCCTGTCAATAAATAAAATTATTATTCTGTGTGGTTCCTTTAATCCCTTTATTCTTTAATTGTGTTTTCTTCTACATGTTGAAAAATTTGTAAAATTCATTAATCTACAAATTGTTTCCTCAGTTATTACTATAGTAGCCAAATTATCTTGGACTTTGAAGCTGACCTTTAAGTCACAGTAGCCTTCCAAATGAGTTTAAGTTTTGAGCCTACAATCATTTAACAGGCATGAAAATTGCACAAGAAACTAAATTGCACCCACAAGCAACTAAATGCATAATTAGCCATTGGAACTTCATGCCAAGAGTACAAATTAGCCATTCAATTGCACCTGAAACTGGTCACCTGAAGGCTCAATTAGACACACATAGTGTTGCCTTGACAATACATATGTGTCACAAAATAGCTGACTTAATGTTTAGGCCAGGAAAAGGCATGTGTCCTTTTAGAGCTTCCCTGAAGAACTCAGCTTTGGAATATTTTGTTAAATCTAGACTGTCTGCTCTCAAACAACATTCTCCAAACATTTTAACAATGTTATGTTATCTTTATGCTTTCTTTTCTCATATTACTTGCTTAGTTTGGTGGACCACACAGAGTTGTAATAATTTGTAATTCTCTACCTCTGAGAATTGTTACATTTAAGTATCTGTGTTTTACAGAATTATGCATGTTATCTTTCAACACAGACTGGTTGGTAATCACCAATGCTTGCTCTGGTAACATTGGGGTTTCCTAAACAATATATTTTCATGGAAAATTTATATATTCTTGAAACAGTTTTTATTTCATGGAGAAGGCTAAAAATAGTCAGGGTTCATGAATTATGTTCCCTTTTTTATTATATTTTAGTACGCTATTACTAGTTCCCTGAGTAGAACACACTTTTATTATTTTAGGGATGCCACCACCTTCTTTCAAAGACTAAAAAAAGACACAAAAAGTCATGAAGGTAGGACATATAATATACCCCTTACTTTCACTTGTTAAATCTTAGATTACTATGGTTTATTTGTCACAACAAATGGCCTATTTGTTGTGACAAATATTTCTATTATTAGATAATAATAATAGAAATATTATTATTATCTAAGGTTTACACATTATTCCTTTTTTTAATTTTCCCATAATTTTCCTTTTCTTTTTCAGGATTTCATATAGGATATACATTACATGTAATTATCACATTTTCTTAGGGTCCTATAGACTGTGAGACCTTTACTTTTTTATCACTTTGGCAATGTTGAGGTGGATTAATCAGATATTTTGTGTAATATCCAACTGGTATCTACCTGATTTTTTTCATGATTACATTAGAGCGATATTCTCATCACATCATATCAAGGGTCCATTCTATAAAAATAATTTACTAGTATTGTTGTGAACGTTAACTGGCTGCAATAGTTTTTGTCAGGTTACTTCCCTGAGTAGTCTTCTCCTCATTCCATATTGTACACTTTGGAAGGATTGCAGTTCACACATAAAGAGGGGGCAGTTATGCTCCACCTTTGGTAGAGGAAGTATCTACCAAAATTATTGGGTACTTTACACAGGATATTTATCTATTCCTCCCCATCTGTTTATTTATATTATGATAGACTCAGGGACATTTTTCTATACCTTGTGTTATAATATAATGTTACATTATTTATTTTGTTGTTCAAATTATGCCATTTTGATCATTGGGAGCCCTTTTAGTTCACTTTACAGTCCCTTTGATATGGGATGTGTGTATGTGTGTGCGTGCGTGCGTGCGTGTGTGTGTTTGAGCATTTCCTTCTTTTCTGGCACTAAATGATGCTCCAAATCCATATTTCATATTACCTATCTCATCCCAAGAAACATCAATTTCCTTCTATTGGAGAATGTTATTAGAAACCAAAGCATAATTTTCAAAAAGTGGAAAAAATTGAGTGGAGAGTCATTTTTTTCCACTTTTTGAAAATTATACTTTACAAAGTTAAATGGATTTTATTGAGGCCATGGATTATTTATAGGAGTCTGTTGTTCTTTGTGGGCAACCCAAACATAAGGAAGTTATCATTTTCAACAGGAGAACAGACTGCCTAGAGAAACCATCAGAATGGAATGTGAGTAAGACTTGATGAATCCCTTATGTTATCCAAGGTTTTATAATGCACAAAATGTAGCAACGGAACAAATCTAGCGGAAGTATAGAAATAGACATACTTACACAATTTTCTTTATTTCCCATTCTTTTATTCTTGTTTTACTTTGAAATACTGCACAGTTTAAAAGAAACAGGAGAGTTGAAATCAGTTGAAAATTTTATAGAAACAGGTAAACAAAATCTTATGTAACTCAATCTACACTCATTGAATAGTAAATTTAATGTAATGTTGGAAATCTTTTGTCTCAGTTGGTATTCATCTGCTCCTACCAATTTGCAACCATAGCAAATCCCTGCTTAAGAAGATACTTTTTTATTAAATGTGCTTATATTATTTGTGATAGGGCTTCATAGAATAAGAATTAGATCTGTTATTTACTAATATTATTAATGTGCTATCACACAAATTTTACATAAGTGTATGAAAATATATCTTTCCTCTGTTATGACAGATCCAAATTTAATACCCAATAGAATTTAATTATCCCAGAATGCATATGCCTTTAAGAATATGAAAGCAAGCTAAACTTCAGATGTCAGGGGTCAAATATCCTATATAATAAAAGTGTAATATGCAAATTGACCGAATGGCCAAACAGCAGAATGACCATCACACAACCATCTGGACGACAATCTGGGACCACACCATGACACTCTCTGATGCCAGGCCAGCCAAGGCAGGTGCAGTGGGATTGGTTGGGGGCCCGGCCATCACCCCATGATTGCCCTGCAGTGGAAGGCCCAGGCCACCGGCCGGTGAGGAGGTCAATCAGGGGGCTCCATGATCATCCCAAAGAGGGAGGCCCAGGCCACTGACCTGCAGGCTGCTGCTGCGAGGGAAGCCTGGGTCTCGGGTGCCAGCGGAAAGCTGGCAGCCAGGGGAAGGAAGGCCTACTCTTGCATGAATTTCGTGCATCGGGCCTCTAGTTAATAATAATTATATATACAAGATCTAGTGTCAATTAGTTGCTCCTTTGTATTCACTGCTTATTTTGATATATCCAGCTCAATTCTATTTTGCAAGTACAAAAGAAAATAATCCTTCTTGTTAACAATAAAATATAATTGATACTATATATATTTTTCTTATATTTGTCATCACTTATTTTTTAACACAATGTATATTTCTATAGAGCAGAATGGTGCCATCTACATACTTTCTTTATATTAAACACAGAATTTGAAAATTTGGAACAATGTGGCCTTCAGGAACATTTCCAACTTTTAATTCAGAAAATAGAAGCTTACAACCTCAAGAGCACTCTAAACAATTTCTCACTCCCTTTCTTTTCAGAGGTATATAATGTCAGGCAGTATGTAAACAGTATAATAAATTATGCCATTATTTGTTCTTGGTGGTAGTGCATTGTTTAATAACCGTTTTAATTTTGTTTTAAATTTAAATGTGGCAATGACTCCATTTAAGACCCCTTTAAAAAGAAATGTAACTTCCAACCACTTGCCACTTCCTCTAAGTGCCAATAATATACTCCTGAGATCCTTATAAAGAGACTTACCCATGTATAATTCCCCTAAGGAAAGAAACTTGGTAAGGGCTTGCATGTCTTCATCAGAGACCATATAGATCAACTATTCTATAATGGATAGAACAAGATTAAGAGTATCATCTTATGTATATATTTTCACAATTGAATTCTCCTATCAGTGTCAGGTGTGTTTTCAGGAAAGCTATTGGTGGTAACAGTTCAATGATACACTTGGAAGTTGTCCTTTTATATAATAACTAGAGGCCCGATGCACGAAATTCATGCTAGGGGCTTAGCCCTCACAGCCCCTCACAGGCTCAGTCAGCCCTTGCAGCCCCAGTTTCATCCAAAGGTCGTTCAGCTGCTCAGTCTAATTAGCATATTAACTCTTTATTATATAGAATGGCTAATTGAGTTAAATACCCTGTAAAAGGAAAAAAGAGAACTCATGTATATTTTCCTAAATTTCAACATTTCAAACCTCTTAAAGTATACCTTTAGACATTTAAAAATATATATTTTCTATTTTTAAAGAACATTAAGATTTTTGAAGCCTGGCAATGTAATGTAGGATATAAAATATCCTATGTACAGCTGTGTAAACATGTATAAATTAGTATGAACTAGAATAAAGATCTCTTCTAAATACTTTGAAAGTCTGGGAAACATCATGCCCACAAGTTGAAAGTTGGGTCTAGTGTACTATATTAGGAGGTAGATATCCTTTTAAGGGCTTTTCCTCTTCTTAGCTTTCTTGTATTTTTTCAGTATTCCCAGATGAAAATCTTCACAGTAAATAAGCTAAGCTTATGTTTATTATTAAGGAAAATATTTTTATGATTTACTTATTATACATCTGTATTGGTTCTTTTAGTAAATTTTACTGAGCTTTCCATTTACAGCTACTACATCTGGATGTGTGGCATCCAATAATATTTAACACCATTTAATATTATATTCCTAGCACTCATATTCATATATTATCCTCTTCCAAAAGATGAACAAAAAAGGAGAAACTACCTTCAGCTTTGTAACTATGAAATAATATTATATAGTCAAAATATTGTTGTTGCTTCATTTAGGCAGCAGAGAGCTGTACAAAACTAGCCCTGTGCGAATAAATTGTATTGCCTTAGTGTCCATTAATGCAGCCAGGACACAAATTCAGAGAATGAGTATGACTAACATTTCTCTTCTTAAAAACTCCCTTTCCATTCTCCCCCCTTCCTCACTTTAACAGATACTGGCTCAGGAGAGAACTAAAGGAATATTATAGGAATGGAATCCTCTCCTTTCTCTCAGAAAATTGCCACCAGCATGGAATAGTATTTAATTCAGGCAAATAATCAACAGAATTTGTTTTCATATTAACAAAAATCTTAGAGAAGAGGTGATTTGTTGTTGTTGTTTGTTTTTTCAATCTTATGCATAGATGCTAATTTCAATGCTTAGGTTTGTGCAATTTCTATCTAATCAGCTAGAATGTGTACAAACTAATTGGAAGACCATATTTGAGACTAATACATTATCTGTGATTTCCTTGAAGACCCTTTAAAATAATTTATATTCTAAATTCTGGTGTTATTTCCCTGGAGCTTTTAGTTTACAATACCTCTTCAATGAAGTATGACCTCATGAAAGTTAAAAAACTAAAAATCGTGAATAGGTACTTTACCAAGAGTTTAATTTCTTCTTTGAAGCACTAAATGCTGCTTTTCAGGCTTAGAAAAGATGAGGCACTTCAGAACTCATTTAAATTATTTATTCTCAACCACTCATAACACATAAGATGGATAGAGAGTATCATTTGGTAGAATTAAAGTCAATGTGTTTGATTTAAAAGTAGTGTCTGTAGCTCTGAACCTCCACATGGCATACAGTGGAGTCTCAACAATGCCACTCCTTCGGGTTATTTTCATCTTTCTTCTTAAATCCTGCTTTCAGTTTTAGTCTGAATTTTCGATAGCAAGTATTTAAAAACCTCATTATACAGTGACATACTACATCTGGCAATCCCAGGCTGTAAATAGACATAACTACAAATTAAGAAAGCACAGAGAAAAATAAAAGTGTTCTAACTATTCTTATGAAAAGTTTGTTTGTAAATTAGCTCATGTCTTTTTAGAACCTGTACTATTGTCACTAGAGACTATATAGGAAGTTAAAAACTTGAGAGCAAACCTGGGAAAACGTGCTCCTGATAAAGGAAGAGGTGAATTTAATAGACATGTAGGCCATCTTCTAGAATTTTATTGCTAGATTTCAAATCCGTGTTGTTTTGAAAGCTCAATTAAATGCATTGTTGTTGTTTTTTTCTTTCTAGCAACATGGTATATAGCAACAGCATGGATTATAGAGACAGGATTTATTTATTTATTTATTTATTTATTTATTTATTTATTTATTTATTTTAAGCTGTATTTGTATTTATTTTACATTTATGTCACTCTTCCTTCATTTTTTTTTATTGTTTGAAGTATTACAAATAGTAGTACATATGTCTCCTTTTTTCCCCCTCCCATTGACCTCCCCCGGCTTCCCCTACCACCCAGTACATGCCTTCACCTGCCTGCTCACCCCCCCGCCCCAGTGTCTTGTATCCATTGGTTGTGCTTATATGCATGAGTACAAGTCCTTTGGTTGATCTCTTACAGCCCCACTCGCCCAACCTCCCCTGCTTTCCCAGTGTAGTTTGACAGTCTGTTCAATGCTTTTTTGCCTCTGTATCTATTTTCCCCCCATTTATTTTTGAGTCTATCATTTACAATTTTTTAAAACTGTAAATGGTTACATCTCTGTGAGTCTTAATTTTATTTCAATAAAATTGGAAAATGATACTTTCTTTACCAAAAAATGCTTTGATAATGAAATGATATTAGTGAGGTATATGGCCCACAGTAAATGCTCAAAAATGTTATTTCTATTACCTCCATCTTTTTAGTTTTACATAGATGAATTAAAGCTTGAATTTTTATTTTTCTGGAGAACATTTGGTTTAACATACCTTGGCCTCAAATTTTGTCACTTCCACTGTATTTCTCCTGTATATTATACAGTGCACAGAAGATTCATAACATAGCTGTATAAGATAGAACCTTTCTATTTGTATGCATTATATTAAATATTTTTATCAGCTCTTAGTTTTAAACTATTACATGAATTATCAATCTGCTTGACAAAACTTTTATTTCCAGGTCCCAGATTATGATAGACTAATACTTTGGATTCCACAAAGAAACACTCTCTAGTATTCATATTCTCACATTGATTCTGAGCCTGGCAAGTGATTAACTTTGATCAATGAAACATTACCAAATATGATATATGCAGACTTGATAACACTTGCATATTTGGGCTGCTTCTCTTGGCATGCTCCTTCTTAATTTCAAGCCAGAGAAGGTATTTTGGGAGGTCCACGTGGAAGAGAACTGAGGCCTAAAGTCCCAACTGAACTTCCAGGTGGTGGCTAGAACCAACATAGCTAGCTGAGAGAGGGCATTTGGACATTGCAGTCAATTCTATAGCCAGTCAAAATTGCACAAAATAGGATAATAAGCCCATAGAATCATGAGAAATAATAATTCTTAAACTAAAAAAATTAATATGTACTAGAAAAGTTAAAGGACCATGTCCAGGGAGAGAACCTTTTGTCTCTCTTCACTGATGCGGGTAATAAAAGATAATAGTAAATGTGAGTATATATTTTAAAAGTATAAAGTCTTGATATTTTTAAACATGAACAACCATTATTTATTAAATCTTAGGAAAACAAAAGTGAATAAGGTCTCTGCTGTTAAGGAGTTCAGAGAACACAAATTGTCCAAGATTGCAGTGCCATAGATTGTCTACTCCTGATTAAACCAATAAATAAATAAATAAATAAAATCATCCCTTTTCTTTCTAATCCCATCCACCAAATGAAAGCCTCAAAAATTTGCAACATCAACTGAATTATAAGGCAAATGATAGAGTTCATCTTATACTTGTCAATTTTCCTACATCTAAAAAAACAAAAAACAACCAAGTACATGTTTAATAACAAAACAAGGTCTTCTAAGAATTGACCATGGATAGTTAGCTGTGGTTTATTTTAAATCATTGATACTTCCTGCTTTATTCATCTATGTAATATTTACATTATTTTCCCTAGTACCCAGGAGCCACAGCCACAAACTCTAACTCATTAAAAAGTTCCATCCAGCCCTAGCTGGTCTGGCTCAGTGGATAGAGCGTCGGCCTGCAGACTGGAGGGTCCCAGGTTCGATTCCGGTCAAGGGCATGTACCTTGGTTGCAGGCACATCCCCAGTAGGAGGTGTGCAGGAGGCAGCTGATTGATGTTTCTCTCTCATCGATGTTTCTAACTTTCTATCCCTCTCCCTTCCGCTCTGTAAAAAAAGCAATAAAATATATATTTTTTAAAAAGTTCCATCCACATTTAAACATTAGCTTTACATAGTCAGTGTTCAACCCAAAATGTGATGTAAATGGAATTTCTTGTGGTTATGCAGCTTTTTATCTATGTAAAAATCAATAAGGCTTCCTTCTGACACATTGTATCATCTCTCTTGTGCATCTTTGGCCAATATGTAATCACACATTAAAGTTATGAGACTTTAGTCAACTTAAATTCCAAACAAAGAAACAAAAATGCCCCAAATATTATGTTATTAAATTCAAATAAAATTTTTGAAATACTTTCTGTGACAGGTTTTGGATGGTCATATGTATCATTTATTAAGTGATATTAATGACCTTAACATGGAAAGTTGTTTGAATAAGGAGAATTTGAGTCAAATGTAATAGAAAAAAATTCATTTCCTTCATTCAACAAATCAATGAATATGAGCAGAAAACAAATAAAATTTTATTAAAGAATTTAAATGGAAAGATTGCATCCAATTCATATTATATACATTATGCACACACATACATGCACACACACACATACACACACATATGTTCTATTTTTAATATATATTTTTATTGATTTCATAGAGGAAAGGAGAGGGTGAGAGATAGGAACATCTATGATGAAAGAGAATCATTGATTGACTGCCTCCTGCACGTTTCCCACTGGAGATCAAGCCCACAACCTGGGCATGTAACTCTGATCGGGAATTGAACCATGATCTCCTGGTTCATAACTCAATGCTCAACCACTGAACCACGTTGGTTAGGCTATGTTTTATTTCTTGATAGTTTATGCATGCACTCTGATATAAAGATTTATTTCTGTGCATTTGGAATAATGCTTTATTTTATATGGCCTCTTCTCAAACAAATGGCAATAAAAACTTTATAGCACCCCATACTGACATATTTTATTTATGGCTCTTGGTTTCTTTCCATTTTTCTTCTAAACCACATAAATCAACATGGAAATAATGAGGTCATTGACAAACTCGGGAGAACAGGTTTATTTCAAATCATTTAACTTGAAAAAGATCAAGGAAATTAAGGGATGAAATAATATGTAAATTTATCTTCCAATGAAGGATTACCTGTAACTCAATACCTTACACAGATAATTTCTTTACACATAGGATTTGGAAGCATATTTCAATACACATATATATTCCTTTTCATTGATTGACAAAAGTGGCTGTGATTGAAAGTATGGTAATAATGGTAGCAAATGCATTTTGAATTTAGACCACTAGTGTATTTGGACAAGATGTGACCCACCCTCATTGTTTCTTTCACCATATTCTACTAATTAGACTATTTTGTCTTTGTAATGAACCCTCAAAAGTCATTAAATAATGAGGCAGATTTATTTTATGAGTCATTTGAACTCAGTCTTGGATTTACAATTTAATTCTCTTCATCATCACCCAAAACTATCAATTTCTGATTGGTCAGTTTAAGTTTTAGAAAATTCTATATTCAAATCCTAATACCCCTCTATCTCCATTGCCACCATGCTAGATCAGGTTCCATCATTTCTTTGTTGGTTATCTAATATACCATCTATATTTTATCTTAACATTTGAAAGCAGAAAACAATGTAACTTTTTGTGTGAGGTACAGCTGCCACTCAGGTGTTGACAATTCTCCTAATCAGGAAGTAATTCCTCATTGGTGGAAAATAGTGTGATATTAGTAAAGCTTCACCCCCAATACAGCTACTAAGCCATTGCAAGTGCTATCTAGAAAATAAGAAGCAGTTTTGTTAATTACCATGATGAATAGTCAAATGGGTTTGTTAATACAATGAATACTAAAAATTGGTTTTTATTGGTAAATTTTAACTGCTTATGATATATGGATTATAAACGTATTTTAGAAAAAAATCCTTTCTTTTTATGAATAGGATATGTGAATTTAGTGAAGACTAATATGTTGCCTCAGTCCTGAATCCCATGAAGAATGATAACATATGTATTTAGAGAGAATTTCTTATTGCTCTTCAAATGTCTCTGGAATTTTGTCTCACTTCATATCTATGGTGGGGAGAACCAAAAAGAACAAAGTGCTGGGACTTCACTGAATTTTCAGAACAGGTTGTTTTGTTTATATTTGTTCATAAAAATTTGTTATATAAATGCAGACTGGTGCAGCCACTGTGGAGAACAGTATGGAGCTTCCTCAAAAAACTAAAAATGGAACTCCCATTTGACGCAGTGATCCCACTTCTAGGAATATATCCCGAGAATCTAGAAACACGAATCAGAAAGGATATATGCACCCCTATGTTCATAGCAGCACAATTCACCATAGCTAAATTTGGAAACAGCCTAAATGCCCATCAGCAGATAAATGGATTAAAAAAACTGTGATATATCTATACAATGGAATACTACGCTGTGGTAAAAAAGGAGTTCCTACCATTTGCAACAATATGGATGGAGATGGAGAATATTGCATTAAGTGAAATAAGCCTGGCAGAGAAAGATAAATATCACATGATCTCGCTCATTTGTGGAATATAATGAACAGCATAGACTGATGAACAAGAACAGATCCAGAGGCTGAGAAATGGCAATCAGAACATCATACCTCAGGTAAGGCAGGGGAGGGTGGGGGTAAGGTAGAGAGATCAACCAAGGGAATTGTATGCATGCATATGAACCTAATCAATGGACACAGACAACAAGGGGGCAGTGCATAAGTGGGGAGTGGGGGGTTATGGGGAAATAAGGACACATATGTAAAAAATAAACATTAAAAAATTAATTAAAACAATTATAAAATATTAAATCTAATCAATACTAGTGGTCACCATAACCTTAAGAGAAATTGTTTCATGTGACAAAATTTTTAAATGTAACTCTGTAGCCTGAAAATTATTTTGGAAGGAAACAAAGAGAAGTTTCCTTCAAAAGTCATAAGGATTGTAATTGAAAGTCAATATATTTGGCCTCTTGAACTAAAGTAAGTAATTTGTGTTTTTGCCTCCCTGACAAAGTTTATATAAAGCTACAAAAAGAAATTGACAGCCAGTTTGAAATGGAATTGCCAGGGCCTAGAGCAAAGAATATCCTTACATGATATTATTCTACAATGTCATTATAATTTTAGATATTTTACAACAGCATATTGTACAATTATCCCAAACAAATTTACAAACTAATTCTTTGAATGGTTGGCAGCAATTAAAAAAAAAGGACATGAAAGGATTTAATCCCTTTCAGAAGGAATTAAGACACTGGGAAGGCACTTGAGCATCCTATATTGGCCCCTCTTGCCTTTTGTGCCAAGAGGGATCCTCTTCTCACAATCCAATTGCCCTCACCTGTTGCCTGAGCTTTCTGTTCATGCTGAGCTTGAAGCCTCATGGGGGCTGGTACCATGGATCTGTCTCACACCTAACCGTGTGAGCTGGGCCCTCACTGGAGAAGAAACCCGAGTTCCCTGAGACATATGATCATCACCGGGACCCTGCCAGCAGGCCAGGGGTTCCCAAGGCAGGTGCTGGGCATGGAGGCCATGGAGGCATAGGCTACCAAGGAGACAGAACTGAACCTCACACCACCCTGTTTGGCCCCGGAGGATGGCTGGTTAGACAGAGACGGGTAAGATTCCTCAAGGAAGGAACAACCTAAGACAGGCACAGTCGCAGAGGGGCCATCAGGAGAGAACGTGGGGGGGGGGGGCAACAGAAGTGGGGCATAGACCCTCACCCCCCCAACATTGCAGGGGCTTGAACTCTCGCCCCTTCTGAAGGAGGTCTCCTGCCCCCATGGCTGCTTCGCGCTTCCCACACACAGCTCAGATTGAGACCCAGGCAACAGAAAGAGACCTGGCCCAGCTCACATGGAGATACAGGTGACAGACAGAGACTTGGCCCAGCTCACATCGGGACCCAGGTAACAGACAAGAGACTTGGCCGACAGCAGCTGCCCTATATCTAAATTCAGCCTAGCATCTGGAATGCTCAGGGCCCACTCAAGAATGCAAATAATCCTTCCCACTAATATTTACAGGGTAAACTAAGATTGTTGGTAGAGTATTAAATTTGACAGTAAAATAGTAATCAAGTTTTCAGATTAATTTAAATAGGCTAATTGAAATAAGTGAATATTCAAGTAAATTTAATTGTACTGGACAAAAAGCTGTTCTCAAAGTAATAACTAAAATTTCTATTGGTAGTTCATCTCATGGTAAAATTCCTGAACATGTAATGAACCTAAAGCAGTCATATTTTTTGGGGAAAATTTTTAAATTTAAAGTTGTCAAGACTACATTATAAAATTTACAAAAACCTCCATTAATAAAAAAAGAAGGGGGGGATAGTAGGGTAATATCATGTAAGGAAAAATATCCTATAAGTAAATTACATCTAGAACATTTTTACTTTACAAAATTAATTTTCATTTGTAATGCTAATAGCAAGAAGGCCATGAAAAACACACAAGGTGTCTAAATAAGACAAAGGAAAATCCTTTGGGCAAAAATAAAAAGGATCCCAAATCAATTATATAGAAAAGATTCCTTTATTAACTTGTGGTTGAGAATATGTTTGTATATTTTCAGAAAACAACTCCAAGACCATGTGGATTCCTGAAACAGAGAGGAATTGGCAGGTGTGCTCCAACCATGATGACAAGAGGAAAAACAGTCCAGAGATGGAAGACGCTGACAACGCCTTGCCACTCGAGCAGTCAGCAGCTGTGTACCGCTGCAGGTTGACTAGCACCAAACCAGAGAAGGTTGGACCTGCATTGCCACTATGTGCCCACCATCCAGATATCATTGCTGACAGGTACACATAAAGAACTGTTAGACATTGAAACGGGGACTCAGAACTGTTGGACATTGAAATTGGGACTCAAACATTTTTTGTTGTTGTTTTGTTATTATATGTTTATTTCTAGTCTGCAGAGGCAAAACTTTTTAAGGAAAGAAATGGTGGGAAAAAGACACAGAGGCAAAGAAACATTGAGCAGACTGTCAAACTACATTGGGAAGACAGGGGAGGTTGGGTGAGGGGGCCTGTAAGAGACCAACCGAAGGACTTGTATGCATGCATATAAGCATAACCAATGGATACAAGGCACTGGTGGGGGGGAGGGCAGGCAGGTGAAGGCATGTACTGGGGGGTAAGAGAGGTCGGGGGGAGGTCAATGGGGGAAAAAAAAGGAGACATATGTACTACTATTTGTAATACTTAACACAATAAAAAAATAAATAAATAAAAGAATTTCACTATAACCTTCTACCAAGTTATGTGGGACCCATTATTCTTGCCCACTACAACATTTTCTCATTACAAATAGAACCTAAATGCTTTGCATGACCAAATTGACCTAGATGAGTTCTTAACCACATCTCTAGTACCGTCATTTTTCTTACATCCACAATGCTTCCTTTCAACAATAGGCAAGCTTTTGGAAATTTTCATATTACTCTCCTGCTTAAATTATTTTAAAAAATTCTCAGTGCGCTTAGAACATGATTCAAAATCCTTCCCTGATTAATCATATCCTCACCTTCTTTACACTTTAAAGACAAGCTATTCTCTCCCTAAATTACTGCTTTTGGTACACCCCTACCTTCCTTTTAAGGGCTCTTTCTATGCCTAAATCATCATTATATTTTCTCAACCATTATTTCATTTGTTTGTTATCATTATTTAATTATAACCTTTCTTCAGTCTATTTTTTTTGGTTTGCATAACTCCTTTACCACTCAACACAAGTGATTTTTAGGGAAAATTTAACTGAATCTCCATATTACTAAGGTTCCTCAGCTAGTGTATACTGAATTTTTCCAATAGAAGGATCTGGTTAATTATAAAATAAAATATATTGAAAAAAAGTTGCAAAAGAAGAAAAAAGGAACAAATAAAATATAATTAGGAATAATTTACATATGTCATATGCTCTGGGGGATAGCTCAGTACTCCTTTTAGCCTTTCTATGATAAGTACTGGTAAGGAAACTTATGAGTCTTGCTCATAAGTAAACATATCCCTGCTAATTTAAATTACTTTAGGGCCCAAGAATCTTCCTAGCACCACACATGCCTTATTTCTCACCCCTAAGCTTTCATCCAACAGTTCACAGAGGAAAAACATTATCTAAAACATAATATGCTCACTAAATGAGTATGATTTTATGTTCCTCTTTTTAAAAACCAGCTGGTAAGAAAGGACGGCAGATAGGAAGAGAAAACACATTACATTAAGTGGTAAGAAATATGAGGATGTATTGAATACATAGAATATGACATATAGCATAGGATACAGAGGCTGAGATGACAAAAAAGACTGGGTTCCTTCAAGTTGACCTAAGGATGGCTTTAGAATGTTGTGCAACATTTCTGAGCGTAACTCTTAGACCTATGAACTATAATCCTCTTTCTATTTCTTACTACAAACAGCTTACACACTCTTACAACTGTTTCCTGTAAAACAAGATAATAAGTTCCATGTGCATTCCATATGAAATAACTAAATAAGGAAGAAAAAATACAGTTATATCAATTGAGATATCCGGTGTTGGTTTACTCAAGATGAACTCAGTCACACTAAACTCAGTGTCAACCCTTGGAAATAATTAAAGATTTTGAGATACATCATAACAATATTTGATAAATCTATGCATGAAATAAATTACTGCAGCCAATATATACTTCAATGAGGGGAAAATGCATTTAAAAATTACCACAAATTTGTTACTTTGATGACCAAAAACCAAACTCATATCATTTTGAAAGGTAAATTTTGATAGCAGAACTATTCTTCTTCTTTGCTGATGCCATCAAAAGGTCTCAAATATCAGTGGCTTATAGCAACAGTTGGGCATTTCTTGGCTGCATTGCAACATTACATGTGAGCAATTGTGGGTGATGGCTATGACATTTCTCCACATGCCTTATCCTGGCATGTAGGGTGAAGAATCTGCCCCTAACTCAGACATTTCATTCACATGGCAAAATGAAAGAACAAAAACTAGCATATGTTACTTCCTCTCACATTGCATTGGTAAAATAAGTAATACGATCAATATGATGATGTGATTATAACCTTCACATAGAAAGTAAGGCCCATGGCAATGAGTGGAAACATGTTAATCACTTATAGAAGTGGCAAAATCTAAGACAGTAGCATAGTCACAAACAACAGTTCTGAGAAATCAGGCTTGCGTTGTTTGAGGGCTGTAAGTTGTGGTGCATAATAATATTAATAGTTTTAAGCCATGAGAATGAGAGAGCGATAAACAAAGTCTAACATCAGGCATATATTTAGTCTTTTTATATGGGAAAGCATATCGATAGTCCTTTTATATGATATCTTAAACTTCTAAGGATTTGAAGATAAGTCTCTGAAACTCTGGAGCATAATTTTCAAAGCATATTTATTTAAAGAACATATCAAAACAAAAAGACTGGATCCAACATGTTTCCTAACGCACAAGTCATGCCAAACTTTGTTGACATAGTATACGAGAATGTAAAAAGGAGGGAGAGAGATTTTTCTCATGATATTTTTGGACAACAAATCCAAAGAGATAAATTATCATTCTTTCCCCTCTCCTGTATTTCCGTGTTGTCCACAAAAATTCTTTATGAAAAAATATGGCAGATTTCTTTTGAAAGTTAAATACTTGATGTAAAACAAACCAAACAAAAACAAAAACAAAAACAGAAAACAAACAAAAAAATTGGCATAGGAAAATAAGACAGGAGCAAAGGCAGGCAGGCTCAAAAGAGGGATGCAAGAATGACTTTGATGGTGAGTTGCAGAATATTACTCTACATTTTCTAGAATTCTTCTCTTCTAAATCTCTAAATCATCCTGGTGATTTCTGCTAAGCCTGTAGGAGTAGCAAACTTACTCCAGGGAGAAGGCAGCTGTGATAACTGGGGACACATAGAGTCTAAAAATCCTAAAAAGTAACCACTGTCTGGTTCTACTAAAATTCCACATGTAATAATATACAAGCAGTAATCAATTATCATGAAGTCAAGTGTTCCAGAAAATCTAGTGGTTTACTCAATTCTCATCCACACTAACTGTAACTACCCTGGAGATCAATTTCATTTTTTAAAATTTATTTTATTATTTAAAGTATTACAAACAGTAGTACATATGTCTCCTTTTTTTTCCATTGACCTTTCCCCAGCCTTCCCTACCCCCGGGCATATGCCCTCACCCCCCCTTCCCAGTGTCTTGGGTCCATTGGTTATGCTTATATGAATGCATACAAGTCCTTCGGTTGATCTCTTACCCACACCCCCAACCATCCCTTCCTTCCCATTGTAGTTTGACAGTTTGTTCCATGCTTCTTTGCCTCCGTATCTATTTTTGTTCATCTTTATTATCCATAAATGAGTGAGATCATGTGGTATTTTTCTTTCACTGACTGGTTTAGAAACATCACTGATGAGAGAGAATCATTGATCAGCTGCCTCCTGCAAGCCCCCTATTCGCAACCCAGGCATATGCCCTAACTGGGAATTGAACTCTGACCTCCTGGTTCATAAGTTGACACACTCAACCACTGAGCCACACCCACTGGGTACCATTTCCTTTTTGTATGTGTGGTAAGAACACTGGAGCTTTATTCCTTTAGCACCTATCAAATATATAATAAAATTTTAACTATATTCACTATGTTGAACATTACATTTCTGGAACTTATTCACTTGATAACTGGAAATTTGTACCCTTTGACTAACATCTCTCTGTTCCCCCCACACCTCGACCCTAGTAACCACTATTATAGACTCTGTTTTTGTGAGTTCATCTTTTTTCACAATCCATATATGTCATACAGTGTATGTCTTTCTCTATCTGACTTATTTTACTTAGCATAATGCCTTCAAGGTCCAGACATGTTTTTGTGAATGGCATGATGTCCTTCTTTCTCACAGCTGAATATTACATTGTATATAAGTGCCGCATGTTCTTTATAATTTGTCAATAGACTATTTTGTTGTTTCCATATCTTGGCTATTATGAGTGATGCTACAATGAACATAAAAGTGTAGGTACTATTTTGGAATCCTATTTCATTCCCTTTGGATCTAAATCCAGAAGTGGAATTGATGGATCATATAGCAGTTCTATATTTAATTTTTTAAGAAATATTCCATATTTTTTACTATAGTGATGTACCAATTTACATTCCCGTCAACAGTGAACAAAATTTCCTTTTTCTCCACATCTTCACCAGCACTTTTCTCTTGTCATTTTGATGGTAGCCATCCTAACAGGAATGAGATAATATCTCAGTGTTATTTTAATTTCATTTCTCCAATGATTAGTAATGTTGAGCATCTTTTCATGTACCTGCTTGCCATTTTATGCCTTCTCTGGATAAATGTCTATTCAGTAATTCTTGCTAATTTTTAATTGTATGATTTTTTCTATTGAATAGTATGGATTCTTTATATAGTTTGGCTATTAGCCTCTTATCAGACATATGACTTGCAAGTATTTTAAAGTTTCCCTTATTATGAAGAAGTTTTTTATAATCATGTAGTCCCACAATTATTTATTTTCTTCTTATTTTTGTCTTTGCTTTTGGTGTCAAATAATATCATTGCCAACATAATGGCAAGAAGCTGACAACCTATATTTTCTTCAAGGAATTTTACTGTTTCGGGTGTTAAATTTAAGTTTTTAATCCAGTTTTAGTTGTTTTTGTGTATGTTATAAGATAGGGGGTATTATTTTATTCTTTTTCCTGTAGCTATCCATTTTTCTTACAACATTTATTGAAAAGTATCATTTTTTTTTCATTTTATAATCTGGATTTTTTTGGCATAAATTAATTGACCATATATGCACTGGTTTATTTCTGGTATCTCTATTCTGGTTTTATACCAATACTAGAGGCCCAGTGCACAAAATTCATGCATGGTGGGGGGGGGGGTTGTGTGTGTCCCTCAGCCCAGCCTGCACCCTCTCAATCTGGGTTCCCTCTTACAATCCAGGACTGTTGGCTCCCAACCTCTCGCCTGCCTAGCTGCCTGATTGTCCCTAATCACTTCTGCCTGACAGCCTGATCACCCCCTAACCTCTCCCCTGACAGCCTGACTGATGCCTAACTGCTCCCCTGCCAGCCCAATTGCCCATAACTGTCCTCCCCTACAGGCCTGGTTGCCTCCAACAGCCCTCCCCTGCTGGCCCAGTAACCCCTAACTGCCCTCCCTTGCCAGCCTGGTCAGCCCCAACTGCTCTCCCCTGCAGGCCTGGTCTCCTCCAACTGCCTTCATCTGCCAGCCCGGTCACCCCTAACTGCCCTCCCCTGCAAGCCATCTTGTGACGGCCATCTCGTGTCCACATGGGGACAGTCATCTTTGACCACATGGGGGCAGCCATCTTGTGTGTTGGAGTGATGGTCAATCTGCATATTACTCTTTTATTAGATAGGATCAAACTATTTTGATTACTATATCTTTGTAATATAGACAGAAATCAGAATATGTGATGCCTCTATCTTTGTTTGTTCTTCTTTCTAAAAATTGGCTTGGCTAGCTGGGGTCTTTTGTAGTTCCATAGAAATTTTAGGATTCTTTTTCTCTATGAAAAATGCCATTGAGATTTTGATAGGGATTGTATTGAATCTGTATATCAACTAGGGTAAAATGGTCACTTTAACAATATTAATTCTTCTAATATGTGCACAGGTAATATCTGTTTATTTGTGTCTTCTACAAAGATACTACACCTGACAAGACTGTACTTCAAAACTGCAAAATAAAGAAAATCCTTCCATTTGCAGCAATAATAATGAATCTGGAAGGCATTATTCTAAAGTGAAATAAGCCACTCACAGAAGAACAAATACTCTATAACTCACTCATATGTGGAATTTCAAAAAATCAAACTAATAAAAGTAGAGAATGATAGGTGCGAGTGGCTGCAGGGTGGAGGAAAGTCATAGCTGTTGGTCAAAGAGCACAAAGGTTCAATTTTAAGGAATGAGTAGTTCTGATGAACACAGTGACTATATTTAACAATACTGCATTGTATACTTGAATTTGCTAAGAGATTGATCTTAGGGGTTCTCACCACACATACACACAAAGATAACTCTGAGTGATGGACATGTTAACTTGATTTGGTAATCATTTCACAAAGTATACATATATCAAAACATCACATTACCGGTATATACCTTAAATATAAGCAATTTTTATTTGTCAAAGATACCTCAATAAAGCTAAATGAAAATAAATGGAGCTAAAGTTCTATTTCAATTAAGTGTATACAAACCCACAGAAGAATGTGACTAATACCTTAACAAGAATTCGCTAGGAAAGTTTACAAAATTAAAAGCCCACTTAAGAGTACGTTAACAAAGTAAACTGAATTGAATACCAGCAAGAAGCCCTTCTGCAGAGTGAGGGGACATACACAGTTTCACCTTGGACAGAACACTAACAGAGGATGCTGCCACCATAAAGCAGGTAAGAAAATAGATGCCTATATATATATATCAGACTTTCTGAAGTCAGAGAGTTTTTCCAGACACAAGAGGAATCTTCACTTACCAGCTCTTTTCTATTTCCTTCTGTATAGAGCTCATGAGAAAATACAAGGTAGGAAAAATGGCAGATCCATCCTCTGGCACAAAGAAGTCAAATGCTTTCCTGTGATTGTTATTTTCATGGGTCCACTTGACTAGGCTATGAGATGGCCTGATAGTTGGTCCAACATCATTCTGGGTGTGTCTGTAATGGGCGTTTCTGGATGAAATTAACACTTGAATTGGTATAGTGAGTAAAATAGATTGCCCTCCCCAGTGTGGAAAGTCTTATTCAGTCTATTGGTCTGAATAGAAAAAGGCTGAATAAGGCAGAATTTACTCTCTTCTATCTTCAAACTGAGACATCAGTCTTCTCCTGCCTTTGGACGCAGACTTAGACTGAAATGTATATCACCAGGTCTCCTGAATCTCAGGACTTTGGGCTTGGACTGGAACAATACCAGGAGTTCTCTTGAGTCTCTAGACTAGAGATGTTGGCAAGTCTCCATATCTACAATCTCACCTGAGCCTTTTCTTATATAAATCAATTTCTTTCTCCCTAGATCTCTCTCTTATAGAAAATTAAAAGTGCACCCTTCTGAAAAAGGAGGAAGTTACTGCTTCTGAGGATGGGAGATAGAAGAAAAGAACATATGTTATTATGGAAAGGCTAGAAACCTCCAATTGCTCCTGCTTAAGATTTGTAAAACACACAAGGCATATTTTAACTACTTTTGGCTCAAGAGGAGGAGGACAGAGCTGGCAGGGAAGATAGATAGAAAACTTGATGAAACCCTACTCTGGAATCTCAGGTGGTTAGCGACCTGGGGCTGAAGGAGAACAGAGAAACCTCCCTCCAACTTGATTTTACCTCACACTTTAAACAACAGAAATTAAATACAAAAGTTAAAATGATAGTACTTTTAGGATATTCTACATGAGAAAATCTTGAAAATATAGAGTTAGAGAATATATTCTTAGGCAAAAAAAAAAGCATAAATCAAAGAAGAATAGATTGAGGATATGATTTCTTTAAAGTAAAAAAAAAAAAAAAAATCAGTTCTTCCAAGACACATGCTGGAAAGAAATATATGTAAAAAAACAAAACAACAACAACAACAAAACTATTCAAGAAATGACCTGAAACCTGACAAGATATAAACAACTCAGTGGAAAAGGTGTAAAGGATTTGAATATGGATACTTCCTAAATAAGATACATGAATTACAAATAAGTACATGAAAACATGTTTAACATCTTTCATCATTAAGAAAATACAAACTAAACCAATTGGATTTTGCTATATGATTACTAGAATGGCTAAAATGTATTTTTAAAAAGGCAATATAAGTGCTAAGGAGTTAAGCAAGTAGAACTTTCAGATACTCCTGATATGAATACAAAGTGGTACAACTACTTTGGAAAACTCTTCAGCAGTTTCTTGAAAGTTCCCAAATAACCTAGTCAATCTATCCTTGAATATTTACCCAATAGAGGCCTGCACAGCAAAAGAAACAATCAACAAAACAACAATAAAATCCACTGCATGGGAGAACATAGATGCCAATGTTATATCCAAAAAGGGCCTAATCTCCAAAATTTATAGGGAACTCATACATTTTAACATAAAGAAGATTAAACAATCCAATAAAAAATAGGCAAAACACTTAGACACTTTTTGAAAGTGGACATACGGAAGGCCAAGATACATATGAAAACATGCTCAATGTCACAAATCATCTGAGAGATGCAATTCAAAACGATAATGAGGTACCATCTCACACCTGTTAGAATGACTATCATCAACAAATCAACAACCAACAAGTGCTAGCGAGGATGCGGAGAAAAAGGAACCCTCGTGCACTGCTGGTGGGAATGCAGACTGGTGCAGCCACCTTGGACAACGGTATGGAGTTTCCTCAAAAAATAAAAAATGGAACTGCCATTTGACCCAGTAATCTGACTTTTAGGAATATATCCCAAGAAACCAGAAACACCAATCAGAAATGTTATATGCATCCCTATGTTCATAGTAGCACAATTCACCACAGCTAAGATTTGGAAACAGCCTAAGTGCCCATCAGCAGATGAGTGGATTAAAAAACTGTGGCACATCTACACAATGGAATACTACACTGTGGTAAAAAAAGAAGGAACTCATACCAATCACAACAGCATGGATGGACCTGGTGAGCATTATGCTAAGTGAAATAAGCAGGTCAGGGAAAGATAAATATCACATGATCTCACTCATTTCTGGAATATAATGATCAACATAAACTGATGAACAAGAATAGATACAGAGACAGAAAAGCATCAAACAGACTGTCAAACTTCAATGGGAAGGCAGGGGGTAAGAGATCAACCAAAGGACTTGTATGAATGCATATAAGCATAACCAATAGACACAGACACTATGGGGGTGAAAGCATTGCTGGGACAGGGAGGTCAATAGGGGGAAAAGGAGAACGTGCTGCAGAAATAAATAAATAAATAAATAAATAAATAAATACATACATACCTTTATACAAAAACCTATATTTATATCAGCTTTATTTATAATTTATTATAAAATTACAAACCATAAATAGCCCAAATAATTCTATTCTAGTAAATGAATAAACAAATTGCAGTATGTATATTTAATGAACTATTGTGGAACAATAAAATTAACATGCAACACTACAGATAAATTTCATGAAAAAAAGGACAGATACAAAGGGATACCTACTATATGATTTTATGTATGTCACTTTCTGGAAAAGGCAAAAATCAAGGGAAATAAATCAGATGAATGGTTTCCAGTGACTAGGAATTGGGGTATGTTATGGATTGCAAAGGCATAGGGAACCATTTTCATTGATGAAAATATTCTACAGCTTGATATATAGTAGTTATATAACTTATACAATTTAAATTTTATTTGATTATATACTTAAAAGAATGTATTAGCATATTTAAATTGCAACTTGATAAGCCTAAATTTTTGAAAACTGTTGAGAAGGAGGTTGATATAAGTTTGTTTGATGTGACACTATAGGTGGGAAAACACTGGTACATTCTTCTGTCACTTTATTTCAATACTAGAGGCTTGGTGCATGAAATGTGTGCTGGGGCACGGTCCTTAGGCCTGGCTGGTGGTCGAAGCATGAGCATCTGGTATGGAAGGGCAGGTTCCAGCTGACCTCTGGGCCCTGGGCAGCACCTAGGCCCCTGAGCCCCCGTGTACTCCCCTCCGCCTGAGTCATGATGCCAGAGTCCCCATGCAGAGATGCGGTGAGCACGGCTGGACACTGCAGGCCAGGACACAGTGTGGGCTTCTGGCCCACCCAGTAGTGCCACGTGGTAGCTGGGCAGGCAGCGTGCTCTCTCCCACCCGGCCTCTCAGACCAGCTCCTGCTCGAACCCACGGGAAGCCCAACTGGCCCCTGTGGTCCCAGTGGCTGCAGCCCAGCTCACCCGGAAGAGGCTGCACGGGTGTGGTGCAGGCTCCACACAGGCGCGCGGCACCTGAGTTCAGGGGCTTTCCCTGCATATGAGCTCTGGTGTCCAGGCGGAGAGTAGCAGGGGAAATGAGAGCAAGCTTTGCAGACACCCCGCATTCTCACCTCACATCCGTCTCCATCACCTTTGTTCCCAGGTAGACAGCAAGAGGTCGGAGCCCCCCTGCCCAGGCACCGCGGGAGGTTGGTCGCCACCACCCATACCCAGTTGCCCGTCCCAGCCTGGGCCAAGCCCCCATTGGGCAATCAGGGCCTGCCAGCCGCTGGCCGCCATCTACAGAGCGATTGGTCAGGGCCAGGCCCCTGCCTGGCTCCCTCAGTGCCTGGGAGCCAGGCACCAGCCCTGCACCCCTCCGCTGCCACTAGTCACAGTCTGCAGGGCAATCAGCAGGGCTATTAGGGCCCCCACTCACATTGGCCTTGGCCTGGCACCTCCCGCTCACCTGCTCCACCATCCTGCCGACATTCCACTCTCCTTGGGGCCCATAGCAGCCAGCAGCACGTCCATTGCTGCCTGCTGCCAGCCCTGGGTCGCTGACACCCGCCATGTTCTGCGCTGCCCCCTGGTGGTCAGGCCACATCATAAAGAGCGGTTGACCTCCCAGTCATACTCCAGTTGAACAATTTGCATATAGGCTTTTATTATATAGGATTCTATTAGAAATTCTGATCAAGAAACTTCGAAAATACGTTGAATTAAAGACAAATAAAATACCATATACAAGCCCTAGCCAGTGTGGCTCAGTTGGTTGAGCATAGACCAAGAAGTCTCTGGTTCGATTCCCAGTCAGGGCACAAACCCAGGTTTGATCCCTGGTCAGGGTGCATGCGGGAGGCAACCGGTCAATCTTTTTCTCGTATGTTGATATTTCTCTTTCTCTCTCTTCCTCTCCTTCCCCTCAATCTCTAAAATCAATTTAAAGACACATTAAAAAAAATACTACATACAAAAGGTATGAGATGCAGATGTAAAGTGAATAGAACAAAATCCATGGTTTTAAAACACATATCCTAAAGAAGAAATAAGGAGGCTTATCATTATCAATATATTAGAAATGATAAAAGCAAAATATCCCAAAAGCAATAGAAGAAAGGACAATAGCAGTGATCTAGAAAACATCCATAATAGAAAGAATCACATATGTAAAATTCAGTTCTTCAAACAGAAAAGGTAGAAAGGGAGAGAGAGAGAAACGATATAGTCAATAACACTAAATAACAAGTTAAATCTAACAATGCTGTACATTCTATGTACATTGAAAATATAATAAGTAGATATTATGGGTAACTTTATGCCATGCAATTTTAATTTTTTGTTAAGCTATTATCTACAATACAATTTAAAATATGTAAGTGTTTTTGTAATTTTATACATGTTAGCACCACCACGCTCAATAAATACAACAGCTCAATCAACCTAAAAGTTTTCCTCAAGCCCTTTATGTCAATGCCCTTCCCCCTCATCCTGCCCTGAGTAACCAGTGATCTGCTTTCGGTCCCAGTTCTGCACCTCTAGAATTTCTTATAAATGATTTTTTTAAACAAATCACACAGAATTATTCATTGGTATTTTATTTCAGTTAACATAGTGTTTTTGAAATTCATCTGTGATTGGACACATTAATACTTATTTTCTATTTCTTGCTGAGTTATATGCCATGGTATGGAGATATTAAAATTTATTATTCACCAATTGGTTGCTTCTGTTTAAGACTATAATAAAAAATGTTGCAGAAAGCCATGGTGTATGTCTATCTTTTCTGTATTGTTTTCTGTTATATCTGTCCTCAATAGCATAATTTTGCTAGAATATAGTGAGGCTCATTATATATTTTTTTAAATGAATGATTATGTTCTTCAAGTGGCATAGCACAGAGAAAAAGAGATAACATTGCTCCAAAAGGCAAAGAGAGCTTGCTGGCAGCACCAGTGACACCGTGCATTCCCTTAGGTGAGTCACTGAAAACCTCAATTTAACCTCCACTTGTCAAATGAGAAAAATAATGAGTCCTTGCCTTGGAGGAATGATGTGAGGATTTATAACATAACACTGCATGCAAAATTGCTCTGCGTTTTAGGGAAAGGAGTACAATTTAAATACGACACATTATGTTCATATTTTATATCAGTTTGCATCCCTCTGTGTTGTGCTCTGGTTAAATCAGTTTTAACAAAAGTTAAGAAAAAACCTAGTGTTGTTCTTATGCCACAAAATAATTCTAATGGTTCCAGAAAAAGCACATCCTGAAGCTAAGTCAATAATTAGATAGTAATATTATGTTTCATAATTGAAATACCACTAAAAATCTCTAAAGAATATTTCAATAGTTAATAGATCTCATTTACTTACTGTGACCTTGAGATCTCACTGCATATAGAGCAAAATAACTCCTGCAGTCCACACTGCCTGTACATCTGTGTGAATACAAAATGATTCATGAGAACAAATTCATTAGATATATGACATAACTGCATTTAATTGAACTCATATACTTCTCTGCAATAAAATGGAAATATCAGAAAACTAGTTATATACTAATTTACTTTTCTCTTAGCTACAATGATAAATTGGAATTTCAGTTTTGTGCCCAATAATCCTTCCTTTGCAGCCTAAAAGATGAAAACTTGAAAGGAAAATGGGGGGGGGGGCAGATTTCAAAATTAAAAGTGACTTGGATCATAGCAAGTAGTACAGTTGGAGAACACTAGAGTTTGAGCATCTTAAAATTGTAATGGCAGAAATTTAACAGAACATAGACACAACTTTGCGTAAGTAGGAGTGGAGATAGATTTAGCAAAGCAGTAGTGTTAAAATGTACAGAATAAATTTACAAAAATTCTGAAATCATTAGAATTTCAAAAGATTGTGCATTTTAAGTTCAAAGCAAAATGAACACAGCAGCTATATTCAATAAAGAGCAATTAATCAAATAATTGTTGAAACAAATTTAATCAATATGTCTTCATACTAGAGGAATTCAGCACATAAATTTCTTACATCAGTGATTCTTAAAGCTAGCTACACTTTAGAAATCACCTGGAAAGTATCAAAAATAACAACAAAAGACAAACAAACAAATAAAGAATGTCCAGAAAACATCTGAGATATTAGGATTATTTGGTCAGAGTAAGGCACAGGTATCAGTATATTTTCACATTGTCCCCCACATCCCCTCAGGTGATCTATACTAATAAAAGCGTGATACGCTAATTAGACCAGACATCTTCCAGACAGCCTTCTGGAAGTCCTTCCAGACAAAGCCACTGTGGCGGGCCGAGGCAGAAGCAGTTAGGGATGATCAGTCCAGCAGGGGAGAGCAGTTAAGGCAATCAGGCCAGCAGGGGAGAGCAGTTAGGGTGATCAGGCCAGCTGGGGAGAGCAGTTAAGGGCAATCAGGCAGGCAGGCAGAGGCAGTTAGGTGTGATCAGGCAGGAATGCAGGTGAGTGGTTAGAAGCCAGCAGTCCCAAATTGTGAGAAGGATGTAGGGATAGGGCCAAAACTGGCAGTCAGACATCCCCCGAGTGGTCCTGGATTGGAGATGGTGCAGGCCGGGCTGAGGGACACCCCCCTCTTGTGCATGAATTTCATGCACCAGGCCTCTAGTTCTAATATAAAGCTGGAGGCAAAAACCCACTGTCTTGGAGAGAACTAGTATGTGCAACAGTTCTTAAATTATTCTCTGTAAGGATATTAGATGGGTTTGGTAGCCTTACTTATTTTACCTGATTCATAATTTAAACTATTCTTTTTCAACTGATATGTACTATTTAGAGTTGTCTACTTGCATGTATCACTATTTTTGTGAAGTTGGCTGGACAATAAAAACATAACACTTATGACACATACAAAAATCACTACTTCAGTGAGGGCAAGGCACTTGCTAGACTAGTATTGCTGCCTGCAATCTGGACCAACACAATAGCCCAACCTAACATTCCTTTCAAAGGTGAAAAGTTTTGGGTATAAACACAGAGAAGGAACAATAGTAGCTATGTGTAAAGGAATGAATAAATGAGTTATGTACTGAGGGAAATGTAATATTACATTAATACTTTGAAAGAGGCTCAAAGCAATAGATGATACTGTTTCTTAGCTCCAGATGCCTGAAAAAGTGAAGCCATACATTGCTGACACCACTCCTGCTTTCGGAACCTTACAGGATCTTATGAAAGTCTGTAAATATGAGTTGCCTTGCTTTGGAAGATATATTTTTTTTACCACATGATGATGGACTAGATAGTCATTAACTGAATAGGATTCTAGTAACACACCAGTATCTTTTGACTTTTATGGTTGTTTTGCCTCTAGGAATTTGTGTTGGAAAACAAGAGTGTAGACTGCGTTATTATAATATATATATATATATATATATATATATATACACACACACACACACATATACATATACATAAGTATATGTATATAGCACATATACATAAGTTCTTGTTTGCTTCCCTACACTTTGTCTCTTGATTGAAATATTTCCTTCAAAAAGACAAAAACCCAGGTCTCCTTGTCTTGCCAGTAACACTATTATTGGTTCTTTTAACCGTAGTAGCCCCACCTTTGTACTATAACACACAAAGCAAACAAAGCTACAGAAGGGTAACATCTATTTCAGGCACTGCCTATGTGTTCCCTTGTCCAAACCCTGGCTTCAAATTGCTATTTTTGCTCCACCTAATTGATGACTCAGTCAGATATGATCTCTAGCTTCTAGACTTGACCAATTACCAGTATTCAAATGATTGTCTCCCATGCACAACTATATTCCTAAGAGCATGGGGTTAAATTTTAAATAAAAATTAAACTGCTTGAAGAAATCTTGCAGAAAAAAATAATGTCTTGCTATTAGGCAAGTTTTCAAACTTGATCAGAGCTGATTGTGGGTTTTTTATTTATTTTATATTTTTATCAAGCAATTATTTTACAGAGCACTCACACAGAGCACACATACATTCTCTTAAAATATATAGCTAAATTATTTTCATAAGAAGTAGGGGTTGGGAAGTGAGGAAGAAAATTATGACCGTTTAACATGCTTCCTACAGCTGGAAGAGGGGAAACAATAAAATATTAGAAGCATAGAATCACAGTGTGTTGGAGATAGATTGGACTTCAGGAAAAATATGGCTTGACATTTTCATGTGATTTATGTTTCATGATTAGGTTTCATGAAACTTAAAGTGATGCTTGAAGGTTTGTAGTGCAAGGGTGACTCAGCCTATTAAAAAACCGAGCTTCACAACAACAACAGCAGTTAACTTATCTTACCTAATAAGAGACAAACCTATAGAGTGACCATACCGCCTACACCACCAGCCAATCAGGAGTGATATGCAAATTAACCCAACAAAGATGGCAGTTAATTTGCATACACAGGCAGGAAATGATAGGTGCAGGAGTCTTGTGTCGCCTCACCTCTGGTCTCTCAGGGTCTCTGGGCAGTGTGGGAAGGCAGGGCCAGAGACTAAAGAGGCAGCTCTGGGGCCTGCAGGGAAAGGAGCTGGGCCAGAGTGGTGCTGGCAGCCAGGGAAAGGAAAGACCATTCTAGCACGAATCTTCATGCATCGGGCTTCTAGTCTGAAATAAAATGTATGTGAATTGATAAAACTGGATTATCACCCACATTTTTCACTATGAAATTTGTAAACTTAACCTTTGGTGGTACCTAGTCTCTTAAGTATAACTTAATTTGTACTTGCAATTGACCAATCTAAGTGTAGGTTGTAATTGTACCAACTTGCAATTGACTAACCTAAAAACAGAAATAGGATTGCCTAGGGGAAACACCTGAGCTCCTGAACAGAGTTCCAGCAGCACTTTAGGCAGGTGGGCACGCCTGACCTCTGGAGCCTGGAGGATAGAGTCCGGGCCCAGGAGCCACAATCGCCACCTCAGGCTCCCTCCCTTGGGGTGCCCTCAGTCTGGACAGAGGACTCTGCTTGCCTCTACCAGTTCACACCTGCTGCCGCTACCACCCGGCACAGTGGCCTCAACCTCTGGTCAGGCGGTCTCCCGAGGTGCCCCAGGGCTCAGCACACAGGATGTTGGACTCTGCGTAGGAAATGGGGCTATATCCCAACAGCATCCAAAGGTTCTGCGCAGGGAGGCCTCCGTGGAGTTGTCCCAGCTCCACCAGCTCGATATCTGGGCCACAAGAAGGACTCCTGAGCAGTGTGAAGGGCGCCGCTGAAGGCAATGGGCCAGCGCCCATGGCTGGGTTGCCCAGGGGACCACCATACAGAGCACTGTCTCTGGAACACAGGCAGCAAAGATCGTCAAAGACTGTGCCTGCAGGATGCCGCAAAAAAGCCACACACGACGTTTTGTCCTTCAACACCTGTGTCCAGAGCAGCGTCCTGACAGTAGCTGGACTGACTGCTCCTGGCTCCTCCCATGCGCGGCACACGCATGGGAGCAGTCGGCCCAGGAGCCTGCAGTGAGGCAGCATTGTCTAGAGAGGATGTAAAAGCGATAATAAACCGACTCAACGCAGGAAAAACAAACACAAAAACAACAAATTAACTAAAAACTCAGAAATATACTTAGAATTCCATAACCCTATAAAATGATTTAAATTTTAAAAAAAGTATACAAACCTCAAAACAAAAGAGTGAATAAGAAATAAGCAAGAATGATCAATATACTTGCAGGGGTCCTCAAACTACGGCCCGCGGGCCACATGTGGCCCGCTGAAGACATTTATCCGGCCCACTGGGTGCTGCTGCCTGTCCTGCTTAGCAGCCAACTCATCCTGGGCCCGCAGTGCACATAGGAATTTGTTCATTTTTTTTTTTAACTATAGTCCGGCCCTCCAACGGTCTGAGGGACAGTGAACTGGCCCCCTGTTTAAAAAGTTTGAGGAGCCCTAATAGAGTATCTTCGAAGGTCACATGTGGAATGATGGACAAGTCACAAAGAGGAGGCAAATACTAATGGTCAGGTAGAAAAAGAGCTATACTGACAAATATATGGTGGTCAATGTTTTCATTATGCTATCATAAATCATTATATTGTTTTTTTTATACTTAGAAAGTATCACCTTAGAGAACAAGAGACTTTAAGTGGATTTTTTAAAAAGGAAAAAAAGAAATTGGTTTTCATTCTAAAAGTCACCTGAAAAATATGGAAATTTCTATTTTTTACCATCTGGATATAGAAGGTACCATGTAGTCCTTAGATCCAAGTGAATGACTCTGGTGCCAGCCTTCCCTAAAGGAGTGAGGTTTAAATAGAGAAATGTCAATGACCCATTCAGAGAGCACTAATTTGCTCAAAAATTTGATAGCATTTTGCATGCTCAGCATTGGGAGAACCTGCTGTGTATGTATGTGTTTTTCCCCCCAAAGAACAAAATCAATATTACAGCAAAAAAGGAAGAAACACTATAAAAAGAACACCAGAAACTATACAATCTAGTGTGGAAATTAATTATTAAACAACATATATTGAGTTTATTTATTTCTAATATGAATGTAAATGAGTATAGTTGTTAAGGAACCTGCATGGTATCTCCACATAATCTGGGTTTGGTGGCTACTCAGGCTTAATTCTTACCATATAATCCCAGGTTTTTGCTGCTGCAGCTATTGCCTCTGATCAAAGAAAAATCACCTGGGAGTCCATGGTGTCTCACTACTTTCTTTATCCTCTGGCTACATATCTACTTGCTGAGATTGCTCCAGGTAGTAGAAGGCTTTCTAAAAAGAAGATAGAAATTCAGGTAAATGTTTGTGCTCCATTGTTTTAATGCATAATATCCAAAACATTATAATTAACAGTTGCTGATGAATGACAGGGAGGAACTCACAAGGTACAGTTGCTTCAATAACCTCTGCCATTGTGTTGTTGAAGGACAAGAACATGAGTTGTGGCTGGCTCAACCATTCCTCGCTACCCTAGAATCCAACATAAGATCTAAATAGAGCTAGTTATGGGGAAAAATTATGAACATGTAGTCAGTAATACATTAAATGGAGTTATTGTGTCCCTGCTATCTATGCTGTCTATGCCAGGTAAAAAAATTTTATTTTGGAACCAAAGTGGGTGAGGGACAAGAACACTTAAGTGACAGAAAAAAAGAAATGTTAAAAAGGCCAAGAGTATAAACTCCTTCCCTGAAAGTATGCTCTCTTTGAGGAATACTTTGGAAAGACTAATATGAAATTCAAGGCAATGAGTCTAAATAAATCAGTGGTTCTCAATAGGAGGTGATCCCCCTCACCTTCCCAGGATATTTGGCAATGTTTTGGTTATCACAACTTAAGGAGAGCTAATGGCACCTAGTGGTTAGAGACCAGGGATGATGTTAAACATCATACAATTCACAACCCCATACAGCAGTTACCCCACCCAAAATCCAATGGTGCTGGAGATGAGGAACCCTGGTATAAAGTAAGCCAGTAAGTAAGGCCGCAATAAAAAAATTTTCTAAAGAATAATCACATCCAAAAGAGTTATTACAGAAAGGTTAACATGAAAAAGTATCACACAGAAATGCATTTTTCTACCAAATGCACCTCTAGTATATTGTAAAAGCTATCTGAATATGTGTTTTACACATTTTTAATACTGAAATGAATTCTATAGGTCTTAGGGAAAGGAAAAGAAAAGAGAGTCCATTGACCTTAATTTTTGTTTTTTATTTCCATATCCATGGAGTAAATTTTATTCTATAATTGAAACTTGCAATTGACATGAGGGCTATGAAGGCTGTAAAAAGTTACCTTTTAGTATTACTTGTGGTTTAGGATTAAAATATAAATGGCTATTAATTTTATAAATAATTTAGCTTTATCAAATAAAGACTATCACATGGGAAAATAATGTCTCCCAATTCCTTCTAACCACACTTCTTGTGACTAACTCAAAGAAGCTGAAATCTGCATGTAGTCTACATTTTTAATGTCAATTTTCTTAATTATGGCTTTTCACTCTTATTTCCTAAGTTCCCCTGAAAGGAAAGTAAATTTTGCTTGAATGCCATTTTACTAACTGTAGCCACTTTTAGATAATTGCTACCATTTGAGGTCATCATATAGTGCTCTCTAAACTTCTATGCTGTGGTGTCTTTGGGTTTCTGGGATTAGCATCTACTGGGACTAGAAATGTTAAAATAGAAATATTTTAAAAAGAAAGATAGAAACCATTCTTGATTTTAAAAAAATGGGTCAAGACAACATATATTCTCAAGTGGATAATTAAGTTAATTTTCTGGGTCATTCAAGCCCAAATTATAATTTGGAAAAAAATATTCAATTTAAACAACATTTATCTAGCACCTACATTGTACAATAATGTACAACATGCTGTAGAGGATAAAAAGATAATTGGCTCAGTGGTTGAGCATTGACTTATGAATCAAGAGGTCATGGTTTGATTCCTGATCAGGGCACATGTCTGGGTTGTGGGCTCAATCCCCAGTGGGAGGCATGCAGGAGGCAGCAAATCAATGATTTTCTTTCATCATTAATGTTTTTATCTCTTGCTGCCTCTCCTTTATTCTCTGAACTCAATTAAAAAAAAAAAAAAGATAATCATGACCCAGTGTTTCCATGGCCCAACTCTAGAGATAGAACACCAGGTTTGCAATCCAATTTTGTTTAAGGTATTACCTTATTATACTTCAATTTCATCATTTGTAAAATTATAGTACCTATAAATTTAGTGGTGTTATGAGGGTCAAATACTTAAAATAGTTCTTGTATGAGTAAGCCGTCAAATTTTCTAAGGTATTTTAAAATAAAATTTTACTAAGTAGGAAAGGATTTCCATATTGACAGATCAGAATGAGCAAAAGTCCAAAATAGGAATATGCAGGATTGTTGATAAGTGACAAGTGATTTGGTGAACCTCTTTTAATGGGATTGATTAGAACTTTCAGTAGTCAGTTCTAATGAGAAAAGCCAGGTTAAAAACAAAATATTGAGAGGTTTGAATGCCATGCTAATAAGTTCAGATTTGGGTGTATGTTGCAAGGGAAGAGTGGGGTACATAATTAAAGGTTTTTGAATAGGAACTTCATTTATCTAAGTTTTAAAAAGCAATTCCATTGGCAATGTGAAGTCTGAAGTGAAGGGTAAAAAAAGTATAGGATGGAGAAGAATTTAGGAAGTATTGTGATAAATCAGATAAGAGATACAATGCAGGATCTAAAGTAATGGGATTAAGAATAAAAAGTGCTAATAATGGAGAAATCACAGTAGAAAAATGAACAAATGTTTTGTTTGTGAGAGTTGAGTGGGAAAATTTATATTGGTTAGCTTATTTTCACTTAGATTTCCCCTACCAATTTGCAATTTCACTTTTTCCAGGAATAGTTGATGGTAACTATCTCAAGTTACCAAGATTTCCTCTTACTATCAAAGTTTATGTAAAGTTTTTCTTGATTATCTAAAGAGATACAACTTTTTCATTGTTCATCCCTGGGTAAATAATTTAGCAATATATAACTGGTTCTGTTCCATCTTTGGACACACATGGATGGGTCTTGCCCTGTTGTCTCATGGCTTGTTAGGGGCTATAAGGATATATAAATAATACTTCACTAAGTTACAGATACAGTATGGAATATTATAGAGGATACCCAGAAACGTAAGAAGAATAATTGATATGATGAATCCTATATCAGCTCTAAAATGGCACACACAAGTTTACTTTATGATAACAGCTTCATTCCTAACTAATTGGAGATTTAGGACTCATAAACCAGTATTTTCTAATAGAGACCCAGTGCACAAAATTCGTTCACAGAGGCAGTGTCCCTCAGCCCAGCCTGCACCCTCTCCAATCTGGGACCCCTCAAGGGATGTCTGACTGCCTGATTAGGCCTGATCCCACCGGGACCAGGATCGGGTCTAAACAAGCAGTCGGACATCCCTCTCACAATCCAGAACTGTTGGCTCCCAACCGCTCACCTGCCTGCCTGATTGCCCCTAACTGTTTCTGCCTGACAGCCTGATCACCCCCTCACCATTCCCCTGCCAGCCTGATCAATGCCTAACTGCTCCCCTCCCAGCCCCATTGCCCCTAACTTCCCTCCCCTGCCTGCCTGGTCACCCCTAACTGCACTCCCCTGCCATCTTGGTTACACCTAACTGCCCTCCCCTGCTGACCCAGTCTCCCCCAACTGCCCTCACCTGCAGGTCTGGTTGCCACTAATTGTCCTCCCCTGCAGGCCTGGTCCTTCCCAACTGCCCTCCCCTGCCGGCCCAGTCACCCCTAACTGCTCTCCCCTGATGGCCCGGTCCCTCCCAACCGTCCTCCCCTGCCAGCCATCTTGTGTCCACCTGGGGCGGGCCATCTTTGACCACATGGGGGCAGCCATCTTGTGTGTTGGAGTGATGGTCAATTTGCATATTACACTTTTACTAAATGAGAAACAAGTTTGCTTCAGGCATAGCAATTTTACTGAATTCCAGTATTAATTTCTATTATTCTAAATAAAGAGAAGTATGACTGAAAGGATTTTATGATCAATGAAGTCTACAACACAAGTAGGTAAGAACATTCCACTCTTCACTTGATAATTCAAGCTCAAAGGGAGTTTAATGTTATAATGAATCAGACAGGGCTCATGAATATTATATTTTCACTAGAGGCCCATTGCACAATATTCATGCAAGAATAGGCCTTCCTTCCCCTGGCTTCTCTCCCAGCCGCCCGGGAGTCTGCAAGTCCTTGCTCCCAGCTGGAGCACCACTCCTGTAGTTCCCTCTGCCAACCACCACCCCCCCCCCCCGATAGCAGGCACCCTGCCCCTCCCAGTCACTCCTCACCTGCATATGCAAATTAACCCACCATCTTTGTTGGGTTAATTTGCATATTCACTCCTGATTGGCTGTGGGCATAGCAGAAGTACGGTCAGTTTACATGTTTGTCTATTATTAGGTAAGATTTTATATATATATATATATTTTTTTTTAATCCTCACCCAAGGATATTTTTTCCATTGATTTCTAGGGAGAGTGAAAGGGAGGAATGAGGAGAAGGAGAGAGAGAGAAACATAGATGTGAGAGAGACACTTGGATTGGTTGCCTCCAGCATGAGCCCCTACTGTAGCTAGGGAACCTACAACCAAGGTATGTGCCCTTGACTGGGAATGAAACATTTTGGTCCACAGGCCGATGGTCTAACCACTTAGCAAAACTGGCCAAGACAGAACATTATGTTTTTCTATAAAATCTTTGAAAAAATTCCAAGTTAATTTCTGCAGCACCAAAGTGGAATTCTGTGGTCTCAAATGAATAGTGCTCTAAAGATACCCATAAAATGAAATGAAAAAGACCAATACCTCAATATAGAAAAGCGGGTAACAAACATGAAAAGACATTCAACTATACTTATAAACATCCTGAAAATTCTAAACACAATAAGCTTTTCTCCTATCAGATAGACAAAGAACAAACATTTTAATAAGATATTTTGTTGAGGAACAGACACTCTTATACACTTATGGAAGGGTGTTGGTATCACCTATTGTAAGTCAATTTGGCAATATCTTTCAACTTTAAATGAAAATAACTCTCTGGGGTATTTATCTTTTAAAGTACACTTCAAACAGGGTACCAGACATTTTAGTTCATAATTGTTTCTGATACCATGTGCTTCGAAATAATTTATATGCCCCTCAACTGAGGGGCATATAAATTATTTATATACCACAGTACATTACTCAATAATATAATAAACAGGCATTAAAAAGGATCAGGTGACTCTGATATGACACTGATTTGATCAGGTGACTCTGATATGACACTGATTTGATCAGGTGACTCTGATATGACACTGATTTGACATAACTTCTAAAATATGGTAAGTGAAAATTACAAGACATGGATTTCTATATAGGAAAAGCAAATATTGGTATGAAAAATAAAATATAGTTTCACATGTGTTTGCATTTAGGTAGAATACTTCTGCATAGATTCACAAAATAATCAGTAACACAAAGTATATTTCAGATGGAGAATAGTATTTTGGGAGTGCTAGAGAGCAGGGGATCTTAGTATTTATGGTGTAAGCTTATGTCCATCTGAATTCTGTATCATGTGCCTGACTTATTCAAAACACATGTTAAACCATAATGTTCATGAAAATATAAAAATGCTGCCTCTTGGGCTTCATTGTAAATGTAGAAGGGTTTTAATTGTCATCAAATTCTCAAAGGGGTCTCTCTATCCATATCTATCTATCTATCTATCCTCTATCTATTTATCTATCTATCTCTATCTACCTACCTATCTATCTAATCTATCTCTGTCTCTCTCTCTAATGTTAGAAATAAATATTGCTTTCTATTTTCTTCAAACCCTGTCAATTTATATACCTATAACTTTTTTTTTGTATCTGCATATTTGGTTAAGCTTTTTTTGTTTTACTTTAAATTTTGTAAAATTTACTTTTATTGAATTTCTTGGGGTAACATTGGTTAATGAAATTATACAGGTTACTAGAGGCCCAATTCACAAAATTCATGCATGGGTAGGGTCCCTAGGCCTGGTTGGAGATCAGGGTTGATCTGTGGGGCTACGGGCAGGATGATTAGGAGTCACGCCCTCCCCCCTCCCACTCCCCCCGCCCAGCACCTGCCTTGGCCCGCCTTGGGTCTGAGGGCTGGGGCAGCTCCTGCATTGAGTGTCTGCCCCCTGGTGGTCAGTGTGCATCATAGTGACTGGTCATTCCACCATTCAGTCGATTTGCATATTAGGCTCTTATTATATAGGAGAGGAATACAATTCTACAATACAGCATCTGTATATTGCATTGTGTGTTCACCACCCCAAACTAAGTATCCTTCCATCACCACTTATGTCCCCTTTACCCTCTTCTGTTTCTCCTAACCCCATTTCCTCTCAAAATCACCATACTGTTATCTGTGTCTTTTTTTTTTTCTTGACTTAATTCTTTCACCCTTCTTATTCATCTCTCAGCATCCTTTCCTCTCTAACACCTGTCAGTCTATTCTCTGCATCCATGAGTATGTCTCCACTTTGTTAGTTTATTTTGTTCATTAGAGTCTACATATAAGTGAAATCATATGGTACTTGTCTGTCACTGACTGGTTTATTTCACATAGCATAACATTCTCCAGGACCATCCATGCTGTCTCAAAGGTTAAATTTCTTTTTTTTTTTTTTTCCACTGAGTAGTATTCTACTGTGAAAATGTACCACAGCTGTTTTATTCACTCAACTACTGATGGACATTTGGGCTGCTTCTAAGTCTTGGCTATTATAACTCCATACTGTTTTCCACGTGGCTGCACCAGTCTGCATTTGCACCAAAATCACACAAGCTTTCCCTTATCCTTACATCCTTGTCAACACTTGTTTTTTGTTGACTTATTGATGATAACTATTCTGACAGGTGTGAGGTGATATCTCATTGTGGTTTTAATTTGCATTTTTGTGATAATTAGTGACACTGAGCATCTTTTCATGTGTATTGGCCATCTGTAGTTTCTCTTTGCAGAAGTGTCTATTCAGATCTTTTATCCATTTATTAATTGGATTGTTTGTTTTTTATAAATATTGATAATTAATCCTTTACCAGAAGTATTAGCAAATGTATTATCTCATTCAATGGCTGTCTTTATTTATTTTATTAATGGTTTCCTTTCCTGTCACATTTTCTGTGAATCAATTTGTTTGACCATATCACATATCCATAAAGTTTGCACCAAACTCTCAATGATTTGACTCTTAATTATGAGTTATCTGAGTGCTCTTCTATAAAAGATGTGGCAAATTTTAACATTATTCAAAATATTCACTGCCCCTCCTTATCCAACAATTATAATTCCCTGCTCCAATGATGTCAAACGTGGCCATATGACTTGCATTAGACTATAAAATATGAACCAAAGTAACTTATTTCACATTGTGGACCAAGTCTTATGAGTCATGTTTTCTTTCTTTCTACTATATTTATCACCAGTATGTCTCAGATAAGTGTCTATTCCTGTTCTTTCCCCATTTCTTAATTGGATTGTTTTGGGGGAGTTGGTGTTTAATTTTATAAGTTCTTTATAAATTTTGGATATTAAACCCTTATCATATGTATCAGCAAATATGTTCTCCAATTTTTTTTACATTCTCAACCACAAGGTACCTTCCCTTACTAAGAATATCCTCAGTGAATATTTTAGAATGCTAAATTATAAACACAGAGATCCAATCTTAGTATGAGAAGGAAAAAATACAGGATTATCTCTGTTTTCTCTATGATGAAAAGGACAACACTGAGACTTAATCTGATCATATGTATAATATATTCTGAGATTTGTGGACTAAGAGAGTTTTATAACTTCAAATAATTATAATTACAATAGTAGGTACATCTATTTTTCAATGCATGTATTTTCTTAAAACCCTGGTAGTAGCACTGAGAAATGGGATCAGTAATGGGAAAACATCAATTCAGGAAAAACTGACTTAGCAGTATTATTTTAGAATTTGTAATACCAATAATTTTGCAAATAAAATCGCTATACTGTGAAATTCAAAATATGTTTTCACAGGTGTGAATGGAATGCTTATGGATGAGAATAGCAATAAGTGACAATTTTGTGGATTTGTTTAAAGGTATGCTCCTGAACAGCCATCAAGAAATTTATTTAAAATGTATACTTTAAAAATAGAGAATGTTATTCAAATGGATTCACATCCTTTACTGTACTAAGGTGAAACTATCTGAATTTAACTATGACAGATTTTCCCTGAAACATCTAAAGAATGTAGCTGCAGTTCATTGAGGATTTACAATGCATCTGGAAAATATAACTCTCCTTCTAGTTTTTTAATTGTATCCTTAATAAAATTTTGTTGCATACAGTTCAGAGTTCTCAGCTAACTTTGCAATGACATGATTACTAATGTGAGTTTAATAATGATGTCTCTGCTCAGGGTAGCCTAAATCAAAGCAACCCAGATGCCTCCTGAGATGCTTGATTGGTTGGGTTTTATTTATTATCATTTTGTAATTTGCCTTTTTAGAAAACTTTTTATACCCATAGACATTTTTTCCTTAATTTTTCTGATATGTGTATCCTCTAAGTCTTCCATCCGTAAGAAAATATCACTTCCCACTCAAACTCTCCCTTGAGAATGTTAATTTTCTAAAGCTAGAATCTGACATTTGTAATTTCTATAATTATAAGAACTACTGAGATTTAATTTCAGTGTGGTAAATGCTCTCAAAGTCCTTTTCTAACAAAAACGAGAGGCTTTTATGTTTTGTTTTAAAAAACATTCAGAAATAGCATAGATTGTTTAACTGTTTTATCATAAATAATTTTGTCACTTGACACACAAGGTAAATTGAAAGCATATTTGATTATCTCAATTTTTATAATATTTTTGGAATCAGATTCATAAAAACAAAAATGCACTTGTAAGTTCAGATGGTTAGGGCATTGTCTGATACACCAAGATTGGAGGTTCAATCCCTGGTCAGGGCACTACAAGAAATAATCAATGCACATAAATAAGTGGATCAACAAATCAATGTCTCTCTCTCTCTCTCTCCTTTCCTCCCTCTAAAATCAATCAATGAAAAATTTTAAAATAATAAAATTGTGAGTGTACTATATAATAAAAGCCCAGAGACCAAAATGGCAGAATGACCAGAACAACCAAAGATCAGAATGACCACAGCCCCTCAACTCAGCAGGCAGTCCCCCAGTGAGCGATTAGGGATGATGAGGCAGGAAGAGGCAGTTAAGGGCAATCAGGCAGGCAGGTGAGCAGTTAGGGGCGATCAGGGAGGCAGAGGTGGTTAGGGGTGATCAGGCAGGTAGAGTGCTTAGGGGCGATCAAGCAGTCAGGCAAGTGGTTAGGGATGATCAGGTAGACTGGGGTGGTTAGGGGCGATCTGACAGGCAGATAGAGTGGTTAGGAGTGATCAGGCAGGCAGAGTGGTTAGGGGCAATCAGGCAGGTAGGTGAGCAGTTAGGGGCCAGCGGTCCCAGATTGTGAGAGGGATGTCCAACTGCCAGTTTAGACCTAATCCCGCATTGGGCCTAAACCAACAGTCGGACATCCCCTGGGGGGGTCCCAGATTTCGACAGGGTGCAGGCCAGGCTGAGGGACACCCCCAATGAATAAATTTTGTGCTCCAGGCCTCCAGTATATATGTAATGATTGTGGAGGGAATGGCATGCTGGCTGTGACTCATCTCTGACTCCAGTCATTATTTAATCCTCATCCTGTTTTGTTTGTTTGTTTTATACTCTTTCAGTTGTTGACCAACCATTAATAGATCCTTCATTACATCTTTCCTGTGAAATCAGAAATTTATACTCTTTAAGAAGATGGTAATGAAATCATGTAATGGTTTTAAATTTCAAGAAAATACAAAAAATATAAATTCATGATTATGTGATTCTTATATGTAAATCTTGACATAGCATTTCTTACTAACATATTTAGGACCTGGATTCTAATTCAAATTCTTCCAAATATTAGACATTTAAGTTTTATATTTTAAATAGGTTTCTTATAGACAACATATGCTTCTTTATGAAAACTTTTTGGTTGCCTAAGATTTTTCAGCATAGATGGTTAAATAACCTGAGTTTTTCTGCAAAGACTTTAAATAGTATATCTCCTATCATTTCCTCCCATCCTTTAAACTATTGTTGTCAGACTCTACTTTCAAACATGCTAAATATATACAATACATTCTTTCTAAATTGATGTGCACAGTTAGTGTGTGTGTGTGTGTGTATCTAAATGTTGACCTCTGAAATGATGTATCCTTATGTCTGAAAAGTTTCTTCAACCTTTATTGCACAGTAGGTCTGCTAGCAATAAATTACCTTTATTTTGTTTGTCTGAAAGTTTTTAATTTTAATTTATTTGCAATGAATATTTTCACTGGATATAGAATTTTAAGTTGAAAAGTTGATTTTGTTTTCTTTGTTTCCCTTTTAATATACAAAGACATCATGCCATTTTCTTTGTATTGCATGGATTTTTATGATAAATATGTTGTAATTGTTATTCTTGTTTCTCTGTAGATAATAAATAAATGCAATCCTATCCTAACTCCACCCAAAGTGCCTTCAATATTTCTTTATGTTTTGTTTTACAGAAACTTGAATATGATGCACCTAGTTATTATTTTTTATCATGTTTTTTTATATCCTCTAATGTCTTATATCAGTAGTTTTATATCTTTTACTAATCTTGGAAATTATTTCTTCAAATATTTATTTTGCCTATTTCTCTCTTCACTTCTGGAGTTCTAATTATGTATATTTATACCATTTAATATTAATCCACAATGGTTGAATTTGCTATACTTTATAAAAGCTTTCTTTGTGTCACTGTGCTTGATTTCCTAGATTTCCATTTTTTTCCTTTCTTTTATTTTCTAGCTCTTTTTTTCAATTTACCTATATGATTTCACATATCATCTACTTACCCATTACATCTTTTAACTTACCAATCACAGTCAGTTAAACTGCTTAGGTTGATAGTTTTCACACCTGTGACATATGTAATTCTGGTTCTGATGATTTCTTAATCTCATTTCTCTCTCTCTCTCTCTCTCTCTCTCTCTCTCTCTCTCTCTCTCTCTCTCTCTCTCCTCTCATTCTATCTATCTATTATCGATCTATCTATCTATCTATCTATCTATCTATCTATCTATCTATCTATCATCTATCATCTATCTATCCCTACCTATATCTATCTCTCTTTCTTCTCTTAGTGTACATTTTACTAGTATTTTTGTTGAAAGTTGAACTATGGTACTGTAGGTAGTATGGTACATCTTACTCATTCCTTTTTGTTTTTGTTTGGAAATAACCTTTCCTTTTGGTATGCCTTCAGTGTGGGGTTTTATTAATCTAGTCATGAATTGGTTTGGATTTGAAGTTTTTGTGGATGTGATTACTATTGTTGAAGTATTTTGTTTTTGTGGGAAGCAGATATTTCAAAATCCTCTAGTAATATATAGTTTTTGTTTCCTTACTTGGGTTAGGTCTTTTCAGCACCCTGGCACCCAAAAGAAACCTACCTTTTACTTCTACACCAGCTGGATTCCTCTGTTATTTTTACTAAAGATTTGTTACTAGAGGTGGTTGGGGAAGGGGTTGCCTTTTATGATGTTCTGATTAAACCTCGGTCTTCAGCAGGAACCATGAACCTATGTTTCTCATGTATGGCCCTAATAAGTGCCAGTGCCCTTCCTCCAGGAATAGAGCTTCATTTTCTCTCATTCCAATAACCCACCATAATGAGTATCTAGCAATTTCCTCAAGCCATGAAACAGATGCTCTTTAAGCTTCAGTTTAAGGATTTTGTTAAAGGAGATAAAAGAGATGGCTCTGCATGAGTTTTAGTGGAGGGCCTCCGTTTCCCTCCCAGGCACAGTGGGTATCCCCTAGTGCCCCAGTATACATATTTAATTACCCCTCATTTCTTCTCTAGTGAAGATATAGTTCTAAGCAGATTTTATCAGTGGTCGCTGTTTCTTCTACAACCAACACCATGGGGAAAACTTTATTTAGATTCTTCCCAAATTTCATTGCAAGATTCTGATGGCCTTCATGATGCAAAGGCTAAAAGAACTAAAAATGCTCTTATGTCTTTGATACCCACAGATCTCACACTCTCAAGCTAGCTTTCACTGGCCTTTCTGCAATAGATTGAATGTTGTTAGTCTAATTGTTCTATCAGCTTGTGTGGCATACTGCAGAATCTACCTTAGTTGTACAATTATTTTGGTGCAGTTTCTTTCTCATGGTACCTGTTTCTTTTCAAATGTTGTAATAGTAGTTTTCTCTATGATATCAGTTCTCTGCCTCAAGGAAGGATATCAATTTGTGGTCTATTCAGATTTTATACTGGAAATAAAAATTGGAACAATGTTCTTTCCAGCTCTTTATATCTCTGAGCTAAAACTATTCATGATTTGAATTTTGTACTCCATAAAAGTAATACAGACTAAAGATCTTGAATCTAATTCACTTTATTTAGGGAAACTTGATATTGTCAGTTACTTTCGCAAGCCTTATTTGTTTATCTATAAAACTAGTGACTCAGTGCACAAAATTTGTGCATTGGTAGGGTTCCTAGCTGGCAGCTGCTGGCCAGGGCCTCCCTCCCTTTCTCCAGCTGGCCCCACCCCCTGGTCGAACTCCCAGACAAGTCCCAGTGGAGGGGACAATTTGCATGCTATGCTTTTATTATATAGGATGGTGACAATATTCCCTACAGTAGAGAGAAATTAAAACAACTCTTATTGTAATAAATAATTTAAACTAAGTTGTTAGCTGGAATTTGCTGCCTCTTGAAATTTGATTAAATCTCTAAGAAATTATTTACTCATTTATTTTTACTCTGAATGTCTAACTTCCTCACTTTTGGAAGCAAACGTTTTTTACAATAATTATGTTAATGCCAAGAAGTTTCTCACATGCTTTATCCCTTCCTCTAAACTTCATTATTCCAAGTGTGAAATTTATCCTCTAAAAAATAATCTACTTAGATCTGCTTATTTAAGTGCCTAAAAAAACTGTCCCTCCTGAAAACAATAGCAATAAACTCTGGACAAAGTACAAAACACAACTATATGAGTGTATTTCTAAAAGAAGTCAAAACTTCCACTAGAGATCAAGACAAAATAACGAACAAGTTTTTGTCTTGGTTTGTTTTATTTTTAGCTTTGGAGAAGTAGCCAAAGGGTGGATAGTTAGGGAAAAACATCAGAAAAGATAGCACTAGAGAAGGGAGGACCATTATGCTTAGTAAAAGGAAACTTTCTTGATCCAATAAAGGGCATCTGTACATATCTGGTGCAAAGGAAATTTAGCTGGAGTCTATGGCATACGAAAATTTAGGTGATTTTCATCACTGACCACCACAGACTTGAAAGTGTTCCTTTTTTAGTCCAGCCCAGTTAATTGCCTACTAACAGAAACCTTAAACAATTTGGGGTCAACATAAAATAATCTAACAGAGAAAATATAATTGGCAATGTCCAAGATGTAATGCAAAATTACACAACATACAAAAAAGCCAAAGAAATGTGAGCCATTCTAATGTAAAAAGATAATAAAGGATGCCAACCATGAAATGACAATGCTGTTGCTATGAGATTTAAAATTTGATAAAATTAGTTAAATGGACAACTACTTTGGAACACATGAATCATCAATATTCACTTAAGAAGAAATAGATAGGAATATAAACTTAAGTGAACTAGAATAATTTAAGTACTATTTTTTAATGGAACAATGCTGGAGAACTTATACGATCTGATTTGTGGTGTTATCAGAAAGGTACTTTCAAGAAAATGGACTGTGACACAGAGTATAGATACATCAGTGCAACAGAGTATTCAGATACAGATCCACAGATATATAATCAGCAGGTTGGTATTTTTTTAACAAAGTTAAGGTCATTCAATAGAAGAAAGAAATATATTTTTTTAATAAATGGAGCTGGAAAATGTGAATATCCATATAAAAAAATCAAATATATTTTACCTAATTTTTAAACGAAAAATTCTATTGAAAAGGGAAATTATGGGCCAGTTCTACACAGGCAAATCTAAGAGGTAAGAAATAAGGAAAATGATAAAGTAAAATGTTCTCTATTTTAAAATAGAGCTTGGACAATGCTAGCTAGTAAGAGACTATCCTTTTCTCCTACTAAGTATTTCATAGGCTGGTGAGTATATTGCAATGCTGTAGTTTTGTGTTTGTTTTTTCTTTGACTATTAGAAAATTTGTATTTTAGGTCCTGAATTTTCATTTCTGGAATACTTTTGTCTTTCTACTAGGTCTTTGCAACATATTCTTAATAACTCATGACTAACTCATAAAAAATCCAGTCGTATTCTAGTCATTAATATGGGAATTCTTTTTTTAATAATTTTATTTGTTTTTGTTACAGTTCACATACAATATTTCATTAATTTTAAGTGTATAACATAATGAATAGACATTTATATAACATACGAAGTCACCACCCCAATAAATCCAGTACTCATCTAAATCCCTAAGAAATTATTTACTCATTTATTATTACTAGTTACTTGTAAGTCAATCAATAGATTAACATTTATATTTCCTCACAAAAAGGTTAAAATAACAAATTTATATCCAGAAAAATATTGAAGAAAGACAAATCATTGAACACCTATACTAATAAAAGAGAAATATGCTAATTAGACCAGACACCTTCTGGACAGCCTTCCTGACAAAGCTGGGGGATTGACCAGCCTACAATCTGCACCCAGCCCCTCACCCAAGCCACCCCACCCCCAACGGGGACCCCAACCACAATCTGGGATATGGCTGGCCTGCAGACTGCCCGCGGCCCCTCGCCCAGACCAGCCCCACACCCCAGCAGGGACTCCCACCCCATCGGGGGCGTGACTGGCCTGCAAACTGCCCGAGCCCCCTTGCCCAGGCCAACCCCATCCCAGTGGGGACCTCCACTCTGATTGGGGGAGGGCCAGCCTGCAAACCCTGCAGCCCCTTCCCTGGCAGCCCCACCCTCCACCAGGTTCGCCCCATCCTGATCAGAGACCCTCTTCAGGACATACCAGCCAGCCCCCACCAGTGCACCAGGCCTCTATCCTGTATAATAAAAGTGTAATATGCAAATTGACCCTAACGGCACAATGACCAGAACAACTGATGGACCAATCACTCTGAGGTACACTGACCATGTCTTGGTCTCTCTCTCCAGCCAGCAGGCTCTGGTCATCTGATGGCCACCCATGGCAGGGGCAGGGCCAGCAAGCGGGTGGGTCCCTATCCCTGGCCATCAGGCACCAATCACCTGATGGCAAACAGGGAACTGGGGGTGGGTGGTGGGGAGAGGAAGGGCCGGATGTGGGCAGCAGTGGAAGATGGCCCTGATTTCAGGCCAGGCCTAGTGACCGTACCCACGCACAAATTTTGTGCGCCGAACCTCTAGTCCTATCTATTAAAGAGGGAATATGCAAACTGACCATCACACACTCACAAAGATGGCGGTGCCCACAGCCACAAGATGGTGGCTCCCAGTTCCCTCAGCCCTGCTGGGGCGGCAGGCGTGCCGCACAGCTGGGCCCACCCCCAGGTAGGTCTGGCTCTTCCGCACGCCTGCCTGCGGAATCCCCCAGTCCCATCAGCCCCCCAGCCACCCAGGGCCGACCGAGGTGCAGGCAAAAACCTCAGATGGTGACTGCCCAGCAGCCCAGGGCTGCCCAAGTCTCAGGTAACCAGGGCTGGCTGAGGCTTGCACTGCTGGCAGTGGCAACAGCAGAGGTGTGATGGGGGCATCAGCTTCCCCTGATCACTGGGTTGCCTCCCGCCCCTGAGGGCTCCCAGACTGTGAGAGGGGGAAGGCCTGGATAAGGAACCCCCTCTCCAGTGCATGAATTTTCATGTACCGGGCCTCTAGTATATTATAAATATGTTCGATTATATATGTGTATAACTTTGGACCACTAAATAGAACAATTACATAAGAAGATTATCTAACAATAAAGTAAACTAGAAGTGACATCATTTATATTTTTATATAAATGATCACAAGCAAAGGATCACAAGCAAAGAAGGGAAAGCTGTTATCATTTTGAATTATTTTTTTATTAAATTCAGTCATTAGATAGGTTTGAAAGATTGTTTTCATTTATGATGACAGTTGTAAGTATAGCCCATTCTTGATAACTTAACCTAAATTATTTTTATCCCTCTTACATACATTTGCCGCTCCAAGAAAAAAATGTTTTATTAAACTATTATTGATCTGTTAGTTAATCTGTGTGACTTAGTTCAATCATACTTATATAAGTAAAACAATTTATTCATGTTTGAGGACAGTGAAAAATAAATGGAATGAAGAGGATGGTGAAGATATTTGGAATATGATAGACAATCAGAAGAGATGGGTATGTGGATAAATAACTGTTTTTTCTATTAGAAAATACCAGAAAAGCTAGAGTGTTCCCAAATTATCCTATATAATAAAAGGCTAATATGCAAATAGTCGTGATGTGCTCACGCCATAATGACCAATCAGCAGGAGGCTGCATGCTTGGCAGTTGCGGGTGGGTGGGGCTGCATGTGCGGTGAGGCTGGGGGATGTGAGGCTGTGTCCCCCACCTGGCACCAGCCAAGGGACATGGCACTGTTATTGTTTATTTATTAATAAATTTATATATTATTTTCATGTACATTTTACTAATTTTCTTTCATATCTGACACTTCTTTATAAAGAAATGGCAAATATAGAAAAATGGTTATTTTGACTGGTCTAATAATTAAATTGATATGAGATAGATTAACAAAAGAAAATAACCAAATTTAATTAAATAACTACCCATGGGAACCCCACACACATAAGAGGTTGAGCGAAAACAAGAGGAAATGATGTATATGTGAACCCTGAGTCACAGGTGTGGAAAGGCCCTGAGACTTCAAAGGAAAGGAGGGTTACCATAAGAAGAGCTGATATTCAGTAATTAGATGTTTGCCCTGCCACACAGATATTCATACAATGTTATTTCTGTTATTAACTCTTTTTAAAAAATATGTTTTCATTTATTTTAGAGAAAGAGGAAAGGAGAGGGAGAAAGAGAGAGAAACATTGATGTGAGAGAGAAACATGGATCCATTGCCTCGCACATGGACCCTTTTGGGATTCAACTTGCAACCTTGGTATGTGCCCTAACCCGGGATCGAATTGGGCACCTTTCGGTGCACAGGATAGCATTCCACCAACTGAGCCACACAGACCAGGGCATCTGTTATTAACTCTTATTATGGGCAAAGACCCAAGTTATTTCCAGGGGAGGTAAAAGATTTTCTTGAAACTTCAGGGTCTTTATTGCCATCAGCTTAAAATAACCCACATGACAAAATAGCACATCTTGGGGAGGCCTGTTTTGAAGCCCTTCATATGTTTGAGCTAAATAATTAAAACATACTATTGGTCTTCCTACTTTTGAAGAAACACATATTTTGCTTGTTTAGAAATTTAGAGCTAAGATGATATTCCAACAGTGGTATGACTGTAGGATCAGACCCCTTAAAATCCTCTAAGTCAGCAGCCAGCTATACGGTATTGTAAATACAGAACTCTCAAAAAGTTTTATAGTATTAAACAGAAAAACATCATGATAGAATATTACCTAGAATTAGTGCATTCATTTCAGCCATACACTTGACAAATATTATTGATTATGAATTATGTTATAGGAACAGTATGAGGAGTGAATTGTTTTATGAATATATATGTTTTCACTAATTACCTCTTCAGAGAATTCAAAACCATTGACACTGGTTGAAGGAAGTAAGTATACTTTAGTACCACAAATACTTTTAAATAAAAGTTCAATTTTCTAATAAGTAGGCACATATTAGAAATGCTTAGAGCTATGCTATATTTTTTTCTTCATTTATATATACTCAATTTTATTCCTATCATTTATTGCTCTGCTCCATATTAAAAAATGTCTGAATCTCTGAATATTAAAATTTCTAGAATCCTGTGCCAGGTGGATTCTAGTCATTGGCTAGTGAAAGGAACTAGTAGGATTCATTTATTTATGCATTATTACCTTTTATTTTGAAATAATTATGTTTTTATAGTAATTTGCAAAGAAAGCACAGAGAGACAATATATATGCCTTACCCAGTTTTCCCTAATTGCTATACCTTACGTAATTCTAGTACAATATCAAAACCAGACAGGGAGAGTTTTTCATATGTATTGATTTGTGTAACAACCACTGTGACCAACATACAAAACTATTTCATCTCTTTCATTTTATTCTTTTACTAGAGGCCCAGTGCATGAAATTTGTGCACGGGGGTCCCTCAGCCCGGCCTGTACCCTCTCGCTGTCTGGGACCGCTGGCTTCTAACCACTCACCTTCCTGCCTGCCTCATCGCCCCTAACCCCTCTGCCTGCCCGCCTGATTGCCCCTAACCACTCTTCTGCCTGCCTGATCGCCCCTAACTACTCACCTGCCTGCCTCATCGCCTCAAACCACTCTGCTTGCCTGATCACCCCAACCACTTGCCTGCCTGCCTGATCACCCTTAACTACCTCTGCCTTGGCCCCTCCACTGCAACTTCATCCAGAAGGATGTCCAGAATGACATATGGAAGGTCATTTGGCTGTTGGGTCTAATTAGCATATTACTCTTTTATTATTATAGATAATCATTCCTTGCCCTGTCTATATCTATAAACATTGGCGAAGGCTAATATGTTTTCCATACCTGTTGTGTTGTCATTTAAAGAATATTATCTAAATTGAGTCACACAGGATGTGACCTTTTGGGATTTGTTTACTTTACTCACATAAAATGCCCTTGAGTTCACTGATAGGATCTCAGCAGGAGGAATGGGCAGCAACACCAGTAAGCAGGAACTGACTCAGTGCCTGTGTAATCCCACCAGCAGTAGCATTGGGTGACTGCCAGCTGCTGTGGCTGCAGCCTCGACAGGCTTTTAGCAGCACTGGAGTCTAAAACAGAGAGTAGCTGCAGGCCTGAGCAGCCTTTGGCAGTTTCCAGCAGATTCAAGGGCACATATGCACCTGGTCTCCAGAAACATGATTGCCCTTCCTTTGTTTTTTTTTTAGCCCTCTGGGATGAGGGACACTTCCTGAAATTATCAATCTGTAGTTACTGCAGTATCTCCCTTTTGCTCCATCTACCCTTCTAACACCTTTGTCAAGAGTTCCCAGTATTCAATAATGTCTGTATGAATTAATTGCCATGACTTCTGTTTTCCTGACTAAGTCCTAATACCGGCACCATCAAACAGCATTGATATTAAGAAGGTAGCTATGTAGAGCATTGCAAAAACACACAAATTGCATCAATACTATTACTAACACTAACAATAAAGAGTTATAATTTAATGGAAATCTATTTTGTTTTAGGCATTTTGTGCAATAGCCTCCTTTCAATAGCTTATACAACAGACGAGGTGATGAAAAGAATAAGAAGAGTAAAGCTATGCCAGCTTTGAACACAGTCTTTCAAAATTGTATGAAAACATTTTCAATGGGTATTCAATAAAGTTAAAATTAAAGCCAATGTTCAAAATAAACTATCTTGAAGTTAATCCATCATTCATGACAGCTCACTTAGGAGTCCAATGGCCAGCCAACTGTCAATACGGTTAAGGTTTTGATGTTTAATGGTGGAACCAGAATATGCCTCCAATGAAATGCTCTAGTGCTGTAAGACTCACACTGGGAAATGTTGCCCTGTTAGGCATTTTAGCTGCCAAGTCCAATTCAATATTCTTGAACTTGTGAAAATACTTTTGGCATTACATTTTATGTTTTGTGAAAAGTCGTCGCACTCAAAATGAATAGTTTGGTGTTGCCAAATGAGGCTTTGTGCAGCTGGCAACTTTTAATTATTTCTTGTACAGCTTAGAATGGCAATGATGCCAGGGCCTACTTTAATAATTGATTACTTATTTGAAAGAAGCTTTGTTTTATTTTGATTGACTGCAGTACACCTTTCTCTAAAATAAAAAAAAAAAAACTACATAAAAAGTTCCATCATTTAATAAAAAAGGGTTTTATTCCTCAAATTTCTTTGAAAAAAAATTAACCTTTTCTTTAAATATTTAGTTATTAATTTATCCATGAATTTTTAAGTGTTAATTCTAGTCCAAACTAAAAGTCCAAATTAAATTATTTCTTTCTTTTTCATTTTAAATACATGCTTATTGTTGATAGTATTAGAGTTATCTCCCATTTCCCTCCCCCCCGCCCCCACTCCTCCCAGTTCCCATGCACTCCCCAGGTCTTCATTACCTTATTTTCAATGGGATATACACATAAGTATATAAATTATTTGGTTTATCTTTTTTCATCCCCCCAACCCCACATGGAGGTATGTCAATGCTTCAAGTCTTATATTATTGGTCAATTCATTTTTTCATTAGATTCCACAAATAAGTGAGATCATATGATATTTGTTTTGTTTTTTCAGTTTGGCTTATTTAATTTAGCATAATATTTTCCAGGTTCATCCATGCTGTCCCAAAGGGGTAGAGACCCTTCTTTTTTACAGCTGCATATTATTCCATAGTATAAATGTCCCACAGCTTTTTTATCTATTCATCTACTGATGGGCACGTGGGCTGTTTCAAAATCTTAGCTATCCTATATAATAAAGAGCTAATATGCTAATTTGACTGGACAGCAGAACGACCATATCGATGACCTTCTGGACAAAGCCAGGTCTGGGAGGGCTGGCCGGGGCTGGGAGGACCGCTGAGGCAGCTGGTGCCGCGAGGGCCTATACCCTTGCATGAATTTTGTGCAATGGGCCTCTAGTTTAAATAATGCTGCTATGAACATAGGGGTGCATATATTCTTTCTGATTGGGGTTTTGGAGTTTTGAGGCTATATTCCCAGAAGTGAGATTGCTGGGTCAAATGGAAGTTACATTTTTAATATTTTGAGGAAACTCCATACTGTTCTCCACAGTGGCTGCACCAGTCTGCATTCCCACCAGCAGTGCACTAGGGTTCCCTTTTCTCCACATCCTCGCCAGCACTTGTTGTTTGTTGATTTTTTGATAATATCCATTCTGGCAGGTGCCAGGTGATATCTCGTTGTGGTTTTAATCTGCATTTCTCTGATGATTAGTGACACTGAGCAGTTCTTTATGTGTGTCTTGGCCATTTGTATGTCTTCTTTTAGGAATGTCTATTCAGGTCTTCTGCCCATTTTTTAAATGGAAAGGATGATAATAGACTTCAATGTGTCATTCTTAATATTAGTGGAAATACTTTTCAAAATTTCCTCATGCAGAGTAATTTTTTGTAATATTTTGTAGATAATCTTTATCAAATACAATCTAGAATTCTTTAAGTAAGCCAAATTTTTATGATATGATGTGCATTTTTTCAATGAATTTAATTTGCTAATGTTTGAGTTTTGCTCATGATAGTAAAATACCTAGAAAATTTTAATAACATCCCCCTCAAATTTCAGTATGAAGGATATGCTGGCATCATAAAAAGAATTAGAAATTCTTTCACTTTTTTCCTCTTCTCTGGAAGAAAGTGTTATAGGATGAAAATTATTTATTGCTTCCATTTTAAAACATTCCTTAGTGTAGCACCTTAGACTGGATTTATTAGTATGGTTTTTAATGCAGATTATATTTCTTTAATATGCAATACAATTAATTAGAATATCCCTTTATGCATGTGTTATTTTTACAAAATTGAATTTTAAATCCTTTATACCTTTTCTCTGTTTAATTTTAAATAATTATTTGTATTAGATGTTTACAATACTACTTTTGGGTTTTGTTAGTGTATATAGTAACTATAGTCATACCCCTTATTTTTTTACATACAGGATTTGAGCAAAAGTAAGTTTACATTAGTTCATATGGAAAATAATACAATAATTAAGAAATAATAATACAAGACTAAAATCTGTATTTCATGTACTCACAATTGAAAACCTAGTTTTGTACTACCCTGTTTATTGCCTACTTTGTTTCCAAGCTTTCTCTCTCTCTCTTTTTTTTATGATCAGAGACATCACCTTTTGCATATATATTCAAAAAAATAAAATTGTTTCTCTGTTTTGAAATTTAGAGATTTATCATATATTCATATATTAGATATTTATCATATATTCATTCATATCATATATTAATTCTTATTTAATACAAAATATTTTCTAATTACCGTTACCATTTATTTCTTTGACCTATGGGTTATTTTAAAAAAGCTTTACATTTATAAACATATAATTTCTTTCAAGTTATATTTTGTTATGATATTCTGATTTATTTCCATTATTTTGTAATCAAAATGATCTGAATGATTTACATCTTTATGTCAAGATTTGATTGGTGGCATAAAATATTGTGTAATTTTGTTAATGTTTCCATGTGTACTTGAAAAGATGTGCTTTCTGCAATTATTGAAAGAAGTCTTCTATAAATAAAAATTATATTGTTTAGTATCCAAGGAGTTCAAATCTTCTTTTTGATTCATTTTTTTATCTGATTCTCAAGTACTGAGAAAAGATTGTTAAAGTGTGGGTTTTCATATTTATCTTTATTGTTTTGTCAAATTTTACTTAATTGCTTTGACATTTTGATATGATATGACTAAAGATTACATTTTGCTATATTGTCTTAACAAATTAAGCATTTTATTATCATGAAATTTCCCTCTATCTTTTCCCTGATAAATATTGTCTGCTTATTAAACATAAATTCCTCTTATATTTAATGTGCTCGCTGATATTTTGGGATTATATTAATGATTTTACTGTTTCCTTTCTTTTTATTCTGACTCTTACATGTTACTTTGATCATTTATTTGACAGCTGTATATTTATTTTAAAAATCACTTCATTTTCCTTTTATTACCTGTATAATTACTTGTTCTTTAACAATTATATTAGTAGTTTCTAGGTTATATCATATGTTTCTATCTTATCAAAATGTAATAAAAATATGTATGTTTCAATCTGGAAATGTTCAAGACTTTGGATCACATCAGCTCCATTTAACTTTCTCTGAATTTATATCTTCTTACTCTCTTGTGCCTTAAACTTTTAAATCTCTATTAGATGTCACTATATTGTTTGAAGTAGATAATATCCATTTTTATATATCAAAATGTTTCTTTTAAATATCCTTCATTCTTTCCTGATTATCTAATCTTCTATCTGGTTTTATTTCCTTTTTTATATGAAGATAACCCTCTAATACTTCTTTTGTCACTAGAAATGCTATTGATGCTTTTTCTAATCATTTTTAAATGATTTTTTATTCATTGTTATTTTTTGTATAATTTTGATAAAATTCTAGGCTGGAAGTCCTCCCCCCCCACCGCCCCACTCACACCAAAATTTAAAATATATCCAATCATGTTGTTGTTCATATTGTTTTCTCTGAGACGTTATGTGTCAGTATCATCATGGATTATTTGAAGCACTGTATCTCACAAAAACTTCCTATTTTTCTATATCTTTTAAAAATATGTATTTATTTGTGAGAAACATTGATGTCATTTTTTCTGAGGCTACTGTATGTGGTCTGCCCAATGATATTTTATATATTTGGACGGTGATTCTAAAGTTTGCATATGTGGGAGTAAATCAAATGAAGTCAAATGGGAAATTTAAATTAAAGCTTCCATTTGGTAGTACTTATTTCCTTTAATTATGATAGTCAACTCAATTAAAATTATTTCTTATACAGTTGTAGAAATATGGTAGGGCTTGTGCTCTCATGGTAGCACAGAGAAAAAAATAGACAAAATATTTAAAAGGCAATAGCCTTTCACAGGGACTTATTATAGAGTGGTAGATACAAGGAAACCTAAGAAACTAAATTCCACAGAGACGTATGTCTCCCAGAGGTGAGCAGAGAGTCATGGTTGCTGAGTAAAAAAATAAAAAGCAACAACAAAAAAAACTAAAATAAAACAACAGCATAACAAACAAACACTTTTCCTAGGCGCAGATAGGTAGAGAGGTAGACAGGGATTTTAATGACAATTTGAAGTAGCAAGATAAATTCAAATCTAAAAAACTTCAAATGTAATACTATATCACTCAACCTAAAATTTCTTCACTCTCTCCTAAATTTTGCTGAAAAATTATCAGTAAAAGAGTAGCTGGAAATCAGAGAGTATTTATAAAGTCTTCTTGATTTTCAAAGAGATTAGATTCATAGATCCCAAGATAAAACTCTATGAAATATCACTTCCATCCAGAATAATAACATTCTGGATTAAATGTTTACAAGATTAATGAAACCAGCTCTTCAACAACTATGATTTGAATGGATAGGGTTTTTACTAACAAAGGGTAAAAATAATCTAATTAAAATAGCACCTAAGTTGGTATAATATGAATGGTTAACTCCTTATCCTAGCTGCTAGTCAAAAGAGAGAGCTTGCAAGCTAAGGATTCAAATTTTAAAAAGTCATATTTCCATCTGGTCTACATTGTTATTTTATATCCCGTATTCAGGGGGAAAAAAGAAAGTAAAACATGAAAAGTATGAAAAAAAAAGGTAGAAACTTGCTATATAATTAAAAGAAAAAGTATTCAATAGAAGCAGACCAATAGATGACTCAGATGGCAGCATTATTAACACTTAAGCAATGATGTTAACATGTATATTATAGCCTGAAAGAGGAAAGCAAGCAGGTTGTTTTCACAGCTGAGGTAATGAAGTACCTTTTGATTCTTCTTCACGCAACAGTATATTTTCTGTATTTCATTTAGATTCTACAAAGACAAAAAAACAAGGTCAAGATCACTTCATTTAGAAAAAGGATATGTCCCTTTCAAATAGGAAGAGGAAAAGTTGCTTCTCTGACAACTTTTGAAGTATTGAAAAGAGGACAAAAGTAGAAGTAGGGCAAGGAGGTCAGATGGGACTATGGATACAAATATTGGGGTTTGAGAAGTCTGCTGCTATGCAAATATCCATGTTTGTATGATGAAAGACAACTGAACTAATGCTGATCATCACTGGCAAATTTACCACCACTTAGCACATTTAACATAGTTGAGAACTACTCTGAACCATTAGTGGAAGAGTAAACTAAGGTAGTTTGTGTGTGTGTGTGTGTGTATTTTTTTGTTTTTTTAACTCCCCTTACATTCAAGTAGTAACAGGTATTTTTAAAAGTTCTAAATGCTTAAAAAAAGAATGTAAGTGCTAAAGTGAAGGGGCCATAATGTAAAGAGATTTTAATCCAGAGGAAAATCTCTACTAACCTAGAGTCAGTATTGGGTGTCACATTATCCCAAAAGATTAGATAGGGCTCCTCATAACTTGGAAAACATGAATTAAGGAACCAAAACAGATCAGTAATTTTGCATCTGAGAAGAACAAAGAACTGTGATATTCCTAGTTGACTGAGTGTTCTCTCTCACTGGCTTCTATGGAGTCACACAAGCCACTCCAGGTACTTAGTGCCTCTTTGGAGAAGGCTATTAGGGATACATGAAAAACTGAGCACTTTCCTGTAAAGATCTGGAGAAAACTCATATTGAAAGGACCAAGATGCCACTAGCAAAGAAGTTTCTAGTTGTTTATTTATTTGTATACTTGGGAGGTTATGAGTAAGAGTAGTCCAGTTATTGGAGAATAAACAATGAATAAGCCACTATAAAATGAAAGATTATTCCATGGGATAACTGTTGCTAGACTCTTGCACTAAATCCAGTTAGATCCAGGGCAGAACAGAAATAGCTTTTCACAAAAAATTTCCCTCAGAGGACTATCTATTGACCCCTTCCTATGCCCCAAAGCAGGCTCGTTTATGCTGTTTCCTGAAACAGGCTGTTGCCCAAACCTGGGCAAGCATGGTAGGCAGTTTTCCCTTCATCTGGTCTAGACATGCCCAGGCACCCTTCCCATCCTGCCCTGTCCTGTGTAACTCCTTAGCACCAGCTGTCTTGTGTGGAGAATATCCATGACATTTCACCACCACCACCTGGAATGAGCCTTGTTTGTAAGTTCCCTTAACAGACTCTTAATGGAAGGATAGAGTTGTCAGCCTCTTTTTCTGCTCTCTAGGCCCTGGAAAATTTTCCCAACAAGCAGCAAAAAAAAAAAAAAAAAACCACAAAAAAACCTACCATATTATTTTTGCTTATTTGAGAATTAGTATGAGCAAATTTATAATTCACCATCTAAACAACTGCATCAGCATCTTAGAACATATTTTTTTTACATATATAGCACTTCTTTTTGAAAATTGATTGAAGCCTAAAGGGCATAGTTCTAAAATAGGTTTGTTTTTTTTTTCGCTTTAGAAAAGAAGAAGGAGGAGGGGCGGGGGAGAAAACAAAACAAACAAAAAATCACCTCTACAATTAATCAAATATCTAGCTCTGTTCCAATTTTCCAGAACATAATTTATAATAAAAGAAACAGACTCTCTGTAGTTCATTCCTTCACACCATTGGGTCATCCAGGGAAGAGCCAAAGTAGAGCCCTCAATAAGGAAGGGCTTAGGACAAGGGCCTCTTTTGCCTGGGTCTAAGGATGGTAGTCTCTCCAATAGTACTATGCTAGTACAATATTAGTGGGAACTGAGGGGGAAATGGGAATTTTAGAAGTATCAGGAGAGACTCAACTAGGAATAGGAGAGAGATTATACTTATGTAATACAGACTAGAGTCAAATGCAGAGAGATATGTTAAGTCTGTGAGCTGCAGGTGGGATGAGTCAAAGCTTGTAAATGGTTCTTATTAGGCCACTAGAGGCCTGGTGCAAGAAATCTGTGCACGAGGGTGTGTGTATCCCTCAGCCCAGCCTGCACCCTCTCCAATCTGGAACCCCTCAAGGGATGTCCGACTGCCCATTTAGGATCGATCCCACCGGGCAGTCAAACATCCTTCTCACAGTTCAGGACTGCTGGCTCCCAACCATTTGCCTATCTGCCTGCCTAATTGCCCCAAATTGCTTCTGTCTGCCAGCCTGATCACCCCCTAACCACTCCCCTGCCAGCCTGATCTGTGCCTAACTGCTCCCCTACTGGCCCAGTTGCCCCTAACTTCCCTCCCCTGCCAGCCTGGTCAGCTCTACTGCCCTCCCCTGCTGACCCGGTATCCCCCAACTGCCTTCCCCTGCAGGCTTGGTTCCCCACCAACTGCCCTCCCCTGTAGGCCTGGTTCCCCTCAATTGCCCTCCCTTGCAGTCCTGGTCACCCCCAACTGCCCTTAATTGCTGGCCTGATCGCCCACAACTGCCCACCCCTACCAGCCATCTTGTGGCGGCCATCTTGTGTCTACATGGGGCCACCCATCTTTGACCACATGGGGGTGGCCATCTTGTGTGGTGAAGTGACAGTCAATTTGCATATTACTCTTTTATTAGATAGGATTAATAACCTGAAGATATAAAATTATATGGTTTTAAAGTCAACCTAATAGTGCACTGCTGTTAATAAGAAATCTTGATGATTTCCCACCAGCCTACACACTGAGTCGTCATGTTTTTTATATCTATCAGGGTAATTCACCAAATTGTGAATTTATTTTTCTAAAAAGAAAGTACAACCTATAGTGACATATTCACTCTCACAGATTGTGAGAAACTGAATGTCATGTAATCAATCTTGAGAAGACTTGACTCAAACTTACCCTGTTCAATGTTTTGCATATTTTAATATCTATTCTAGAGTCTTATATAAAAATAAACATTTTTCTAGATTAAGGAGGAATAGTGAATTCCTTGATTTTTTAATGCTTTTCAAGCAGTCTATCATCTAAGATTCTTAATGAAGAGAGAACAACTTAATTTTTAAAGGATACACTCCATGAACATCAATTATTTAAATTCATGTAATATGTACATATATGCTATAAAAATTGCAAGGGAAAGATAATCTAAGTGTTTGAATGATTAGCTATCACTTAAACATTATTTATTAGATGTATGATAAAGTGCCCTCTAAAACATATTGCATTGGAAACAACAATAAGAATCTAATTAATAGTAACATGTCTTTTGATATTAAGGCCCCCCACACATTAATAAAGTAGAAGTGGTAAAAAAACTATAATTCATTTTTTAACTCTCTAGGATAACAGTGGTATAAATATTCAATAATTTATTCTAGTCAAGAAAGCAAGCCTATAATATGATTTTAATCCAAAATGAGTTATTCCGATTTTAATGTTTATTGAATCACCAATAAAAATAATCAGCATTTTTTATTCATTAACTATACATATCATTCCTATTATTTGCATTTCTATATTCAAATAACATTGTGACTGAAAACCCAGAAGAAATTTAAAAAATTTTTTTTGTTATTACTATTTTTAAATATACATTTTTAATTGATTTCAGAGAGTAAGGGAGAGGGAGAGAGAGATAGAAACATCAATGATGAAAAAGAATCATTGAATATCTGCCTCCTGCACACCCCACATTGAGGATCGACCCTATAACCCAGGCATGTGCCCTGACCAGGAATCGAACTGTGACCTCCTGGTTCATAGGTCCACACTCAACCTCTGAGCCACCGCACCAGGCAAAAGAAAAACCCACATTTTTAAATAGACTATTAATATAAAATTTTTCTATTATCAACCCTACTCACTGTTATGATTTCAGTGAGCTTCCCTTGTCCCTGGCTTCCACCTTTACATTTATACTAGATTTTAGATTAATAATTCATTAAAAAACACCATGATTTGTTTTGTAAGAAACCACCAAACTGTCCTCCAAAGTGGTTCTACCACCTTGTATTCCCACCAGCAATTAATAGGAATTTCTGTTGTGCCACATCCCTGTGGCATTTGCTGTTGTCAGTATTCAGGATTCTGATTATTCTTCTAGGTGTCAGTGATATATGTATCTGTGATTTTTATTGTTTTTAGTTCAAAAGTCACAGGTACTGTGTATATTCCTATTGATTTTTACCTACATTAATACTTGAGGAAAATGTTAAATTTTAATTAAAGTTAAATAGCATAAGTCTATTATTTTTCCATCTTTCACCCTAAATAAACTGAATTTTGCCCTGTGAAAAGGTCCACTTAATCTGGACTTAACCTAGATATCACAAAAATTAGATTTCCCATGTTAGTATTTTCTTAAATAGATGTTTTAAAAGTTACAGAATGCATTATTTAAAAAGGACTATTTAAAAAGTAGTAAAAGAAGTACAGTCATAGTCACGTATTCTGTCTTTTTTTTTTTTTTCCTCCATGCCTGGATTTTCTTTTACATTTGTTTTAAAAAAAATTAGTATAAAATCATGAATCACATTTTGGTAACTTACTTTCTTTTTTTATTAATTAATGTATTAAACTTGTGTCCTAATCCTATTGCCCCCCCATTCCCCCACACATGATCTCACCTCCCTGTTGTCTGTGTCTGTTGGTTAGGCTTATATGCATATATACAAGTCTTTTGCTGATCTCTCCCTCTTACCCCCATACTCCCCTACCTTCCCTCTGAGGTCTGAAGGTCTGATCAATGCTTCTCTGTCTTTGAATCTGTTTTTGTTCATCAGTTTATGTTGTTCATTATATTCCATATATGAGTGAGATCATGTGATATTTATCTTTCTCTACTGGATTATTTCGCTTAGCATAAAGCTCTCCATGTCCATCCATGCCATTTCAAATGTAAGAATTCCTTCTTTTTTTACTACAGCATAGTATTCCATTGTGTAGATGTACCACCATTTTTTAATCCACTCATCTGCTGATGGGCACTTAGGCTGTTTCCAAATCTAAGTTATGGTGAATTGTGCTGCTATGAACATAGGGGTGCACATATCCTTTCTAGTTTCTTGGGTATATTCCTAGAAGTGGGATTACTGGGTCAATTGGGAGTTCCATTTTTGGTTTTTTGAGGAAACTCCATACTGTTCTCCACAGTGGCTGTACTAGTCTGCATTCCCACCAGCAGAGAAGGAGGATTCCTTTTTCTCCCCATCCTCGCCAGCACTTGTCATTTGTTGATGATAGCCATTCTGTCAGGTGTGAGATGACACCACATTGTTGTTTTGATTTGCATCTCTCGGATGAATAGTGACTTTGAGCGTGTTTTCATATGTCTCTCTGCCTTCCTTATGTCTTCTTTGGAAAAGTATCTATTTAGGTCCACTGCCCAATTTTTGAGTGGGTTATCTTCCTTTTGTTAGTTGTATGAGTACCCTGTAAATGTTGGAGATTAAACCCTTTTTGGTGATAACATTTGCAAATATGTTCTCCCATGCAGTGGGTTCTCTTATTGTTTTGTTGATGGTTTCTTTTGCTGTGCAGAAGCTTTTTATTTTGATGTAGTCCCATTTGTTTATTTTCTCACTAGTTTCCATTGCCCTAGGAGTGGTATCGGTGAAGAAATTGCTTCGGCATATGTCTGAGATTTTGCTGCCTTTGGATTCCTCTAATACTTTTATGGTTTCCCATCTTATGTTTAAGTCCTTTATCCATTTTGAGCTTATTTTTGTGTATGGTATAAGTTGGTGGTCTAGTTTCATTTTTTTGCATGTATCTGTCCAATTTTCCCAACACCATTTATTGAAGAGACTGTCCTGACTCCATTGTAGGTTCATGCCTCCTTTGATAAATATTAATTGAGCATAGTGATTTGGGTTGATTTCTGGGTTCTCTATTCTATTCCGTTGATCTATATGTCTGTTCTTGTGCCAGTACTAAGCTGTTTTGAGAACAGTGGCTTTGTAATACAGCTTGATATCTGGTATTGAGATTCCACCTACTTTGTTCTTCTTTCAGAGGATTGCTGCAGCTTATTGGGGTCACTTTTTATTCTAGATGAATTTTTTCAGAGTTCTTTCTAGGTCTGTGAAATATGCCATTGGTATTTTAATGGGGAGTGCATTGAATCTATAGATTGCTTTGGGTAGTATAGACATTGTAATGATGTTGATTCTACCAATCCATGAACATGGTATGTTCTTCCATCTGTTTATGTCTTCCTTTATCTCTTTTTTTCAGTGTCCTGTAGTTTTCCATGTATAGGTCTTTTACCTCTTTAGTTAAGTTTATTCCTAGGTATCTTAATTTTTTTGGTGTGATGGTAAATGGGATTGCTTTTTTAGTCTCTCTTTCTGTAAGTTCACTATTGGTATATAGAAATGCCATAGTTTTCTGGGCACTAATTTTGTATTCTGCTACATTGCCAAATTCATTTATTAAGTCTAATAATTCTTTGATGGAATCTTTAGGGTTTTCTATGTACAGTATCATGTCATCTGCAATTAAGGACAGTTTTACTTCTTCTTTTCCAATTTGGATGCCTTTTATTTCTCTTCTTGTCTGATCACAATGGCCAGTACTTCCAGTACTATGTCAAACAAGAGTGGTGAGAATGGGCATCCCTGTCTTATTCCTGTTCTTAAGGGAAATGGTTTCAGTTTTAGGCCATTGAGTATGATGTTGGCTGTGGGTTTGTCATGTATGGCTTTTATTATGTTGAGGTATGATCCTTCTATTCCCACCTTGCTGAGAGTTTTTACCAAGAAAGGGTGTTTGATTTTGTCAAATGCTTTTTCTGCATCAATTGATATGACTATGTGATTTTTATCTCTCATTTTGTTTATGTGATGCATCATGTTTGTTGATTTGAGGATATTGTACCATCCTTGCATTCCTGGGATAAATCCTACTTGGTCATGGTGTATGATCTTTCTGAAGTACGCTGGATCCAATTTGCTAGAATTTTGTTGAGGATTTTGGCATCTATGTTCATGAGGGATATTGGCCTGTAATTCTCTTTCATTGTGTTGTCTTTATCTGGTTTTGGTATTAGGGCGATACTGGCTTTATAGTATGAGCTTGGAAGTGTTCCTTCCTCTTGAATTTTTTGGCATAATCTGAGGAGGATAAGTTTTATTTCTTCCTAGTATGTTTGGTAAATCTCCCCTGTGATGCCGTGTGGCCTTGGGCTTTTGTTTGCTGAAAACCTTTTGTGACTGCTTCAGTTTCTTCCATAGTTATCAGCCTATTTATATTATTAGATTTTTCCTGATTAGTTTTGGAAGGTTATATTTTTCTAGGAATATGTTCTTTTTCTCTAGGTTGTCTTGTTTGTTGGAATAGAGTTGTTCATAGTATTTTTTAATAATCCTTTGTATTTTTGTGGGGTCTGTTGTTATTTTTCCTCTTTCATTTCTGATTTTGTTTATTTGGGTTCTCTCTGTTTCTTGGTGAGTCTGGATAGAGGTTCATCAATCTTGTTTATCTTTTCAAAAAAACAGCTCTTGGTTTCATTGATCTTTTGTATTTTTTTTTGTCTCTGTGTCATTTATTTCTGCTATGATCTTTATTATCTCCTTCCTTCTGCTCACTCTCCTACAAGGAGCAGCAGCTGCATGCAGCCAGCCCCTGTCTGAGGAGCAGCAGCCTCGCGAGCATCACACTCCCATCCGAGGAGCAGCAGCTATGTGAGCAGCTTCCCCCCACCAGCCAGAGGAGCCACCACTGCTGTCAACAGCACCCACCAGAGGAGCTGCTGCCAACTGAGGAGCAGCTGCTACTGTGACCACCTGGGGAGCAACTACAGCCCAATGAGCCACTGCCACCCAAGGAGCAGCCCCTGCAAGACTCAACATCTAGATCCGTTGTTGAGATCAAAAACTGGTAAACGAAGAAACCCCCAAAGAAAAGAAAAGGAGGAATTGCCCGAAAATGAGCAAGGTGAAACAGAGGCATGCAATATGTCAGAAAGAGAATTCAGAATAAGTGTCATATAGTTCATAAATCAGATGGATGAAAAAATCAACAACTTATGTAAGAGTCAACAAGAAATGAAGAGTCATATAGTTTAAATAAAAAAAACACCATGGAAAGTTTCAACAGTATATTAGGAGAAGTGGAGGACCGAAATAGCGAATTAGAAGACAGAGTGGCAAAACACAGCCAAACTGAACTGCAACTGGAAAAAAAAAATTAAAAGACAAGAAGAGAGCCTAAGGGAGCTATGGGACAACATGAAATGAAGCCACATATGAATAATAGGGGTGCCAGAACAACAGGAAGAGGGACAAGGTTTAGAAATCCTATATGAAGAAATAATGTCAAAAAATTCCCTGATGTGGGGAAGAAAAAAGTCACACAAGCACAGAGTCCCAAACAAGATGAACCCAAAAAGACCCAGACCAAGACACATCATAATTATGATGGCAAATGTTCAGGACAAAGAGAGAATCATAAAGGCTGCAAGAGATAGACAGAAAGTTACATACAATGGAGCTCTCGTTATATTATCAAATGATTTCTCAACAGAAACACATCAGGCCAGAAAAGAATGGAAGGAAATTTACAAAGTGATTCAAATCAAGGGACAGAATCAAAGAACACTCTATCCAGAAAGGCTGTCATTCAAAACTGAAGGGGAAATAAGGAGCTTAACAGACAAAAACAAAACAACAACAACAACTAAGGGAGTTTATCACTTCCAAGCCAGCAATGCAAGAAATGCTAAAGGGACTGGTGTAAAAAGAAGAAATAGAAAAAGGAACACAGGCACAAAAACTAAAAATGGATACAAACAAGTACCTATCAATAATAACTTTAAATGTAAACAGACTAAATGCTCCAATCAAAAGACATTGAGTGGCTGAATGGATAAAAAAACGTGACCCATATATATGCTGTCTACAAGAGACCCACCTCAGAAGAAGCAACTCACACAGACTGAAAGTGAAGGGATGGAAAAATATCTTTCAGGCAAATGGAAAGAAAAAAAAAGCTGGGATAGCAATACTTATATCAGACAAAATAGATCTCATAGTGAAGGCCATATCAAGGGATAAAGAAGGCCACTTCATATTACTAAAGGAATTGATACAACACGAAGATATAACCCTGATAAACATATATGCACCTAATGCAAGAGCACCCAAATACATATCCTGAAAGATATCAAGGGCAAGATAGACAACAATACAATCATAGTAGGGGACCTTATTACACCACTGACATCACTGTATAAATCCTCTAGACAAAAAATAAGCAAGGAAACAGCAATCCTAAATGACTCACTAGATCAGATTAACTTAATTGACATCTTTAGCACATTTCACCCCAAAACCACACAATATACATTCTTCTCTAGTCCACATGGGACATTTTCAAAAATATACCAAATATTGGGTCACAAGCAAAGTCTCCACAAATTCAAGAAAATCAAAATCATATCAAGCATCTTCTCAGAGCACAATGGCTTAATATTAGAAATAAACTACAATAAAAACAATCCAAAAAAATCCAAACACTTGGAAGCTGAATAACATACTATTAAACAATGATTGGGTTACCAGAGTTCAAAGAAGAAATTAAAAACATCCTGGAAACTAATGACAATAAAAACATAACAATCCAAAATCTAAGGGATACAATGAAAGCAGTTCTGAGAGGGAAGTTTATAGCTCTACAGCCCTACCTCAAAAAACAAGAAAAAATGGTAGTAAATCATCTAACTCTACAACTTAAAGAATTAGAAAGAGAGCAACAAGAAAAGCTGAGCGTTAGTAACTTACTTTCATATGAAACTCCATGCTGCTTTCACAGAAAGAGTTATGTAAGAATTAAAATTTATTTTCATTTATGGATTTTCAAAAATGTCAACTTTTAAAGAGCTGTATTAAGATGTTAAATAAAAATTGGAATTCTAAAAGCAAGGTAAATAATTACTTAAAATATCACCATGGACTTCCAGTTTCAGCTCCAACATGTAAAGAACTTAAAAGTCATCACTCCTATTTTTACAAAATTTGAACAAACTTATGATCAATGACTCTTCCTGGACCTAACAGATAAGTGAGATTATAGTTTTGGATAAACAGTCAAACCAATATTATCCCAAACAAGATTTATCTTCTGTAGCAGAGGCAGCTGGACCATAAACTGGTACAATCACATCAGTGACAATTTTTATGACTAGTTGCAGGCTATGTGTAGACTAGCTTGAGAGTGTGAAACTCCTGGAGATCACTGTCTTTTGGGTCTTAACTTTTCATGGGTTTTAACTCCAGGAATCCCACTAGGTTCTCAAGCTGAAGAGCTAAGACCCACTTTTCTCTCTGGCAGAGGAAGAGGGAAATAACTACTGTGAAATACATCCAGAGGTTTCCTCTTTGCAAAGATTTGATCTCCAGGATTAAAAAAAAAAAAAAAAAAAAAACTTTAACAGAACTGTATTCTACTGGGAAATGGGGAATTTCTAGTACTACAGCCTTCTCCACCCTTCATGTCACATCTAAGTGGGGGGAGGGGGAAACTATGAAACACTTCTGAAGGTCACAGCCCAAAGATACAGGCTGACTAAAAATTGTGATTTAAGCATAAAATTATAGAATATTTCCACTTATACCTTCAAATTATACCAACAAGACTGCAGTATGTCACAAATAGGTTCTATTATTAGCCCTGTAGGTTCTAGTCTTGATGAAAAATTTAAATTTATTATTACTAAGTGCATTTATTGCTATAAAAATCACAGGTATTTGTCATTTGTTTAGCAGCATTAAAATAAAACACATACACCAAATACACACATACACACACACACACACACACACACACACACACACACACAAAACCACAACAAATCATCTCCACCTTTAGTCCCATAATATTATTTTCCTGCATTCTCCTTTCCTGCTGTTCCATATTACCAAAGAAACTAAGAGACTGACTCAATTTCTGTTGCATGGATACACAACAACCCATTTCTTCTGGAGATATCATGACAACTCCATAAATGCTATCTAGGAAAAAATCCAGGTCCTTTCTATGCTTGGATCTTTGCTAGGTATTTGGAATATGAAACAAACCCTCTATGTCTAGCTTAGAGATAAGGTATAAGCAGAACACAGAACATTCTTTCAGAAACCCACAGAATATGTTTTCCTTACATCATTATGCCTCTCACTGTCTTATCCAAACAATACATTTGCATCATCTGTTTGGTGATATTTGCTAGAGTTTTGATTCCAACAAGTTCAAGACTTTTAAAAAATCAAATTAGGAGAACCCCTCTTCCCAATCCCCCCACACACATTTTCTGTGTTTATATTTTCTCTGAAGCAAAGAATTCTGAATGTTTAACTACTTAATTATGGAAAAGGGTATTTATAGCAATATTTTTGAGTAATTATGTTGATTAATATTTCAAAATATCATGTTTTAGGCATTTTTGTTATTTTTCTGATTATAAAAATATGTGCTTTTTAATAATTGTCTAACTTTTATTAATCATGCTTATTTATTTACTTATTTATGGTGATATTAAAGAGAGGAATGGAGGAGGATAGAAAAAGAAAAGATCAATGAGACAGAAACATTGATTGGCTGCCTCCTGCACACTAACTACTTAGGATCAAGCCTGCAACTCAGGCATGTGCCTTGACTGGGAACCAAACTGGTGGCCTCTTAGTTCATGCCCAACCACTGAGCAATACAGGTCAGGCCATGTTTCCTTATGCTTTGTACCTTCAGCTGTTTGGACATCTGGGAACTTGCCCCTCCCATGGCAGGCCAATTCCTAGAGTAATAGTAAAGAATCTACCTGCAAGTGTGCCTTTTATGTGCAAATCAACCAATCCAAAACCCACACCCCCCAACTACCTTCTTAGTTCTTACACTCCAGGCTACCATCCTTTTACCCGGGCTGCCCAGGCCCAAGTACCAGAAAATTGGTGAGAGGTCTGTTCTAAAGCCTGCCAAAATTATTCAGACCTCCCAGTCCTAAACACAGTTACCCTGTTTTGCCTTCCCAAGAAAGCCACAGTGAAGTCTCTCTCTGGTCTCCATGTTCCCTCTCTCCTCTGCCTCCTGACCAACCCTGGTGCTTTCCTTGTGGCCTTGCTAGATGTGGTATGTCTCCTCCTTCCTGTGAGTAACAAACCATCTTTCATTGACCTACCTCTTAAAACTTAAGTAAGGATAAACATGTATCTATAAAATATCTGATACTTTTATTAAGCTAACTTAGTACAAATTTAAATACTTTGTAATATATATATATATATATATATATATATATATATATATATTAATGTTAATATGAATTGCCTCAAAATCCGAAAAAGTTAAATTACACTCTTTCCTATATTGCTTAAAAGTGTTTATTTCCTCCCATCTGACAGTATCTTATAAAATAATTTGTTATAAAATTGTCACTATCAAAGAATTTTTCATTTCAATGTGCATTTTTGATTACTAATGATGACAAATACTCATATATATCATTTATTTAGTAGCATTTTAAAATTCTGTGTAAATTGCACATTTTTTCTGGATTTTTTTCAGTATTTAAGAGCCTTTATTGATAATATATATTACTGTAATAATTATTGACAAATTTTCCCATATGTACTCTTTGCTTTCAATAATAGTTATGGGGTTTATCTTCACAAATCTATTAGTTATTTCCCTTATGTATTCACATTTGGTGCTATGATTACAGAGGCCTTCAATATTGAGATTATATGAGTTGTTAGCTAATTTTCTGATTTTTTTTCATTTAAATATTTAATTCAATAAAAATTAGTGTTCTTGGTTGTTGTGTTATAAGAATCAAATTTTTTGCATCATAACTATTTAATTAAAATAAATAAACTAATAATTTCACATTCTACCCCTACTGGTTCACCTACTGTTTGTTTGCCTGTGGCAAGGACTGTTAGATGATCTTAAATTTTTTCCCCTTCAGAGCACATATATGATGATTTTCTGAGCTTACTAGATTTTAGACTAGATTGCGATTGTGCAATAGTCAGTGACAGATAAGATATAGCATGTATCTTCTAGATCTGGTTTATAAACATCTGGTATTAACCCTTAAATATTTTCTCCATCTGGTGTCTGAAGGTAGAAGACAAAAAGCAATCCTAGGGGAGAGTGTACCGGGAAGGATCTTACTAATTAAGTGTAATTGTTTTTTTTTTTTCTGAATTTTAAACATTACTTAAGTCCTACTTTCTTTATAGTTGACAATTATAACTTATCTGGGATATGGCTCAATGTTTTCTGCTTTTCAATAATTCTCTCTAGAACATGGTGACCGCTTTGTTATTTCAGATTAAAGCCTTTCTTCAGTTCGACACTTCCCCCCTTAGTTTTGGCACATTCTTATGTTTGGTTAATTGTATTGCTTTGTTCAGACATAACAATTATCCAAAAATACTGCTCTTCAGAACTTGTTCTCCATGGGTTTTAGGGTCAAGTTGACCCACTTTTAAATCACCCATTAATAACTGCATTATCTTGGGCAAATAACTTCCTGTCTCTCAATATCAGTGTTCAAATTAACAATCTTCATTTTATGGAGTTGTGGTAAAAGAAATTTAAAGTTAAATTAGCATATATATATATATATATATATATATATATATGAATGTTTATTATAGTATGTACTATGTTTTAATTATAAGTGGTGGTTGAAAATTGTAAACTTCCTATACACTCCAAATTCTTAACTCTATTAGAATTTTGCTCTATATTGTCCCTTTAGCCTTTTTATTAGTGTGGATAATGCTAGTACATTTCAAGATTTATATATGACTTATATATATGTCTCTTTTACAGAGGAATCTCTACTAATCTTACCATCTAGTGGTTCACCAACTGTATATTTCTGGCTTTTAATTTTTTAACACCTAATTTGAAATTATTTTATTTTTACTATTATTTATTTATTCATTTTTTGCCAAGAATGAAGGCATTATGAGAACAGAAACCTTTTTATTTTTCTTTATTTTCTCTCTCCTTTCTTTTTTACTTCCCTTCTTTCCCTCCTTTGTTTCTCCCTTTTCCCCGCCTCCTTTAAGTCCTTTCTTTTTTAAAATATCCATATCTCATTAAGCAATGCAATGCCAAGATCATCTCTAGTTTCTTATAACAGTTTCCTGCTCTTGCTTTTTCAAGCCTGAATGGCAATGCAACTATTACCAGCTCTAGAATGTTGCACTATTTTTTTCTTTTTTCCCTACACTCTGTCAACATTTTTTGTACATAATTCTTTTTTAAGGTCTTCTCTAATTTCCCAGATTGAAAGGGTAATTTTTATCTGCTGAGACCCTATTATAGTTAAATTCTTTTTCCATCAAAACTGAATCTCAGAACATTGGAATGTTTAAGTGTTCTTATGATGATGTAGAAAAGATGTCACCACTTATTGTGCTGACTTTTGAATTCTTTTTTTTTTTAAATATTTTTATTGCTGTTTTTTACAGAGAGGAAGGGAGAGGGATAGAGAGTTAGAAACATCGATGAGAGAGAAACATTGATCAGCTGCCTCCTGCACACCTCCTACTGAGGATGTGCCTGCAACCCAGGTACATGCCCTTGACCGGAATCAAACCTGGGACCCTTCAGTCTGCAGGTCAATGCTCTATCCGCTGAGCCAAACTGGTTAGTGCCATAGCAGCACAATTTATAATAGCTAAGATTTGGAAGCATCCTAAGTGCCCATCAGCAGATGAGTAGATTAAAAAAGAGTGGTACATCTACACAATGAAATACTATGCTGCTGTTAAAAAAAAAAAAAAAAGAACTATTACTATTTGCAACAGCATGGATGGACCTGGAGAGCATTATGCTAAGCAAAATAAGCCATTTAGGGAAAGGTAAGTATCACATGATCTCACTCATTGTGGAATATAATGAACAACATAAAATGATGAACAAAAATAGATCCAGAGACATAGAAGCATTGAACATTCTGTCAAACCTCAGAAGGAAAGAAGAGGAGGGTGGGAAGGTGGGGGGTAAGAGATCAACCACAAAACTTGTATGCATATAAGCATAACCAATGGACACAGACAGTAGTGGGGTGAAGGCCTGGGCTGAGGGATGGGGTGGGCTGGGAGAGGACAATGGGGAAAAAGAAGACATATGTAATACTTTCAATAATAAAGAATTTATTAAAAATTTTGCTGAACATAATTATAGAAGTGTGTCTTTTTGTTTTCTGGGTATTTAATGCTCAAATGACTTCTTAAGTGTCACAGCTATTTATATATATAAAAGCCAAGTGACTGGAACAATGGAACGACCAGAGCGACTGGAACAACTGGTTGCTATGGTGTGCACTGCGGTGGTCAACCCACCCAATTGGGGCCCCAATTGCCTTCCCCAACTGCCCATGGCCCCTTTCCCTGGCTGGCCTAACCCCTGATTGCCCCCCACCCCAATTAGGGGCAGGGCTGGCCGGTCAATCTCCTTTGTTCCCTCCCCACTGTTGGCCTGGCCCTGATGGTTCCCATCCAGGCAGGCCAGCTGGACCCCACCCATGTACGAATTTGTGCACAGGGCCTCTAGTATACCATAATTAACCAATGTCTCTTTTTTGGTTGCTTCTAAGATCTTTTATTTGTTTTTGATGTTTTGCAGCTTTCCTGTGGCATCATGTCTAAATCTTGTTCTGATGCTTGCTCTATCTATTCAAACTGTGTATTTTATCCTTTAGTATCCCTTGAAAATTTTTCTTTGTCACTGAATATGATGTACTGGGTAAAAGAAACTGCTTTAAATCGCCTTTATTAATGTGGTGGTGACTTGTGAGGGGAAGGAAAGCATTGTATAGCCTTATGATTAGATCTGTCTTTTATTAAGCCTATACCACTGGATTGTAAATTTCACAAGTGCTTCTCTTTCCTGTACCTAGGTGAAATAGGATGTGTAGATTGGACTGGAGTTAGGTATATCTCTTCTGTCAAATTGAAAGGTAAAGCTGGCTGGAACTGGGTATTTCCCTTCCCCCAGGTCCGTTAGGTTATAACATAAACCCCCAATGGGTTAGGCTCTGATTAAATTGTTTCCACCCAGAGCTTGTTAGGGAAAACAAGATGATCTGGCATTTTTTTAAAAAATTACTTTCTTTCTTCTTATGCTGGAAGCACGAGAGTGAATTTTCTCCACTGTTCACTGTGAAACTGGTAGAATGCTATGTAAATTCACAAAAGTACTGGGGGCATCAAATGATGGAGTCCCCTGGGAGTATTTACTCCTCACTGAGCTTGTAGCAACTTATCAATTACATTACACCTTTTCCCGAGACACTGGTGACCCTAGAGCTGTTTGCTTGTAGGGCCCTTCTCAGGTCAGTTGTGATTTTCTGTATACGCCTGTCAGTCTCTCCAATGTGGGGGATAGCGATGTGCCCTGTAATTTCACTTCTCCTGAGAATTTAAGAATTGTTGATTTTCAGTTTATTTAGCTTTTTACTTCTTAGGAAGTAGCAGTAACTTCCAAGTTTATTATAAAGACCTCTTTTTAGATTTTTAGTGTGATTTTTTTTTTTTAGCATGGTAAACAGTTCCATGTCTCAGCCATCCTTTATCCAGTCCATGACTGAGGATGTTTACCCCATAACTTGCTGTAGGATTACTCAACCTTAGGCAAAGTGGTTCTTTGCAGGCCTGCTGTCCCTTTTCAACAATTTTTCTAACTCACTGTGTGGTGCTACAAGAACACTGAGTCAGCCTAAGGATCAGAGGAACTGAGAAATACATATTTGATAGAGGAGATAGTTAGCTTAGGGATAACTGGCTAGAACTTCCCCTCAACCATTTCTAAACTACCACGTAAGAGGCACACTCTTACTCCGGTCCCATGATGAATGCAGGGACTTTCTGAGAGGTTACGGGTTTTCCTGGGCTTTATTAGCTGAATCTATATTCACAGAACAATGTGCCAAACACCTCCATTCCAAACACTTCCATTCCAAACCATTTCTGAAATTATAATGATAAAAAATATCAATGAAAGAAATAGTTTATGGGAAAAGAAATGTAAAATGTTATTGCTTTCATATGTAATAAAAAGAAAAAAAAACTACACTAAATTGGTTTTCTGTTTGATGTGGCCTCTGATTCTTTATAGCCATTGTGTCCCTGTAGAGTAAATTTTCTTAGTATTTTGCTAATTAATTTAGAGGAAATTAGAATTTTTTTCATTTAAGATCATATCCCTCATTTAGGAACTTTCCTACAGAGTTGCTTGTGGCATGATGGGAAGCAAATTATTCAGGGACAATACCTATTGCTTGCAAATGCTATTGTTGTGCCTGCATATATATTTCCTGCTCCTCTATTTTTATTTTATTTTTTAAAATGTTGAAAATTATGGATAACATCTTTCTTAGGGCAGGGATACTTGCCTTTTCTATTTGCACATAACACCTTAGATCTTACTTTGCTAGGCTGGAATACTTCTGTTTTGGTTTAGAATAGAACTTACTGATGCCTGGGTTATTTCAAACCTCTATTGGGAAGCCAGTCAAAACAAAGACTGGACAACCATAGACTTTTCCACTTGTTGTAACTTTACACTTACTGCTGTCCCAGTATAATGTTCTTTCATTGAAGCAAAGTGGAGGATACAGAGATGCTAATAAAATACCTCCCCACTGCATGCCATCAAAATATTTGCCTCCAAATTTCATAATTTAAGAAAGACTGCATTTAAAACCTATCCTCCTCAGACTATTCCAAAATATTCAAGAGGAAGGCACACTTCCAAGCTCTTTCTATGAACCCAGCATTACCCTCATTCCAAAACCAGAAAAAGATACCACAAAAACAGAGAACTACAGGCCAATATCCTTGATGAACATAGATGCTAAAATCCTCAACAAAATCTTAGCAAATTGGATTCAGTATTACATTAGAAAGATCATACACTATGACCAAGTGGGATTTATTCCAGGGATGCAAGGATGGTACAGTATCTGCAAATCAATACATGTGATACATCACATAAACAAAATGAGAGACAAAAATCACATAATTATATCAACTGATGCAGAAAAAGCGTTTGACAAAATCTAACACCCTTTCTTGATAAAAATTCTCAGTATGGTGAAAATAGAGGGATCATAACTCAACATAATAAAAACCTTATATGACAAACCTACAGCCAACATCATACTCAATGGGCAAAAACTAAACTCATTTTCCCCTAAGAAAGGGAATAAGACAGGAATGTCCACTTTCACCACTCCTGTTCAATATGGTACTGGAAGTGCTATCCATAGTGATCAGACAAGAAGAAAAAATAAAAGGCAGCCAAATTGGAAAATAAGATGTAAAATTGTCCTTATTCACAGATGACATGATAATATACATAGAAAACCCCAAAGACTCCATCAGAAAACTACTAGACCTCATAAATGAATTCAGCAATGTAGCAGGATACAAACCTAACACTCAGAAACCTATGGCCTTTTTATACACCAATCATGAACTCACAGAAAGAGAAACTAAAAAAACAAACAAACAAAAAAATTCCATTTACCATTGCACCAAAAAAATTAAAATACTTAGGAATAAACTTAACTAAGGAGGTAAAAGACCTTTAATCAGAAAACTACAGGCCATTGAAAAAAAGATATAGAGGAAGACATAAACAAATGGAAGAACATACCATGTTCATGGATTGGTAGAATCAACATCATTAAAATGCCCATACTACCCAAAGCAATCTACAGATTCAATGCAGTCTTCATTAAAATACCAATGGCATATTTCAAAGATCTATAACAAACTCTCCAAAAATTCTTCTGGAATAAAAAAAGACCCCAAATAGCCACAGCAATTCTGAGAAAGAAGAACAAAGTTGGAGGGATCACAATACCAGATATCAAGCTATATTACCAAGCCATGGTTCTTAGAACTTCCTGGTACTGGCACAAGAACATACATATAGATCAATGGAACAGAACAGAGAACCCAGAAATCGAACCAAGCCATTATGCTCAATTAATATTCAACAAAGGAAGCAAGAACATACAATGGAGTCAAAACAGTCTCTTCAATAAATGGTGCTGGGAAATTTGGGCAGATACATGCAAAAAAATGAAAGTAGCCTACCAACTTACACCATACACAAAAACAAACTCAAAATGGCTAAAGAACTTAAATGTAAGATGGGAAACCATAAAAATTCTACAAGACTCCATAGGCAGCAAAATAGCAGACATGTGTCGTAGCAATATCTTTACCAACACAGCTCTTAGGGCAATGGAGACTAAGGAGAAAATAAACAAATAGGACTACATCAAAATAAAAAGCTTCTGCACAGCAGAAGAAACCATCAACAAAAAAATAAGAAAGCACACTCCATGGGAGAATATATTTGCCAATGTTATTTCAAAGGGTTTAATCTCCAAAATTTACAAAGAACTCATACAACTTAAAAGGAAAATAAAAAATACAATCAAAAAATGGGCAAAGGACTTTAATAGACACTTTTCGAAAGAGGAAATACAGAAAGCAGAGAGACATATGAAAACATGCTCAAAGTCACTAATTATCCAAGAGATGCAAATCAAAACAATAATGAGATACCATCTCATACCTGACAGAATGGCTATCATCAACAAATCAACAAACAACAGTGCTGGCGAGGACATGGAGAAAAAGGAACCCTTGTGCACTGCTGATGGGAATGCAGACCGGTACAGACACTGTGGAAGACAGTATGGAGTTTCCTCAATAAACTAAAAATGGAACCCCCATTTGACCCAGTGATCCCACTTCTAGGAATATATCCCAAGAAACTGGAAACACCAATCAGAAAGGATATATGCACTCCTATGTTCACAGCAGCACAATTCACCATAGCTAAGATTTGTAAACAGCCTAAGTGCCCATGAGGAGATGAGTGGATTAGAAAACTGTGGTACATCTACACAATGGAATACTACACTGCAGTAAAAAAGAAGGAACGCTTTACCATTTTCAAGAGCATGGATGGAACTGGAGAGCATTATGCTAAGCAAAATAAGCCAGTCAGAGAAAGGTAAATATCACATGATCTCACTCAATTGTGGAATATAATGAACAACATAAACTGATGGACAAAAACAGATCCAGGGAAACATTGAGGGAAGGTAGGGGATGGTCTGGATAAGGGGGAAAGATCAACCAAAGGACTTGTATGCATGCATATAAGCATGACCAATGGACACAGACACCAGGGAGGTGAGGGCATGTGTCGGGGGTAGGGGGTTGGGGGCATAAGGATACATATGTAATACCTTAATCAATAAAGAAAAAAAAATAGATCCAGAGACAAATGGCAGGTGAGGTGTGGGGGTTAGAAAACAACCAAAGGACTTATATGCATGCATATTAGCATAACCAATGGACACAGACACTGGGGGCTTAGGGGTTTGCTCAGGTGGGAATGGCTGGGGGGTCAATTGGGGAAAAAGGATACATATGTAAATCTTTATACAATAAAGGAAAAAAGAAAGATTGTATTGTCTATTTTACACAACACTGAATTGGTTTGGCAGACATAGGAGATATGTGTTGGCAATGGAAATAATTCTTCAGTATGATAGCATCTTCAATATGTCGGGAAGAAATTCTATTGAGCACTTGATTTTCACCATGTTCTATCAATGTTAAAAAGGGTTCTTCACTATACCCTGCTCTCTTCGGCAAATTTAATGAGCTCCTAAAACATATTTTGAACACAATTTTTTTGGTCATCTTTTCTGAAAGTCCTTGAGCTTAGTTAAATGGAATAAGTATGGATTAGGCAGGTGAAGAGAAGTTGAATGATCTTATGATCTCTGAGGCAATATATCTGTGTGTGTATGTATATATTAAACACAAAACTTCTAAAGTAAGTTGTCACATAAGATAACACATTCTGTGGTATGTTCTCATAAATATTAATATTGATGGAATAATTCAATAACAACTATATGTACCATTCAAGAAACTGATAGTAATCTATGATAATAGTCTCCCTTTAGCCATGGAGTATACATTCCAACTCCCTTAGTGAATGCCTGAAACTATGATTAGTACCAAGCCCTAGATATACTAAGTTTTTTTCTATACATATATACCTATGTTAAAGCTTAATTTATAAATTTGGCAGAGGAAGAGATTAGCAACAATAACAAATAATAGAACTGAACAATTATAATAATACACTGTAATAAAAGTTATGAAAATGTAATCTTTCTCTCTCTTTCTCTCTCTCCAATAACTAATCTGAAAAGGGAGATGTTTACTCAGTGACTAATGCACAGGCAGCATATATAGTGTGGACATGCTGGACAAAAAGATGATTCACGTCCCAGGCAGGACAGTGGAATGGTGTGAGATGTCATCACACTACTCAGAATGGATATGCCAATTAAAACTTATGAATTGTTTATCTCTTGAATTTTTCATTAAATATTTTCTGACCAGAGTTGATGGCAGGTAACTGAAACCAAGGAGAGTGAAATTGCAGAAAAAGGGGGACTGAATAGTTTACTATATACATATATATTTTACCTAGATATATTGTTCATGAAGTTATATAATGAAAACTTTTACTGGCTTTAAAATTTACACCTATAGATGGAAAAAAATTACTTCAACCTCAACTGCATTTCTATAAGATTCTAAATGTTGTGTTTTCTTGTCTAATAATAATTAAACTTTACAGAGTCAATAATGAACATAGTAGCCAAAGTAAAGAAAAAAATATCATTCCGTGAATGTGTAAGTTGAACTGAGTGAGGGTTGGCACAATGGAAGGAGTATGATTTAATAATATTCAACATGTGATAGTCATCTATTGACATATTAAGCAGTTTGCAGCAGAAAGAAGGATTATCCCTCATGCAATCCTTGTAAGAAATTAAATTTCAGTTCACATACCATATAAAAAGAGTTAGCGCCTTCAAAGTAAGTATATTTTCAAATGCTGTTATTAAATTTTAAAGGAGGTTATCTTTTTATAAAGTTCTTACTGCTGGCTTGGGTAACTATTTTCCTAAACACCTCTAAAATATTTTTACTAATTATCCTGTAAGTTAAGGATTAATCAAAATTATTATTACAACTAGAGGCCGGATGCACGAAATCCGTGCATGGGGCCCGGCCCTCGCAGCCCAGGCTGCTTCGGCCAGCCCTCACAGTCCCTCAGCCTTTGCCGGCCCTCAGACAGTGGTTCTGCTGTTTGGTCTAATTAGCATATTAGCTCTTTATTATATAGGATTCCTCCACATTTTCCATGCTCTTGTCTTCAATGGTTTCTATCACTAAGCTCATCATGAGATGAACTAGCAAAGGGATATTATTTTTCCATATGCACTGCATAAAATGCCACATCATTTGGCTTTAGAAATCATGCTGTTTTTTTCATGAGTTTAATGTAGTTTATATACATTTCTTACAGGTGTTGAAAACCCCACACCCTGATTACAGAAAGGCCATATTTCACAGCTAGAAATGGGATGTAAATAGAGGGTTATATTTCACTGGAACAAATACATGTTTAAGCTAGTAATTACCATTTATAGTGTTGTCCTTAAAATGTCTAATAGCTCCTTGGCTCCCCTACACACCATTCATGCTAATTTTCAGACAAGAATTTCCAAGTGAAAACAAACCGTATAAATCTTTCAAAGTGATCATGAAGATACTCTTCATGAAACTATAAAAGCCATTAAATTAACAATGATAATATTATGTGCATGGACATATCTTAAACCCATGGGCCTATATCATTTAGCAACAGGAACTCAATATGCTATATAAGTAGCAAGCACTGTATAATTATCCCCACTATAAAGAGGAAGAGGCAAATTGCCAGGAAGGCTAAACAGTTACCATGAGGCTGTATGAACAGAACTGGTATGTTTCCTAAAGAATTGTCTTTCTAAAGTATATTTGCTGTGGAAAGTATAGTGATGAAAGGAATTATTAATTATTGAAAGCCTACTGGGTGCAGGTAGAATCACTTTGTTCTTTATCTTTGGCATCTTGATTTTATTCTTAAAATCAGTCATATTTCATTAAACTTTAAAACCACAAGTACATTTATTACTCTCTAATCTTAATTTTAGTGTATATTCTATGATAAATATATACATATTCTTATATTCTATTAACCCTTATAGTACCAAAAACTCTTCCCAGTCCCTTCTTTCATCCATATAATACTTTTTTTTGGTGATTTATAATAAAGATTAAATTCTCATAATGATTTTTTCAATAATGCTAAGAACATTGTCATATAAAAAGGATGGTTCATAGATAATTATGTAGCTCTTTGATCTTGAACACTAATATTTACAGGCTTTGATTTCTCTTTTTTTAATGTATTTTATTGATTTTTTACAGAGAGGAAAGGAGAGAGACAGTTAGAAACATCGATCAGCTGCCTCCTGCACGCCCCCCACTGGGGATGTGCCCGCAACCCAGGTACATGCCCTTGACCAGAATCGAACCTGGGACCCTTCAGTCCACAGGCTGACGCTCTATCCACTGAGCCAAACCGGTTTTGGCTGCAGGCTTTGATTTCTTTATCAGTAAATTGAAGGTCTTTTATTAGTGTGTTCCTAGGACCCATTCCAGTTTAATATTCAAAACTTTAATTGTGTTGTTTTATTCATTATTTCTCCCCTACCTGGGAGAGCAGTAACCATGCCATTTCCCAGTCAAAGAAAGAAAAGTAATATGAATCTGTCCTGTGCACTTCGGTTCTTCCTTCACCCCTTTCACCAAGGGGTAATTTCTGCTCAGTTGACAAGTCCATTTTTACTTGATAATAGAATACAGTCATGTTCCAAATAAAAAAGTTTCACTCAATGACAGCATATATAACAGGGGTCCCATTAGATTGTAATGGAGCTGAAGTTTCAGTAAGAAATGAAATGGTATGTGGTTCAGGAGGAAATTCTTTTCTCATGGGAGCAATATTTGTGTAGTTGGCAATAAATTCCCTCCCACTCAAAGTGCTTCAATTTTGGGTGCACAGATTACATCACAATCGGTCAAACACTGACCTGTTTTAGCAAAGAGGATCCTTTCTTCCTATTGCTACATACTCAGAGTGTCCTACAGCCTCCCAGACCTAGCTTGATGGTCTTTAGAATACATTGCTGTAATTTCTTTGTGGAGGACATAAGATCCTGTTCAAGGACACAGGTTCATAGAAGCTACCTGAGCATGTATTAAATGCCACTGCCACTTTAGTAAAAGCTTTCTGTGATAGTATGGGGACAGCCTGTCCCTATACTTTGGACATATTTTCAGGTTGTAATGATGTGAAGGATAGATAAGTTTTATTTCATCCATTAATCCAATGCCAGAGAGAGCCACATAGGGATAATGGAACTGAAAACAAATTTCCAAAATCAAAATATTGAGTCCTAAGTTCTATACTCTCTCAATATTAAACAGCCTACTTTTATTAATACCACAAAGTTCACAAATGTGAGCAATGCTCAAACATGCAATGGCCAAAACCACATTGCCAGTACAATCTCCTCTGTTCCTTTATCTCTCCTTGATTTTTCATTCTTACTTATCCTTTGATACAGTATTTATAAGTCTATAGTAGTAGATAGTAGTGGCCTAGTCCTTCACATTCTCTCACCACTCACTCACTGACTCACCCAGAGCTAGTTTCAGTCTTGTAACCTCTAATCATGGTAGGTACCCTCTGAAGGTGTACCATGTTTTATCTCCTATACCCTACTTTTCCTGTACCTTTTTTAACTTTAGATATGTATAAATATACAAATCCAGTTGCCTATGGTACTCAGTATAGTAACATGCTGTACAGGTTTGTAGCCAAGGAGCAATAGGCTATGTCATACAGTGTATGTGTATAGTGGGCTTTGGACATATTAGGTTTCTGTATGTGTACTCTGTGATGTTCACACAATGATGAAATTGCCTAACAACTCATTTCTCAGAATCTGTCCCTGTCATTAAACAACACATGACTCCATATTGAATAAAAAAGTTATAGTAACACAGGTTTACATCTGAAATACAGTCAGTCCCATTCAAACCATGTGAACCAATAATAGGAAAAGAAAGGGTGGTTTCTTAAAGATTTGCTGGCAAGACAAAAGCATACATAACTCACTTTACTTTGGCAAATAAAACATAAAAACAGATCATATTATATCAAATGCCAACCATTATAATCTACAGCCACTATTGTATTACATGGAATATTTCCTATGGAAAGAGATGTACTAAATTCCCACTTGTTCAGGAGATATTATTTTATCTTAAAATAATCCAAATCCAAGATTATAGCAAGGTGTTTCCTAATAAAATTTTATTTGGTGATTTTTAAATTTTATTCAAAAAGCAAGAGAGAAACAATAGAAAAACACTCATTTATAGGCACCAAGAAATTCTCCTTATGTGTAAATAAAAAAAAAATTATTGTGGTTAGTATAATGTCACTTTACTTTTAGAAAGGCCATTGCTTTATTCAGTTTCACTATTCCCTATGCATCACAACCTCAATTCCTCTCTGTAAAAGCCAGATATTTTCAAAGAACATTTCAGAAGAATATTACCATTTCTCCTTAGTATCTTAGACATTTTGTATGTATGACTTTATCTGGGCCTTTCTTTTCACTGCACCTTAGTTTATGGATAAATAAGCAAAAATACTTTCAGAAATTTTTCAAGGATATCTGGCATCAAGAAATGGTTTTATAATTTACTGATATTCTAACAATTTGCTTTGTCCTCAGATGCAAAATAGTTTTAGCTTGTAATCATTTGTGATAAAGAACATATGTTGCCTCCTGATAAATTTATCAATGATAAAACTACACAATGCACATACTAAAAGAACATGCCTATTGTCCTGTACAGGTTAACTCATTCAATTGGTCATGGTTTGATTATGGTCAAGAGCATGTACCTGGGTTGCAGGCTCAATCCTAGGCATTGGTCTGGGCATGTGCAGGAGGCAACTAATCGATGTGTCTCTCTCTTAGTCTCTCCCCCTTCCTTCCACTCTCTCTAAAAATCAATAGGGAAAATATCCTCAGGTGAGTATTAACAAAACACACACACACACACACACACACACACACACACACACACACACACACACCAAAAAACAACACCCTCATAGATACAGAGAATAATATGGTGATTACCAGAGGGAAAGGGTGATGGGGATAGGTAGGAGAGAGTACAGAGAGAATGGATAGTGATGGAAGGAGACCCGAGTAGGCAAAATAATTTATATGTGCTTATTTTCTTCTATTCCTGTCCAGAAAGTATACCATTAGTCTTTTACAGTGTTGGTATTTGATGAAGGAAAACTTTTCAATATTGTTTTAGTTTATTGTCCCTGATTATTAATGACTTTGAGTATTACTTCATGGATGTATTGGGCATTTCCATTTATTCTTTGATGAGTTGCAAGTTATCATCCACTAACCATTATTATATTTAGTTGTCTTGTGTTTTTCTAATAAAATAATAAGTATATAAATGCATATATTAATCCAATTACTACGCATTAAGTTATAGACTCTTTTGCCAACCTAGTTCTTGTTTGACTCTGAATTTCTGGCTATTGGAACAGTGATACATAAGTGGGGAAGAGGTGGTTTACAGGGGAAGAATCAAACAGCATTAAATGGCATTAAATGAAATTTTTTAAAAAAACTTTTTCATCCTATTCTATCCTCACATACTAGAGTTAGGAATCTTCATATAGTTCTGTTTTTAACTGTTTAAAGCTTAATAAGATAATTCTAAATCTTAAGTCTATATTCATTTCTTGAATTATCACCATTGCATAGTTTCTAATGATAAACTTCTTAGTTATAATGCTTTCAATTTTATACATGTAACTCAAACTTGCTTACAATATGTTATATTATTATTTTATTTCACATAACATCACTATTTGTAATTTTACAGGTATCGGGATTAATTATTTTAGAGGCTCAATCATATTATAATGTTTCTTTATAATCCATTCTGCCATTGATCCATTAATTTCATATTTAAGAAATTGGTTATTCAAGCTCTAAACATCAGAGGAAGAAAAAGAATAGACATCTTGTCATGTGGTCTTTAGGAGTAAAAATATTCTTACAAGTATTCATTTTACTACTTCTTGGCAGGATTAAGTCACATGCTCATTCTTGAACTAATTACTTAGAAAAGTAGTTGATGCAAATTTGGACTAACCCAGACTTTTTCCTGGATATGACAGTAGTTAATTTCTCCTGAGTTACATGGCTTCAAGGAAAATATGAACACAAGTTCTTATTATCAACTAGAAAAAAATGGTAGTGACTTAACATCCATAATATGTAATCAATAAATGTATTTTACCTCTGTTGTAACATAGTAGTTATTCTAGTTAGATCTGAATTAATCAATGCATACTTTCTAAAATTATATATTTTCCCTAGTCGGTTTGGCTCAGTGGATAGAACATTGGCCTGTGGACTGAAAGGTCCCAGGTTAGATTCTGGCCAAGGGCACATGCCTGGGTTGAGGGCTCAATTCCCAGTACGGGGCATGCAGGAGACAGCCGATCAATGATTCTCTCTCATCATTCATGTTTCTATCTCTCTATTTCTCTCCCTTCCTCTCTGAAACCAATAAAAATATATAAAAAAAGAAAAATCTATATAATAAAAGCCTAAGCGACCATTATGGCAGAATGACCAAAATGACTGGTTGCTATGATGCACACCGACCATTAGGGGACAGATGATCAATGCAAGAGCTGGCCCCTGGGGGTCAGTATGCTCCCACAGGGGGAGCAGCACTCGGTCAGAAGCTGGGCTCACGGCTGGCGAATACAGCGACGGTGCTCGCCTCTGTGGCAGTACTAAGGATCAGTGACCTGAGAGGTAAGGAGCAGCAAGCAGGTGGGCAGTAAGGAGTGAGGGGTCCTGGACTGCGAGAAGGCACAGGCCGGGCTGAGGGAACCCCCTCAGCAGTACATGAATTTTGTGCACTGGGCCTCTAGTAAATAAATAAAATTATGTGTTATTGTTGTAAGGACACAACATTATATCTACTTTCTTAATATTATATATTTGCCCTAGTCAGTTTGGCTCAGTGGATAGAGCATTTTTAAGTATACAATGCATTATTATTGACTATGGGTACAGTGTTGTACAGCATTCCACATCATTGTTGTGAATAATGCTTCAATAAATATGGGATGCTTTTTATCTCTTCAAGGTCCTGATTTCATTCTTTTGGGTAAGCCTCCAGAAATGAGATTTTTTGGGGTAAGCCTCCAGAAATGGGATTCCTAAGTCATATGGTAGTTTTATTTTTAATTTTTTGGGGGAACTGCCTATTTTCCATAGTAGTCTACCAGCTGAATCAAACTAAAATGTTTTCTACAACCAAGACAACAGTCAACCGAGTGAAATGGCAATCCACAAAAAAGAATATATTTGTAAACCATACATCTGATAAGGGGTTAATCTCCAAAATAAATACGGAACCCCTACAACTTGATATTAAAGAAAAACTAATAACTTACTAAAAATAGACTAAAGATTTAAATAGATATTTTCCCCAAAATGACATACAAATGTTCAACAGATATATATTTAAAAAAATGCTCAGTGTTGCTAATCATCAGAAAAATCTAAATCAAAACCATAATTAAATAAAATTTTGCTTTAATTAATTGAAGGGTGTATCTACATTAGCACTTCACTGAAAACAAGGTAGAGAATGGGCTAGAGCCCATTTGAAACCAGATAAAATGATCACCTTGATATAATTGACTTTATTTAATTATACTTGTTTATCTATATAATTTTATTTCAAATTAATTTAAACTCTGGCGAGTTTTTTAACATTTTGAAGCTTAACACTCTTAAATGACTGAGTTAAAAGCTATGTTTAAAGCAATAGTTGAAAGTCCCAAGTTCAGCGCAAATACAACATATTGTTCACTTGAAGGCGATGGGAAGTATGTGTATCATTCTGCTGTAAATTGGGGCTCCTGAGGAAGGTCATATAAGACTGAGTGTGCTAAGTGCAATCTCAGACTGTCTTATTGATAATAGCTCCCAAGCTGCCAGTAAAAAGATTCCTCTGAAAGGGTAAGAAACATAAGTCTCTAGTAATTGCAAAAAGGGTAACTTGGCTTCTTTTGTTGGGAGAAATACAGTTTTTTAAGTTAAACTGATCAATGCAAAAAACTCTGTGAGTTATATGAACAACAGTATTTCTGAAGGAGTGAGAACTACTTTAAAACTCTGTTTTTACTACAATATCTTAAAATGAGTAATTATTACCTCAGTTTTCTCCAGGGTCCACCTATCCAATAGATGGCAAGTCTGCTTTGGGAGCAACAGGATTGAGGTTTTCTTTGAGGTTCTGAGTTGTAAACTCTGATAAAAATTTTATCAGAGAAAAAATAAGTTTGTATAAAAATATCTTAATGTCATTTTCTTGTTTGTTGTTGTTTTAACTTAAAAGGAGCCAAAAATCATGAACTGTTTTCAGGGCTTTGTCAGGCTCTGATTTTACACAATTTCTTTATGCAGAAAATCTCAATGGCAGAATGCAAAATAGGAAATGTCACTAATAGATAAAAAACATATATGATTATAGAAATGATGCCTAAGTCAGAGTTTGATCAAAAGTAGGAAAAGATAAAATCAAAGTATGCATATATATTTTTTCATATCCATCAAATTTTTCTGTAAGGGTTCTGAAATGTATTTGTTTTAGTCAATCTCACTATAAGGATTGCCATTATACTCTCTTCAGGTGTTTGAGAAGCACCAAAAAAGCCTTACACTATTCCCAATCTTATTCTTACACAAAACCAAAAATATCTGTATTAATTGGCTACAAAGACAACTAAAATTCCAAATATGTAAAAACATTTCTTGATTGTCCCCCTTAGAGAAAAATACAGTGTTAAGTCATTTGCATGTTTTATTATCTCCCTGATTTGGGGGAGGGTAGTAATATAAGGTTAATATGAATGATTAATTGACTAATGTATTAAGAGATTAAATTATCTACTGTATTTATTTACCACCATTCTGATTTATATCAAGCTGGGTTACACATTACACAGACAATATCCTATAGACATCTAAGAAAATGTGACACAGATAAATACATATTGAAGAGTCAGAAATAAAAATTTACACATATGTAATTCTTGTGGGTAGTCATAGAGAAGACACAAATAGAGTTACCAAATAAAATAGAAAATTCCCAGTTAGGTTTGAACTTCACATAAACAGTAATAGATATTTTTAGTATAGGTATGTCCTAAATATTGCTTGAGAGATCACTATATTAAAAATATACATGTTAATCTAAAACTTAAATTTAAATGGGATCCTTGTATTTTATTTGCTAAATCTTGCATATCTAGGTCTAGGATAGCAAGGGACCAGCAGGTAGACATCAATTGCTAAAGTAGGGGAGAAGCAAAATGTTTAAAACAAACTTCTAAAATTTGCCTACCCTTGAGGATCTTATAAAATTTGAATTATTATTGACAGACAAAAATATTATTAGTTAGGTCCATTCCTAATTAAATAAAGAATTTTACTTCAAAGACTATGTATAATAAGTACTAGTGAATATATAGTTCTATTTAGCTATCTATATAAAATGTAGTTAACATAAGCACTATAGAGAGATTTCCTTTATAATAAGCTGCCATTTTGGGAGGGATTGAGTTACTTAAGCAGTATCTAGAAACAGCAATTTGGTTGTTTTTCATTTGGATATATTTATAATTTGTTAGAAAGTGAAAGGTGCATTAAGGAATAATATCTCATATTTTCTTGTCATTTCAATTAATGTTTTGGAGATGATACTATTTGGTTCTGTTGAGTATTATTTACTCATTCTACTCAATTATAAACCTTAATCTTTTTCATGGTCAGGTTGAAAGGACAGTGACAGATTCAGGTTTATCATTTAAGCTGTCTAGCATAAACAACATTTTCAAGATTTATTTTGATGAATACATTATTCAGAAAGTAATGTAAATGTGCATATTTAAGAAATGAGTTCATCATTTATAAGTCAACCAGTGAATATATTAACAGTCTGTTTTAAATCACTGGTTGTATGGAGTGGCTACTAATTATAAACCAGAATTATTTGTAAACCTGCCAAGTGCCTGGTCTCTTCTAGACACTAAAGATACAATAGTGAGGGAAATAAAATACTCGGCCTTTGTGGAAGTTATTTTTAAAGTTGTGTCAGACTATGAATAATACAAGTGAATAAAATAAGTGAAGCATATCGTATATCAGATGGTAAGAAGTGAAATGAAAAGCATAAATCAAGGAGGAAAGATGATAACTAATTCAGGGACAAGTGCGTTTTCAGCTTTACATTAGAAAGGGAAAGAGTCACTGAGAAAATAATAAGCCGGACTTGAAGAGGGTGAAGCGACAGCTATGTGAACATCTGCAGGAGAACATTCAGGAAGAAGGAACGTGCATAGCTCTATGGTGCAAGCATGTCTCCTTGTGCTCTAGGAACTAAAAGCAGGCCTGAGGGGCTGAAAAGGAGTAATTGGAGAATAGCCGAAGAAAGTCCCTGGAAGAGAGAAAACAACTGTGCGGATTGTAGTTAGTTGGATCACCCACAAGAAAACTGAAAATCACTAAAAAAGAAGATGCAAGTACTAATGAAGAAAGTTAGCTAGGAGCCTAGAAAACTCTAAGGAATACCAGAAAGTACTTGAGGATTGATAATTTCATGAAACCAAGTAGTGATTTGATATCAAAACTAGTAGCCCAATGCATAAAATTCTAGTGGGGGTGGTCCCTCAGCCTGGCCTGCACCCTCTCACAATCCGTGACCCCTCAGGGGATGTCTGACTGCCAGTTTAGGCCCAATCAGGCCTAAACTGGCAGTTGGATATCACTCTCGTAATTCAGGACCCCTTGCTGCTTACCGCTCATCTGCTTGCTCTTTACCACTTGGCTCACCACTCCTTAGTGCTGCCTCAAAGGCAGGAGAGGCTCCCACCACCACTGCTGTGCTCGCCAGCCATGAGCCCAGCCTGCATTGAGCGTCTGCCCCCTGGTGGTCAGTGTGCACCATAGTGAACGGTCATTCCACCATTCGGCCAGTTTGCATATCAGCCTTTTACTATACAGGATATTTATTTTCAGGTCCAGTGGTCCCCAAAGTAGGGGTGAAGAAAAACAATCATGATTTGTGCAATCTGGGTTGGACAGTCAATTTTTTCTTATGGGAAACTTTCACAGAGAGATAAGTAATTTAGATTATTTTAATGGTTCCTGCAGCTCTGGCCAACATGGCTTGATGGCCTGTGAATTGAAGGTCTCGGGATTAATTCCCAGTCAAGGGCATGCCTGTTTGATCCCTGCCCCTTAGATGCATGTAGAGAGGCAATCAATGGATATGTCTCTCTCACATCAATGTTTCTCATTTCTCTCTCCCTCTTTCTCTCTTCCTTCCTCTTTCTCCCTCTCTTTCTCCCACTGCCCCTTCTAAAACAAAACCAAGCAAAGAACACATAATGGTTCCTGTAGTCAAAAATAAAGTTTTGGGAGTTCAGTAGGTGTGAGGAAAGGCTTGGAATCTTGTATTTTCTTGTAATAAGTGATCAGAAACAGAGGCAGAAGGTAGAATAATATTTGTACTGATAGAACCAATGCAGGTAACGGTTGTAAAACTATAAATGTTAGGGGAAGATGGGGGTTTTCCAGAATCTTGTAGGGTTTCGTCCTCCTCCTGGGCTTACACCAGCAGCGGCGTGAAGGCCAGCAGAGGGGTGGCTTCTGGGGCTGCCAAATGACCCTGCAGAGGTGAGGCAGCCTCAGTAACAGCAGCTCCCATGTCAGAGCCCCAGGTAATATTTTTAATGCTTATTCAAGAAATGAGAAATTATGTTTCTCTCTGTTTGTTCACTTTGAAAGTTTTGGATCTATTAACTGATGACATCATATCATTTAAAAAAATTAACATATAACTTAATATATGCATCCTGAAATAGTCCAACACAAAAGGAGTTAATTATTTTAATTAATCAGAGAAAAGTAAGATGTAAGAAATATTTCTGCATACGTTTCTACATAACATATGTAATATAATTTTTAAAAAAATCTTTATTGTTGAAAATATTACTTATGTCTCTATTTTTCCCCATTGACCTTTTCTATCCCTCCCCTAATATCATTTTTACATATAGTCATATTTACATATGGGCAGATACTTTAGAAAAAAAAAAGAGATACCATAAAACCATGCAGAAAGATTGTCTTTTCATCAAACATGTAGAGACTATTGAATATTTTCAGGACAAAAATGATTTTCAAAAAGAAATTCTGGAGATTTAAGTGCTACCCTTCCCTTTTATTACAATGGCTACACACAATCAACTGTATTTTATTTTCCCCCTTGTTTGAACAAACTTATTTTGGGAAGTCATTAGAGTCGGCCTGATACATGATACTAAACTGTAACATCAAGGATTTTATGCAAGTATTATTATATTTGCATAATGGATTCTCTTTAAATTGGTTGCAGAAACATTTATTACCTAGAGCTTCTATAACAGCAAAGTATAATGTACCACACTGAAAACATTGATCCCCATCTGGTTTAAAGATTGCCAAATGATATAATGATATGTGTGCTCTAGAAGATTTAGAAAGGATATTACATGACTGAAAGACACTTAGCTTTATGGGTTTTCAGCAGGAACATGATTGATAGAACTCACTTATGGGGTCCTAATCTTGTTTATATTCATTGCTTGCTGGGAACTACATTTTTTTGTTGTTAACCTTTTACTTCAAAAAAAATATCTATATCTTGCCCTACTGGCCTTTAAAATCAGCTAAGAATTTTCTTTTTAGAATCTAAGAAAAGAAAGAACATAGCAATTATGCTTTATGTCCCAGGCTTACTGTGTGACCACAGGAAATAGAATAAATATTATTTGAAGGAAAGTCATGTATGGGTAGGTAGAAGATTTTAAAAAGTCATTGACATGTGTAAGTGGTAAAGTTAAAAGATAAATAAGCTGCCTATGAGTAAGCACAGTTCATGTAAACATAAGAGTCAGTAATTTGGTTACATATCAATGAGTCATAAGAAGTTTCTTCCTCTGACCAACTGAAAGTAATTTTCATACAACTAGTAACTATAAGTCAAAAAAGACTGACTTATTACCTTTAATTGTAAAAAAGAAACTTAACCTTCATTTTTCTTATTTTATATTCTAAATTCTTCACCATAATATCAATCTTCTCTCAGAGGAACAGATGCCTCATCCTCTCATCCTTCCTCCCCTCTTTAATACTCTTCCTCACCTCCGACTCACAAACCTATAGTACCCAGTCATGTGTTGGGTCCAGGGTATGATTCTCAGACCTCAAGCATCTTTCCTGCATGTACAAAGGTCTAGTAATCATTTTTACATCCTGATGGATCATCAAAGCTATCTTTGTAGGAGACCCATGATCTTACCTGTTTCCTTCACTAATTGGTCAAAATTAGGTCATGACTATAACCCATTTGTGACCATATCTGTACATTACTTTTACAGAAAGGTAAGCATAAAATATTAGAGCAATCTTTAAACTTTACTTTCTGTCCTTCTACACTTACTTATCAATTTAACTCAAGATAAATTAACTTTTATTATTATTTAATAACTTCTATATCACGATTAACTTCCCACCATTATTGTATTGCTTGTTTTCTTGAGTTTCTGAACACTTATTTTTAGTGTAGCTTAATTTCCTAACTAGCAGTCCTAATCTCACACTCCTCAAATGTCCAACTGTCCTATACAACATGCAGACCTCTCATCTGCCTATATCTTATTCTTTTCTTTTCTGCACCTTGAGTTATCCACTTTTGTCTGGCAGTCTGGACCTTCCATAAGCTGATCTAATTGCATTTTTTTTCTAGTTCTATCTAACAAATTCCTTTATTTATATGCAGCATTTAAATTAAGACTACCACACTTGACTGATGTCAAATGCTCTTTTTTATTAATATATTTTTATTTATTTAAGAGAGGAAGAAAGAGGGAGAAATAGAAACATCAATAATGAGAGGGAAGCATTGATCAGATGTTTCTTGCCTGCCCCCTACTGGGGATCGAGCCTACAACCAGACCAGGAATCTCACTGTGACCTCCATGATGGCTGGGCTCAAGTGCTCTTGTCTGTATTTTATCTTGGTCTTATTGACTCTAATTGGAATACCTTAAAAGCCTATGCATCCCAATAAAGTCCAAATTAAAGATTACTTCCTAAACAGTTATTACTGAGCAACCTAATTACATACATTTCCCTCTTCTTCTAGTTTTTATTATATAATATGTTACAAAGTAAGAGACATCCTACTAATCATCTTGTATATATTCCAGGCATTATAATAATCTATGTGGATATACAGATAATTTTAAAGCATTACTTTTTTCAAATAGAAAATTTTTTATTTTTTATTTTTCTGGGGGCAAAATTTCAGAATTCTAATAATAGTAGGTACAAATAGTAAAATACAGTCTGAATTTCATTAAGTATTCACTGAAAAAAGTGATCTCACATACGTAGAGGTGGAAAGACTTAGTTACATCCTGTAGCCCTAGTTATCCCATAGTCCCTGCTCTGCTCATGTCTGTCTAACTGCCTAATATATTACCTCAAGGATCCTGGCTCTGAATTCTTTTAGGGAAAATGGATGTTGAATTTCTTCTGTAGCTGCTTCGTGCTGAGGAGGGACGGATTTTTCTCTCAGAGCCAAGAGATACTTTTGAGGCCTGGGCCCAGAAGGAGGTGGGCTTGTAACCTGGCAGAGACAAACTGTAACAAATGGTCAAGTGGAAGGGAAAGAAAACATTTCAGTTTTAATGACCTCTATGTTTATCAAAAGAGCCATATAAAGACTAATTTACCTATTGTATTTAATTTGGCCTGATAGTTTGCATAAACACAATAAGAATGGTAACTGACTACCTTTGCCAGAATGTAATGATTGAATCTTATTGTGCCCCATAGGGCCAGGAAGCCAAGCCATCCAGCTGCCATCTCAGGCCTGCCTACAGTATCTGCTGAGTTAGGTGAATCCCTCACCTGCAGCAACTCCACCTGGGCCCACGCCCTAGGTTCTAAGGCTCATGTCAGTAGCCCTCCTACTAGTCATGGCCTAGAGTGTGTGGGGTTCTGCAGAGACACAGAGTTGTCCTTATTGTTTCCCTTCTACTCTGACCAACTGCCAGTGATGGTATGGCATGGGCCTGACGCTCCAGCGCCAGCCATTTTCAGGGCTCCCAAGCAGGATACCAGGCTTTTCCTTGGCACTCTTATTGGCTCCAAGTCTTCAGAGTTCAGACCAGGCTCTTTAAAACATGACAATCCAGTCAAAGTTTCCGGTCAATAAAACCACTATTAGAAACCGGTCTTATTGAATTTATGCAAAGAAATGTATTGCCATGATTTATTAAGCATTGCCAAATTTCAGAGGAATTATATAAGGAGAAAAATATACTGACCTGCTTTAAGATCTTCTGATTTTCCTTGTTAGTCCTTTCTATGGATTCTTCAGAGAAATATAACTGTCTTCAAATGACAAGGAGAAATTCAAAATGTGTCTATATTCAAGTAGACAATTATAGCTATCCTTGTAGTAGGATTCCCCCTACTTAACCTGTCCTTAAAATTTCATATGGTCTCTGGGAGGGGTGACATGCCCTCTGAGGGAGGACTAAGGGAGCTTTATTGCTTTACAGGGTCTCATATGTCACAGGACATCACAGGGTCTGTAATTCCTGTAACAAAGGGCTGCTACTCACCACTTCCCTCTGTTCCAAACAGGCCTTCCCCAGTTTCCTAAAGTTATGGTTTGTGCCACTGCTGACATGGGCATGGTCACACAGGCCTGCAAGACAGTAACATTGGCACTATGGCCATCTAAGGTAGCCAAATCTTCTGCTACCATATATGACACATGGTAGGGCTATACAAATATCTTAGGGAGGTGACTAAGGTCTATTCTTGACCTTCCCACACAAAGTAAAATTGTCCTTGTCTTTCTGGAGTCACGTCCATGAAGTCGCAGGTATCATCTAAGTCTATTATACAGTTTTCTGCAGGTCACTGTCAGGGCTGTGCATGGTGTCCAGTTCTTCTTTCTAGCCACAAACACAGCCTATCTAATTTCCCTAAATTTTATTCTGGCATGGGAGAAAGTTGTTTTGCTGTAAACAGGCAGCTTAACCCCTACGTATCTGGGCTTGGACATCTGCCTAGAAAGCTGTAATTTGTAAGTTTAACATGTGGTCTTAGGTCTTTCTAACCCAACAGAGTCTCTGCTATCCCTCAGTCAGACTCCTCCTCTCTTGGAGAATCTCAAAGTCCTAAAGGCTCCCTGGTCCAGGGAGAGTGCCTTTCCTTTGTTCTTTGACTTTAAACTGCCAGTCCAAAACAGCCAGAGTTGCAGTTAGAAAGAGCTTTGTATATTGCAAAGCTCTTCTGTGGCAGTGGCTTGGGTATTAGGCCCCTTGTTTTCCCACCAGTCCCCTTTGTGGCAGAGCGGCCACCAGGCCTCTCCCAAGGGAGTGCACTGGCAAGGGATCTCAGCCCCTCCTCTTCCAGCACAACATGTACTGAACCCTTTCAGTACATTTGCAAACAGGGAACTTTCACTAGCTCTATCTGCTGCTTTTACAGATCCCGGGCCTGCTTCTCTATTCCTGGGGCTGCAGGAAGGCCAGTAGCAGCCACTGGCTTCTGGTTTAACTGCTGCAGCCAGCAAGCCAAAGGCCTAAGTCTTGTATTGCTTGTTGTAAAACACTCATTACTCACTGGGCAGCAGCGGGGCAGCTCTAGTGTCAGGTAAATGTCTGCTGCCCCCGCTTTTCTCGCTGCTGTGGCTTCTTCCAGGGCCATTGCAGGCAGCTCAGGCATCCAGCCCCCCTCACCCCCTTCTTTCATCTGGCTCTTGGGGGATGAGTCTGCCTAACAACCAGTTTTAAATCACCAGGGCAGCTAGATTAATTATGCTTGCAGAAAACTTGCGACCTTAAATCTAGTGAAGTTCTGATAAGACACCTTGACCATACCCCTACACCAGCAGAGCGGTCTGCAGCCGGTAAAATCAACAAAAACCTATCTCTCCCTGCTTCATAATTAACTGCCGAGAACCCCCCCCTCCTCTGTACCATCCCCCAGTCCAGTTGCTTGTCTCTCTTCCCGATTGTGAGTCAGAGGAAGACAATTCCTACAGAGGGGAGAAATAGAAACAGTGGAAGTTTGAGAGAAAACTACAGACTACCGCTGTCGTAGTGCTCCCTTTCGAAGACTGAGGTCCGACCTGTGGAGAAAAATGACTCTTAGTCAGCCTGGAAAGATAGGGAGGAGGAAGATAAGTGTGTGTTGGGAGATTTCTTGGGAACTGAAAGCCTGGATGGCCTCCTGAAAGAAAAGATCTTTAATCCAGTTACAGATGTTATAAGAATCAGGGGTCCACAGATAGTTAATAATAACTTCAGTCTTAGTTCCACCACAGGTGGCTCACATTGGGTTATGATGTCACAGGCAGGGACAGGGCCTGTAAATCTCTCCTCCCTGCAGAGCTGTAAGCCCTGTCCCTTGAAGTCTCCGACCACCAAAAGAGATAAGAAAGCCATAAATAAAAGTTCTTTGTTCTTTGAAATGTCACAAATTTATACTTTTAAATTAACCCTAGGACTTTAAAATTTCAATTTAATACAGCAAATTCACAAATCAGAGCAAACTGAAACCCTTACTTATACAAAATTAGAGAGAAATTTTTATTAGCTAAATGGGCTGATTCCCTCCTACTGTGATAGAGAGCAAACATCTCTTAGAAAAATAACTCAGCAGCACTGCTTAAGACGTTTGCAGACCATCACAGGTTCAGCCTTTAATAAATAAAACATTTTAGCCAGATGAATCAACAGAAATGCAGAATAAATCAAAGTAGCTTTTGCTTCACACAGACCAATTAATGAGCAGATAATTAGGCCAAGACAGACAAACATCCATACTCACACTCTCTCAGTAGACTACCCAAACTGGAGCTGAGCAGATAAATGAAACAATGCCCAACTCCCCATATGGGCATGGGGCACTCCTGGCACCCAAACCCCAGAACAGAATTCTCAACCAATGTCGGTGAGAACCTACTGGAGGAGTTAAGACTGCGTCCAGCCCCCCTTCTTGGTAGCAAATTGGCTAGTCCCACACAAACAAACAGCAGAGTTAACTCATAATTCCTTCATTCACCTCCAGAGTCCCACATTTATATACTAGCTTGTCCGAGTTTTTGACTTCTACCAGATATTTATCCAGAGTTTAAATAGCCACCTGATTCCTGACTACTGATTAATTTGCCTGAGGAAGCTGTATGGCTTCCGGGGAGGTGATCAATCTCCCCTTTACACTCACTGGGAGTGGGCTGAACTGACGGGGCCCCTACCTTACAGATTCTGTCGACAGGTCCAGAAGTGTCCATCCACTCTCTCCAGATGCCGGCCGGGTCCTGGGCTGAGGTCTGGGAGTGCCCGGAGTCCCCCGGTTCAATTCTGCTAAATCAGCAGAATGACACCTCCAGGAGGCCTATCTGGCTCCCCAGGCCCCAAACCTGACCCATTCACCGGAGGCCAAAAAAGCCAAGCATCGCTGTTTCGCGGTCAGGGAACCAATAATGTTATAGAAAACCAAAGAAGAACAAAGCAATACTTAGAGAGATGGAGTTACATTTATTACACGCGGGTCTAGAGGAAAATGTCTCTCAAATTCTGGGCCCCAACATGCAGGAATTTTCCCTACTTATATGTTTTTACCTTCTTTGTCTCCCAAATATGGGGTGTTTCTGGCCCCTTTTGCAAGTTCTTAAAGAGCCTGTATGTGCTGGGGCCTTGAGACCTCAACCAGAGGCCTGGCCTGGTGCCAGCACTGATAACCTTGTCTGGGGAAGGTTAATGGCCTCTCTGAAGTGGGATTAGTCTTAGCAAGCAAGAATTTACAGAAGCCAACTAGCAGGGTTAAAATTTCAAAGAGCAGTATTTATATAAGATGGATGCTTCAAAACAACTTTAAAGACAGTGTAAATTATCTATATTACTGTTATTAAAAATAACAAGGAAAACAGCAATTTGCTATTAAGTGTATTTAACAATTGAATCAATAAATTCTAAAAAACATTGATGAACATATTAATTATTTAATGATTTTCAATTTCATTTGGTTCATCTGCTTAATAGAAATAGTGTAAGGATTTCCAACCTCAACACACATATAATAGAATGGCCACGTGTATTTGCCTCAGCAGATTCTCCCATTGGTTTTCCACATATTCTCCGCATAATTGTAGAACCTGCCATAATACCTGACACATAGGATTTACCTAACAAATACTTGTTAAATCCATTTTTGAGAATTAGATTAGAAAAGAAATGAGGAAGAAAAACAAAGTGATCGAAGCTGTTCAAAGATGGAAGATGCTGGTTTGGGAGTCACCACATTCCTGCCAAGGAGAATACTCTAGTACAGATACAATTGGTAGTGGAAAAGAGACGCATGAAGTTAATTGGGGTTTATGCTATTACCAGTGTTTTTCTAACTTTTTTTTTTTTCTTTTAGCCTCTGAACCAGTGGTGTAATTGAAATCTTATGAGGAAATTTTATTTATCGTTTTGAGGCTTATGTTCTTTTGCTTATCAAACAAATTTGGTATGTAGTAAAAACATTTTAAACGAGCTTAAAAGGGGGAGATGTGAGATATATTGGCTATGTATGTAAAATAATCAAGGATGAGTTAACTTTTGTCAGTGGAGTTACAGAAATATTATAGTTGGTGTCTCAATTATAAAAGCTGGGTTTTTTTTTAATGTCATGGCTCTTGGATTATCATCATTTCTAATCAAGCTTCTTGATTGTGAGTGGTGTGTGTGTGTGACAGAGAGAGAGATCATTAACTGACCAGCTCCAAATATTTCTGATATATATCAGTTTTCATGTGGTACCTAATTAAACATTAAGTAACATAGGTAATAAAGTTAGCCCCATTTTACATATGTAGAGCAAGCATTATCAGTGTTAAATTAACTTACCACAGGCAGTCATAGTTAGTTAAAGAAGTTAAAACCTGTGTCTAAACTCATCTGTATTCCCTTAAGTACCTACTGCATGTCAGTGTTTGTAATTTGATTGATTTAATTTAAAATATACAAAACTCTTTAGGTTCTTGTCTCATCAGAGTGTATATTTTATTTCTAAATGACAATAGCATTGGGAGTAAAGGCTTTCATTTCCTTGTTAATTCACTTGAGTATTTTGAAATCTTCTTACAAAACATCACTTTCAAAAACATTATTTCCTTTGTCATATTTTCTTGCTTCTATCATTCTTGACCTATACATTTCTTTGAATATAGTACTTGATTTAGAAATCAAAAAGAAAAAGCAAACAATTCTGTGTTCCTTAATGTTGAAGGTTTAAGGGCTTAAAATAAATTACTTTGTTAATATGTCTTTTTCTTGGAAAGCATAAGTGGAATTCAATAGTACTCTAGGAATATCCTTTCTTCATAATGTATTTTTGAATTCAACGCCATTACTACTTTCTTTCCCCTTTGTCATCTGATCACTTCAAATATTTTTGACAAGTGTCAAGTAAGCAAATAGTTGTTTACACCAGAGCTAACCAACCAACTACCTAAATACATACAAACACGTCATGTCCTGACCAAATAGGCATCCTGCAAATTAATAATTATAAATATTTATGCATCCAACATAAGGGCACATAAACATTTAAAGCAATTTTTAATGGACACAAAGAGAGAGATCCATGTAACACAATAATAGTAGGGGATTGTAATACCCCCCTCACATCAAAGGATAGATCATCCAGACAGAAAAGTAGTAAAAAAGTAATGACTTAAATGTCACATTACAGCAGATTGACTTAATAGACATTTGTAAAACATTTTATCCAGAACTGCAGAATATACATTTTTGTAAATGCAAAAATGGAACATTTTCCAGGCTAGATAATATATTAGGCCACAGTCTAAGGCTCAATAAATGCAAGATGACGGAAATCATATCAAGCATATTTTCTGAACCCAATTGCATAAAAGTAGAAATCAACTATAGGAATAAAACTAGAGAAATATGTGGAGACTAAACAACATGCTACTAAATAACCAATGGAACAAAGAGGAAATCAAATAAGAAATTTAAAACTATAATGAAACAAATGAAAAGACAACTTTGAAAATGTATGGGATGCTGCAAAAGCAGTTCTAAGAGGGAAGTTCATAACTATAAAGCCTACTTCAAGAAACAAGAAAATCCCAAATAAGCAATCTAACTCTATACCAAAAAAAAAAAAAAAAAAAAAAAAAAAAAAGAAAGAAAACAACAATCAAAATCCAAAATAAACAGAAGGAAGGAAATTGTTAAGATCTGAGTGGAAATAAAGAAAATAGAAATTAAAATAAATAGAAAAGACCAATAAAGCCAAGAGCTAGTTCTTAGAAAAGATAAATAAAATTGACAGAAGTTTAACCAAATTCATCAATAAATAAAAGACAGAACCAATAGAACAAAAATAAATTTAAAAAACAAAAATGATAATCTCATCCTGAAACACCTTTACAAACACATGTAGAACCATTAAAACAAAACAAAACTGCACCTTGTAAATAGCTCAAAGACAAGCTTCAAGTGATTTGCTACAATGAAGAATTAAAAACAAAACAACAAAACAAAGTAGAAAATAGACTTTAGATATTGTTCAAGGGAGGCACATACCTGTCTACACACATTTTATTTGTCCTCAAGCTGTATTGAAGGCCTAATCTTAGAATTCTCTGCTAAAATTGGCTTCCCTAGAATAATGTTTCCAGCTTGCTCCATAACAGATCTCCATGAAAATTGAACTGATAGGAATTATCAAATAAGTCTCAGAAACATCCAGAGATTAAGTGAGCTAGCCCTTCTTATATTCTGTCTGTGTCTTAGGCATTTTTTATTGTTGTTTTTCATGGTACAAATTAGCTCACTGCTCCAAATCTCATTATAATGATGATTATTAACAGTTTTATAGCTTGTTTATTATATTTTCCAGAGTTTAACATGCATCATCTTATTTAAAATTTATAATATATTCTGTGACTCAGGTACCTTTATTTAGCCACTTGATACTATCCACCTAATGAAAGATTTATTTAATATACACAACATATTCAAAAATTTAAATGGAGGAAGAGATTTTTTTAAAAATTTCTTTATTGAGAGTTTTACATATGTCTCCTTTTCTCCCCCATTGACATCTCCCCGCCCACTTCTGCCCCCAGCACATGCCCCACTCCCCTATTATATGTGTCCATTGGTCATGCGCATACTCAATGAATGGATACAAGTCTTCATTCTTCATTAAGGTGAAGATGCCATATACTATGTGATTCAATCCTTTACTTCTTTTGCTTTAGTCTTTCAAAAGTTTGGTGATTAAAATAGCAGTCCCAGTTTTGCTTTTTTTGAGAAAACTCTAAAGTGTTTTCCATAGTGGCTGTACCAGTCTGTATTCCCACCAGCAGTGTACCACATCCTCACCAGCACTTGTCATTTGTTTGTCGATGGTAGCCATTCTGACAGGTATGAGGTGATACCTCATTGTCATTTTAATTTGCATCTGCCTGATGATTAGTGATTTTGAGCATGTTTTCATATATATCTTGGCCACTTGTATGTCTCCTTTGGAGAAATGTCTATTTAGGTCCTTTGTTCATTTTTTTAATTTGTTTGTTTGCCTTCCTTTTGTTAAATTGTATGTGTTCTTTATTGATTTTGGAAATTAACCCTTTATCAGATGTATCATTGGCAACTATGTTCTCCCATACAGTGGGCTCCATTTTCATTTGGTTGATGTTTTCTTTTGCTGTACAGAAGCTTTTTAGTTTGACGTGGTCCCCATTTCTTTATTTTCTCCTTTGTTTCCTTTGCCCTTGGAGATGTATCGGCAAACATATTACTACTATGAGAGATGTCTCCGATTTTGCTGCACTTGGTTTCTTCTAGGATTAGGTGAGTGGATAAAAAAAATGTATATTTGTACCATGGAATAATATGTAACTGTAAAAAAAGATGGATCTCTTATTCTTTGAGACTCATGGAGGGACCTGGAGAGTATGATACTAAGAGAAATAAGCCAGGCAGAGAAAGACATGTATAACATTATCTCAATCACATGTGGAATCTAAAGAACAAAATAAACTGATGAACAAAATAGATCTGGAGACAACGAAGCATGAAATAGATTGATGAATCTCAGAGGGAAGGAGGGTGTAGGGTGAGTGGAGTGAGGAGATATTAAGCAAAGAACTTATATGCGTACTAGTGGCCTGGTACAAGAAATTCATGTGGGGGGAAGGGGGTTCCCTCAGCCCAGCCTGCACCCTCTCCAACTGGGGACCCCTTGGGGGAATAGGTAAAACTATGGAAAAATAAAAAGATCAGTGGTTGCCAAGGTTGGGGGGGGGGGGGGTGTGAAGAATATGCAGAGCACAGATGACTTTTTGAGCAATTAATGTCCTCTATAAGATAATGATAGATATATTTCATTATACATTTATCCAGCCCATAAAATATACAAAGAAGAGTAAACCCTGGAGTAAACTATGGATAGTGGGAAGTTATTATTTGTCTAGGTAGATAATTAGTCATAAACGGTCTTATAATTAAGAACTAGTGGCCTTGTACATGTTATTCATGCATGGGGGAGGTTCCCTCAGCCCAGCCTGCACCCTCTCCAATCAGGGACCCCTTGGGGCATGTCCAACTGCTGGTGTGTATTGGGCCTAAACTGGCAGTTGGACATCCCTCTTGCAATCTGAGACCACTGGCTCCTAACTTCTCACCTGCCTGCCTTCCTGATCATCTCTAACTGCCCTCCTCTGCCACCTTGATCGAGCCCCCAACTGCCCTGTCTGCCTTGACCCCCATTCCCATGGCTTTATCTGGAAGGAATTCAGACGTCTGAAAGATGGCCGGTCAACCCAGTCTAATTAGCATATTACCCTGTTATTAGTATAGATCAGTGGTCGGCGAACTGCGGCTCGTGAGCTGCATTTTGCTGCTCTATTGACTAATGAGTTTGCCGACCACTAACCTAGACTCTCGATTCCAAGAATTACAGGCTGTTGTTGTTCCTTGTGATTAAGCCCCTATCCCAGTGGTCGGCAAACTCATTAGTCAACAGAGTTGCAGTTTGCTGACCACTGGTATAGATAGATGATATAAGATAGGATTGATTAAATGGGGGGAGGGGAGCCTTTTTAAGCAGGAGGAGATGCTCTTGGCAGACAAAAATACATAATCCCTATATCTGGACTGATAGCCAGCCATATGCACTATACAGCCAAACTGGTCATTAAAAAATTGAACCACTTTTTTACATCTTACACCAAACAGCTATTGCCCTTAAAACCCCTCCTCAGCACCCACCTTAGGTTCTGCCTTCACAGTTCACTCAGATTAGGTTCTGATTGGTCAGTTTCTTTGCCAGTCAGCATCAAAAGCTCCGCCTCCTAGGCAGCCATTGGCTCCTCACACTTCACCCAGATTTAGTTCTAACTGGCCGGTCAGCATCTCTGGGCCTATCTCCAGGCCTGATCAGAGAGGCAAGGGTGATCAGCAGGCCCCGTGGAGGCCTGGAGAGAAAGAGAGGTGTGGTTGCTGGCTAGGCCTGAAGAGAAAGAGAGAGGCAAGGGCTGATCAACAGCTGTCATGAATGCTACAGATCAGACCCTGCTTCTCTCTCCAGGGCTCTCTCTGGACCTGATATGCAGCTCCTCAGCAATCAGTGCTGGGTTGCTGCACCCACAGCAGTGGCAGTCAGGGCTGGGTCGCCAAGGCAACCCAACACTGACTGCCAGTTGGTTGAGCCTTTGGTCATTACAAACCCTGGGTTTTTATATATTAGGATATGAATAACCCAAGGAAACAGACAATAGTGTGGTGAGGGCCTGGGGGGAACGGGTTTAAGAGTAAAGAGAGTCAATGGGGAAAAGGGGGACATTTTTGATACTTTCAACAATAGAAATATATATTTTTAATTTTATTATTTAGACAAATATTTTATAAATAAATGCACTATAAACTAAAGGGCAACTTGCTATTTTCAGAAAGTCTGAGAGCTGTTGTTCAAAACCTGTACATGAGTTAGAAGAGTATCTTATTTAAATAATAAGAACATGTGAATAAAAGCGTTTCGCTAGAGCTTCTTAACCTCAAAGAAAATGTAAAGAGGAGGAAACAGTTTTCTCTATGCGGTCTTTGTCAAAGTTTCCAATGAGAAATATAGAGTAAATTCTGGGAATAACTCTTACATTAACCCTAACCTTCTAGCGACTGTTGCAGATGAGACTTTGTTGAAGAGACTGTCCTTACCCTATTGAATAATCTTGAACCCTATAAAAACCATTTGGTCATATATGTAAGAATTTATTTCTGGGCTTCCTGTTCTATCCTATTTTTCTATGTGTCTGCCTCTCTGCCAATACCACACTGCTTTGATTATGGTATCATTGTAATACGTTTTGAAATCAGGAAGTGTGAATCCTCTAGTTTTGTTCTTTCTAAAGATCATTTTGGCTATTCAGGGTCACTTGAGATTTCATATAAATTGTGTGATGTGTTTTTCTTTCTGCAATTCATGTATTAATTCTATTAGTGTAGTCTGTGTGCAATCTTTAGGGTGTTCTGCATATAAGATCATATCACAAATGGATATAATTTTACTCCTTCCTTTCAAATGCAGATGCCTTTATTTCTTTTCATTGCCTCATTACTTTGGCTAGATTTTCAGTAGTATATTGAATAGTATAGTCATCTTTCTAATGACACTTGTAACAAAACAAGTAGTCATCCTTGTTTTGTTCCTGACTTTAGAGGAAATGATTTCAGTCTTTCACCACTGAGTATGGTATTTACTGTAGGTTTTCCAAATATAACCTTTATTATGTTGAAGTAGTTTTCTTTTATTCCTAGTTTCTTGAGTGTTTTTGTCATGAAAGAGGGTTAAATTTTGTCAAATATTTTTGTATGTCAATTGGGATAATTATGTGTGTTTTTTCCCTTTTATTCTGCTGATGTGGTCAGTTTTTGTTATGTGTACTATCATTGCATCTAGTGATAAATCCTATTTGATTATGGTATATAATCATTTTAATATGCTGCTTTATGTTTGCTATTATTTTGTTGAAAAAATTTTATTAATATTCATAATGGATATTGGTCTATATTTTTCTTTAGTTGCAGTGTCTGTGTCTGGCTTTGATTTCAGAGTAATGCTGCCCTCAGAGAATACATTTAAAAGTGTGTCTTCCTTTTCAAAATTTTTTTAAGTTTGAGAAGAATTGGTATTAGTTCTTTAAATATTTGGTAGAACTCACCAGTGAGCCAAAAGCTTTTCCATGTTGTGATCATATATATATTAGAAGGAAACATATTTTAATATTTTAACTCACTTTACTTTCTTTATATTTGTTAAGAAAGGAAATTGGAGACATAGTGACATTCTACCTATAAATACTTCAGTGCACATCATTAAAAAATAAGAACATTTTCCTTCATAGCTAAAATAAGACTACCTCACTGAACAATATTAACTTTAACTTCTGAATATCATCTAATAGGATGTCCAGTCTACCTTCAAAAACTCTCCCCCTGGTCATTCCCCCCAAAAAATGCCTTTTATAACTAGTTTCTAAACCAGGATCTAAAACAAACAAACAAACACAAATTTTAAGTGATTATACAAAAATATTTAAATAATATATCATTTAGATACAGATTTTCCCCTTTAATTTTATATCTTACCCACTAATTTAAAAAGAAATAGTTTATTGTTGTCATTGCACTAAATGAATGGCACATGCATTTGGTTAGGATATTTGCAAGTTCTTTCAATTCTAAAATTTAGCATCATTGATAACATCATATATCCTCATGATTCTCAAGTCCTTACTAGCAACAAAGAAATTTTAAAACCACTGTGAGATTTAAATAAGTTTGTTTATCAGTAAACCCGAAAAGTAAACCGTGCCCAGTGATTCAGAAGCAGAACACAGTTCCTCAGCAGTAAGAACTATCTCAGCAGAAGAAAACAAGGCTTAATGGCCAGTGTCAGACTAAGATGTCAGAGATGAGAGAAACAATACATTTCAAGAGGATATGGATCTAAAGGCTACAGAATCTCTTTTTTTCTTTGTAATGACACTTTAAACTGTCCATGCCTTTGCTCAGTATTGGTTTATTTTCTCTCCTTAACTTTCTTGTTCTCAAAATGACCAATATTATTTCTAAACAAATAATGCAAAAATTTTTCAGGTCTCTGGATTAAAGATTCTATATAAAAAGAGGGTTATGATTATGTCATATTTCAATGTTACTGATCAAGCAAATGATCAACATTCAGACCAAAACACAGAAACAAACAAACAAAAACTTCTAGACAAATTTTCTTTCTTCGTTTGAATTACATGGCTCCTAGTACATAATAAAAAGGCTAACTTAAAATATAAATGTTTTCTCCCTATTTTCAGAATTATTTAATAGAAAAACAAAGGCAAAGTTTATTATTAGAAACAGTTGGAATATTCTGTGGTAGAGAGGGATGAAAGATCCATGATTTCATGTCTTATATCATCTTAGACTTGCTAATTTCCACATTTTTGTCAGAGAGCCGTTGAAAATGAATAGTCTTTGTTCTTTTAGAATGTGTTGTGATATCAGTGATTACTGATTCAAGCTCCTAACTAGTTGCAACTCTATCTAGATATTTCAATTCTTTCTGGTTTATTCTTAGTAGGTTTTGTGTTTCCAGAAATGTGTCCATTTCATTGAGGTTATCCAATTTGTTGGTGTACAATTATTAAAAGTACTCTTTTATAAATAATTTTTATATCTGTATGATTAGTAGTGAGGTCCCTATTTTCATTTTTTTTCAGTAAATTGAGTCTTTTTTTTTTTCTCTGTTCACCTTTGCTAAAGGTTTTTAAATTTTGTTGATCATTTTCAAATAACCAACTTTTGGTTTCATTGATTTTCTCTATTTTTTTATTTTATTTTTTCTGCTCTAATCGCTATTATTTTCTTCTTTCAGCTAGTTTTGGGCTTGTTTTTGTTTTCTTTTTCTAGTTCCTTTATGTGGTAAATTTGGGTTGTTGAGGTATTTCTTGTGTGTCTTTTTAAATGTATTTACCCAACATATTGCTCATTTTGCTTACTATTTGGTGGTAATGTTATTCTTTGATATAGGTATATGTCCTATTTTTAAATAAATTTTCCATAATTAATTGTATCTTTCAGCTGAAAATTTTATACTTTTAGATTTTGCATAGTATTTTATTCAAAACTAGAGGCCCAGTGAACAAAATTCGTGCATGGGGGGTGTGTCCTTCAGCCCAGCCTGCACCCTCTCCAATCTGGGACCCTTCAAGGAATGTCCGACTGCCCTTTAAGGCCCGATCCTACCGGGATCCTGAGGGGTCCCAGTAGGATCGGGCCTAAAAGGGAAGTTGGACATCCCTCTCACAATCCAGGACTTCTGGCTCCCAACTGCTCGCCTGCTTGCTTTCCTGATTGCCCCTAACCGCTTCCTCCTGCCAGCCTGATCACCCCCTAACCATGCCCCTGCCAGCCTGATTGATGCATAACTGCTCCTCTCCCAGCCCAATTGCCCCTAACTGCCCTCCCCTGCCAGCCTAGTCACCCCCAACTGCCCTCCCCTGAAGGTCTGGTTCCCCCCAAACTGTCCTCCCCTGCCAGCCTCATTGCCCCTAACTGCTTTCTCCTGCTGGTCTGCCCACCCCCAACTTCCCTCCCCTGCAATCCTGGGTCCCCCCAACTGCCCTTTCCTGCTGCCTTCATCACCCACAACTGCCCTCCCTTGCAGGCCTGGTCCCTTCCAACTGCTCTCCCCTGCTGGCCATCTTGTGTCCACATGGGGGCAGTCATCTTTGACCACATAGGGGCAGCCATTTTGTGTGTTGGAGTAACAGTCAATTTGCATATTACTCTTTTATTAGATAGGATAGAGGCCTGGTACACAGGTGGGGGCCAGCTGGTTTGTCCTGAAGGGTGTCCCGGATCAGGGTGGGGGTTCCCTTGGGGCATGGGGTGGCCTGGGCAAGGGGCTTGTGGTGGTTTGCAGGCCGGCCATGCACCCCAAGTACCCAAGCATAGGCTGGAAGTAGATATCTGGGATTTATTTATCTTCTACATTTGAAACTTTGTAGCCTTGACCAGAGGCCAGGGCAGGCCAGGGTGGGTGGGAAGCTTGGCTTCCTCCATCGCTGGGGGCAACCCAAGCCTCCTGCTTGCTCCAGCTCCATGGTCACTGCCATTTTGGTTGGGTTAATTTGCATACCCACTCCTTATTGGCTGGTGGGTGTGGCTTGTGGGTGTAGCGGAGGTACGATCAATTTGTATGTTTCTCTTTTATTATATAGGATTTTATTGCATGGTAAATATACTTTATCTTTTCTACAATTATTCTATTATTTTTATTGTGATAGATTATACATTTATTCCCTCCTCCATATCACCATGAAACACTGATTGTGCACTGACTGATCCTGAGCCCACCAAGTTCTCAAACCCATGAATGAAATGTATGTAGTTTGTAAACTCCTAAGATATGAGGATAGCTTGCTCTTTAGTATCATCACAACAATACCTAATAGAATGATCATATACACATGCTTATCCTCAATTACACATATTATACAAAGTCAAATTTACATCATATTTTTTATGTAAAACAAGATCATTAAAGTTTAATAAAGATAATCCTGATTTTGTTCAGAATTGAGCTAGGAGAAAACATACTGAGACCAAAAATTAGCTTTGCAATGACTCCTAATAACCCAGAATGTATTTCTAGATTTGGTCCTTCCTACCACTGTTCAATGTAATTGTAGATTATATTGTATTAGGCAGACCTCTCTTGGGCTAGCTAGCTACTTCAAAACATCATCCTTTGTTTCAAGATAGCCTTTAAGTAGATTCCCAGTCATCACAATCCTGCATTTTTTTCCCTAGCTGATTCTTCAAGAATATATATTTGCTCTAAACAGGGCCAAAATTAATAAATAGTTATGAAATTTGCAGTAGATTAAATCATATATGATTGGTTGATAAATCTTCCTTTTATTTCAGTTATTGAGATTCTCATCATTTCCCTAAGTTCCACATCCTGTACCCTTTTCTATTTCTCTACTTCAGTTGGGGGAAATTTGCTAATACTTACAAAGTAATACATCAGGTTTTTGTTGTTGTTGTTGTTTTTAACAGATGCAACTGGGATTATTTCCTGATAGATTATTACCTTATGCTGAAGGTGTTCAAGTGTCTGTAGTCTCATTTATACCACTTATAAGCTCTATTACATTTTATATTGAAAAAAAGAAACTTCATGTCTAGGGAAATTAATCTTTAATTATAAAATACTCCAAATTTTATTTTTATATACTATCCCTTAAAAGGGTAACATAATACAAAAAATGTCACATACACCTTGTTATTAGTATCAAGGAATCAAACCCAGGTTGGTTGTTTTCATATTATTTGGACATAATGAAAAACAAATTTATATTTTCATTTTTAGTGGCAAAGAACATTATTGCTCTTTATGCTGATATTATACATTCACACAGGCAGTTAAACTATAACCAGTCTTCTATTGGCTCTAGGTAAGGGAATTAACAGCTCGTGGGGGAAACTAATTAGATCCAATTATTACTTATCTGTCCTAATTTGACATCAGATATCTGAGAAGTCATCTGAATTAACTGAATAAAGATTTAGCTGCCATCTACACGTGAATTCCATGGATAACTTATTTCTAATGTAATTCATTTAGAGAAGAGGAATATACTGACTAAAACAAAATAATAAAAAAGAAAGATGATCTAATATAAAACTCCTAAAGGAATATGATAGTGCAGCATAGCAGTTACTCATTCATTAGTCTGCTGATTTGCTTAATTTTCTCAAAGCTGTAAGTAAAATTTTAAAAGTCCTTAATCTTTCTTTTAAAAGTCTAAGGCTTAATTTGCTCATTTGATAAGGTGATTAGATGAACTGATCAATAAGTCCTTTCCTTTATGGAAGTGTTGGTCCAGTACCATTTATTTAGAATGGTAACTAGATGCAAGATACTCTTCTTGATTTTATAATTTCTAGTTGGTTAACAAAATCCATACTAATTCACACAGGGGATTTCTAGGGTATGGTGACAAGATATTTGAATGGCTGCTAAGTATAAGGCAGAGTGCTCTGGACAAAATAAAATAATCAATTGGGTATAACTTCCACCCATGTAGCATGAGGAAACACCCACATTTCCATATAAGGAAACAAGAAATAACCCTCCTTATAACTTTCACTTTATTCTTCTTGAGAGTCAGCCATCTAGACACACTATAGCATGGGAGTGAATTGTACTCTGCTCACACAAAGCTGCTTAATCAGTGGGTACGTTGCAGTGGTAGGCCATACGGGAGCAGGGAGTGGAGGAAGAGCAGTCCTATACTTCCAGAATTCGTGATATCCTCTGACACCTGACTTCATCTTCTTATTTGCAACCTCTCAGTTTCACACTGTTTGCACTCTTAAAAGTCCAGTAACATGGTGATATTTTTAAACCATCCTCTGTCATATCTACTTAGGATGGTTTAAATTTCTCATGGTAGGTTTCAAGGGACAATAGAAAGATAGAATGAAGTCATTAGATAATATAGAGGTGTGAAAGGCAGTGACACCAGTGGGGCAAATAGAAATTACATAGAGAAAAGCGTACAAAGAATTGACACTGCTCTTAGCCAATGGCAGCTATTCCTGTTGGACCAGTAGCTCAGAAGATGCCACTGGACCCATCTGCTTGCATGAATACAGTTCCCTATTTTTTAACCAACTTCTTCAAATAGATCCTTTAGAAAAAGTTACATGTGGCAAAATCAGGTCTGATATATAATTTTTCTAATAATGCTGAACTAATAATAATGTTTTCATATGTGTGAATTGAGCTTATACTTTGTGCCTTAAATGTTATCAAGCTTTTACTATGGCCAATTATTTAATAGGACCTATTTAACGAAAAATTCTATAATCCTAATTTTAAAGATGAAGACTCTTACACAAAGAAGCTAAACATCTTTCATAAGGACAGAGGGGCTACTATATATGACATAAGTCTAGGCTCTCTGGTTGTGAACTTATACCACAACTTTGCTATGCTGTTTTACTGAAAAGACAAAAATCAGGGAAATAGAATATGCAAAAATTTACCCAACAGTAAACAAATAAGTACACTTCAAAAATTTTAGAAAGAGAATATATTTACTTAGCAAAACCATCAATTGAGAATTATATGTAATTTAAGGCACCCTCTTAATATACTTAGTATTTTTTTTCTTCTATACAATAGCAGATTTCTTTCTGTCATTATATTAGATGGAAAAAACTTTTTAACAACCTAATTTTGTCTCTGAGTCACTCAGAAAGCTGACCAGCAGCTTTCTTGATCTGATCAACTCAGCAGGCCAGTACAGAGGGCCTCCAGCACCTCCTGTCATTAAGTGCATTAGTGTGGGCAGACCCCAGATCCAATTACATGAATACTGCTTGGACACACAAGACAGCACCTTCCTGGTCTCTAATGTCTCCTTTTTGAAGTGTATACATCATTTCGCCTCCTGGAGCTGGTGGTGGCCTCCTGGCTAATTTGACAAATAAATAGAGCAGAAAAACAATGTGATCCAACCCAGTGCTGCCAACAGCCTCAATATTAATTCTAACTCTTATAATCTTATTGCTTAATAAATAAGACACAGTCATTTTCCCTTGACAACTGAGACTCTAATGCCTGGGATACTACTTCTCAATTAGAACCTGCAGCACTGCATATAGATCTTCATTCTGCACACAAGACTCATCCCTCAAGTATTTATACCCATTCCCTACTTGGCCCCAACACATTATCCTACCACTGGAAAGTAATAAATCTTTCCTACGATATAATTTGTTTCAATTTCTAGAAATAATTTTGTTTTTGATGTCTGCAAAGTTAAGTGCCACAGTTAACAGAAAAATCACAAGATTAGAAAAAACATATGGTTCTTTTTGTTTAGATTGTCTGTAAGCTAAAGTAATATTTCTATTTTTCGAATAAAGTAATTCAATAGTTCGATATTTGCCTAGAGAAACCCAGAAATGCATGATAGCTTATACTCACTGATAATAATATTTAGCTTTAAGCTTTACTTTTCAGATTCTTCATTCCAGAAATATTACACAATTGTGACAGTAGGAGTAACTTAGAGTATGATTGTTGCTCCTGTTTTCTTAATTGAAATCTATCTTATCTTTTACATTGAAGGTAACTAAAGATAAAAAAATCAAATATCATGAATGCTAGGTTAAGTACATGGAGGTCTGAGTATATGTGTCAATATTTTGTCATTTAGTACATGTAGAATTTAGTACTGGATTTGAAAGGAAGCTGTTTTTAGTTAGTGAAGAATTACCATCTTCTGACTAATTAGTAAGTTTATACACATTATTCTTTGAAGAGGAAGAAATATATCCTGTAGTATAATATAAGCACATAATGCAAAGCAGAATTCAGAGTTATTGGTATGCTACTCAAGGCTGGCTAACTTAGTCCATTGTAACTTTGAAATATTAATTTAGATAAATATCCTTCCAAATATAAAATCAGACTGAGTTTCCAAATTATGTGTTTGTCATTTTCCTTAAAATAACAGCAGTGAATGAAAATATTTTTAGTCAGAGATAATATGATAGTGGAATTCAGATAGCTGTGATAGTATCAACAGAAGCATGGAGAGTGGAATAAACCAGTATGACCAAAATGTTACCATGCATGTAACAGAAAGAGCATTCAGAGCAGTGGCAAGAAGTAGAAAAGGAATGAATAAAAGAGTAATGGTAGTATCAGGCACTGTTAAAGGACATTTTTAATTTTTTTGAAATTAAAACTGGCATACAATATTATATTAGTTTCAGGCCATTTTAAATTTTAAACTTAGTTGAATCGATAATAGAACATTACTGAACAAAGAAGAAAATGACAGATGAGACATATGAAATTACTTATATAAGAAATAACTTTTTTACTGTTTTGAAATAGTTGAAATATGAGAATCAAGATTTGTTAAGATGCACTACAACAGCAATTTACTATTTAGCTTATACTGAAAAGTGATGATGTAAGTTTAATTAAACATTTCACATGAGATAACTTCTTTGATTAAGATAATATAAAAAGAAAAGTAAACATAGTGATGTTGTTTAATTTGGAGGTAAATATGTTAAAATACTATAGGCTTAAGTGTGTAAATAATGTCAGAGGCAAATTTAAAAAGAGATAATATAAAATTAATTATGAATTTAAAGGATACAAATTATTTTAGTAGTAATATGTCCTGAAATAATAAACAACACTTTTAAGAGATCTGGTACCAGTCAGTAGTGATGGAGGAAGAAAGGGGTGTGAATGGAATATGTGAAAGTCTTACAAGATTTTTAATAATATATATAATATTGTGCTTCTTTTAAAATTGAATCAAATATGGTCATATGTACTAGTTTTATTAAAATAAATGGTGGTAACTTTAATTACATTATTTTTCCCTACATTATTATATAAATGTTTAAAGAATTTTATAGGAATAAAAAAAGGTACACTTAGTTTCTATTATGTTTCTGCCAATTACAAGTTTTGTGAATTTGGATGTCATCTATTTTCTCTAAGCCTTAGTTGCTTCTTATATCTATGTTCCCATAAAGTCAGAATTAATTCAGATAAAAAACAGGGTGTCCTAGACCAGGTGGTGTGCTCAGTGGTTGAGCTTTGACACATGAACCAGGAGGTCATGGTTCAATACCCAGTCAAGACACATGCCCAGGTTGTTGGCTCGATCCCTAGTAGGGGGCATGCAGAGGGCAGCCAATGGATGATTCCCTCTCATCATTGATGTTTCTATCTCCCTTCTTCTCTCTGAAATAAATAAAAACATATTTATGTAAATGGGGTGTCCTAGATTTAACTGTCAATATATTTATAATGTAAAATCAAAGAAAGAAAATATCAAATATTTCTGTTATTTACTTATAAGGTCTGAAATAGAGAAAAGGCAATATGAAGACTTTCCACTATTAGTGAAAGATAGGTTCAGAAGTTTGTGGAAGAGATCCTTCAAAGGATTCAAAGGGGAAGAAAGCAAACAATAAAATCCTCAAAAACCATCATTATCTAACATTGTCTATATAATCAGTTCCTGATTTTGATTGCACATTACAATAAGCTGTGGAGCTCTGAAAAAAATATATCTAGGATACACATCCAGAAATTCTATTTTACTAATCAATCTAAGTTAGGGCCAGGACACTAGCATTTTTTTAAAGCTTCTCCACTGATTCGAATTGGAAGAAGTCACTGAAGTCTTTGAATCTGGGGGGAATATTACCAACCATGGGGGAAAAAAACATGCCAAAGAGCAGGACAATAAAAGGCTTAAATCCTTTCTAATGACCTGCTGCTAATAATATGGATTGGCAATTATGTTAAGGCTCATAGAAATTCAAGCCAATCCAATATCTGACCTCAAAGACTTTATCTCATAAGTGTATAAAACAAGCACACATATATTTATAATAAAAAGACTTATATACTGCTATGCTGTCGATTCCATATACTACTAATATTCAAAGGAGGGATTCACTTGGTATGGATTGTTGTCCTTGTGAAATATAGGGCCAACCCTAGGTTCATGTGCTGGGCTCCCAGGCCCCGTGTGGTTAAAAATGCAATGGCATTTACTGTTGCCTTGTAATTTACATAAGATGTGAAGAAAATAACTTATTCTTTATTGCTTTTACAAAATAATGGATCCAGAAAGTATTTTAACTTTCCCTTTTATGGAACCTATACATCTTTCTATAAGTACATTTTACTGCTGTATAGAAAATTATGTGACACTTATAAAGCACAAAAGCCAGGCTACTGGGTCTTTCCTCAAATAAACAGAAGTGGGTGAGGTAAGGTTCCATGTACCTCTTCCACTGGTAAAGTCTGTTCAGATTAAAGTCTGTCCCTGGCACCAATACATGGACAGTGAGTCATAAGATGGCTCACAACCTGCTGTTTTTCTCCGTGTTTATCACAAATGGAGTAACAAATACGTGGTTATGTTGCTCTATATGAACCATGTCCATAGCTACCTGTCATGTTTACATCTAATTCTCCCCCCACCCCTTCACTTTAAGTCAGGAAGATATCTTGGGGTTTTCCTTATAAAGAGTAAGCATTAAACTTTTTGGAACAGGTCTGAATAGTTGTTTCCAAATGTAACTTAAAGAACACATTTAAAGATTACATAAATAATTGCATATAGTCCTTCTGAAGAACTAAGTTATTGTAACTTTGTGCCTCAGAATAACTAAATGAAAAGAAAAGAGGAAAGGAAATCATAAAAATGCCCTGAGCAAGCAAAGACTGGTATATCTTACTTCCTGGTTTTATTAGTTGTCTTCTACATAACCTTAGGCAAAGTATGAAATAAATCTCATTCTCCTTATCTTAAAAATATTATACAAGAATTATTGAAATGTTTGTCTTTCCTATGAGTAAGATGTCTAAATATGTTGTTTAAAAGAGGCATTGCGACACAAAAAATTCACAGATGCTGGAAAAATTGAAGGAAACTTGAGAGCTATTTTAAAGGGATTCATAACATTTTTTTGTTAAAAACTTATCTTCTGAACATATTTACTTTAATCAAAAGCTATTATTCTCAATCTATAATCCCACTAATAAACAGTAAGTAATATTTCAACTATACTATTTTTGTATTTCTTCCTGTGTACTTTGTTTTCAATATTTAGAATTAATTTAGAGACAAATCTTTAATAAAACTTTCTCAGGCAAGCATCTTAGAAAATAGACCCTGACACAAAACTTTGGTTGAATGCAGTTTATGTGGTAATTGATCCCAGGAAGAGCAAACGAGAGAGTTGGAAAAGTGACAGTGAAAGAAGATAATCAAAGAAGATTTAATAAAAAGGTCACTGTACCCCTAGCCTGTTTGGCTCAGTAGATAGAGTGTTGGCCTGTGGACTGAAGGGTCTCAGGTTCGATTCCCGTCAAGGGCACATGCCAGGGTTTCAGGCTTGGTCCCCAGTGGGGTGTGCAGGAGGCAGCCAATCAATGATTCTGTCTCATCATTGATGTTTCTATCTCTCTCTCCCTCTCCCTTCCTCTCTGAAATCAATAACAAACAAACAAAAAAGAATTTTTAAAAAGTCACTGTTGCCCTGGCCAGTGTGCTCAGTAGTTAGAGTGTTGGCCTATGCACCATCTAGTCAAGGGCATGTACCTAGGTTGCAGGTTCGATCCCTGGCCCCCAGTCAGGGCACAAGTGGAGGCAACCAATCAATGTGTCTCTCACATCAATGTTTCTCTCTCTCTCTCCCCCTTCCCCCCTCCCCCCTTTCCCTCCTTTCCACTCTCTCTGAAAATCAATGCAAAAAATATTCTCAGTGAGGATTAAAAATAAAAAAGGTAACTGTTATGAGCACCTGGAAGTTTAATCCCCCTGGAGATCCTCAGAAGAATGGTGTAGAGCACATCTCAGAGTTGTTAATTTTTAAGCTAAATTACTTGGATAATTTATCTGCCAACACCCACCTTTTTTAGCTATAATTGATCCCGGGATGATAAATCCCAGTACTTCTTCTTTGATCAGAGTGAGTCTCCGTGTCTCAAGAGAAAGCTCTCAGAAATAGAAGGAGAGAAATGCAGGTTGTTGAGGAGAGAAGCTTTCAGCAGACACAGAAATGTTCCACTGCAGCAGCAGGTGAGCTAGATAGGTTGGAGGGATTTGCCTAGGGATGGGAAGTACCACATATGCTACAAATCAAATGGAGTCCTACTTTTACACTCTAATATTAAAAGTTAATGCAAGTCTTATAAATTATAATAATGTAAAAAATATAACTAGTGAAAATCAGGAGGTGGAAAGAGGAAGTAAAAATTATCCTATATAATAAAAGGATAATATGCAAATTGACCCTAATGGAGGAACAACCAACCGATTGCTATGACACCCACTAACCACCAGGAGGAAGACAATCAATGCAGGAGCTGTCCCCTGGTGGTCAGTGCACTCCCACAGAGTGAGCTTCACTCAGCTACAAGCGAGCACAGTGGTGGTGGCAGAAGCCTCTCCTGTCTCCTCAGCAGCGCTAAGGATGTCTGACTTATGGCTAGGAGGTCCATTTCCTCTGGGGAGTGGGCCTCCTAAGCCATAAGTCAGACATCCCCCAAGGGCTCCCAGGCTGCAGAGGGATATCTGAGTGGCAGCTTAGGCCTGATCCCTCAGGGAGCTGGCCTAAGCCAGCAGGTGGACATCCCCTGAGGGGTCCCGGACTGCGAGAGGGCACAGGCCGGGCTGAGGGGCCCTCCCACCCCCAGTGCACGAATTTTTGGGCACCAGGCCTCTAGTTTAAAATAATAAAAGCAATCATAAGAAAACTAAAATACATAAAAACAAAATGTGGAGTTGGCAGATAAGATAAAAGGTAGGAGGCTTTATAAATGCACATTCTTCTGTACTTCTTCAGTCTGGACCATCAGAATTCACTTCTGTATTTCATGCATCCACACACAGCTATAAATGTCTTAGCATTATTTCACCTTACATGGGGACATTTCCATCTTGGAAATCTTAATTATGATTTCCTCTAGGGTTTTTGAGTGAGTCTGGGAATTATTAAAACAGATAATAATTACTTGTCACTTTATATTATTGTTTTCCCCAATCATGCACATGTATTAGTTAATTTTTATTTTATTTTGTTTTGTTTTCCAGAGAAATAAACTGAGGGACATAGTAAGAAAAGTGAAGAGAGTAAAGTTGCATTACATGATTTTGATGCAGATTGCATTTGAACACAGCCTTACGGTTTATAACCCCAAAACTGTGTATGTTGTATAGGGCATGCTCCAAGTTTCAAAGAATTTTTGTATAAAAAGGATCTACTATTATTATTAAATTGAGCTTTATTTTACAGAATATAATTGATCTCAAAGGGTCATCCTAATTTGATTTCTGAACTTTAGGTTTTCCTCTCCTCTGTAGTAATTGTAATAATTATTTTAGACTAAAAGTGTGATTAGCTTTTCAAATATTTAAATGACAACATTTTTGTTTCAAACCCCAGAAACATCTATGATGGTGTAATTGGAGCAGCAAGCCAAGTCTCTGTAAGACTGAGAGCTATTCACTTGTGTGACACTGGCATGGCTAATGAAAAGGAAGACGACCGATAATGATTCTTGATTAGACTTTAGTTTCCCAAAGATGAAACTAAAATCTTTTTTATTGTAGAATTTATACTGAAAGAAAAAAGATAAAGAGGCTCAGCCTAGGGCAGCACTATTTCCAAAATTTTTATTAACTGCCTACTAAGAAATTGCACACAGTAGGATTTAAACAGAGCATTTCCTGCTTCTGTCACTCCTGCAACATTATTGTATTTCACTTGTACACTCTATTCTTTAAAGTTCTATTGGGAAGCTATTTGTCCTAGAAATCAAATGTCAAATATGGTAGTAGTTGAAGGCACACAGAAGTATTTTGATATTGGAACTGGTAGTAGAGATAGATCAATTGTGAAACAGAGAAGGAACAATCATTTATATATTTATATGGAATGTTATATTTTAAATGCTAAAAACATTATTTGATAATGCCCCCCTTTCTTAAAATTAAAACAATGCAAACAATATGGAATGGAAATTATACTTTGTCTCTCATGACCCTCCATATTATTAACTCATGGGTCACGTCATTTTTAACTTTAAACTTATGATAAAGTTTACACAAGAATGTAATTTTCAAAATAGTCAAAGTGTTTCAGAAGAGTAAAATTATGAAATGTGAAGACAGTCAATTTTACCACCAATGAGCTCACATCTAACTCTCAGTCCTAATTTACAAGTTAAACACTTTTAACCTTTTCTAGTTTGGGGTTTTCAAATGGATACTTTACTGGTTTATTAATTTTATATATTATTTATTAATTCTCCTATTTGAAGTTTGAGAATTTACTTAATTGATCTTACATTTATATTTTATTCTCTTCCCAATACTTTTTTTCTATTAATTTTAGAAAAAATTAATAGAAAAATTAATTTTCTATTAATTTTTCTATTAATTTAGAAAATAGAGAGGGAGGAAGGAAGAGAAATAGAGAGAAACATCGATGTGACAGAGAAACTTTGATAGGTTGCCTCCAGTACAAGCCCCGACCAGGGCTTGAACCCACAACCTAGGTATGTGCCCTGACCAAGAATTGAACCTATGACCTTTCAGTGCATAGAACAATGGGTCCAACCAACTGAGCCACACTGGCCATTGCTCTTCCCAATACTTTTAAACCAATCTAGTTCTCAAGTTTTTGTCTTTATAATTCTAAAATGTATATGAAGTCTCCATTTTCTTATTTCTCATTTTAAGTACTTTATCCTAAGCCTTGTTTATGCAGAATAGGACAAACATCACTCTTGCCACTCTATTGCTCAGTTTCCTCTGCTCCCAAATTCCATCTGTACCCATTATGTTAGAATATTCTCATAGCTGAGATATTCACATGCATATACATAATCAGTAAACATGCAAACCACCTGTGGTTTAACTATAATTTATGTTATGGGGCAACCCGCAAGAGACGACCACCAGAGACAGAGATCAAAATTTATGAGCCTTTATTAAGCTGGCCAGGGACTACAGTTGCAGCACTTTACCGTGTCAAAGGCCGAACTGCAGTGCCAACCACAGGTGTTACAGCAAATTTGTACTCGGAAACCACAAGAGGGAGTTAGGACAGTTACAATGACAACCCAAAGGTTACAAAAGCTCTTTCAGCTGTTCCCAAGAAACTCAGGGCACAGGTGCAAGGCCTGAGCAAGCTTGGCCAGAGCGTGAACCACTACCTCCCTCCAAACTCTAACCGACCCATTGTTCGGTGACCTACTGCACCTCCCTCTGTCTTAAGGCATCCTGCCTCCAGGCAACGGAGGAGCTGTGCAATGTTTGCAGCCCAGAACAATTTATAACTGAAAACAATGTCATAAATTATTTCTAGATCAGAAACAAATAATGTGTGGAGTATAAAAGAGAAATTCTTGAAATACTGTGTTGAGAATGTTCTAAGTGTCAGAATAAATACATTTCATCTTCACAGTTCAACAGTTGCTCAAAATTAGAACATATTTCAGTTTTGTTTTGTGTTGTTATGGGTCTTTTTTTTATTATTATTTGGTGCCTTACTGATTTCCAATTATCTTCCCTTCTTCCCTTTAAGAGGTCATGGATATGCCTTCACTTTATCATTGTAAAAGTCAGAGGTCTTACTCATATAATTTTCTTGCCTTCATTTTTTTAACTTTCTTTTTTTATTTTAGAAATTATATTTTTATTGCTAAAACTATTCTATTATGTGGTATTTCATGATTATAGAAGTATTTTCTTGTACTTTGAATGACTTTTTTCCCCATATTCTAGTGATGTAACTTGAAATTAAAAAAAAAAAAACACAAATATATATCTTCTCTTCCTTGATTTAATTATTCTGGGATCAATTATGTGTTTTCATCTTGAATTGACTTTTTGTTGATTTTCCTAAAATGCTTAATGATACTTGGCAACCCAATTATATTTTTAAGTGGAAGTCAACACTAGGTAGATAAATACAGGCCTGGGGTTCCTCTGTTATTGTATAAGTTTCTTTCCAAATAGGACCTTCCTTTGGGAATGGAGCTCTGTAAGCATGGTGAAATCATGTCAATTGGTAATACCAAATAGAGAGAAAGCAGAGAAATAAATTGAACACCAAAATATATTTCTTAAATTAACCATTCTTAGTTGTGATCCATAATCCCATGATCTATAAAATAGAGCTCATAATCCTGGTTTTAAGGGCAAGATGATGAATTACATTTTTTTAAAAAACTATTAGACTATTTAATTTTATTATTTAGAAAACAGCTTTTATTTTACACACACATACATATATAAAAAGTAAATGTGTGTGTGTGTATACATTTTTACAGAAAGCACATAATAAAAAATAGTGTTGAATACTACATTTTTAGAAAGCCACTGCTATTCTCACTCATGTACAGCCTAACTCTTCACTCTGAATTTAGAGCTTTTTTTCTAATGAAGAATACTAATTTATCACTATTCTAACAATTTTTGTTAGCAATATTGCTTTTTTAAAACTACAAAATATACAACCGGTGTACTTTTATTTTATTTTTTCACATAATAGATTATTGGTTTTTGAAGAGAGAAGGTGGGAGAAATGAGGAACATCTATGTAAGAACACAACATTGATTAGCTGCACGTCTAATTGGGGATAGAGCCTGCAACCAGGCATGTGCCGTGACAGGGAATCAAACCAGTAACCTTTTGGATCACACCCACCTAACTGAGCCCACTGGCCAGAGCAATATTCTTTCCTTTGTGTGTTCTTTCTACAGGTTTTTCACACAATAATAGATACCTTCTTTTAAAAAAATATTTTTATTTATTTCATAGAGGAAGGGAGAGGAAGAGAGAAATAGAAACATCAATGATGAGAGAGAATCATGGATTAGCTGCTTTCTGCTGGCAACCTGGACATGTGCCCTGACTGTGAATGAACAGTGACCTCCTGGTTCATAGGTCAATGCTCAACCAGAGTCACACTGGCCAGGGTATGGACACTTTAAAAAAAAAACAAAAAACAAGCACTGTTAATTCAGTGGGAATTGGAAAAAAAATAGTTATAAATCTATTTACCCAGTTCAGCCCTTGTACCAGAAGCCTCCTCAACCTTTCCAATGAAAAGTTACATTTAATATTTGGAGAGCTTCAATCTTTTAATAAAACATACAATATAAGGCAGAAAATCTCAGGATTTGACCAAGAAGAGGCTGGAAGGACTGATTCTGAAAAGACTGAATTTTGGCAAGGTTGCTTCTTTCATGAATATTTGTAGAAATAAGTAGAAAACAGAATGGCTTCCAACTGTCCTTTTAAAATATCTTCAAACAAGCATTGTCTGTTTTGTTTTTGTAGTCCTACATAGTAACATGTGGGTAAACATGTACAATGAATACAGTCATGTAGATGATAGCATTTATTTCTGTTATTCTTTCAATTCCTTACCTATTGAATGACACTAATACAATTGGGAGAAAATAACTACTATGAAGGAAGTAAATCTAGGTAATAAAGATAGAAAATGAAGAATTTGACTTCTATAGGATGGACAGTGGAGATGTTATAATAATCTGATATTTAAATCAAGGCCTGATGAATTAAAGAGGAAAACTAAAGTGATATTTAAGAAATGTGAATTCTAGACAAAAGGAATATTAAGTTAAAAGCATATACCTGCTTGGTAAATTTGAAGAATAGGACAAATGTCACTATCATTAGAACTGAGGAAGTGAAGAAAGTAAGAGAATGGTGGAAGTATGTCCATCTTTGGTTCCTGTTCCATGATGTTTATCTCTGACTACACAAAATAGTACTGTATTGTGTCATCTAAAATGTCTACATGAGTCTTCTCAGCAAGATTTAAAAGATGTGGTGATTATATATTAATTTATAAATAATATTTATAACTTGATTTTTTTTTCATTTCAATCAAAAGGGTTCAAGATTTCATCTCTCCTAATAACATGAAAATATTTTTAGAGAATTACTAGAGATATCGGTGCTAGGGTTTCAGAAACCAATTTTGTGTCTTCTTTTTTATTTGATATTTGTCATATGGAATGAAGTTGTTTTCTTTATTGTAATGGGAAAAGTAAGAGCAGAATGGAACTTAGAAGGGTGTGTGTGCCTTTTAAAGAGAAGACACAGCTTACTTTCTTTCTCACCAATAATATGTAAGGTGATGACAGTTAATATTTAAATATTTTAGTTGCTGTGAATGAGTGAATTTAAAGTGAATAGATTTAAACAAATAAATATTTATTTAAAAGCCCTTGTCCTTTCTTCACTCAAAACTGTTTTTGTTTTGTTTGTTGTTTGGTTGTTTTGTTTGTGGTCATTGTTGCTTTTCACCTGGGTCAAAGTAAAAGAAATAATACAACAGGTCAAGTGGTAAACAGAGCTGAAGTCAGACTGCCTGAGTTCTGGGCTCAGCTTGCAAGGCACAAATTCCTTTAATATGATTTAATTCCATTGCAAGTCCTAGCCAGCATTTGGAAAATAGGATGGGTACACTGTGTTATTTCAATTTGATTTTAGCTGGCAGTTATGCCGTGCCTATCTTATTAACTGGAGAACTACTTAGCCGTATATATCTTAATAATGTCACTGATAGACACACCCATTTCCTTCACTTCATTGCTTGAAGGACAGGGAGCAATAGTTATTGAGGACCATATGTATGATTCATAAACCAGGAGGAGCTTAAAATAACTACTGCTCTATACTGCATGGACTTCCACACATTAGGTAAAGAGGCAAAAGTAACATCTTGATGAGAGACCTCATGTTTTTTAAGACCACTGCAGATGCTGACAAAAAAAATCCAATTATGTATGAATACTCAGAAAACCTGTTCTGTTGGAGAATAAAAGGAGGCTTTCCAAATGTGTGATTGAGAATAACTGGAGGAAAGAAGAGAAAAATCAACAACTCCTCTTGATTTACCTTATTATTTTGACTTTCCTCACTTGTAACTGTGAGATCACAATGGACTAAATGAACTCCCATCTTGTAAACTGGTCCCTATTATTAGTTTAAAGCACAGTGGAGAAGCAGCTCAGAACATACAGTAGTTCATATGGCTGGAGCCATAGTCACATGAAACAATAACCATATCATTTCCTTATGTTTATGCCCATGGTCACATGTAATATTATATTTGTGGAAATCCATATCTATGTATGTATATATACATATTTCTCTTTAGTTCCCTATCTTTAATTCAAGATGTATGTATTTTCTTCTCATCAAAGCCATGTGTAAATGTGAAATAACAGAGTTTAAACTTCAACAAACAATAATAATGGGATAAATAATGAAGAATGAAAGATTAAACTAGGAAAAGGAAACAGTGATAGTGATATAGATTTAACAACCTATCATAAAATTATATTTTTAATTATGGTATTTTTCAGAAAATTATCATTTAACTCTAGAATTACAGAATCAATGATGCCAAAAAATATATTTTGGAAATAACTGAGTTATTATTCTGGATAGAAACAATAAAATATGTACTTTTTAGAAAGTGGAATAAAAATAGAGTCTTGAGGTTAACCTGATACAAATGTTTAAATTATAAATAATTGCAAGTAATAATTAAGTTTAATAGGTCACAGGATGTGTGGGTTTTCAAATTTACATGAACAATACTCAGATTCAACTTAAAATAAATTGGTTTTTATTTTTCCTAACTGGAATTTGAGAACACAAAGAACTTGTAATTCTAATATAATATTTTTAATCCTCTCCTGAGGATAGTTTCCCATTGATTTTTTTTTTTAAGAGAGTAGAAGGGAGGGAGCGGGGAGAGAGAGAGAAACATCAATATGAGACAGACACATCAATTGATTGCCTTCCACACATGCCTCAGCCAGGATGGGGAATAGAGCCTGCAACCAAGGTACTTGCCCTTGACTGGGAATCAACTGATCTAATCACTGAGCAAAATGGCCAGGTCTCTAATATAATTTTTCATTTAAAAATAAAAAAATAAGTTGCTGTAAGTGGCTTACAAAACTTTTAAAATCTGTTTTTTTGTACCATATTTTTGAGCAATGAACTATTTAACCAAACTTTCAGAATATGCTTCATTCCAATAGCAGGTATCACAATTGTAGCTATCTATTCACAGAGACACAATCTATACTAATAAAAGGGTAATATGCTCATTAGACCAGACGTCTTCCAGACATCCTTCTGGACAAAATGGAGCAGCTGCGAAGGTCAAGGGTCGATGGCGCAGGAGAGGCAGCGGCTCCGAGGGCCTGGGCTGGCCCCTCTGTCCACAGAGGCGGGCGCTGGGAAAGGCAGGGCAGCCCATGGTCCTGGAACCTCTGCAGAGGCTGAACAGGGTGCCATCGAGGTACCTCAACCTCCCACAACCCCTCCCCCAGCTGGCCTGACCCCAGATCTCCCCCCCCACACACAAGTGGGCAGGAGGTGAAGCCAGCGCTAAGAAGTGAGGGCCAAGGGTTAGCAGCCCCGGTGGTGGCAAGCTTTGGCAGCAGCAGTGGGGTGATGGGGGCAGTGCCTCCCCCAGATCCTCCTGGTCGCCTCCTGCAGAAGGAGGCCAGACTGTGGCTTAAGCCTTCTCCCCACTGGGAGTGGGCCTCAATCATCAGCAGGACATCCCCTGAGTGCTTCCAGGCTGTGAGAGGTGGCAGGCCAGGCTGAGGGAACCGCCCTCCCCCAGTGCACGAATTTTCATGCACCAGGCCTCTAGTATTCTAATAAAAACAGTTTACTTAAGATTATAATTCAAGTATCTGGCACAGGAATGTGACCTTATAAATTGCCAAAGCTGGTAAGGCAGCTTGAAAGACTATTTCCTATGTGTTTGATATTGAAGCTTGAAGTCTACAAACCGGCAATCAGAATAAAGTTGTATGTCAAGTAGGAGAGAATAAGAACTGGGTACCCAAGTACAACCAGGGTATCATAAGGAGAGGTTGAAATTCATGTCTGTACTTGTTGCCTTTCACCATAATGGAGTGGGCACTAAACACCCACATAGCTTGCCTACAAGCTGTAGAAGTGGAAGCATGATCCAGGGAAGTGAAAGCAGTTTCAAATCCAGTTACTGCCTCAGGCCAATAGGTGATCCAGTAGGTCAGTGGCAAGATGTGTGAGCTACTAGTACAAAACAGCTGCTAGTTGAAGTCCACCTTCCACACCTGGTACAATAATCTCTGTTATGACCCTTTGAAATCACTGACAGGAAAGAGTATGCCTGGAAATTACTTCAACCTAGTCACGTTCATACAGTACAAAGACACCTTAGCTTGTTGAACATGGATTGCTGAAATGCAACACTAGAGTTTCTATTTCACCAGATCTGGGTCTCTGTAAATCTAACAAGTTCTGAAAGACGTTGCTGCTGCTCTCTGGGAACCACATATTGAGAATTGTGTAACAAGTCTCAGGGCTGTTGGTAATTCAGTATATTAAATAATATGGTTTAGTAATATGTGTTACTCTTTGTTAGTATTTTGTAAAACTGTCTTAGATATTCATAAACTACATATGTTTACCAGAATTTTAGAATTGTTATGTTGACACTTGCTAATTATTTTTTAAAATCAGGATGCATCGACACTAAGGCTATCTCTCTCAATCCAAGTCCTCTTTAATTATTATAATGGAATTTATAGTGTTTTACAATGATGATCTTATACATTATTTGGCATGTGATTTCCATATAGCTCTGTAGCTTTTGAGAATATAAACATTGGAAGGCTTTTATTTATTTATTTACTTCTAAATAATATTATTTTTTATTTTTCAATAGAAGTTGACATACAATATTGTATTAGTTTCAGATGCACAACCCAGTGGTTAGACATTATATAACTTCCTAAGTGATCATTCTGATAAATATTGTACCCACTGACACCATACAGACTTTTTATAATATTATTGACAATATTCCCTATGCTGTACTTTACATCCCAAGGCTACTCTGTAACTACCAATTTGTACTTTTTACTTCATTCACCTTTTTATTCATTCCCCCATCTCCCCTCCCATTTGGCAATCATCAAAATGCTTTCTGTATCTATGAGTCTGTTCATTTTATTTTTTTTTTAGATTGCACATATAAGTGAAATCATATATCATTTGTCTTCCTCTGTCTGACTTATTTCACTCAGCATAATACCCTCTATATCCATGTGTTGCAGATTTCACTTTTTTTATGGCTGAGTCATATTCCATTGCATATATGCAATACATTTTTTATCCACTTATCTATTGAAGAACAATTAGGTTGCTTCCATATATTAGCTATTGTAAGTAATGCTGCAATGAATATATACATATATTATATATATATATATATATATATATATATATATATATATATATATGGCTTAGTATTTGGGGTTTCATCAGATAAATATCTATAAGTGAAATTACTGGGTCCTTCTTTGTTATATATCTTTTGTTTTAAAATCCATTTTGTCTGGTGTTAGTATTTCTATCCTAGTTTTGTTGTTTGTTTCCATTTTCATGAAAACTTTTTCCATCTCTTTACTTTCAATCTGTTTTCAATCTGAAATGAATCCCCTGTAGACAACATATGTAAGGGTCTTATTTTGTTATCCATTCAGCTTCCATGTTTCTTTTGATTGGAGAATTTAATCCACTTGCATTTAAAGTAATTGTTGATAGATAATGTATTTGTTGCCAGTTTACTATTGATGTTTTTATCTTTTTTTTCCTTTCTCTTCTTAAAGAAGATTCTTTAACATTTCTGATAATACTGTTTTGGTGGTGATGCACTCATTTAGCTTTTGCTTATCTGAGAAACTTTTTATCTCTCCTTCAAGTCTAAAAAAACAGCTTTTCTGGATAAAATAATTTTGGCATAGGTCCTTGTTTTTCATCATGTTTAATATTTCTTGACAATTATCCCTGTTCTGCAAAGTTTGTATTGAGAAATTGCCCATCAGTCTTATGGGAGCTCATTTATAGGTAACTGCATTTTTCTAGCTGCTTAAAATTATCCCTTTGTCTTTAACCTTTGCCATTTTAATTATGATATGTTTTGGTGTGGGCCTCTTTGGTTCATCATGTTTGGTACTCTCTGTGCTTCCTGGACTTGTATGTCTTCACAAGGTTAGGGAAGTTTTCCATTATTATTTTTTTACATGGGTTTTCAATTAATTGTTCTCATTTTTTCTCCTTCTGGCATTCCCATGATGGTCCTTATACTATCTTCTATTTTTTTAATTTTTTTTTCTTTCTGATTGTATATTTTATGCTTCCTTATCTTCCAAATATATTATTTGACTCTCTGCTTCATCTTTTCCACTGTTGATTCCCTATAATGTATTCTTCATTTCAAAAAATGTTTCATCATTTCTGACTGAGTCTTTTTTATGCTTTATATCTTTGCAATTAAGCTTCTTATTTCTTTGTTCAAGTTCTCACTAAGTTCATCTACTCTTCACCTAAGTTCATTGAGTATTGTTATAACCAGTGTTTTGAATATATTGCATCCAGTAGATTGCTTGTCTCCATTATGTTTAGTTATTTTCTTGGGTGTGTTCTACTCTTTTATTAGGATACTGGAGGCCTGATGCACGAAATTCATGTAAGAATAGGCCTTCCTTTCCCCAGCTGCCAGCACCAGCTTCCCTCTGGCAACTGGGACCCAGGTTTCTCTCACAGCCCCAGCTTCACCTGGAAGGTTGTTGGGAAGGACTTCCAGAAGGATGTCTGGTCTAATTAGCATATTATGCTTTTATTATTATAGATTATTATAGATGTTTCTTTGTTTCTTCATCTTGGCTGCCTCCCTGTGTTTGTTCCTATATATTAGGTAGAGCCACTGTGTCTCTCTGGTTTAGTAGAGTGGCCTTATATAGTAGGTGTCCTGTAGGTTCCAGTAGCACAGCCTCCCCATTCACCAGAACTGAGTACTCCAGGTTCCTCTCTGTGTGGGCTGTGTACACCATCCTGCTTTAGTTGAACCTTGATTATTGTTCATACCTGAATGGGAGGGATTTATCCTCAAGTTTATTGGCTGTGAGAACTGGCTGTGACCACTAACCAACAACCAAGGATAATCAGCTATGCAGGGGATGATCCCAAGGAGCAGGACTGTGGTACCCAAGTTGGTGAGTCAAAGTCTCAGGGAATCACTGAGGCAAGGTGAACAGTGTTAGTCAGCCTCTTGATTTTGTCTCTTATAAAGGAAGTTTGGTGATGCTTTGACATGGTCTTCAGCTGTCCACTGGATGTACTGGCCCTGGGGTCTCCAGGGAATTGCAGGCCAAGGTCAGCTGCCCCCCATGTGCTGTTCAGGGCCACCTGGCACAAGCTACAAAATTATCTGCAATGCCCAGGAGAGTCCAAGCTATGAACAGAAGCCAGCTGCTACGAGTGCCTGGCTTGAGGCACTGGTATCAAGCATGCAGAAGGCAGATGCTGCTTGTTAGAGAGATTTTAGAAAAGTCTGAGGCATGAGCCAAGACAGGTCATTTGTATGGAAAAGCCACTGGAAACATCTTGGTTGGGCCTGCAAGTTGGTGAGGCAAGGTCTCAGGGAATCACTGAGGCAAGGTGAACAGTGTTAGTCAGGTTATGCCCAGTCTCACGTATGGTGCTGGCTCTGTAAAGGGAGGGCTTAGAAAAGGAAGAATGACCCTGTTAGCACTTCTGTCTGAGAGAATGCTGTCGCCCTGATGCCAGATAATTCAATTCCTCCCCATATGTCTCTGGTGCCTTTCCAGCTGCTGCCCCAGCACTGGAGCTAAGAGAGAATGAGTAAGTTGTGCCTGTGCCCTTTAAGAGGAATGCCTGCAACTCCAGCAGCCCTCTGTCTCACTCAGCCACAATCTCCATTGGTTTTTACAGCCAGAAATTATGGGGACTTCTTTTCCTGGCATTGGAAACCTGGGTTGGTGGCCTGGTATGGGGCTGGGATCCCTCACTCCTCAGGGTGGAACTCTGAAGCCAAGATACCATTTCTGAGTTTTATCTGCCATACCTGAGTATTGGACCAGCCCATTCAGTGTCTCTGCCCCTCCTACCAGTCTTCACATGGCTTCTTCTTTATATCCTCAGTTTTAGGACTCCTGTTCAGCTATATATCAGGATGTTCTGAATGATGGCTGTGCTGTAGTTTAGTTTTAATTTTAATGTAGTTGTGGGAGAATGCAAGTACCGCATTTACCTACCCTGCCATCTTGACTAGAACCTCTGGAAGTCATGTTAGTCTTGTTTGTTTCACAGTTGTAGTAGTTTTGTGTCTTTTTCATTGTAGCTCCTCTGTTAATATAACAATAATTTCATATTACTGTTTTAATTTGCATTTCCTACATAGTTGAAATTTTGTATATTTTTGGCTACATAGATATTCTTTTTAAAATTGTCTTTAATTTCTTTTGATTATTTTTGGGTTTTTGTTTGTGTGCTTTTTTCTTACTGATTTATAGTTGTTCTTTTTATATATAAATCTCTTTTGGAATCATGTCTACAATTAACTTCTCTTCTTTTGTGGCTTGCATTTTCAATGTTGATGAAAGTCTTGTGATGTTTAGTTCTTAGTCTTTATATAATCCAATATATTATTTTTCCTTTTATTATCACCACTTTTGTATACTGTTAAATAAATATTTGCATATCCTTTTCATGAAGAAGTTGTATGGTTTCCTAGATGGAAATTTTTAGTCTGCATTGCTTCAAATGAGTTTATAGATATTCAGACATTGTATTTCATTAGGATAACATTATTGTGAATGAAATAAGAAATCTTCTCATGTTACACTATCTTTGTATGTCTCTGACCAATAATATTTCATGTGGTATACTCTCATTTTGATATGCAGGTGAACTCGCTTAACATATTTTACTTATGATTTTTCCATTTATATCCATATTTAAGTTAATTATAATTTTATTTTATTCTACTTTTTAGTTTTTCCCCCAAATTATACTTACTCCATGTAATTTGTTCCACAGTTTTCTTTCTGTTTCTACTCCAGGAATTGTGGAATAGAATTATCTGTCCTTAAATATTTGGCAGAATTTGACAGCAAAACCGCCTGGACTTGAGTTTTTTTTTGGCAGTTAAAAAAGTTGCCAACTCAATTATTTTAATGCTTTTTCTTTAATTTTATTTGATTTTTATTTCATCTTGGACCAATATTATAATATAATTTTTTCACATTATCATTTTTTTAGATTTCTAAGTTTATTAAAAATAATTTTTAGATAATTTTAACTTCTTCTCTTCTGTGTTGTTCATTGCAGTTTTTCCCTCTCAGGGTTTTATGGGGTTATTTTTGTTGTTTTCTTTGATTAGTCTTTTCAAAAGATAATTTACCTTCATTTTTCAGCAACTAATTCTACCTCTATTCTATTGATTCCTAATAGTATGTTATTACTCCTTTTTTTTTTTTTTGTAGTTTTGTTGTTGTTTCATTTGTTATTTGGGGTTCCATGGTTACTTTCTTAGGCTGAACTTTAGTCAATTCAATATGGCATTAAATTTTGCAGATACTTTTGTCTTCATCCATTGAGATGATCCTATGACTTTTCTTCTTCTGTTAATGTGTTGAATTATGTTGGTGGATTTTCAAACGTTAAAAACATGACATCTTGTTTTGCTTCAAAAATCTCTGACCAAAACATATATATAAATATATAGTACATATACATATACATATATGTAATAGAAAGCAAAACAATTTCTGATTAGAAGATTAGATAAAATAAGACTGTTAAAATGTTGATAGTTTGGGGATTTGGATTATTTGTTCAGGGTAGTATATTAAAGTATTCTTTTCTCTATCTATAATAATAAAAGCATAATATGCTAATTAGACTGGACAGCCGAAATTCCTTCCAGACGTCCTTCCAGACAAAGCCATGGGGGCTGCAAGGGCTGAGGGCAGGCAGCCACCACAGCTGGTAGTGGCAGCAGCAGCAGGGGATGGGGGAGGCAACTTTCCCTGATCAGCTAAGTCACCTCCCACAGAGGGAGACCAGACTGTAGGACATCCCCTGAGTGGTCCCGGACTGTAAGAGTGGCAGGCCAGGCTAAGGATGTTCCTCTCCAGTGCACGAATTTTTGTGCACTGGGCCTCTCATTTACATATAACTGAAAATCAATCAAGTGGATAATATTGCTGCCTTAAAATATCAGCCATCCTCTTTCACAGTAAGTTTGTTTCATTCTTATTGGGCCAGCAGAAGTTGTTTATGGTAGCAGGATATAAATTAACCTCCTGTTCCATCTTGACAATAGCAGCAAACAAGTGTTTGTTTTGTGTGTGTGTGTGTGTGTGTGTGTGTGTGTGTGTGTGTCTGTGTGTGTGTGTGTGTGTGTGTGTGTGTGTGCTTTATGGCATCATATGCCAGGGTACCAGGCAACACCTAGGTGGCTAGTTGTTGAAATTGGAAAAATACATTATATGTAGGGCATTGATTAACATCAGTAGAACAAACAAATTTTGGATTTGGACACGTTTTGTACTCAAATATGTAGACATATGTTAACTTATCAATATTTTATTATTGTTTTTCATTGGCTTTCAATGAGTATTTAATTTCTTCAAGAATTTCAAGACTGCTATCATTTCATATTTATTGGGAAATCTGAACAATGCATTTACTTTCTTAGCCAACATTTTGGAAACCTTTAATCAAGTCAATCAATGTTTAACCTCCTGTGCTATTTCAAGTTTTATTAATCTATTTATTGCTACAAGCATAAGCTCATTAAAATAGACTGACATAACTATTTTAAGTCCTCCCTCCATCTGTCTTTCTATCTTTCTATGTATTTTTCAGAGAACATATTAAGTTGGATTCCCATGAATTCAAATGTAATGAAAATCCAAAGTAACATATATTTAAATATTCAAAATTTTATGAATATACTGTATCTTACCAACCATGTTAATGATCTTAGTATCATACATAGTTAAAAAGCTATGTTCATATATTTGCAAATATAAACTAAACAAGTAATCTAAATTCAACTTAGAGTTATATCTTACAGAATATAATGTTGAGAAATTATAACATTGCCAACCTTAAATAAGGAACATTTTATTATAGATATTTATTATAAGAATAAATTCAATATAATGCTTAAGAGAATTGATCTGTTTGATTAAATAAATTTCAAATAATTAAAGTATTAAACTATATGATTATAAGTCAATTGGAAGTGGAAACAAGATTAACTTCTTTTTCTCTTCTCAATACAATAAATAATTACACATTTTTTTAGGTGGTTTTGCAGTTGCATTAGGGCAGTCAACATGACATATGGCTAATATAATACCTGCCAGCATGAATATATTTATAGAAACAGCAAACTAATTAATTTCTTAAAGAGCCCAGTGACTTATGACACATCATACAATCCCATCAAATGAGACTAGTATTACTTAACTAGGGAAGGTATTTCTTCATCAGCATGTCATCAGTATTTAACTTTGGAAAAATGATCATGCTTCTTTGAAAACTACTCTGAGAAGCAACAGATAACCATAATGAAATAAGTCCCCTCTATCATTCTACTGAACATAGTTTTTCCAAAGTGTTGCATAGAAATCTGGAAAATACATGTTCAAAAGCCTACAACTCTCTTTGTGTTGTCTTTTATTGTCCATATATCCCTATAGCTCCAATTCTCAGTGTTAGTGTTTTATACCATAGAAGTATTTGTGATTGACAGGAGATATGTTTAATGGTAATATCATTGACTTAATCCTTCATTTGTCATTTTTCTCCATCTGTTGATTTAACAAAGCCACCACTTCTGCTTCCTTCAAATACCCTAAAGCAACAATATTTTTTTTTTCACAGAATATGTAGTTCTCACAAAGTTGCATGAACCATTACAAGTGATTAGTGTTTCTAATAAATCAAACACCCAGTTAATCTTCTTACTTCTCTTATAGACTGCTTCATCTTTTTCCTATTTAAAATAATTTATTTCTTTTTTTGGCATATGAGCAAGGACATATTAAAAAAAAAAAGAAACAGATAATGACTGTTTTTCAAATCTTAAAACTCACTGTTGTTTTTGGATTTGTATATAATTGCATTTGTTTTTATAGCCAGAATCATTTACAAAATTATCAATATTTTATAAAAAGACGTTCTACCACTTACTAAATCCAGCAATATTTAGGAATAATAAAAATATGTTGCCTCCACATTATTTAATAGTGTATTGCAGTCTCACATCATCATCACATATGTTCTCAAATAAAATTAAAAAAATAGAAAGTAGCAAAGCAAGTGTGACATTTTTATTAGTGTATTGGGAATAAAAATTGGAATGACAATACACATTTAAATTCATTACAGTAATTCTTCAAAATGTATACAGTAAGAACCACACCCTATCACATCCCAGATAACTGTTCTGAATGGACTATGTTGGAAAGCATACAGGTAAATTAATCACCATTTTCCTATAAGCCAGCATTCTAAAAAATTAGAATAGTTATTAGAATAATTTAAATTATAGCTAATTCAGGAACAATAATTAATCACTATTTTTTCCTAGGGGAAAATGGCCATGTTCTAGAGCCACACAACTCATGCTGTCCCAGATTTTGCTAAGAGCTGGAGCTCAGCTGGGCAAGGCTTCCAAGTTGTGAGGATGAGGTTAGTGTATCTCCTGGGTGCTGGCCAGGGGTTAGTGAGGATGGGAGAAGTGGTTATTTCCCCAGAGCCACACAAATCAATCTGTCTCAAATTCTGTCTAGAGGATGGCAGGGCGAAGCCACCAAGAGTTGGGAGCATAGGCCCACCAGCAGCTTGGAGAGTGGAGTAAGTGGATTTTATGTGATGGGGAGGTGCCAGTCAGGTTTGCAGAAAACTGGGAAAAGTTGTCTCTGCCCCAAAGCCATACCACTCAGTTACTGATACCCCCTAAATCTGCCAGGACCTCTACTCCCTAGCCCAGGCAGCTAACTCTCAGCAGGGTACAAGCTCCACAGTATGGGATGGCAAGGAATCCAGTGAGTGAGTCTATTGATTTCCCCCTGGCTTATGCCATATTGAGGGGAGTACTCCACCCAAGAAAGATGGTGTCTGCATTGTGGGAGAGTGACTAAGCACAGGAATCCTGGTGGCTGTCCCTTCAGCTCTTTCCCCAGAGCCACAAACCCAAGTCTTTCCTCAGAAGACTAGGTAGTTCTGTCTTCCTTCTGCCAGATCCCAGGGTGAGTGACTGTGAATCAGATTTGTGTGTTGGCTCTTTAAGAGGACTCCTCTGTCTGTAGCATGCTTTCCGCTACCCCTGGCAGCTAGAATCCCCACTGATTTTCACACAATGCGTTATGTGTGTGCCTCTTCCAGTCTCTGGTGCTCTGTGCTCTGGGCTTGGGAGCTCAGCTTGGGATTGAGATGCCACTCTTCTCAGGAGGAAACCCCTACAGCTGAGAAATGCCTCCAGAATCTCCACCACCACCTGTGGGAGCAGGGCCAGCCCTCTTCGTGTTTCCACCCTTCCTACCAATCTCGATGTGGCTTCTTCTCTACATTTTTGGTTATTAAACTTCTCTTCAATTTGAGTTAATCATTCAGGTTGATTGTTCTATTTCTAGATGTAATTCCAGTTTGTTCTTAGGAGGACATGAGTGTAGCTTCCACCTACTCTGCTATCATCTTGTATCTCAAAATTAATCCTAGATAGAATTTAAGGGTTTAATGTCAGTCTATTAATGGACAATTGGACATTTACCAGCAGCAGTAAGTAGATAAGCAACCAGTGAGTGGAAGCCCATTAGGTCCAAGAATAGCTACCATCCTACCACATTGCTAATCCATTCATGTGCCTATTGTTCCATTCAGGTGGCTGATGACAGAAGCTGGCTGATATAAATTAGCTGAGTCATTTTGTCTAGTTGATAATTTAGTGCCTATTTTGGGGAGGATGGTATCTGGTGAGATTTAATATGCTACACAAAATTATTTTGACTTCATGACCATTTCTGAGTTCTTTGATCTCTTCTAATGCTGGCACCTGGAGTGTTTTCCACATTGATAAACAAATATATATACCCCAAAGAAATAGCTCCCATATTCATGAGCACACTCTTGGATAAAAGACATACCACTTTATTATTTTTTAAGGAAGCAGAGTTGTGCAGATTAGCAGCGAGGTGTGGGATACTTGCTCAAACTAGGATTAAAGGAAAGTGGTTGGTCAAGATTTTCTAGGTTGTTTACCTGTACCATGATCCAAATCCATTTTTCTCTGCATGACTTGCAGGCCTGATAATTCAATAAACTGTAGAGATATGCTGCCCTTATGATAAAGTCTTTATATTAGTACTCTACTTTTCTGCCCTCAAGTCATAGGAGATAAAACTCTATATGTTGCCAAGCCTCAAGGCCCTTTGGCTTTACACTTAGCCCTTAATTGATGAAAAATCAACCTCAGTGTTTTATTTTCTTTAGCTAAATCACCTTTGCCCCTGGCAACAACTAACTGATTCTATAGTCCTATAATAACTTTTCTCATAATTCTGGATCTTGATACAATTCACCTCCAGACATATTCACTTTCACTTGTATGCCCTCCCAACGTAAGAATTAAAACTTCTAAGAATCATGTCATTACTGTAGCTGGCATCCAGGAGGTAATTCAGCTCAAAAAGCAAACAAAAACAAACAAACAAAAAAACACAAACACACACAAACACAATTTTACAGTGTGTTTCCTGGGACCACTTTTGTCAATAATGATTATAGGCCTAGTTCCCGTGGAAATAGACTGTGAGAGAGAGATTTGTTTTCATGAAGTTTAATGGGGAGAGCACTTAGAAACAGCATCTGTAATGAAATGAAGGAAACAAAATAAGCAAATGACAAGTTGCAAAGGTCTCATTTGATCCCACAGGGAGTTCTAAAGCTGGGAAGACCCTTCAGAGTTGATACAGTTGAAGCAAGTGGAATGAATCTTTGTCCCTATGTGGATTAGTCATTGGATATTTGTTGCCTCCTCAGTGGTGGTGCATCCTTCAGAATAGTATATTCTTTGGACAGGAGGTTGGGTACCAATTTAGCTATGGGCTATCAGGAGATATTCCTAGAAGCTGGGGAGGGGCAAAGGGTAATAGATTAGTGCTTCCCTTCGGAAGAGACAATCTGTTAGTGCTCTACCACATCCATTACAAAGCTTTTGATTCCAAAATGTGTTCCAAGATATGATTCATTATTATTTAGTCTATAAATTATTCATTTAAAATTTGCTAATTATTTCAAATTTTACATTTGTAAAAGGTAAGCTCTTTATCTCTGCTTGAAAGTTGTGTTGGCTCTTACTTTTTAGTTAAGAATATATTGCGGGTGTTGTAATCCTTAAATGAGAGTAGACTTATTCAGATCTCCAATTTATTGCTATAGAATGAAGTGGAATTTTCTTTTTTTGTTGTTTTTTATTTCCTGTTTGTCTATTTATCATGAGAATCCTTCTCTTAGATCTTTAAGTAGAGGCTCAATTGTATGTATATCCTCTAGCCAAGTTTCTTGTTTTTGCTTTTTAAAAAATCAATTAGTTCCTGAGAGTATGATGACTTAAGTAGATACTTTCCGTTTACATGATATTATAAGGCCTATAATTTCAAGTAGCTTGTGCCTAGTGTTTCAGTATTACCAGAGAATGAATGTAGGGCAAAACATGTCTCTCCGATAATCCAATTCAGGGGTTAGAATTTTATTTTTCCTGACATCCCCACTCTGTATCTTCACTTAACATCCACTTTCACATTTGCCTAGGTAACATTTCTAAGATTTACACTTATATATTTGTTAAAAAAAGAAGTAAGAATGGATGAGTAATGGGCAGTGTGAAAATGTTCTAATAACCTTGGGAACTAATCCTATCTAATAAAGAGGGAATATGCTAATTGACCCTCACACCATTGCAAAGATGGCAGCATCCACAGCCAATGTGGAGTGGATATGTTAATTGAATGCCCCACCCTCAAAGATGGCAGCACCCACAGCCAATAAGGAGGGAATATGCTAATTGACTGTCATGTCCTCAAAGATGGCGGTGCCCAGAGCCACAATATGGTGGTGCCCAGTCCCCTCAGCCCCACTGAGGTGCCTGCCTCTGGAGTCCCCCAGTCCTCTCAGACCCCCAGCCACCCAGGGCTGGCCCGAGGTGCAGGCAAGCCTCGGATGGTGGCTGCCCAGCTGCCACCCAAGGCTCAGGTAACCAGGGCCAGCTGAGGCTTGCACTGCTGGCAGTGGCAGCAGCAGAGGTGTGATGGGGCATTGCCTTTCCCTGATCGCCGGGTCACCTCCCGCCCCTGAGGGCTCCTGGACTGTGAGAGGGGGCAAACCGGTCTGCAGGACCCTCACCTGCATTGCTTGAATTTTCATGCACCGGGCCCCTAGTTGTGAATATTTGTGAAAAGCCCCACCTCTTTAACAAAAGGATGATATATTAAATGAGGAAGATAACATTTTCTACAGAATGTTGTTTAGGTTCCAGCAATTTCTCCCTGATGGACCTAACAACTTCAACTTCACTGAATAAAGTTTTCTTATGGTTTCTGTCATATAATTGCCTGATATGCCTATATTCCTGGGCAGTTAAATATCTTGAACCTATTTGTGTTTTCAAGTGTATTTTAATAAAATAGTATAAGTTATTAGAAAGCATATTATGTTGGTTACTTCCATATCCTCTTTAAAATGTTAAAATAAAACAAAAAAAATTAAAATAATCCTATCTAATAAAAGAGTAATATGCAAATTGACCATTACTCCAACATACAAGATGGCTGCCCCCATGTGGACACAAGATGGCTGCCACAAGATGGCCAGCAGGGGAGGGCAGTTGTGGCTAATAAGGCCAGCAGGGGAGGGCAGTTAAGGGTCACCAGGCCTGCAGGGGAGGGCAGTTGGGGGCGGGCAACCAGGCTGGCAAGGAGGGCAGTTAGGGGTAATCGGGCCGGCAGGGGACCAGTTAGGTGTCAATCAGGCTGGCAAGGGAGTATTTAGGGGGTGTTCAGGCTGACAGGCAGAAGCGGTTAGGGGCAATCAGGAAGGCAGGCAAGCGAGGAGTTGGGAGCCAGCATTCTTGGATTGTGAGAGGGATGCCCACTTAGGCCCATTCCCACCAGGATCACAATCCAGGACTGCTGGCTCCCAACCACTTGCCTGCCTGCCTGCCAGCCTGATTTCCCCTAACTACTCCCCTGCCAACCTAATCATGCCTAACTGTTCCCCTGCCAGCACAATTGCCCCCAACTGCCCTCCCCTGCAGGCCTGGGTTCCCCCCAACTGTACTCCCCTCAGGCCTGGTTGCCCCCACTACCCTCCCCTACTGGCCTGGTCACCCCTAACTGCCCTCCCCTGCCAGCCATCTTGTGGCAGCCATCTTGTGTCCACATGGGGGCTGTCATCTTGAGTGATGGTCAATTTGCATATTACCTCTTTATTATATAGGATTTTATTGATTTCAGAGAAGGAGAGGAAAAGAGAAATAGAAACATCAATGATGAGAAAGAACCATTGATCAGCTACCTCCTGCATGCCCCCCACTGGGGGTGGAGCCCACAACTGGGACATGTGCCCTTGACCATTCAGTCCACAGGCCTTTGCTCTACCCATTGAGCAAAACCAGCTAGGGCTAACTTTTAACTCTTAAGTTTGCTGCAATATGTGTTATCAAGCATTTTTTCATAGGCTAATGAGAGTTAGCTTCCCATAACAATGAAAAAAAGTTTTCTGAATACTGGAAATGATAAAATATTTAAAAAACTACAAATTTTGAAGATGATAGAAACAATCCAAAGTTAAGATGGTTGATAAAATTGTCCCCATTTTAAAGGAAAAGTATTGTAAAAAGCTTTAGAATCTCACATTTCATGGGGAGAGGAAGGCAGCAAGTTGTTCAAACTTAATAAGGAAAGCATAATTTGGGAAATGGGAAAAATATAATGAAGTTAAGAAATTTTACCAGGGTAAAGCTGATTGAAAACTTCCATGAAACTTAAAAATTTAAAACTAGAATCAATTCCCCTATTTTGTTTGTTTTTTGTTTGTTTTTTGTTTTTGTTGTATTTTTTTTAATATATTTTATTGATTTTTTACAGAGAGGAAGGGAGGGGGATAAAGAGTTAGAAACATTGATCAGTTGCCTCCTGCACACCCACCATTGGGGATGTGTCCGCAACCAAGGTACATGCCCTTGACTGGAATGGAACCAGGGACCCTTGAGTTTGCAGGCCGATGCTCTACTGAGCCAAACCCAGTCAGGGCAATTCCCCTATTTTGTAATAATTCCTTCACTAGACCTACCTACTGAACTGTGCCCACCACACCCCCCTCCTATTTTATTGATATTTGAATGGCAATGCAAAGCATTATCTACAGTGAATGTTTTCTACTGTTAACATATAAACAAACACTTAGTATTTTTAATTTAGCATAATAATTCCGTTATTCATTGACAAAAATGTTTTCATATTTATGCAACATCTTCAAAGTTAACTATATAAAAAGATATTAAATCTAAAACTGAGAGAAAATAAAATGTTCCTTTATAAAACAAAGATCACAATAATAGTACTTTTTGAATGAGCTCTACTTGACTAAAACTTTTGACAATCATTTACTTGGGTAAAAAAATACTGTTATTGATAATACCCTTACCATTTATCTCTAAACAAAGCCACAAGCAACCTCGAAAGTAAAATGATAACATTAAAGAGTCTTCAAAACCAAACACCTGCTCCAGATGTAGGACCTTTTCTCTGTGGTATGATTTATTAGGATGCTTTGACATTGGTTTGGGGTTCTTTTTACCGTTATAATCATTTATATCCATATTACATACATGTGTATTTACTCCCTGTTTAAGAGGACTTATGTGGATTACTTTTTCCAATTTTACAAATTATTTTTTCAAGATACTTAATTTAATCAAATTCACTTGCTTTAACGGAGAACTTTTGTTCTTATCTTATTTGTATTTGACTCTAGAAAATGAGAGCTTCACTTTAGGATATGATAATCATTATTACTGAGTAATAAATAGAATAATTAATAGAATTATTAACATTTCAATAGGGCTTATATGTGTCATGTACCATTCTAAATGTTTTACATATATTAACTACATATCATACATATCTGTCTATCTAAATTTCATAATAATTCTTTGACATAAGTACCAATATTTGCATATTAAAAATGATGAAACTGAGGGACAAAACTTCAATTGCTTTCCCAATTTGTGAAAGCTACTAAATATTTGTTGTATAATAAGAAAATTGGGTTGGCCTCTCTTCCTTGTTTCTGGGAGGGAATAACCCTTGGAATTCTAAACCCTTGGAATTTCCAAAATGATAAGAGTTTATGTTATTCACTATTGCCCTTACCACCACCACACTTGATAGTTTATACTAAAAAGCTGACTTCTGGTGGGCCCATAGATAGTTGATAATAATGATATAACTCAGGATAAGTTAAACTCATTTCAGACTATGTATCTATTGATTTAGATAGCACCATTTGCTTGTATAATGAATAATGTATAAAGACCAGTGTCTGTTTTTGTGTAAAATAAATAAATAAATACATAAAAACTCATAGTTTTTATTTTAGGAGAAATAGGAAACTTTTATATTCTAGGTATATACTCCCAAATAGTCACAGTTCTACTTTAAGTTAAATGTTTATTTTTTTATGCCTTCTTATCTATAAAGATCAAGAAAACACAACAGAAAGTGAGAATAAGAACAAAATTGACATAGATCTACAAATTTTTATTGTTGTTCCAGAAATTCAACTAATACCTATCTTCATCTGGAACTATTTCATATTCTGTCTTCAATAGTCTGCTGCTTTCTCCTTTACCTAGAAAAAAAAAATAACCAAAAGCAAAAAAATCAAAACAAATTCTAAACTCAAACTAAAAAAAAAAACAATCTTTGAAGGATATCGCTATCCTTTGCGCACTCTTTTGTACTTTGATTTCACATGGAAAATACCAGGTCTAAAAAAGTTGCTAATTCTCAGCTATATAGTTAAAGAAATTAACATCTTATGTATTTTTAAATTGTTTATAGTAAGTGAATTTATTTAAATTCAGCCAGGAGAATTATACCCCACTGCTTCTTACTTTTTAAATGTATTTATTATTTTGCCATAAGTTTGCCATTACTTTGGATGTAATATGCTCCTTCATGCCATCTTAAATCGAATAACATTGCAACAATTAAAAAATACGTATCCCAAAATAATATTTATATAGGGTCCATATCTCCATTGTTCTCTTCACTAAATTTTTGCTAGGTTCATTTAAATGACTATAGAAAAATGAAAATAAAGAAGGATGTACAGCAAACAAGAAGAAAAGATGGCAAAAATGTATACAAAATACTTTTATTAATGTAGGTGTTTATATCCAATCAGGGGACTAATAAAGCTATAGTAAATATACGAAAATATTCAATCAACTATAAAGATGTCAGAAGAATTTTCATTTTAATAGCATTATTTCACTCTTACCAAAATTAATTCAGGGTAAAATCCACATGAATAGATAGTAGGTATCCAACCTGAAATGGAGTGATTACTTTCAATGATTTTCAATACATCATATGTTATTATGTTAGGATATGACAGATTACGCTGTGCTTCATTGGGTTACATAATATCATTTTGAGTATAACTCCAAATCTATCTAATATAAGATGATGAATCAGTAAATAAAATGACAAGTACTCATTTATTTCTAGATTTTAAATTAGATTTTTCTGTCCACACAAAAGAAAGCAAAGAAACCAAAATGGCTTCTGGGAGCACAGTCTCATTCATGTCAGTGAGCAATAACCAACTATAATCCCTAGCTCATTATGGGCATTATGTCTCAGTAAGGATTGGTGTATATGAGACAGATTCTATGGAAACAGCATATATCAGGCTTTCTACAGTTTAGTGTGGCTATGATACTCTAAGAAGCATTCTGCCAAATTTAGGAGTCACAAAATTACATTAAAATTATTATAGTCTGCCCTGGCCCATGTTTCTCATTGGTTAAACCATTGGACCATTCATCAAAGGGTTGCAGGTTCAATTCCTGGTCAAGGAAACATACCTGGGTTATAGGTTTGATCCCTAACCCTGGTCTGTCTGGACACATGCAGGAGGCAACTTATCTATCTATCTATCTATCTATCTATCTATCTATCTATCTATCTATCTATCATCTATCTATCTATCATCTATCTATCTATCTATCTATCTATCTATCTATCTATCTATCTATCTTTCTCTCTCTCACTCTCCCTCCATCCCTTCCACTCTTTCTTAAAATTAAGTGAAAGTTATACACACACACACACACACACACACACACACACACACACACACACACTAGAGGCCCGGTACGTGAAATTCATGCACGGGGGTTGGGGGTGTGTCTCTCAACCCACCCTGCATCTCTCCAATCTGGGACCCCTTGAGGGATGTCTGACTGCCCGTTTAGGCCTGATCCAATCAGGAAGGCAGGCAGACATCCCTCTCATAATCCAGTACTGCTGGCTCCCAACTGCTTGCCTGCCTGCCTTCCTGATTGCCCTTAACCACTTCTGCCTGCCAGCCTGATCACCCCCTAACCACTCCCCTGCCTCCCTGATTGATGCTTAACTGCTCTCCTGACAGCCTGTTTGCCCCTAACTATCCTCCCCTGCAGGCCTGGGTCTGCCCAACTGCCCTCCCCTGCTGGCCTGATCCCCCATAACTGCCCTCCTTTGCAGGCCTGGTCCCTTCCAACTGCTTTCCCCTGCGTAACATCTTGTGACCGGCATCTTGCATCCACATGAGGGCAGTCATCTTTGACGACATGGGGGCAGCCATCTTGTGTGTTGGAGTAATGGTCAATTTGCATATTATTCTTTTATTAGATAGGATAGAGGCCTGGTGCACGGGTGGGGGCCAGATGGTTTGGCTTGAAGGGTGTCCTGGAACAGAGTGGGGCTTCCCTTGGGGCATGGGGCAGCCTGGGTGAGGGACCTGTGGTGGTTTGCAGGCTGGCCATGCCTCCGGTGACCCAAGTGGAGGCCCTGGTATCTGGGATTTATTTATCTTCTATAATTGAAACTTTCTAGACTTGAGCGGAGCCATGCCTCCTCCTTGCTCCATGGACACAGCCATTTTTTGGGATTTATTTATCTTCTATAATTGAAACTTTGTAGCCTTAAGTGGAGGCCAAGGCAGGCCAAGGCAGGCCAGGGCAGGCGGAAAGCTTGGTTTCTCCATTGCCAGGGAAACCCAAGTCTCCTACTCTCACTGTGGCCGCAGCCATATTGGTTGTGTTAATTTGCATATTTGCTCCTGATTGGCTGGCGGGTGTGGCTTGTGGGTATGGTGGAGGTACAGTCAATTTGCATATTACTCTTCTATTAGATAGCTATCTATATATATATCCTTGACTGGGGATTTAAAAAAATTATTATAAACTAAGAACACCATGGAGACCTGCTGTAATCCCATTGTAATGTACATAAATTAAGTGATGAAATAAACTAAATGGACATTTATAAAATTTAGTAATCATAACACAACTGAATAGAATGTGGTTGGGTATATATTCTGCAATATGATTATAGAAAATTTAAAAAAATGAAATATAAATATATTTTAAATTAAGAAGTTAATAACATGTTTTATCTAGTTTAAAACTCACTCTGGTTTCATGGATAATAAATATAAAAGTGTATTCCAAGATGTAGGAGTAAAAGTCGCATCACTAGAAAAATATTAATTTTTATTATGTATGTAGAGAGGAAAGTAATCTTAAAGAGCATGTGTTCAAAGGTGTTATAGATAATTTAGTGTGAAAGGTGTCTCAGTGGATTACTGGTACTAAAATATTAAAAGACTTAATATAACAGAAAGGAATGAGATATTTAATAAATGCAAATAAAAAAAGGTTGAAGTCAACATATTTTAATTATCCAATCCTCTGTATTTCTCAGATAGGCCTTCCCATGTTGTACACTTAGCAAGGTTCTGGAAATATTCAAATGTAAGGAAAATAAGACTTCAATAAAAGGTTACTTGGAGAAATAGTAGACCATGATGACAAAAATACTATCATTGGAATGCTCTCTAGTTAGTTTATCTATAAGCTAGAAATAAGTCTGAATTCTAGATGACCAAATATTCATTTGTTAACACAAGTTGCTAAAAAAGACAAAAACAAAACAAAACCCATCAATTATCTACCATAGTCATTATGCTACAAATTTGAATATACAGGATATCCCAAAAAATGTATACACACTTTAATAACTGGTAGTTCAATTGGTGGAAAATAACAAAATCTCCATAGATATTATCATTAGTACAGAAATGCTAGTCCTGCCCAATTCAAATGATAAATTAGGAGTGCAAGCCCACTACATAAGAACATTAGTACATAAGGCCACTAGGTATTACGATAAAAAAAATACACCAACATTAAAATGCAGATTTTTAAAAAATTTCATATAAATACAAGGTTTTAGAGGTAGCTGCCTCTCTAATTTAGGTGCCCCATTGTATAATATATGAATATAATTGACAATCAAATGATCAATGAAATTAATAGGTTTTATTATCACTTTTACTCTATGCTGAATAAATAAAAAGTAGTCCTGAAATAAGAGCAGATTTCTCCTTAAAAATCAGAAATACCAGAGAAACCAAGATGGCGGAATAGGTAAACACCTAAAATGCTGCCTCGCACAACAACTTCAAAACTACAACTAAAAGACAGAACAGACACCTCCAGAACCACAGAAAAGCTGGCTGAGTGGAAATTCTACAACTAGAAGGAAAGAGAAAAACTCATGGAGAATTGGAGGAAGCACAAAGGTTTGAGGTACGGCAAAGATTCTTTGTGTGCACAGAGAGGAAGGGGGCCTGAGAGCCTGGCTGACTTTCTCTGGCAGGAGGGGGAAGGAAGCCCCCTACTGCACTGAACCCCAGTTCCGACAGCACTGAACCCCAGTACTGACTGCACTGAACCCCAGTTCTGGGCGAAACCCTGTGGACCCAGGCTCATACAGGGGGAGTCTGGACTGTCAGGTAGAGAGAAAGGCACTCAGAGTCTCAGTCACCCAGGGGAGCCCCAGTGGGCAGGGGTCTGGAGGCATGCTCCAGTGTGCACAAAGACTGCTGAGGTTGCCACAGGCTTTCCCTAGCAGAAGGGAGTTGAAAGCTTCTGACTGCACTGAATCCCAGTTTTGACTGCACTAAACCCCAGTTCCAGGTGAGCCCCTGGGGACCCACGCTCTTGCAGGGGGAATCTGGACTCTCGGGCAGAGGCTCGGGAGGCGGGGAAGGCAAAGGTCTGGAGGCGCACACTCGAGCAAAGGCAGGGCTGACGGGAAGCCAAGACTGTCTGCTCTGCCCTGAGACTCCACCCCATCCAAGCTGAGCACAGAGGCTTTTTTCAATTTGGCAAGTCTAATCCTATAAGGCTGTCTCCAGCACCAAACTTCTCCCAGCATAGACACAGCTGATCCTCTCAGCCAACTGGCCTGGAGGTCAATTCCTCCCAGTGATACCAACAACAATCAAGACTTAACTACAACAAGGCTGTACCCACAGTCTACAAAGGGGTGCACCAAGAGTGTCCATCTCAGGTTAACTGGGGAGGCTGACCCACTGGGCCATATAGGAAATCTAGCACACAAAGCAACCCTACCAACTCAGGGAAGCAGTGAAAAAGTGGTGACAAAGAAACAGATCACAAACGAAAGAAATGGAGGAAAACAAACGACTGGATATAGATTTCAAATCCACAAGTTATAAGGCTTTTCAAGAATTTCCTAGAAAAGGCCGATAAATATAACGACACCCTCAAAGATATGAAAAAGGACCAACTAGAAATTAAACATACACTGACCAAAATAAAAAATATTATACAAAGACCCAACAACAGACTAGAGGAACACAAGAATCAAGTCAAAGAATTGAAATACAAAGAAGCAAAAAACACTCAACTGAAAAAGCAAAAAGAAGGAAAAAAAATCCAAAAAGTTGAAGGTAGTGTAAGAAGCCTCTGGGACAACTTCAAGCATACCAACATCAGAATTATGGGGGTGCTAGAAGAAGAGAGAGAACAAGATACTGAAAACCTATTTGAAGAAATAATGACTGAAAACTTCCCCCACCTGGTGAAAGAAATAGACTTACAAGTCCAGGAAGCGCACAGAACCCCAAACAAAAGGAATCCAAAGAGGACCACACCAGGACACATCATAATTAAAATGCCAAGAGCAAAAGACAAAGAGAGAATATTAAAAGCAGCAAGAGAAAAACAGTTAGTTACCTACAAGGGAGCACCCATACGACTATCAGCTGATTTCTCAACAGAAACTATGCAGGCCAGATGGGAGTGGGAAGAAATATTCAAAGTGATGAAGAGCAAGAACCTACAACCAAGATTACTCTACCCAGCAAAGCTATCATTCAGAATTGAAGGACAGATAAAGAGATTCACAGATAAGAAAAAGCTAAAGGAGTTCATCACCACCAAACCATCATTATACAAAATGCTGAAAGGTATTCTTTAAGAAGAGGAAGAAGAAAAAAGTAAAGATAAATATTATGAACAACAAATACATATCTATCAGCAAGTGAACCTAAAAATCAAGTGAATTAAAAACCTGAGGAACAGAATAAACTGGTGAATATAATAGAATCAGGGGCATAGAAAGGGAGTGGACTGATAATTCTCAGGGGGAAAGGGATATGGGGTGGTGCAGGAAGAGACTGGACAAAAAAATCCTACACCTATGGATGAGGACAGTGCGGGGGAGATAAGGGCAGAAGGTGGGGTGGGAACTGGTTGGAGGGTGCTATGGGGGGAAAAAGGAGAAACAATTGTAATAATCTGAATAAAGATTTATTAAAAAATAAAAAATAAATAAATGATATGCATCTAAATAAATAAATAAGTAAATAAATCAGAAATACCATGGTCTAGACTTATCCTCTGTTACCAGTTAAGTTTTATAATAGAGACTAGAGGCCCAATGCATGAAATTCATGCAAGAGGCTCGGCCCTCACAGCCATGGTGGCTTGCCTCAGCCCTCTTAGCCCCAGCTTTGTCCAGAATGTCATCTGGAAGGATGTCTGGAAGGTTGTTCAGCTGTCTGGTCTAATTATCATATTATGATTTTATTATTATAGATGAACAACCAATTATACATTTATAAAGCATCTACCTATACAAAATGATATGCTGTAGAATTTCATGTATCGTACCAATGGGAGTGATAGAGACAGGTAAAAAATCAGGTATAAACAACCACAAATGCTATGACATATCTTTATATCAGGAAACTGTTGTGCGGAAAAGAAAATGGGGGAAACAGGACTGCATTGTATCTCTTTAACTGTGGGTATGCTGCAGAGAAGGAAAAAGAAAGCTGAACTGGTTTAATCCCTTTGCAAGCATGCTAATTATAGCTCAAATGCTGTAATTTGGTAGTGGGAGAATCCTTACATTCAAAATGCTTTTGCAAGATGTACCTAACCTGTGCAGGATTTCCTGTGGAAAATAAACATAGTGCTTTAAGATCTATTATGAAGCTCCTTGAGAAATATATATATATATAAAAGCCTAAGCAACTATTATGACCAAACGACCAGAACTACCGGTTGACCAGTTGCTATGACACGCACTGATCACCAGGGGGAAAATGCTCAATGCAGGAGCTGAACCCTAGTGGTCAATGTGCTCCCACAGCCAACCTCCCCGCAGCTGGCCAACCTCCTGTGGCCCCTCCACCCCCTGCCGGCCAACCTCCCACACCCCCGTTCTCCCCAGCCAGCTGATCAACCTCCTGGGGTCCCTTCCCCTGGCCCACTGGCCCTTGATAGGCCTCGATCACCAGCCAGGACAAGGGACTCCACCTGTGCACGAATTTGTGCACTGGGCCTCTATTCCTATATAATAAAAGTCTAATATGCTACATGTCCAACCATTTGACCAGTCACTAAGATGCACACTGACCACCAGATGCTTTGACCAGTAGGTTAGCTTATTGCTGGGGTCTGGCAGAATGGGACTGGGAAAGATGGGCTGCACACACCCTGAAGCCCTCCCAAGGTCCCTCCCCAGCCTCTAAAATATTTCCTCTAATTAATTTCCTTTCAATGTGCACGAATCCATGTACCGGGCCTTTAGTGTATTATAAACTGTAATTATGAGGGAATAACTTGTAGGTATTACAAAAGAGCACCCTTTTGTGTGAATGGTGATCTAGATGCATCACTTTGGGACCACAGATGTTAAAACCACACTAGAGTACATTCTAACACAGCAAGAGACCAACCCGGGAGCTCCGTGGGGAGTTTGCACTTCTCCATAGTTCTTCATCTGTTGCACATTTACTGTTATTTTTGAAATTCTGACATTATTAGTAAATATTGGTACTGGCTATGAGCTCCAATTTTGTGGACTTTAACAGTCCCATGTTGTGAGTTATCTCAGGTTGTCAGTCTGGTTTGAAGTAGGGGATTATAAGATTTGTTTGGTAGTTACTTGAGCAAAGAAATTACTCTTATTTACATAGCTTGTATATTTTGGGGGATTGTAATTGAAGGATTAATGGAGATTATAGGCCTTAATACTCCAAGCCTACCCACTTCTTGGCATTATCACTGCAGTGTAAATAGTGTAAATGTAAGAGATAAGCAAATCTTTCATGTAAATAGGTACACACCTATTACTTGGGAAGAAAATATGAGACTAGGTTAATTATCATTTTTCATTTCCTGTGCCTTATTTTTTATTAGTTTACTAGGTTACCAAATAGGCCTAGGAAGGATAATCAGCAAATTAATGGCATACATAGATTTACAATTTAGGGAAATATACCCTGACCTTGATATAGAGAAGAAAGTACAGAAAGGGATAAGAAGCAAGAAGAGCTGGCAGGGTTGGGGGTGGGCAACTGTACTTATTGAAGGGAAAATTGATTTGGGAGTTATATATTGATAGGAGTGAGAAGTGCGGAGATTTCACAGGGCACTGACAATCTATTGTATGTCAGATTATGAGTAGGGTTAAGTTCAGGATGAATATAATTTTCTTTTTTCTTTTGCTGTAAGTAACAGTTATAGTCAAGAGGGAAAAGATTTATTGGAAGAGTTCTAGAATACTATAGTTTGTTGTTGTTTGTTTGTTTTTTAGTTTTTTAATATAATTCAGTGGTATAGAGAATATTAGGAATATTAGGGGTGTGTTAGGAGACCTGTCCCCAGCACTATGGAGCTAGTCTATGTGGATGGCTCCCAAACATTATAAATATGCCTATGACCTGTTCACATCCAGCTTCTATTTAACTGCACGGTAGGTATTATCAGCAGCCAATCAGAATCTGAGCTGTTCTGAAGCTACATCAGTCAGTCTGTTGGCAAGTGCCTAAAAAGGTAAGCATGTGTGAGAAACTGAAGCATAAGGCAAGGACACATCTGAAGATCAGAGGAAATTTGTAGTAAGAATACAATTTCAAAAAGCATGGAACTTTACTATAAGTAAGAGGTTGTGGAGAGCAGGGAGGGTCCAGAAAGACTTTCCATAATTCTCTGCTCTTTGAAAGCACAGAAAGTAGTAACAAGTGTAGACCACTCCTGCTCTGGCCACTGAACAGAAAGGTGCACATGGCAGAGAGCTGGGGCTTTGGGTGATCTTCGCCCCCCAGAAGTGACCAGTCATATGCTGGGGCCGAGGAAGGACGTAGTACTGTTGCAGGGGGAGTTAAGGGTCATTGTTCTTGGCAGTAGATGGGGATAAGATGAGGCCACATTTACAGTGCATAGTCCTAATGTCTGTCAGAGCCCATCTGGGGAATCCTCTGCCTGCTCCCCAGAGTGGGGACCCTAGAATTTCATGGGTCATGGTTAGTCTTGTTCATAAATTGAGCAGTGTGGTCAGCAGGGAGGATTAGGGCTAGGAGGTTGAGGCATGGGGTAGGGAATCCCGATATTCATTTCACACCTGTGCCACTTGGGGAGTTACCTGGTTGTGAGGAGATGTCCTCTACCACCAACTTGTAGGGTGCCTTCTGCCTGGGCCTTGTTTCCTTGTCTGTGAAGGCCTTGCCCCACCAGGCTCAGCTGTAGATGAGGCCCTCCCACAGGTGGTGGCAATAGAGTCCTCTAGGATGAGGAGAACAGGGTTGCCCCCTGGGCCATCTTGATGCACTTTAGGGGCTCTAGCAGCAGCACGTAGGCTGGAGCCAGTAGGCTATGGAGGCTCAGGCCTCTGGGTTAGTCCTGGCTGTCCTTGCCACCACTGCTGCCCTGACTGGTATTACCCAGGTCAACCAATAATGAATGGGGATAGCCACAGGCTACCACCTGCCCTTCAGTGAAGAAGCACATAATGACCACGTCATCCTTACCACCTGTCATTACATATTGGCCATCAGGGCTCCAGAGTACACAGAACAGCTTCCCCAAAGTAGCACTTTAGGTGTCCAAGCAGGAGCAGGCTAGGTGCAAGCCATAGGTGAGAAGGCAAATGTGTTCAGGGGCCCCCAAACCACTGCCCTCTGAGCAGTTGGTTCTAGGATCCTTGCTTCTGAAAATGTAAGCAGGGAAGCTTTAGGAGGCTGTATTCTGGGGCTTTCCCAGGTGAATAGGTGGCTGTCATTATACAGGTGCAGGTGGCCACTGCCATGTGATGACCAAAACTGGTCTTTGACTCAGAATGCAAGGTTAAAAATTATGCTCATATTTGGGAGAAAAAATAAATAAAAATTACAAAGGAGATAATAAATACAAAAGTGTCCCCCATATAGTAGTAAATACTCAAAGTCAGAAGACTGTTGTCAGTTTGAAAGTTACTAACTCAAAATTTAAAAATAAATAAAGTATAGTTTTTCAGAAAACGTTACAAAAATTAATTTTTTGCATAACAAAACAAATTTATTTGAAATAGTGCTTCACCTGACTCTTAGACTAAATTACAATTTCAAGAATAAAATAGTATCATCAAAAAATAATAACACTTTTACAAAACAGTGAACTGGCATGTCAAAAAAATCTAAAAATTTATTTCACATAAAGGGACAAACTTTAATTGCCAAAATTAAATACACAGTAAAAAATACTTGGTTCCAAATAACTTCTATTAATAAAAACTAATTGAAAGCTGTGGTCATTAAAGTAACTAAAGTCAAATTCTTCTAAATTACTTTTTATGAAGAGAAGAATTAGAATAGTCTAATTATAGAAATAATCTAGGTCCATGGTTGGCAAACTGTGGCTCGCAAGCCACATGTAGCTTGTGAGCCGCGGTTTGCTGCTCTGTTGACTAATGAGTTTGCCGACCACTGCTCTAGGTAAAGGCAGGGTTTTCAAATACAAAGAGATTGAACTAATAGAGAGTATACCTCTCAATGACCAGGCAGAAAAATGTAGATCATAAGGCAATAGGAAAATATATATAAATATATTTCATCAACAAATGTATTAGCCTATTAATTATTAGCATACATTAAATATGTAAACTTTAATTATAATAATTAATTCTCAGATTTTATGTTTATACTTGCATAGTACTTAAAAATTCTGGAGCCAAGTAAGTGCTCAATAAATAATGATGGTGATGATAATGGTGATAATCATAATTCTTCTATGCCACTTCTAAAAGCACACCTATTAACCTGGAGGTCACGGTTCGAATCCCGGTCAGGGCACGTGACCAAGTTGTGGGATTTTTCCCCAGTGTAGGGCATGCAGGATGCAGCCGATAAATGATCCCCTCTCTTCAATTATGTTTCTATCTCTCTCTCCCTCTCTCTTCCTCTCTGAAATTATAAATATGTATGTGTGTGTATATATATATATATATATATATATATTTTTTTTTTTTTTTTTTAAGAATATATAGTGGTTTCTTCTTCTGAGGAGGGGACTATCTTAGGTCTCTGAGAAACAGAACATGTTAGTAGTAGAAGAGTCAAAACTCTAAGATACTTTTCTGGAATCTCAGATGCAAGGATATTTTTGCATTTTTCCTGGGCTGCACTGGTGATTATATCAACATTTTGTGAAATAAATAGTTTCTAATATAAAGGAACGTTAAGTTCACTGAATTTTCTGACCCCAGTATTGGTTAAGAACTGATTATTTCAATATGAGTAGCACTGAAAAAAAATAGCATTGAAAAATCAGAATGTTTTCTGGATCTACAGAAATTGCTGGTGGGAACCAGGTTAACTCCGCAGCAATATGCACTGTACTGTAAAACAAACACAGGCAGAGGTTTCACTTTCTAAGTGATGTCAATGTATAAAAACATCTAGCAAGGTTGTAAACTCCAGTGTTCCTCAACCTACATCTCAATGAAATTTTGACATTATTTAAGTCCTCTTGGAAGAGTGTAGAGCACACTAACATTGATGGAGCCCAACATTGCTTTAGTTTCAGTTTTGATATCTTGGAGGAATGGAAGCTCATAATAGAAGTGAAGATAAGGTTCAAAAAACAAAATAATAAAGTTATTATTTTTTTTAATATATTTGAATACCTGGTATGAATAGTTGTATGCTTAATCATCCTATCTAATAAAGAGGGATTATGATAATTGACCCTCACACCATCGCAAAGATGGTGGCACCCACAGCCAATAAGGCAGTAATATGCTAATTGACTGCCATGACCTCAAAGATGGTGGCACCCACAGCCACAAGATGGAGGTGCCCAGTGCCCTCAGCCCCACCTGCCTCCAAAGTCCTCCAGTCCCCTCAGTCCCCCAGCCCCCCAAGCTGGCCCAAGGTGCAGGCCAGCCTCAGATGGCAGCTGCCCAGCTGCCCAGGACCACCTGAGGCTTGGGTAACCAGGGCCAGCAAAGGCTTATGCTGCCAGCAATGGCAGGAGCAGAGGTGTGATGGAGCCTTGCCTTCCCCTGATCACTGGGTCACATCCCACCCCTGAGGGCTCCCAGACTGGGAGAAGGGGCAGGCTGGACTGAGGGACTCCCCACTCCAGTGCATGAATTTTCATGCACCAGGCCTCTAGTGTTATATAAAAATAAGTAAATGTAAACTATATTTCAAATCAAGTAAATATTTACATACCTATAAAACCCAAGACAATCAGCAAAAGCTGAATAAAATTGATGGATTTATAAATAAACCAATTTTAAACATTTTTTATTCATCAATAGTAACCACTTAGAAAACCTATGAGTAAAATATTTATTCATAGCACCAGGAAAATAATTGTGAAGTACATAGAAATAATTTTAATGAGAATATTATATTATTTAAATAATATGGTTGAATTAACATACCAGATAAAATAAGTCCTAATTATAAAGATATAATTGCTACATACATTCATGAACAAATATTAATGCAAAATTAAAAGGCACAAAGAAATAAATTGAGAAATTTACAAATTTAATAAAGTGCTTTAGAAGCTTGTCAAATATAAAGTAAAAAGTGTAATTATTAACATTCATACATAGAAAAGTAATCAGGTAGAAACTATAGTTGAAAAATCCAGTTTTAGTACTAATAATATAATAGTGTGTCTGAAAAGGAAGAATGATAATTTTGCTTTCAGATGAAAATAATTATTAAAAGGGTGTTGGTTAATTAGATTGCAAAAATAAAAGACTGCATTTTCTTCCATTGAGCATATAAATGAAAATAAAATCATACACTCAAATTTCCAGTTATAAGTAAGATGAGAAAGCTTGGGGTAGACAGGTCAAAATTACATCTGAGAACAACTAGAAAGTCTTAAACTACAAAACTTTTCCAAGCAAGGCAGCAATTTAGAATTACATACCCAGGAAAATATTCCCTTCAAAACAAAATAAAAACACTTCTAGAAAGCAAAAACAGAATTTTCCTCTAGTCTAATTTTACTAAAAAAATTGCTAATGGAGTTCTTCCAGTAAGAAAAAAGAAAAATAAAATAAAAGAAAGAAAGATTCTCTTAATATGGGAAAGATAAAGAGTGAGTAAATATAAATGAATATTGAATATCTAAAACAATTATTTTAATATCTTGTATCCTTTAAAATATATATGAACAGACATAATAAGAAAAGAGAGAGGAAGTAAATCTTTTTAAAGGCTCTAATGTTCTAGCATTGTCAGGGAGTGGTAAAAGTGGAAAATATAATATATGTATTAATAAGTTGTATGAGTTATATAGTAATAATTCAAGCCATAATTTTAAGATAACACTAATAACGAAGTAATATATAATTAAAACATCTTGTGGAAAAGCACAAACATATATGATTGATCCAAGCTAAACCAAAAAGAAGATGAAAGAAACAGTAATCTGATAAATCAACTATAGTAGCAGTGTAATACCAGCGAAAGTAGACTATTAGTTTAAGTAAAATATTGGACAAAGTAAAATATAATGAGAGAAATGTTACTACAGATAAAGAATGATGTAATGATTACTTTTATATGTCAATTTGACTGCATCATTGTGTGTTTAATTTCTGGCCATACATAATCTCTAGGTGTATCGTTGAGGTTGTCCCAGATGAAATAAGGATTTGAATTGGTGAACTCAGTAGTTTGACTTCCCCATTAAACCCCTTGAAGGCCCGAATAAAACAAAAGGGCAAAAAAGGAAGAATTTTTTCTTCTTGCTTCCTACCTGTTTGATTGAGTTGAGCCACCTCATCACATCTTCTCAGGTCCTTGGACTCGGATTTACACCATCAATCCCCTGAGATTGAATTACACCACCAGCTTTCTTGGATCAACAATTTGAAGGTGGCAGATCATGGAAATTCTCAGTGACCATATTCTATGAGACCATTTCTCAATATAAATCATATATGCATACATACATATATCCTATGTGTTGTTTCTTAAGAGAATCCTCACTAATACAAGGGCAATTTTACAATGATAGTGAACTCTCTCAAAAGGGGACACACTTAAGGAGCCAACTCAGTGAATACCAGAGACTAGATGAAGTAAGTCCTGCTCTATGTGGTCAGACACTGCACAAATGATTTTGCACAGTACTCAGTAGTTGCAGCCAGTTCTTGCAGCCAGTCTGCCTGGGGGTTAATCCTTCCCACTGAGGTGTGAACAGCAATCAAGTCTTAACTATGACAGGAGGGTGTACATAGTCCACACAGAGCGGGAACCTGGAATGCCCAGCTCTGGTGAATGAGCAGGCTGTCCCACTGGACCCTACAGAACACCTATTACTTAAGGCCATGCCATCAAGCCAGGAACAGATAGCAGATATACCTAATACATAGAAACAAACACAGGTAGGCAGCCATAATGATGTTACAAAGAAACATGTCCCAATGAAAGAACAAAACAAAGTTTGAGAAAAGGAACTAAACAATAACCAGTCAGAATTGACAAATACACTAGTTGAAATGAAGAATACATTACAGGTAAACAACTATAGAGAAGATGAAGCAGAGGATCAAATCTGAGATTTGGAAGACAATGAAGCAGAAAACACCCAATTGAAACAGTAAAAAAAAGGAGAGGGGTAGTATAAGGAGCCTCTGGGACAACTTAAAGCCTACCCACTTTTGTATCATGGGTGTGCCAGAAAGAGAAGAGAGAGAACAAGGAATTGAAAACCTATGTGAAAAAATGTTGATGGAAAATTTCCCTAACCTGGTGAAGGAAATAAAGGTACAAATCCAGGAAGCACAGAAAGTCCCAAACAAGATGAACCCAAGATGAACCTCACCAGAATACATCATAATTAAAATAACAAAGTTTAAAGACAATGAGTATATCTTAAAAGTATTATCTACAAGGCATCTCCCATAAGACAATCAGCTGATATCTCAACAGAAACATTATAGACCAGAAAGTATTGGCAAGAAATATTCAAAGTGATGGAAAGCAAGGACCTACAACACAAATTTTTCTACCCAAGAAAGCTATCATCTAGAGTCAAAGGACAGATAAAGAGCTTCCCAGAAAAGAAAAAGATCAAGGAGTCCATTAACACCAAACTAGGATTATGTGAAATGTTAAAGGGTCATCTTTAAGAAGAAAAGGTAAAAAAAGGATAAAAACATATGAATAACCAAATGCAATAAATACATATCTCTCAATAATTACTTTAAATGCAAACTGATTAAATGCTTCAATCAAAAGACATACAGAAGCTGAATGGATAACAAAATATATGCTCTCATTTCAGGTAGGGAAAACACACAGAGACTGAAAGTAAAGAGATGGAAAAAGATCTAGGTGGCAATCTTTTACCAGAGAAAATAGACTTCAAAACAAAGACTATATAACAAGAAGAAAAAAAAGAAGGACCCAGTAATTCTACTTCTAGGTATTTATCCAAAGAAACCCAAATCATTAAATTGAAAGACATGTGCATCCATATGTTCATTGTAATATTATTTACAATAGCCATGATATAGTGTCCATCAATAGATGAATGGATAAAGAAGAAAGTATGCATACATACAACAGAATATGACTAGGCCATAAAAACTATGAAACCTTGTCATTTGCAACAAGATGGCTGGATGTAGAGGACACTGTGCAGAGTGAAATAAGTCAGACAGAAGAAGACAAATGCCTTATTGTTTCACTTATATGTGAAATCTGAAAAACAAAATAAATGAACAAGTAGAACAGTAGTAGACTCATAGATACAGATAACATTTTGGTGGTTGCCTGATGGGAAGGGTTTGACTTTTGGGTTAAAAAAGTAAAGGGGTTAAGAAATATAAATTGGTCATTACAGACTAATCTTAGGGTTGTAATATACAGAATAGAAAATATCCTATCTAATAAAGAGGGAATATGCAAATTGACCATCACAAAGATGGACTGCCCACAGCAGAGGCGGGGTTTCCATGACACAAGATGGCTACACCCACAGTGGAGGCCGAGTTCCCGTAATAAACCTTAACGAGCAATCAGCAGGGACCTGAGGCTGTATGGCACTGGCCCAGGACAAGGGACCTGAAGCTATGCCCCCCACCCAGTGGGGCTTGACAGGGGAACTCAGGTCATGCCCCTCGCCCCAGTACCAGGCCAGGGGACTTCAAGCTGCACCCCCCAACCCAGTGCCAGGGGATCTGAGGCTATGCCCCCCTGTGTGGCAACAGGTTGGGCAACCTGAGGCTGCACCCTCCATCCAGTGGGATTTGATGGGGGCCCCAAGTCTGTGCCACCCACCCAGTGGGGCTTGACAGGGGACCTCAGGCCACGCCCCTCCCCCTCCTCTCACCTAGCAGGGCTTGACGGGGGGGATCTCAGGCCATGTCCTCTACCTGGCAGGGCTTGATGGGGGACCTCAGGCTATGCCCCCTAACCCTGGTGCCAGCCAGGGGACCTCAGGCTGTGGCCCCCGTCTGGCAGGGCTTGACAGGGGACCTCAAGCCATGCCCTCCACCCAATGGGGCTTAACGGTGGAATTCAGGCCATGCAGCCCACCAGGCGCCGGACTGAGGGACCTCGGCCTGCGACCCCTACCCAGCGTGCACTGGGAGACCTGAGGCTGCACCCCCCACCCAGCGCCAGGCCAGGGGACCGGAAGCTGTGCCCTCTACCCAGCAATGCTTGACAAGGGTGGGGCCAGCCAGGGATGGGGCCGGTTAGGTCTGGGTCTCACTTGATTTTGAGGGCCGCAGGTGGGCAGGGACTTGACTCTGGGTCCCATGGTGTACCCCAGACTCTGACAGAGGAAGATTTTCATATACATTCTATTAATTTTCTTTCATCTCTGACACTTCTATTATAGAGAAAGTGCAAATAGCAATATTAAAATATTTCTTCTAATTAATCCCCTTTTAATGTGCACGAATTTCGTGCACCGGGCCACTAGTAGTCAATAATATTATAAGAACTACTAGAGTCCTGGTGGGTGAAATTTGTGCACTGGGGGTGTGTCCCTCAGCCCAGTCTGCACCCTCTCCAATCTGGGACCCCTCAAGGGATGTCTGACTGCCCATTTAAGCCCAATCCCACCAGCATCCTTCTCACAATCCAGGACTGCTGGCATCCAACCACTTGCCTGCCTGCCTACCTGATTGCCCCTAACCGCTTCTGCCTGCCAGCTTGATCATCCCCTAACCAGTCCCCTGCCAGCCTGATTGATGCCTAACTGCTCCCCTGCTGGCCTGATTGCCCCCAACTGCCCTCCCTGCAAGCCTGGTCCCTCTCCTGCCAGCCATCTTGTGGCGGCCATCTGTGTCCACATGGAGGTGGCCATCTTTGACCACATGGGGGAAGCCGTGTCGTGTGTTGGAGTGATGGTCAATATGCATATTACCTCTTTATTACATAGGATGTCCAGTGTCGAATGCATACTACATTTACCAGATGATCATGTACTAAGTTATATAATGTATAATAACTGGGTTTTATAAATGAAACTAATACAATATTATATGTCAACTGTAATTAAAAATATTTAAAGTTAAAGTATTATTATAACACATTAAAATGATTGATAATGAATATGCAATATATCAATGTTTTTCTTCTGGCAAAATGGGTCTTGGTTTACTCTGCTGCTTGAAACTAAGAAACTGGACAAACTATGTGCTACAGTAGTTGTTAAGACATTAATTGTTAAATTGAATATCAAATGTTGTATAAACATTAATAATAGGTTTTTCTTACAAGTGCCCAATTTAAGCTTTAATCCAGACATCATCAGGTGATTAAATGATAAATGAAGAGCCAGGCTACCTCCCTTGAAATTTCTTAATTTAAAGATTTTTTAAAAATATATTTTATTGATTTTTTACAGAGAGGAAGAGAGAGAGATAGAGAGTTAGATACATCGATGAGAGAGAAACATTGATCAGCTGCCTCCTGCACAACCCCCACCGGGGATGTGCCCGCAACCCAGGTACATGCCCTTGACCGGAATCGAACCTGGGACCTTGCAGTTTGCAGGCCGATGCTCTATCCACTGAGCCAAACCGGTTTTGGCTCCCCCCTTCCCTTCTTGTGCTTTAATTCTCACTCTCATAGTTTAAATTCACTAATAGCAAGTTGACTTGTGAATACCTGGATACCCCACCCTCAACCTAATTAGCGCAGAACCCCAGGTCTGATATCTTTCTCTTTTCTCTACCAGCTACCTTGCTGTGTGGCCCCAGTCATGCTGTATACCGTCCAAGACTTGTCAGTAATACAACTTGTCTCTTTCTAAGTTTCCTGATGGTTATTGCTGAAGTTGTCTTACAGTCATAATAAAAACCAAAAGGACTAGGTCAGCCACAACAGTGGTCCTGAAAGGGTAACCCAGGTCCAGGAGAATGCTCCTAAGCATTTCTGTCTATAAACTGAGAGCAGCACAAAACTTCAGGCAACAATGTAGAATTCAGCATTCTGCCAAGTTATTCTTCAAATATGAAAAAAACTATATTTGCTCAGACAAAATATAATAGTCAAGTAATTTGTTGATAGTAGATCTGTATTGCAAGAAAAGGTGAAAAGTTCTTCAGAGAGAAGTAAAATGATATAGGTTAGAAAGCCAGAGCATTGGAAAATTAGGTGAAATTAAAAATTATATTTGTATTAATCCTACTTGATGTAAAAGAGAGACAATAGTTTGTTCAAAATAGTAAAAGCAAATAACAATAATTCTATTTTATATATAAGTTATTGCATATATATATATACATATGTATATATATATATGCTTATATGTAAGTTAAGTGAATGATAGCAATGATATAAGAAATAGAAGGGAGGGATTAGGAATATATTGTTATTATAATGTATGTGCACTACCTGTAAAGCAGTATAGAGTTATTTAAAAGCAGACTGGTATTAGTTGGAAATGTATATTGAAAACCCTAGGGAGACCGCTAAAATTTTTTTGAAGAAAAGAGTGTACTTGTATAGTGGATATGCTGAAATAGGAGAGAAAATTGGGCCATGTAAAAAGTATAATTAAAACCTAAAAAGCAAGGAAACAAAGTGAGACTAAATAGGAGCTAAGAACAAAGGAAATAAATGAGAGAAAAACATTAATAAATATGGTAGGTATATCATTTTAAATGTCAATGGTCTAAATATATTAATTCAGAGACAGATTGTCAGTGCAGGTAAAAGATTGATACTCAACTACACGTTGTGTACAAGGACCCTACTTTAAACACGTTAAAGACACATAGATGAAAAGCAATCGGATAGAAAAAGATTCACCACCCTAAAATGAATCAAAAGAAGACAAAAGCTCCTATGTTAATTTTAAAGAGAACAAATTTCACAACAAATGGAAGTTATCAGGGGTAAAGAGAGAGGGGTATTCCATAATGATAAATACAACAATTCTCCAAGAAGATATAATAATCCTTAATCCTAGACACAGAATGTCAAAATATGTTATGCAAAAGCTGAAAAAAACTTCAAGGAAAAATAGATGAGTCCAGTATTATATTGGAAACTAAATAGAGATGAAAGAGTGGGTGTCCAGAATATTAAGCCAGGTAGGTGGCTAGACTTCACAGGACAGAGCACCTGAGAAGTGGGAACTGCTGACAGAGAAATATGGAGATCTGTACATCATCTTCTTGGAGGATTCAGCAGCACACTCTGCATACATATGAGGAAATATCCTGAATTGAGGTAAAGAACGACCCCCAAAGAATAGAAGGAACAGTATTTGAACCTTTCAAGATCCCAGGGATAGTGCCTGTTCCTATCACAACAATATCATTGGGTAGAGTATTCAAAAGTGTCTTGTCTTTGTAATGGGGAAGAATCACTATTGATGAAATGGTGCTATGAATTGGTGATGATATGAAACAGTTGAATATCTCATACATTGCTGATTTTAGTAAATTACAGCCAAATCAGAAAATTCTTTGGAAGTAAAAACTAAAACTTAATATGAACTTATCCTATGGCTTAGCAATTCCACATTCAGATTAATATTCAGAAGAAATGTGCATAGATATTTACATACAACATGTACAATTTTTATACCACTATTCATGATATTTTAAAACTGGAATATTACCCCAAAGTGCACAAACAAAACAATGGATTGTTTTATTCATACATTAATATTGAAATTAATAAATTACAATCACGTATAACCACATGGATACATTTCACAAATATATTCTTGAGTGAAAGAAACCAGAAATAATAGAATAAAAAATGTATGTTGGCATTTGCATAAAGTTTAAACAGGCACAATTATTTTATGATGTTTGAAGTCAAGAAATCTCTTTCAGCTTTCCTCTCTGTGAGTATTCTGCTACCTCTTTTAGTGCTAACAGTTTATATACAACCAAGTCCCAGAATAATTCTATAGAATTATAGCTAATAAACCCAATGTGGATGAGTTGAAAATGGCTCATAGAAATCATGCCCAATTCCCTAGCCTACATAGGATCCTTATGTGTGTGTATTTACTTTTTGTGTGCGTGTTACTGTTTTGTGTGTGTGTGTGTGTGTGTGTGTGTGTTTGCTAAAACTCACATCTCTTATAATCAATGTATCAGAGTTTATTACATATTCAACTACCTTCTGGACAGCAACATCTATATGTCTAAAATCACACAGAACTGAAGAAATTCCAAAAATTCACTCATATTTTTCTCTACAAGCAAGTTATCCTACTCATGCTTTATTCTAATTCTGTATTCTATCTCCAAATTATTTCCCATGTAGATAACCACTGCAGGTAACTTGGAAAGTAAATCCTGATTTTCTCTTTCCCTTAATATTTTTCTTCAAAATATCATCTGACCCTAGTGGTTTTCTTTCAGTGATCTTCCAAATGCAGTTGTTCATTTCTATTCCTAATATTCTTGCCTTAAGTAGATTGACACAATAATCTTTTGATTTATCAGCTTCTAGTATTAGCTTTTCTAACAATTTATACAATTACTGCCAGTCTAGTCTTGATTTAAGATTTGTACTTTTAGTTCAAGATGTCCAACCATGAATTTAATCATCTCTTCACCTACTCAAACTTTAACAATCATATGAAAACATAAAAGACTCAAGGAAATAAAAGCCAGCCATCATACAATCCGAGGAACTCCTTAACCATAGAAAAAAATTGTATCAGATTTATGTTGAAGAAACAGATGAAGCTACATCCTAAGAAACTGGTGTTGATTTAGAGCAGTTCTTAGATCAGCCCTAAAAAGTTTTAAAATCAATCAAAACTCTCCCTTTTCTCTAAGAAGAGTCCTCATCAGCAATGATTTGTGTTCTCAGGCTAATTGAAATAGGCAATTCACTAAGGAAAGCAAATACCTGTCCTTCTGGGTCATGAGGGGGTAGCAGAGCAAAATAAAAAACAATTCTCAAAGCGGTTAAGAAAAGCTAAAAAATAATAGTCTTTCCAAGTAGAAAAATATTTTAAACTGCTTCGTCTTCAAAGTAAATCTCTCTTTACTTCTGCAAATATTGTTCCTCTAACCTACCTGTCTATCAGAAATTCTGCTAGTTGATAACTGCCTATTCTATTAAGAGTGTTTTATTCCTATACATGATAAAAGCAGGAGAATCAAGATAAAGAAACCAAACAAGAGACTTTAGACAAAATTGAACTAATTCTAAAAGCAGAAGAATATTAAAGACAATTTTTTATTGGTAGAGATTTCAGTGATATATAGTGTTTCCAAAACAATAATAGCTTGCAAACAAACAAACAAACAAAAAAGACCTCTCTGAAAACACAAAATCTAGGTATGAAAAATAAATTGCAATTCAATTTTTTGTTATAGAAATGTATGCATGAATACATTAACAAAGGATTGAATAATCTTAGCATTAATATTCATTTATCTCAGAAAATGGACATGACCTTACATGGAAACTTTCAACAGTAGACTAGGAGAAGTGGAGGACCGAATTAGTGAATTAGAGGACAGGGAAGCAAAACACACTCAAACTGAACTGCAATTGGACAAAAAAATTAAAAGACAGGAGGACAGCCTAAGGAGAGCTATGGGACAACATGAAATGAAGCAACATTCGAATCATAGGGGTGTCAGAACAGCAAGAATTGAAACAAGAGTTAGAAAACCTATTTGAAGAAATAATGTCAGAAAACTTCCCTAATGTGGGGAAGAAAAAAGTCACAGAGTCCCAAACAAGATGAAACCCCCCACCCCCCAAAAAAAGAAAAAGAAAATGGACATGACCTTGAGTTTCACTTATTTTCCTGTTTAGTTTTTCATCTTCTATTTTAAGCTCTACTCCTTGGAAGTGACCAGCAATACTCATTTCAAGTAGTTCCTTTTCAAAGAACCTCTGATTTTGTTTTTCCTGGTGGTGGCCTTTCTGGTTACTATATAACTGTGCTTTCACTACCTTTCTTGCATGACACATACTGCTTAACTATGAGGAAAATGTTCTTAAATTTTCTTAGGTTTTTGTTAAGAAAAACTGATGGCAATTATGCTTAATTCCTTTATCTCCACTTTTAGGCCTAACTCTGAGAAACTTCTTCATAGACTCTTTAAACTTAGTCTAACACTCCTCACTGTAACAGTTCTGCATGGACAAAACTTATAATTCACTTCTTCTCGTTTGTATGTCAATGTTTTTTGTTTGTTTGTTTGTTTGTTTGTATCCCCCATTCTGGGTAGTTTATATTCTCCATAATCAGATGGGGAAAAACTCATGGAAGATTAATTGATTTGCTAAAATATATGCAACTAGTTAATGTTAATTAAGGGAGTAGTATCTGAATTAACACCCAAGATCATAAATTTTCTATCTATCCAATAAAATTAATAAACATCCACTTGATCATTTCTCCTTTTTGCCCTTTATTACTCAAGTTTTATAAAAGTAAAAATAATTTAGCTTGTAAGAGTAATTTTCAGCAAATTGTTTACCTTGCATGGTAAAAAAAACAAACAAAAAAACCCCAGAAGTTATAATAGGATTGTTTTGCCAATTTCTTGCTATACCAAATGGGTGAATTAATTATTTGGATTTTTAAAAATACTATTTATGTTAAACAATAAAGCATTAGGGAAATATTATTTGTGAATATGTATGCTACACTTGATTATTGTTTTATCTTTTAAACACTTAATATATGACAGACTGTTTTAAGAGTTAATCATGTTAATTTATTTAATCCTTATAGCCATCTTGTAATGTAGGTTTTAATATTATCCTCAATATACAGAAGAAGAAACTAATGCCCAGATATGATAAGTAATTCCTGGGCCTATATAGCCACTAAGTAGAGAAACAGGATTTGGATCCAGGCTATTTAGCTTCAAAACCTTTACTCTTAAATACTTAATGTTATGTTGCCTTTCAACAATGAATATCAAATCAAATATTTAATTGTTAAAAAAGGTATTTCAAGCCTTTTTGCTTGTTTCACGTATCTCTTGACATGATAGATGAAATGCAAGTAAGGATTGTAATCTTATTTCATATCACCATCTACATAATGTTATAAAGAAGATATGACGAAATTTTTTAAAAAGCCCAATGCAATACAAACTATTGGGAATGAAATAGGGATTATTTATTTCTATTATCAATGCCCTGTCTTATCTCTATTAATACAAATTTAAAAAAAAATCTTCTGAGTTAAAACCTTGAGTTGATATCTTCTGTGTAAACATTAATTTATGCTTAATATTTTCCTCAGAGAGAGATGATGGATTTAATATTTTCTTGAGATACATTTAGTATTTTGGGGTATATCTAAACTAGAAAGAGGATGTTTTAGTCCTTATGTAGCAAAGAGAGAGGTTTAAACGTCTATAAAATAAGCTTATATGCTGATTGCAAAGGCACAATTTTAAAAAGCAGTAAGTGAATACTCACAAATAAGTATCCAAGAAATTCTTGCTGTTTTCTTAGCTGAAGTCAAAGTCTTAGCCCATGAGGACCTTACAATTTATTTGGGGAATCAAGACTATTATATCTGAAAGGGTGAACATAATACAAAAGTACTATTTTATAGTACTAGCAACTAGAGAAATAGAATCAAATATATGTAGTTTATACTTTATTCATTATGGAAGATGAAGAATGGAGATTGGTCTTAAAGGAAGACTGGGATTAGAGCTTGGCAGATGCTAGAGAGAACCACAGTTTCTTAGAGAGGAGAATCAAAAATATATAAAGATATGCATGTCAGGCAAAGAGCCAGGAAATAAATATCTAAGTCTATATCCTGCCACATATAGCTTCTGTCAATATATTTTCCTTCCTTTTATTCCCCCCAAGCATATAAAATGTTCTCATTGCTGGAGGACTGTCTGTAGATAATACCTGGGCCAGATTGGCAGACTACAGTGTGCCAATTCTTCGTTTAGAATGTCTATGTGGAATTCTACTCGACTGGATTCAGAGTTTAATACTGTACAGCAATAGCAGAGAAGGTGGGAAAGAAAAATAAAGCTGTATTACTAGAATCATCAAAAGCAAAAATAAAGCATTTCACTTGGATTTGATTTTATTCACTAATTATAAGGTAAAAGTATTTCTTAATTAATCTTAAATAATTTTAGCATTAAGCTATATAAAAATCATTTGATCTTAGGAAATCAAATGAAGAGTGTTTAAATGAGAACATTGAATCAGTTCTTGCTTTATTTCTTTTTGAGTGAAGCCAAAACATTATTTTTTAATTTCTAATGCTTCTGAAAGTACACCTTTCAATGACATCCAATGATTGCTGGTGTTAATATGTTGACCTTGGATGTTTTACTGCACAAATTAAATGAAGACCATATGTGGTGGTTTTCTTTGGAGATGGTGTGTATTTTTGTACTGTGAAATCAAGGGGACTGTTATTGAAACCCAAATCCTAAGTTTTCTATTTGCTCACAGCAGGATGTTGTACCTAGGTCCTATTAGGTCCTAGTAAGCACACAACACGTGCTTAGTTGTTAGAGTTCCCTGGTGAAATTCAGAGATTTTGCAAAGTTCCTGGATACTCACAGCACCTTTACTATCCTTGCTTGTAAAATCCCTACACAATAGCTTTCCTGGTATGATCTATGAGCATGAATATATGCGATACATAGTTTATATATTTCACACATGAAATGCTTTATTATCATCTGGATTTTCCATTCTGATTAGTCAATTTCTTATTATGTATATTGAAATGGTTTACAAATATTTAAAATGTAGAAAATAGAGTGATAATCTCAGGAGAAAACACTGACAGTAAAACTTTTATGGAGATGAGTACATGATTTTCATAATGATTACATGAGAAAAACATAGCAGAGCATGCAGGAAAGCTTAGAAAATTCAGTGAAATGGATATGGGATCATGACTGGCAGAAGGGAGGCAAATATAATGTTAACTGATGATATCAAGGTGCAATTTTTAAGTAAAATGTTTCAGTAAACTAATAAAAATAATATCCAAATAATTCTCACTTCAAAAGGTCAGTCACTAAGTATGAGTATGAAAATTTACAAAGTAAGATTTAAAGAGAACACAGAAAGCAGAGAACTTATTAAAACAATAAGTTACAAAATGGATTAAAGTTGCTTAGATATACATGTTTTAAATCTACAAAGTTTAAGACTCAACTAAAGCAAATTTGCTTACATAAGAATATAAATACTAAGCTAGAGACAAAATCTTCCATTAGATCCTAAATTAATGGTAATTTTAAATCACCCCTGGAGGGTATGTTTACTGATATTAAAAGAGAGAAAGAAAGACATTGACAAGAGAGAAGAATCGATAAGCTGCCCCCTGTGCACATGCCAACAGGTGGAAATGAACACACAACCAGGAATGTGCTCTGACTGGGAATGAGCCCACAACCTTTTTTTTTTAGTGTACAGAATGACACTCCAACTAAATGAGCCATATGTCAAGGGCTTTAGTAAGTTTTTGAGTCTATGAGAGAAATGGAATCTGAGAAGCTTTTCTATGAGTTTATCAAAACTGTAATATTGTATTCCTAAAGTTTATCGGTGGGCAAACTTGTAATATGTTTTTTAAGTCATTGCTATTATATATATATATGTTACTATTATTATTATTTATTATTGAAGTCTCACTGGTAGAGTGAGAATTTTTCCCCATTAATTTTTAGGGAGTTAAAAGAGAGGGGGAAGAGGAGAGAGAGAAGAGAGAGGGAGGAGAGAGAAGCATTGATGTGAGAGAGACATATGGTTTGATTGCCTCCCACACTCCCACTGACTGGGAGCTGGAATCGAACTTGTAACCCAGGTATTTACCCTTGTCCAGGAATCTAACCCAAGACCATCTGGTGCTCAGGCTGATGCTCTAACCACAAGTACACCAGCCAGGGTTATCCATTATTTTGTCCAAATAAATATTTTCTATTTTTCAAAAGTTAATGATATGTAAAATGAATTTGAAAGTGCTAAGATTACAGATATGAGAGTTCCAAGATAGTAAATAATAAACATGATTGAAAAGTGAGACACTATAACATATTAAAATATGTAAGAAAAGAAGAAACAAATTAGCAAAAAAATGTGAAAATTAAGTTCTAATTATATTAATACAGATAAAATTTCTTATTTGTAAAATTTCACCAGTGTAAAATAATGATTTCTAAAGCCACATAATTTCTTGAAGATTTGCCCTATCAAAGTGAATTTTTATTCTTCATTCACTTGAATTATCCTGATGCAAAGGGAAAGTTCACTAGGCTGTTATTTAGGAAACTTGGAGGCTGAGCACAACTTTCTCATTGGCAATATTATCCTATATAATAAAAGGCCAGCCACCATAAGCAGAACGACCAGAGACCAGAACCACCATGGCCCCTCATCGGGCTGACTCCACCCCCTAGAAAGCAGTTAGGGGCAATCAGACAGGCAGGCAGAGTGGTTAGGGGTGATCAGGCAGGCAGACCAGCAGTTAGGGGTGATCAAGCAGGCCGGCAGAGTGGTCAGGAGTGATCAGGTAGGCAAAGGACCCCCCAACAAAGGAAGAGGGAGGCCCAGGCCATCAGAGGCGACTCTGTGGCAAGTGTGCAGCCAGCCAGCAATCACTCCTCAGAGAGAGGCCCAGGCCAGCCAACCCATTGTACCCCATGCCTGTTGCCTGCAGAGGGAGGCCACCAGTGGCAGGGGAAGGGGGGAATGCTTCACAGATGGCAAGCAGTGGCAACAGTAGAGGATGGGGCCAGCTGCCTGCAGCTGGAGGAAGGAAAGCCCTGATAGGCCCTGATCTCAGGCCAGACCTAGGGACCCTATCTGAGGGTTCCTGGATTGTGAGAGGGTGCAGGTCAGGCTGAGGCACGACACCCCCCCCCCCCCCACACACACACACACACACCACCAAGTGCACAAATTTTCAAGCACTGGGCCTCTAGTTTGTTATATAGTCATACTTTGTTTTCTCAGCCACTAAATAGCTAATATTTATTTTCAACTTCTACATAGAAGGCATATAACTGGAATATCATTATTGCCTGAAGACTGAGTAATCCATGTTGATTTCAAAGGTATATATACTCAAATAAATAATTATAATATACAAGAAGAATATATAAAGGAAAGACAGATAATTTATGAGAGTGGAGATAGGAGGGGATCATCAGAATTTTATCATCAATTAACAATATTTGAATGGTCTTAAAAGTTTTAGGATTTTGCAAGACAGAAAAAGATAAATGATCTATAATTCTAAACTTTTTGTTTGAAGACAATTGAACTTATAATACTCAGATTTAATGTAGATTTTTAGAAGCATACATATATATACAAATACATATGCATATATAAACTAATATATATATATAAATTTATATTTTTATTTTTATTTGCTATGGTTTCTATCATCAATCAAAATTTCAGGCATTTTATTATTCAGCATACATGTTTATTATGTTCAAGTCTATCTGATGGAAAATTGACACTATATGACAAGTTACCTACAATCCTAATCATTTTCAAGTTTTTGTTGTTTGTTGTGAAATTGCTTTTATCATTATGGTATACAATGAAAGCATTAGTGGAAGAGTTTAGACAATATAGGAAAACAATTTTATCCCTATCATGCACATACCTAAATCCATAAATATTAAAAACAAAACAGAAACTAACTAAAGCTAAATTTTGAAAAGGTTGGTAAATGTAACACAACTTTCTTAATATCTATATACTAGGGGCCCGGTGCACAAATTCGTGAACCTTGAAAGGAACTGTGGGCTGCAAGGCTGCAGTGGGCACAGGGGCAGATCTCAGCCCATCCTCCGCACCCATGCCCACACCCTCCTGCCTGCCGGCAGCCCCACTCCTGCCGCCGCTGGCCCACAGGGGCAGATCTCAGCCCATCCTCCGCACCCCTGCCCAGACCCTCCTGCTGTGGCCCTTGGTCCTCTGTCTGCTGGCAGCCCTGTTCCTGCCACTGCTGGCCCCACTCTCACACACTGACAGTGTGAAATGATTGGGGCCAGTGCTAGCAGCAGATGCAAGAGGGACTGGTGCTCTCAGCGGGTGTGAGCAGCAGCTGCCAAACCTGATCACTCCTCAGGAGCAGGGGAAGGTGGAGGAGCCCTAAGGGGCGATTGGGGCTGGCAGCCGCCACTTACGCCTGCTGATGGTGCCAAGTCATCAGGGCCAGCAGCAGGTGCAAGCACCAGGTGGGATTGCAGCACATGAGAGCAAAAAATTTTCAGTAACTACCAAAGTCTCGCCCTGATGACAGAGACTGGCAACCCTCCTTGGTCTGGCACCCCTGCTCACCTGCTCCACCATACCCCTGCGGCTACTGCCTGCCATGTTCTATGCTCTGCCACCTGCTGCTGATACCTGCCATGTTTTGCATATGCCCCCTGGTGGTCTGCACACATCATAGTGACCGATTGTTCAGTTGTTTCACCATTCGGTCTATTTCATATTAGCCTTTTATTATATAGGATATAAAAGCCCAGTGACCGAATGGAAGAACAACTGGTTGACCAGTTGCTCTGATGTGCACTGACCACCAGGGGGCAGACGCTCAATGCAGGAGCTGCCCCCTGGTGATCAGTGTGCTCCCACAGGGGGAGCTCTGCTTGGCTATACTGACTGGGATGAATGGCGCTCCCAGAGTGGGCCAATCCCCACAGGCCATGCCCCCCCTAGCAGTGCACTAATTTGTGCACCAGACCTCTAGACTAATATATATGTGTATATTATTTCTTAAATAAGCTTTTTTTTAAATAAACATCATTTGTAAATTTATTATTTGTACAGTTCCTCCTATTTTTTTTTTCTATAAGGATCACTGTATTTTGACCAATGATTTGAGTTTGGTATTACTTTTGATGAAATTTTGTTTCAAATTTAGAAAATAGACAAATTACCTTCCTAGAATGATTCAGCTAGAGTTATTTTATGATCTCTTCTGAAATCCTTGAAGTTATTATAGGAGAGTAGTAGATATTGTGAGATTTCATTATACCTCAGATTGGTATAGGTAATGGCCTTTTGAAGTGAATGGGCATGTTAGCCATAAGGACATGAAAATTCAGTTAGAATAGACTGACCAAGAGATAGGAAGCCAAGGCTATATTTGAAAGATTTATTTATAATTATTTTTCCTACTTTGAAGGCCTACTTACAGTTATCTTTTGGTTTTCTTCTTGTTTCTAATTGTTAAAATATAAAAAGAACAAGAAATGTTCCAAAAATTTGTTACTATGGTGATTAATATCTAAGGCTTATTAAAAAAAACACACACATAAGAGACCTAAAAGAGAAGGGAGGAAGGAGAAAATAAAATAAATTTTAAAAATACTAAAGAAAATGAACATTATAATAGTAAGAAGAAATATAGGTGAAGATTTTTTCTGTATGTTGTGTGGCATTTTGCAGATGAGGGAAACTATTTCCCTTTTACAACCTGCCATAGGAAGTAAATTTGTCTTCTTCAGTAAGATGATTACTTTATGAACTGTTATACTTTTGATGAATATATTTTCCAATTGAAATCAAAATGCAGTTATGAACTTTTTAGAGCAAGACCTGCATATCACAGCAGGGGTGAGAGAAGCTGAAGGTCAAAGGGGGAATTCCTCCAAGCTAGAATTTGTTTTTGCAAGTTATGCCAATATCCACAAAGTCACCAGTATTCACTCTCAATGGAAAGGGCACAATGAAAGAAAAAATTCAGAAGGAAGCTTGATAGCTATTCATAATCTCACATTCAAAATACTGTAAAAACAACAACACACACACACAATAGCACCATATGCATATTCATTAAATTAGGCATAATAATATTTCTTAAAGTAGTAACTATAAACCGGAATATGTTTTCTTTATTAAATATTGAATGTCATTTAAATTTTGTTTACTATTATTACACTTTGAAATAATTATCAGCAAAGCCAAATACTAGAGCATTTATTTTAAATAGGAAATAATAATCTATTAAAGGTCAAGTGTATTGCATGGATGAATCAATTGGTGTGTTTTACAAAGAGAGCAACAGAAGAGATCAAGTACAGATATATTTCATTGCGTTTGAATAGAGACAATACTCAAATTCTTGTATTATTCTATTTAAAGTAATATCCTCACAATACAAATTATAAATGTGTTTTATGAGGGGAAAAAACTTGTGAGTTTGTCACAGATATCTATAAATATACATTCCTAAGCTTTCAGATTCTCAAGTCTTAAAAGAAAGAGTGTTATGTGTAATGGAAGGATCAATCACTAAGAGTCAAAAAGTTTAAACTATGATACAAGTGTAGTGACAAATTTACCACATAAACTTGAAAGCTTATTTAAAATCTTTGTGTGTTATTTAGTGCTACAACTTGAAAAGCTATGGACTAAACTAGTCTCCTCATCACAAAGCATGTCCTTTTAGAAACTGATATTGTAGTGAAGAGAATCTCAAGCTATTTTTAATATTTTAAAATCTTCTAATGAAAGAGAATATCAAGTCTCATTACTTATAATTGGAATTTTATCAATTAAATGTGATTTCTGATCACATGATCTTTGATCAATTGTAGAAAACACATACGTTTACATATGTGTTAACATATGTGCAATTTTTTCCTAGGTAAATATTTGGAAAATATGGAGTCTCTATGGAAGAGGGCAATAAAAATATTATATTTTTATATTTAGCTACTTTGCACAAAACTTGCCAAAGCTCAAATACACTATTTTGTTTTAGTTTGAAGTGTAATTTTGTGTTTTTGTTAATCCTATATCAAATTTAGTCATTTGTGCATTTTCCAAGTTACACATAAAGTCAATAGTGAAGTTAGTTTAGTTGATTTGAATGTTCTCACTTAAGATTGTATTATATTTACTTTATCAAAGTAATTATCTATACTAATAAAAGCCTAGGGGCCTTTGCACCCTCACATCATCACAAGATGGCACCCCCACATCATCACAAGATGGCTGCCACAAGAAGGCCACCTCCACATTGTCACAAGTGTCCGCCCCATGCCGTCATAAGATAGCCACCACAAGATAGCTACCACAAGATGGCCACCACAAGATGACTGGAAGAGGCGGGCAGTTGGGGGTGAACAGGCCAGCAGGGGAGGGCATTTAGGGGCAACCAGGTTGGCTGGGGAGCAGTTAGGCATCAATCAGGCTGGCAGTGAAATGCTTAGGGGGTGATGAGGCTGGCAGGCAGGCGAGTGGTTATGAGTCAGCAGTCCCAGATTGTGAGAGGGATGTCCGACTGCCGGTTTGGGATTGGGCCTAAACCGGCAGTCGGACATCCCCCGAGGGATCCAAGATAGGAGAAGGTGCAGGTTGAGCTGAGGGACACCCCCTCAGTGCCCCAGGCTCTAGTTTTTATATAATCTTGAGTTTGTATGTCTAACACAACCTTAATCCATTGATTACTTAGGAGTTAAGCCTTGATAATCCATCCTAAACTATCATAAAATTCTATACCATACAAGTTATCTTTTATAGTTAGCAATTATTTACTAAACATAATAGATCACTGGTATTTCTTTTTTTTATGTTTTGTCTGTTTATTTCAATGAACATTAAAACATTTTTGTGTTTAAATGGATCACTCGTATTTCTCACCAAGTAGTTTCTTTTATTATTTCTATGGTCATGATCAGTGAAATTTTCCTTTCCCTATGGGAAAAATGGAAATTTTCATTCTAATTATCCCCTTTATGGGCTTTAAAAAGTGACTATTGATGTTGTCTCTGTTTTCCAAATGATTTCTTGCTTATTTCCTTATGTTTTTACTGACATTGCTTATTAAATATTAAAAGCATAAAGCAGAGAAACTTTTGTATTGACTGCAATATATCTTACAGTTTGGGTGGTACAAACAATTTTTCATTAATCTTCAGCAATTACTTATACTGGCTTCTTAATATGAAACATTTAAAAAATAATAAATATTTAACAGTGCAGTTCCAGACATTTACTTATTTAATATTTTGAACTGAATTGAGATAGCATTTTCATATATTTTTATACAAGTGATGTGAATATTCTTTATTTTTATTTAATTTATACAGGGTTAATCCTTTTCACTTATTGTAAGTTAAAACTATAAAGAATTTTGCTTTGACATGTATTTGTAATTTCATCTTTAATAAAAAATAACCTGTGAAACTCAATAGAGTAGGTTTTTTTTTACCCAGAGAGACAAATCTGCATATGGAACTGAGGTTTGATGTCAGACACATTTGGATTTTTTTCTTTACTTTTAGCTCAAGAAAACCTGAGATCCGGGAACCTGTTACTTAGTATTTCTAATCACCAAACCTTCATCTATAGAATAGCAATGATGGCACTTAAAACATAGGCTGTTCTGAATTTTAAACCAGATTACTTGTAAAGCAGTTATGGGAGCACTGTCACTTAGTGAACTGTGCCGTGCCAGCACAGCCAAGGGTTCGGCCCTGAGGGAGGGCCAGCAAAGGATGAAGAAAAGACAGACAAAGAGAATAAGCTGGGTCTAGGTGGATCTTCTGTGCATAACAGAGACCACAGAACAGATCCAGGCTGCAAGGTGATGCTTTATTTTATAGTCAGAGGTAAACAAGGTAACTTACAATGTTCTTGTAAGTTTCACTTGTTTTGGCAGCACTTGCTGCACCTCCCACAGCCCATTAGCTGCCCCGGAAAGATCTAGGGAGCAGTCACAAGGTCAAGCTTAATTATGCTTTGAGGGCTGTGCCCTACAAGCTGGGACTTGTTTGCAGCTTTGCCAGTAGGTCAACGCTTAACCCTATAACCGCTCCCTACAGTGAACACTAAATAGTCTATCAGTTATCAGTATTTATGTTAATAAGTGGGGTATGTTTCTTAGATAGAAGATAGGGATTGTGTGGCTCTGGAGATAGTTTTCCTGGCACAGTAGGATTAAAGGAAATCTGTTCTCACTATACACTAATTTATTCAGACTCACTACAGCTTTGCTTTACTATAATAACTCTTCATCCACTTGTTTACTTTACAGCATTTACTATATTATAATTAAACACTGCAGTTTTATCTTGATATACAGTACCTTTTTATTCTTACGTACATTTGTGATTCTGGTTAGTGTTTAGAACAAAGCATTTACTAAGGGAATAAATATGTGAGTGAGTGTGAGTTTGACTGTGAATAATGGACTATGAACTAAGCTGGAACTGGCAACAGGTAGCACCTGGGGTAGAATGGTCACTCATCTGGCAATGAGGAACTTGCTTTGGATGGCTGTGTTTATGAGATAGGCAAGAGAATAGAGCATAAAATAATGCAAACAAATAAAATTCTTGTTTGAAGTGGTTGGGGAAAAGAATAAAGTTGAATACCGTTATCAAAACACCTATAATCAAAGAAATGGAACTAAATTTGATTTTGGAAGAAATCTGTTTTTTAAGGGAAGCAAAGAGAGATAGAGGAATAGCTTTATGGAATTACACACAAGGCATGTGAAGAGAAAAGGAGTGAAAGAGGAAATTAGAAAAAGGCTAGGTTGAGTAAAAAGGAAAAAATAGAAGCAAATTCAGTGTCACTCATCCAAGGCAAGGGAACTTACCAAGAAGAGACAGGTCAGCTCCCTGATACCAGATAAGATGTATTGCAATCTATCACATGTGATATGAAGGGAGGTACAAAGATTAATATGATCACAGCATGAAAACAAACCAAAAAAAAAAATAAATTCTAACGGGGTGAGGAACAGAAAATAAGCATACTATGAGCCCAAAGGGGATTAGTGAAAGAGAAATGTGCTGTGATAATTCAGAAAGAGCTACTTATTGCAACTTAGAGAAAGTTTCATGGCATCATAGTGCCTTTTAATTGTATTTTATAAAATCCTGGTAATAATTTTCATCATTTATGATTTCTGTCTTTTCTTTACCCTCTTTTGGAATTCTTTCTCCATTTTTTATGTTTTCGTTTGGAAGGTAATCCTGAAAAGATCCCTTTTTATTCCTGGCAGGCAAGCTTTTCATGACATAGGGAGAGTTTATTAGCCTTCTCTATTTTCATTAGCCTTCAGTCATTATTATGAGCAGGAAAAACTAGAAGGCAATTCTATTACATATTTCTGTTGACTCCCTCAAGGGTACTCTGTGTATTCCAATGATCAAGAACATTTCTGACCTGTCCATTGTGGCTTAGTGGTCATGGGTTTGATCCCCAATCAAGGCTAGGTCCCTGGGTTGTGGTTCGCTCCCTGCCCTAGGTTGGGGAATATGCAGACAGCAACTAGTCAGTGTGTCTCTCTCACATGGATGTTTCTTTCTCTCTTCCTCCCTCCTTTCATCTCTCTGAAAAGCAATGGGAAAAAATGTCCTCATGTGAGGATTAACAAAAACCACTTCTAAGATTGGAAAAACTAAGGTATAAAGAATGTAATAGGAATTTCTGGAAATTTTATTAAAGGAAAAGTGAGACTTTTAGTCATTGTCCTTTAAGTTAAGGCCTTAAATTGAGTCTTGCATGTGTTCAGTGTGGATGAAAAAGGGGCACTGTAGTAAATCTAACCCAGAGTAACCTCATAGAGTGATCTGGTCATAAATTCCTAACCGGGCAGATCATGGTGGGAGGTCAGGCCCCAGGCATATAACTTCTTTAGTAAAAGATTTATCTTTGCCTTAACAAGCCATTTATCGCTCTTAACACACCTTTTACATGCCAGCATAATACTCTCTTTTAGACCGTTCAGGAGAAAGCACCCTCAAGAGAGCACATATCTTGTTAAAGACCTTGTAATTCAATTCCTGTCTTGCTTTCTCCCACCTTCATGTAACCTTCCTTACAGTCCCTCCTGAATTCCAGATACATAAAGGAATCTGCAAAACTGTTATTGCCTGAGCAGATCTTGCTTCCTGGTAATTTTCATCAGCATTGCACAAGCAAACTCACAGACATTTTCTACAGGTTTGGACACTTCTTACATTGACATAAGAAAGAGTCAATTATTCATGAAAAGATAGCAGAAATGTTTCAAAGGAATATTTTAGCCATTCATAAAATCAGGACTCAGAGCTGGACCAGAGTGGCATCCCCATTATGCTCTTTCTCAACCTAGAGCCATAGTATGTTATTGGTTATTACAAGTCTATTATAACAAAGTTACATACACATTATAAACAACTTCCTTCTAGAGCAGCATTGCCATAGAATGTGATCCAAGATATTCCTAAGTCAAGTCTTGACAAAAAATAAAAATAAAAAAGTGAATCACCTAAATATTTTATCAAATAGTCATAAGTTAGGTGCAAGTTTAAACATAGAAGGAAACCTTTTTTCAAGGAAATTTCACCATGTATATATTGGCTTGTGTCTGTGCTGCTGTAATGCCTTATAATTTTTGTAAACAAATAACACATGAGAGATAAATAATTTCTGAATTAAAAAGCTGAAGGGATAATAAGAAAGAGAGGAATGAACCTATTGAGAAGTAGGATATCTTCCCTATATTTATACTAAGCACCAGAGGCCCAGTGCAAAAATTCATGCACGTGGTGTGGAGGCCCCCTCAGCCCTGCACCCTCTCCAATCCAGGACCCCTGATCCTTGGGATGTGGCCTAAACCAGCAGTTGGACATCCCTCTCACAATCCGGAACCACTGGCTCCTAACTGTTCACCTGCCTGCCTGCCCAATCACCCCTAACTGTCCCCCTTGCTGGCCTGGTCACCTCCAATTGCTCCCACCGCCAGCCGGTTGCCCCTCACTGCACCCCACCCTGCCAGCCTGGTTGCCCCCAACTTCCCCTCCCCCCCCCCCCCCCCGTGGGCCTGGCCGCCCCATACAGCCTGCTGCTCAGTCATTTAGTCACCCCTCACTAACCCCCCCTGCCAACCTGGTCGCCCCAAGCAGCCTGTTTGGTCGTCCATTTGGTTGCTATGGTAGCTTAGGCTTTTATATATATAGATTGGCAGAAAAAGAGCTTACCCATTAAAGTATTTAGTAGTGTGTGATTGATAATAGTCTCAAATTTTCCTCTTTTTCTTAGTAATGTTAATGGAATATGATAGCTGAGGCACTTATAAATAAAATTATTTTGTTTTTGTTCTATTTGAAGGGTGGTAGAATATGCCACCCCAAAATTTTTGCATTGGCATAAGGACTATTTTGAACTGATCATTTGAAAAGTAGCAGATTCAGGAGAAGTTCTAAAAATAGGGTAGAAGTTACCCTTTTATAAGGTACATTTGTATTTATAAAGAAAATCTCCAGTTTTAATGGTGTCTCCCTCTCTGTACCAGGAAGGATGATTCTAAATCACGAGAAATTCTTATCAATGGGGAAGGCACAGATTTAAATCTATATAACAAACCTTACCTTGTTGGCCTTACTTTCCCCACCCCTCACACCCACCTCTTTGTTTTTAGCTGAGGATGGTATTTAAGGTTGTGGCTTGAGAGCTGCTCATTTTGTCTGGGTGTCTTCCATGTATACATGAGGTATACATTTTAATAAACTTTTGTGGGTTTTTTTTTTTTTTTGTCAATCTGTGTTTTATTTCAAAGGATATTAGTCTAGAACTCAGATGGTTTGAGGGAAAATTATTTTTTCTCCCCTACATATTCAACTAGGGCTTTCTAAATATGTAGAAGATGGTATATTTCTTTGTAACAAAGCACATTTCCAAATAATTCAAAAATTGCAGGGTTAAACATTTAGTAGATTCAGCTTATGTATTCTTCGTTTAACCTTAATATAATGCTTTATATTATTAATAGTGAAAATCTTATTTATATCCCTGCTTATGTAGAGATTTAAAAATGAATAACCAGGAATATTATTGACATTTTTATCCTGCCTATTTATATTTTGGTTGAGAGTTGGCATGGATTCACCAAGATTTAAGGAAATTAGAGGATAAATATTAATCCTGTTTCAAGTTTGAGTTTTTATGATCTCCTCTACTTGGTTTAAAATATTGAAATGATCTCACCTAGAAGGTTATTGCATAGCAATCCATTCATTTCAGGAATAGCTTTTTAAATTGGTCTTGACACCAATAATTTAACCATAACAAGAGGTTTCTCTGATAAAATGAAGGGACTATATGAACGTGAAGGTGCCTGCATTAATATAAACTTCAACAATTCTCTTTGGAAATACCCTTTTTTCCCCCTAATATAGAGGAGTTTCAAAAAAATCAATCAATGAAAAATGAACTTTATTAACAGAGATTGATTTCTTGAGAAATAATATCAGTAAAACCTTGAGACAAATATTGCTAGAAAGAGTTTTCAGATTGACCTGTTTTGTTGTTTATTGGTCCTTTGGAAGTGATATTTTGCTCTGGATAAAAAGACTTGCTATAATTTTGATTTAGTTGTAGATGCTTCATAACAAAATAGAATTTTAGGTATATTGCGTTATGCTTTAAATCATATTTTATTTTAGACCATTTTAATAATAAATATTAGAAATAAGTTTTGCAGCAATGAGTTAGTATAATTATTCTTCTAACCATGTTTTGATAAGTATGAAAAAAATCACTTTCACAGAAAATTCTAATACCAGACAAAATATGAGGCACCAGTTTTTGGACATTGCGCAATCATCAGGACAAGGCTATGATTCCATGTACAGGGAAAACATGCCAGATGAGATTTTGAGTTACCTTGGCTTCTGCTTGGGAGCCCATCAAACTGAGGTGAAGAAGGTTGAAGTTAAGAGCATAGGATTCTCAGGAGCAAGGGAGATAGAAATGGGAGAGTGTGCCTGCTGTGGCAGTAGGAATTTGAAAGAAAGAGTATCAAAGACAAGGAAAAGAAAGTTTTCCAGAAATGTATAAGGACAAATACTAAGCTGAGCCTACACTGGCCTAGACTTTACAGGGCTGGAAGAAAACTGCTGCAGGTGTTCTCTGAGTTGAATGAGACTCCAAAGGTCATAAAAGTCTGAGAGACATACGAGTTCTAAATAACTTGAGTAAAAAAAAATATATATATATATTGCACATCTGGCCCAATCTGCTACATGCTTTATGAGATGGGCTAGTCTAGCTTTGTATACTTTATATCTCCCTTAGGATAACTTAAAAACAAATTTTGTAATAATAAATTGGATGCATTAGTACACTAACTTCCTCTGAGCAAAAACACAATACTCTTTAAGGAGACTCGACTTCCAGACCTTTCGTGGGCTTTGCAAAAAGCCCAGTGTGTTGGGATGGGGGCCATAAGACTGAAGTATGGTAGCAATCATCTCAGTTAGAAACTGCAGTTTTTAGCTTTAACTTTAATCCTGCTGTTTGGCTTCGGTACTTATTTGCTTGCTAAAACAATAGAAAAGTTATTTTGATTTTCTGAACTTATGTATGCTATCCCAATCAATTGGATACTCCATTGATGGTGGTTTGAATATCCCATTGATTGTGATCTCACTGGTTATCGAAGCACATTCTTCTGGGAACCAGGACAGTTCAATTACCCTAAATTGTCTCAGTTGCTACAGATAATGAGTTTCAGTTGACTCAGTGGTCCTGGAATCTGGACAGCACAATTATTCTAAATTGCCCCAGTGGTCCCAGATAATGTGTTTCTGTTGATTCAGTGATCCGTAGACCCAAAACTATACTTAATCTTTATAGATAACTAACTTGCTCAATTTTGCTTCTGTAACTGCTTTGTGCAAACCAGGTTCTTCATTCCAAACCCAAAGATGTAATTGATACATTTGTGATATTCTGCCAATATAAGCCACATGTGGCAAGCTTTTTGGGGCTGTGAGATCTGGAGCATGTTGCCCCTCAAAGCCACTGGCCTTTAATAAAAGACTCCATAATTCGACTTTTTGAGGCATCCTTTGTGAAATTTGGGGTACAATACAACAAGACCACACCTAAAGGCCAGGCCTGGCTCCAACACTGATAGCCCCCTTTGGGGGTTGTGCATTGTTCATGGTTTATGACTTAGGTAAATAGGCCTTACCAGACCAGATAATTAAGGAAGGGGTAGTGACTAGACTATAGGCTAACAAGAATGTGCATAACAGAGTCAGGCTGCTAGCACCACCCACCCCCCCCCCACACACACACACACAAATGTTGTATTTTCCTCATCAATACAACTAAAAATTAATTTTATAAAAGGCAGTTTCTGCATATAAAGGAAATGTGGAAATTGTGACTTCCTCCTAAAGCCATGTTTTTGTTTTGTTTCTTCACTTTGTATATTTGAGTTTTTTGCTTGTTTATTTTGTCTGTGTGTTGCTTTTGTTGTGGCAATAGTTAATACAGCACTCTTTTTTGTGAGTATTCTCATGTGCTTCTTCTGCTGCTGTTTTTCCCAAGTGCGTAGCTGAAATTTAATAATGGAATAAGTTACTAAATGTGCCACAAAAATTTGCAACAGAGTAAAGAAATCACCAGCAAAAATTTGAAACAAACTTAAAATTCAACAATTCTTCTTACATGCATAATAGTGGGGAAGACACAGGACAAACCGTGGGCAGCAAGATTGGAGAGACCAACAGGAGAATACTGGAATCCAGAAATTCCTGGGGCAGAGACACATAAGTAGAAACATTTGTAGGAACAGAAAAACCTGAATTGTAATTGGCAAATTGCTGGAAGCTAAGCATACCAAACCTGATTGTTAATAATTCTGCTTGGATATTATCAGTGCCAAACTTCCCTGTGGGAAGGAAAATACCCAACTGCAGCTTACTCTAGCCATTCTGCCCTAAGAGGGGTGGAAATATCTGAGAAGCACCTGTGAAATTTACAGTCTATAAGTTAGGCTCAGTAAAAGACTGAGACTTAATCATAGAGCTATAGAACTATTTATCTCTCCTAACATCCTACCACTGAGTTACTAAAGACCTATTGACTGCAAAATTTAATACTCAGTACATCATATTTAACTATCAAGAAAAAAACTACAGGGCATACTGAGGCAGGATAGAAAAAAGTTAGGGAACCCCTCCCCCTGACAAGTGGAGTGAGGTAGTAGGAGCTGACATCCTCTCACCAGACCCCCCACTTCTGAGCATGATCAAAGGCAGGAAAACCCCTGTGGTGGTCACAGAGGTCAACAACAACAAAGACTGGCTAGAACCAGATCATTCTAAGATGCAGAAAAAAAAAAATGACCAGAGACCAACCCTAAAGCTCATTCTACCATCATTATAATGAGAATTAACACCACACATAGAAGGGGGCAGGGGCAAGGGGGCCAAACACCATGGCCCTTCTGGAATGCAGGTCATATTAGGAACAAGTCCCCCTCCATATGAGGAGGTGGACACAAAATTTGGTGCCACAAAATTCAAAACCTAACCCATAAAATCCTAAGAACTAACTGACCATGTGTGCAACTCACTTGGGAGTTAGCCTACAGACACTTAGACATACATGTACTTTTAGCTTCTTTCACAGCAGCATTCTTTTTATCTACCTGAATAAAAGTGCTTTGTTCTCACTCTCACTTCTCCTTGGAATTGTTCCTGGCTTTTGCCTGATATGCGAAAGGCCCCAGGCTGGGGGAGAGAGGGTCTGCCCTCAGCGGGAAACAGTCTGGTAACAATACCCAAAGGCAAAGAACACAATTTGAAAAACAGAACAAATATGATACAACAAACCACATATGGCAGGGGTATTGGAATGATCAAACTGAGAATTTAAAACAACTATAATCTGGCACAAGAACAGACATATAGACCATGGAACAGAACAGAGAACCCCGAAATCGACCCAAACCATTATGCTCAATTAATATTTGACAAAGGAAGCAAGAGCATACAATGGAGTCAAGACAGTCTCTTCAATAAATGGTGTGGGAAAATTGGACAGATAACATGCAAAAAAATGAAACTAGAGCACCAGCTTACACCATACACAAAAATAAACTCAAAATGGCTAAAGGACTTAAATGTAAGATGAGAAACATAAAAACCTTAGAAGAATCCATAGGCAGCAAAATATCAGCCATATCTCCTAGCAATATCTTTAGTGATACAGCTCCGAGGACAATAGAAACTAATATAATTAAATTTATATTTTTCTGCATATGTATACTTGTTTCCCTTCTTTACCCCAAGCTAACCACTATCCCTAAAACGTACTTATGGTAGTTACTGTCTCCTTCACCTACAAAATTTTATTAAAATAACCTGCAATCCTATCTCATAAACAGGGAATATGCTATTCGAACCTCATGTTGTCTCAAAGATGGCAATGCCCATAGCCAATAAGGAGTGAATATGCTAATTGACTGCCTCATGCTCAAAGATGGCAACACCCACAGCCAATAACGAGGCAATATGCTAATTAACTGCCACGCCCTAAAAGATGGCGGGGCCCACAGCCACAAAATGGTGGCACCCTGTCCCCTTAGCCCTGCCAGGGCGACAGGCACATGGCAAGGCCAGGCCCGCGTCCAGGTGGGCCCGGCCTTGCCATGCACCTGCCTCTGTAGTCCCCTAGTCCCCTCAGCCCCCCAGCCACCCAGAGCCAGTGGAGGCAGAGGCAAGCCTCAGATGGTGGCTGCTCAGCCACCCAGGGCCAGCCCAAGGTGCAGGCAAGCCTTGGATGGTGGCTGCCTAGCTTCCCAGGGCTGCCCGAGTCTCAGGTAACTAGGGCTGGCCGAGGCTTGCGCTGCCAGCAGTGGCAGCAGAAGAGGTGTGATGGGGTGTTGCCTTCCCCTGATCGCCGGGTTGCCTCCTGCCCCTGAGGGCTTCCTGGACTGTAAGAGGGGGCAGGCTGGGCTGAGGGACCCCCCTCCAGTGCATGACCTTTCATACACAAGCCTCTAGTTTTAAATGTTTGATAAAACTGTTTTACTTTATTCCTCACTATTTTAGGAACTACTTCTTATATTTACTTGAAATTTATGAACATATTTTCAATTTCCTTTAAACTTAAAGTTATCCGTTGTAATCAATAGCTTCTTACTAAAAATATTTTTCCTAATCACCGTTATAGTCTGCATCACATTCTTTTTGTTCATTTGTTTTCTTGATTATGTTTTTTGCTTATTTTTCTTCAAGGAATTATTTCTTAGTAGTTTTATGACTAAGAAATCATTATAAATCTAATAATATAATTGATAGAGGTTGTTCCATTAAAAATAATTTAGATTAAAAATAATGATGCCTTTATATTTTATTCTGGTTGACTTTGATTATAAAACACTATACTGAAATCTAACAGGCTTAAAACAATGTTCTCTACCTAAGCAGTTGGCCCTTCCTTTGCTCAGATAGAGTAGTTTAAATTGAAAAAATCTGAGCTCACAAATGGTATCATTTAAAATTTAATTTACAGAACTGCATTCAATGACAGAATAAAATTATTATGGTGAAATAAAGACAATGCTGCAATGATGGTGAGTATTCCCTGAGAGATTGTGCAGATATTCAAACTACTGTTATGACTTAGGGAAATATCTCCCCTCAGGTAATAATAGTTTTGTTGCCACATGGTTCTTTCTAGATATTTTACCAGATATAGGACTTGAACAACAGAAGGCAAATTGTAAATGAAATCCAGGACAAAGATCATGTCATTATATTGATTATGACCTTGCATTTCTTGCAACCACACTATTTTACATGTTCCCTTTCAGGTCAACACATCTATAGGACATTGCGTGAAAAGACAGTGATAAATTGAGTGGTATTGCTGTTAGTGTAAAACTGACTGACCATAAAGTAATAAACGAACATCTTAGAAACATTAGCCAGTTCACTATTGATAGCTATGAAGATAAAGATGTGAAATTAAAGCAAATTTCCTCACATATAAGCAATCAGTGGCATGTAACAGAAAACTATCTACTTGGAACCAAATAATGTATATACTTTAACCTCAGTAGAAAGTCCAAAAGGGTAAAAAGCCAACTTGTGTGTGCGTGTGTGTGTGTGTGTGTGTGTTTCTTGAAGGGATCTTAGAGTTAAAATAAAAACCAGGTCAAACTCTTGATCATCATTATCTGCTAATATGGATGATAGGTTTATATTTTCTTTTGTTTTTCATAATAGTACCATAGATTGTTCTAGAAGATATTTTCCCCAATTTATAGTACGTGATTTCTAATGACATACAATATAAATATGATATTGAGTAGTCCACTACTGAAATTTTGGTAGAAGGAGATGGAATTGCAATAAATCAGTTGAGCCCTAACCAGTTTGCTCAGTGGATAGAGTGTCAGCCTGCAGACTGAAGGGTCCCATGTTCTATTCTGGTCAAGGTCATGTACCTTGGTTATGGGTACATCCCCATTGCGGGGTGTGCAGGAAGCAGCTGATTGATGTTTCTCTCTCATCAATGTTTCTAACTCTCTATCCCTCTCCCTCCCTCTCTGTAAAAAATCAATTAAAATATTTAAAAAAAAAACACTTTAAAAAATAAATAGAGGGAGACAAAATGGCAGTGGAATAGAAGGACATGTCCTGAGCCTTGTCCCGGAGCAAATAGAGAAAGCACCTGAAACAAGTGGAATCCAGCCCAAATTGGCGAAGGAGGCACAGCTGGTGAGACAGTTTGCAGCCGGGAAGGGCAGGGATCCCCCGGATAAAGGTAAAATCAAAGATCTAAGCAGTAGAATCTGCCAGACCTCTGTGCCCAGAAGGTCAGGGAGAAACTACACAGCGCCAAGCCATGTCCCTGAGGACAGGCAAAGCGTCTGAATAATTAAAAAAAAAAAAAAAAGGAAAGGGCCAATGGGACTGTGGGAGGTAGTGGATTTTAGACCTTGGAGTCTGGATTTGGGAACTGAGCTCAAAGGCAGCCCTAAAGAGCTGCGGGACCACATAAGGCTGGCAAGAAGGGAACTTTCAGAGACGCAATCCTTCCTCATGCTGGGGCCTGCACCTTTCCCCACTGAACCTAGTTCATGGGACCTTTTGGAGACAGGCACTTACCTGTGGCTGAAGTGTGGGAGAAGAGGTGGAGTTGTGAAATCTGGGGAGAGTAGGCAGTGGACGGTCCAGGAAAGGTGGTAGCGAGTCTGGTGCTGAGTCATATCTAAGCCCGCAGAATCCATTTTCTCCTGAGAGATAGCCCCTCCCTCCAGTCTCCAGGCAACCAATATAGCCACACCCAGTTTCCATCCTAATTAACACCATGGAATCTGAATACTCCCTGAGGCAATGGGATCTACTTTAAAGAGAATTCTTTAGAAGCTAGGCACCTCAATTACATGGCTACACTGCCAGGGCCCTTCAGAGTGCTTCAGTGTACCTCGGTGGCAAACTTGCCACGGGTGCTCCTGTGAGCCGCCAATGGGAGAAAGCGCCTATCCACCACAGACACAGCAGCGAAAGTTGAGTCTGCCCACCCCACAACTATAGAACTCTGGGCAACACAGTTACCCCTTTTCCAAAATGTAGCCCCCTGAGCCACATCACCCTGACAGACTGTTCCTTGGTGCCACTGTGAGGCCCCACTGGGCACACGTGATTTCAATTAAGGGTGCAAGACAGCAAAAATTGGGACAATCCCGTCCATAGCTGCTGACTTCTAGGCACCGCAGTTGTGCCTCTCAAGCTCGCAGGCCTACATCAAGAGAACCCAAATAGCTCAAGTAAAGAGCTACACTAGATTACCAAGCCCAGGAGAACTGAGAGATTTCACCAGTAGCACCATCACCAAAAGAACCTGGGTAGCAAAGCAATTGGATCTACAATTAAAACATTACAGGAAAACATGGGGAGACAAAAAAGCAATACCCAAAGGAAAGAAAAGAGTAATCACCAGAAAGGGAGTTAAATGAAATTGAGGCTGGCAGCTTAACAGAGAGAGAATTCAGAGTAATGGTTATAAGGATGTTTAAACGGATGGATGACAAATACACACAACTCAATGACAAATACACACAACTCAATGAGAACTATAAGGAGCTGAATGAAAATGTCACCAACATGAAAAGAAACCAAGAGGAGATGAAGAATGACATAGCTGCAATAAAGAACACATTGGAAGGCTTAAACAGTAGACTAGAAGAGGCTGAAGACCGCATCAGCGAATTAGAAGACAAGGTAGGAAAAAACACACAAACACAGCAGCAACTGGAAATAAGACTTAAAAAGCAAGAGGAAAGCCTAAGGGAGCTTTGGGACAACACAAAACGAAACAATATTCGAATAATAGGGATACCAGAAGGAGAAGAAGAGAAGCAAGGAATAGAAAACCTGTTTGAATAAATAATGACAGAAAACTTCCCTGATATTGGCAAGAAAAAAACTATGCAAGTCCAAGAAGTACATAGAGTTCCAAACAAATTGAACCCCAAAAGACCGACACCAAGACACATCATAATTAAATTGACAAACACCAACAACAAAGTAAGAATCTTAAAGGCTGCCAGAGAGAGACAGAAAGTTACGTACAAGGGATCTCCTATTAGAATATCAACTGATTTCTCAACAGAAACACACCAGGCCAGAAGGGAATGGAATGAAATATATAAAATGATGCAAAGCAAGGGACTGAATCCAAGAATACTATACCTGGCAAGGCTATCATTCAAAATTGAAGGCGGAATCAGGAGCTTCAAAGACAAACAAGGGCTAAGAGAGTTTATCACTATCAAGTCAGCAATGCAAGAAATGCTAAAGGGACTGCTTAAAAAGAAGAAAGAGAAAGGCAAAAAGAAACATAAACACTAAGGAAAAATATGACAACAAACATGTACTTGTCAATAATCACATCAAATGTAATGGATTAAATGCACCAATCGAGAGACGTAGGGTAGCTGAATGGATAAGAAAACATGACCCATATATTTGCTGTCTACAAGAGACCCACCTCAGAGTAAATGATTCACACAGACTGAGAGTGAAGGGATGGAAAAATATTTTTCAGGCAAATGGAAATGAGAAAAAAGCTGGGATAGCAATACTTATATCTGATAAAATAGACCTCAAAGTAAAAGCCGTAACAAGAGCTAAGGAAGGTCACTACATAATACTAAAGGGAGAAATTCAACAAGAAGATATAACTCTGGTAAACATATATGCACCCAACTAAGGAGCACCCAAATACATAAAAATACTCCTGGAAGACATCAAGGGAGAAATAGACAACAATACAATCATAGTAGCAGACTGTCATACACCACTGACATCACTGGATAAATCCTCTAGACAAAAAATCAGCAAAGAAACAGCAATTCTAAATGATGCACTAGATCAGATGGACCTAATTGACATCTTTAGAGCATTTTACCCTAAAGCCATAGAATATACATTCTTCTCAAGTGCCCATGGGACATTTTCAGAAACAGACCACATATTGGGTCACAAACAAAGCCTCTCTAAATTCAAAAAGATTGAAATCATATCAGGTATTTTCTCAGGCCACAATGGCATAATATTAGAAATAAACTATAATAAAAACATTCCAAAAAATTCAAACACTTGGAAACTGAATAGAATGCTATTAAACAATGATTGGGTCATCAAAGAGAACAAAGAAGAAATTGAAGACATCCTGGAGAATAATGACAATAAAAACACAACAATGTGAATGCTATGGGACACAATGAAAGCAGTCCTGAGAGGGAAGTTTATAGCTCTACAGGCCTACCTCAAAAAACAAGAAAAAATGGTAATAAATCTTCTAAGTTAACAATTCAAAGAATTAGAAAGAGAGCAATAAGAAAAAGCCCACAGGAAGCAAAAGGAAGGACATAATAAAGATCAGAGCAGAAATGAATGACATAGAGACCAAAAAAACAATACAAAGGATCAACAAAACCAATAGCTGGTTCTTTGAAAGGATAAACAAGATTGACGAAACTCTAGCCAGGCTCACCAAGAAGTAAAGAGAGAGGACCCAAATAAACAAAATCAGAAATGAAAGAGGTGAAATAACATCAGACCCCACAGAAATACAAAGGATTGTTAAAAAATACTATGAACAGCTCTATTCTAACAAACTACACAATCTGGAGGAAATGAACACATTCCTAGAAAAATACAACCTTCCAAAACTCACTCAGGAAGATTCTAAGAATCTCAATAGGCTGATAACTATGGAAGAAATTGAAGCAGTCATCAAAAAGCTTCCAGCAAACAAAAGCCTGGGGCCAGACGGCTTCACAGGGGAGTTTTACCAAAGATTCAAGGAAGAACTAAAACCTATCCTCCTCAGACTCTTCCAGAAAATTCAAGAGGAAGGAACACTTCCAAGCTCCTTCTATGAAGCCAGCATTACCCTAATACCAAAACCAGATAAAGACAACAAAATGAAAGAGAATTACAGGCCAATATCCCTCATGAACATAGATGCCAAAATCCTCAACAAAATTCTAGCAAATCGAATCCAGCAGTACATCAGAAAGTTTATACACCATGACCAAGTAGGATTTACCCCAGGGATGCAAGGATGGTACAATATTTGCAAATCAATAAACATGATACATCACATAAACAAATTGAGAGATAAAAATCACATAGTCATATCAATTTATGCAGAAAAAGCATTTGACAAAATCCAACACCCTTTCTTGATAAAAACTCTCAACAAGTTGGGAATAGAAGGATCATACCTGAACATAATAAAAGCCATATATGACAAACCCACAGCCAACATCATACTCAATGGGCAAAAACCAAAACCATTTCCCCTAAGAACAGGAACGAGACAGGGATGCCCACTCTCACCACTCCTGTTCAATGTAGTGCTGGAAGTACTAGCCATTGCGATCAGACAAGAAGAAGAAATAAAAGGCATCCAAATTGGAAAAGAAGAAGTAAAACTGTCCTTATTCGCACATGACATGATACTGTACATAGAAAGCCCTAAAGACTCCATAAAAAATTATTAGACTTAATAAATGAATTCAGTAATGTAGCAGGATACAAAATTAATGCCAAGAAATCAATGGCATTTCTATACACAAATAATGAACTTACAGAAAGAGAGACTAAAAATGCAATCTCATTTACCATCGCACCAAAAAAATTAAGATACCTAGGATTAAACTTAACTAAAGAGGTAAAAGACCTATACGTAGAAAACTACATGACACTGAAAAAAGAGATAGAGGAAGACATAAACAGATGGAAGAACATACCATGTTCATGGATTGGTAGAATCAACATTATCAAAATGTCCATACTACCCAAGCAAGCTATAAAATCAATGCACTTCCCATTAAAATACCAACGACATATTTCACAGACCTAGAACGAACTTTCCAAAAATTTATCTGGAATAAAAAATAACCCGAATAGCTACAGAAATCCTGAGAAAGAAGAACGAAGTAGGTGGTATCTCAATACCAGATATCAAGCTGTATTACAAACCCACTGTTCTTAAAACAGCCTGGTACTGGCTCAAGAACAGACATATAGATCAATGGAATAGAATAGAGAACCCAGAAATTGACCCAAATCAATATGCTCAATTAATATTTGACAAAGGAGGCATGAACATACAATGGAGTCAAGACAGTCTCTACAACAAATGGTTTTGGGAAAATTGGACAGATACATGCAAAAAAAGTGAAGCTAGATCACCAACTTACAACATACACAAAAATAAACTCAAAATGGATAAAGGACTTAAACATAAGACGGGAAACCATGAAAATACTAGAGGAATCCACAGGCAGCAAAATCTCAGACATATGCCGAAAGAACTTCTTCACTGATACTACCCCTAGAGCAATGGAAGCTAAAGAGAAAATAAACAAATGGGACTGCATCAAAATAAAAAGCTTTTGCACAGCAAAGAAAACCATCAATAAAACAACAAGAAAGCTCACTGCATGGGAGAACATATTTGCCAATGATATCAATAATAAGGATTTAATCTCCAACCTATACAGAGAACTCATACAACTTAACAAAAAGCAGATAAGCCAATCAAAAAATGGGCAACTGATCTAAATAGAAAATTTTCGAAAGAAGACAGAAGGCAGGCCAAGAGACATATGAAAACCTGCTCACAGTCACTAATCATCAGAGAGATGCAAATCAAAACAATGAGATACCATCTCACACCTGCCAGAATGGCTATTATCAACAAATCAACAAACAACAAGTGTTGGCGAGGATGCGGAGAAAAAGGAACCCTTTGCACTGCTTGTGGGAATGCAGACTGGTGCAGCCACTGTGGAGAACAGTATGGAGCTTCCTCATAAAACTAAAAATGGAACTCCCGTTTTACCCAGTGATCCCACTTCTAGGAATATATCCCAAGAAACTAGAAACACAAATCAGAAAGGATATATGCACCCCTATGTTCATAGCAGCACAAATCACCATAGCTAAGATTTGGAAACAGCCTAAATGCCCCTCAGCAGATGAGTGGATTTAAAAACTGTGGTATATCTATACAATGGAATACTACGCTGCAGTAAAAAAGGAGTTCCTACCTTTTACAACAATATGGATGGAGATGGAGAATATTATGTTAAGTGAAATAAGCCAGGCAGAGAAAGATAAATATCACTTGATCTCGCTCATTTGTGGAATATAATGAACAGCATAGACTGATGAAAAAGAACAGATCCAGAGGCTGAGAAATGTCAATCAGAACATCATACCTCAGGTAAGGTAGGGGAGGGTGGGAATAAGGTGGAGAGATCAACCAAGGGACTTGTATGCATGCATATGAACCTAATCAATGGACCCAGACAACAAGGGGGTGGGGCATAAGTGGGGAATGGCGGGTTATGGGGGAATAAGGACACATATGTAAAAAAATAAACATTAAAGAATTAATTAAAACAATTACAAAATAAAAATAAAATACTAAATCTAATCAATAGATTTAGTATTAGTTATAGTGGTCACCATAACCTTAAGAGAAATTGTTTCATGTGGCAAAAATTTTTAAATGAAACTCTCTGTAGCCTGAAAATTATTTTGGAAGGAAACAAAGAGAAGTTTCTTTCAAAAGTCATAAGGATTGTAATTGAAAGTCAATATATTTGGCCTCTTGAACTAAAGTAAGTAATTTGTGTTTTTGCCTCCCTGACAAAGTTTATATAAAGCTACAAAAAGAAATTGACAGCCAGTTTGAAATGGAATTGCCAGAGCCTAGAGCAAAGAATATCCTTACATGATATTATTCTACAATGTCATTATAATTTTAGATATTTTACAACAGCATATTGTACAATTATCCCAAACAAACTTACAAACTAATTCTTTGAATGGTTGGCAGCAATTTAAAAAAAAAAAAAAGGACATGAAAGGAATTAATCCCTTTCAGAAGGAATTAAGGCACTGGGAAGGCACTTGAGCATCCTATATTGGCCTCGCTTGCCTTTTGTGCCAAGAGGGACCCTCTTCTCACATTCCAATTGCCCTCAGCTATTGTCTGAGTTTTCTGTTCATGCTGAGCTTGAAGCCTCATGGAGGCTGGTACCATGGATCTGTCTCACACCCAATTGTGTGAGCTGCGCCCTCACTGGAGAAGAAACCTGAGTTCCCTGAGATATGTGATCAGCACCGGGACCCCGCCAGCAGGCCAGGGGTTCCCAAGGCAGGTGCTAGGTGTGGAGGCCACAGCGGTATAGGCTACCAAGGAGACAGAACTGAACCTCACATCACCCTGCCCCGGAGGATGGCTGGTTAGCCAGAGACGGGTAAGATTCCTCAAGGAAGGAACAACCTAAGAGAGGCACAGTCGCAGAGGGGCCATCAGGAGAGAACTTGGGGGGCAACAGAAGTGGGGCACAGACCCTCACCGCCCCCAACATTGCAGGGGCTTGAACCCTCGCCCCTTCTGAAGGAGGTCTCCTGCCCCCATGGCTGCTTCACACTTCCCACACCCAGCTCAGATCGGGACCCAGGCAACAGAAAGAGACTTGGCCCAGCTCAGATCGAGATACAGGTAACAGACAAGAGACTTGGCCAACAGCAGCTGCCCTATATCTAAATTCAGCCTAGCATCAGGAATGCACAGGGCCCACTCAAGAATGCAAATAATCCTTCCCACTAATATTTACAGGGTAAACTAAGATTGTTGGTAGAGAATTAAATTTGACAGTAAAATAGTAATCAAGTTTTCAGATTAATTTAAATAGGCTAATTTAAATAAGTGAATATTCAAGTAAATTTAATTGTACTGGACAAAAAGCTGTTCTTAAAGTAATAACTAAAATTTCTATTGGTAGTTCATCTCATGGTAAAATTCCTGAACATGCAATGAACCTAAGGCAGTCATATTTTTGGGCAAAAAAAAAAAAAATTAAATTTAAAGTTCAAGACTGCATTATAAAACTTACAAAAACCTCCATTAATCAAAAAAAGGGGGGATATAGTAAGGTAATATTATGTAAGAAAAAATATCCTATAAGTAAATTACATCTAGAAAAATTTTACTTTACAAAATTAATTTTCATTTGTAATCCTAATAGCAAGATGGCCATGAAAAACATACATGGTGTCTAAATAAGACAAAGGAAAATAGTTTGGGCAAAAATAAAAAGGATCCCAAATCAATTATATAGAAAAGATTCCTTTATTAACTTGTGGTTGAGAATATGTTTGTATATTTTCAGAAAACAACTCCAAGACCATGTGGATTCCTGCAACAGAGAGGAATTGACAGGTTTGCTCCAACCACAAAGACAAGAGGAAAAACAGTCCAGAGATGGAAGACGCTGACAACCCCTTGCCATGCGAGCAGTCAGCAGCTGTGCACCACTGCAGGTTGCCTAGGACCAAACCAGAGAGGGTCGGACCTGCATTGCCACCATATGCCCACCATCCAGATATCATTGCTGACATGTACACATAAGGAACTGTTAGACATTGAAACGGGGACTCAGAACTGTTGGACATTGAAATTGGGACTCAAACATTTTTTTATTGTTGTTGTTTTGTTATTATATGTTTATTTCTAGTCTGCAGAGGCAAAATTTTTTAAAGGAAAGAAATGGTGGGAAAAAGATACAGAGGCAAAGAAGCATTGAACAGACTGTCAAACTATGTCAGGAAGTCAGGGGAGGTTGGGCGAGAGGGGCTGTAAGAAACCAACTGAAGGACTTGTATGCATGCATATAAGCATAACCAATGGATACAAGACACTGGGTGGGGGTGAGGGCGGGCAGGTGAAGGCATGTACTGGGGGGTAGGGGAGGCCGGGGGGAGGTCAATGGGGGGAAAAAAAAGGAGACATATGTACTACTATTTGTAATACTTAAAACAATAAACATAAATAAATAAATAAATAAATAAATAAATAAATAAATAAATCAGTTGAGCTAGCATAAAGTATCTGGACAGTATATAATTGTGTGGAAAGAATAGCCTGATAATATCAATATTTTTTATGTGTTGAGTCAGAGTTAATCTTAAAGATTTCTGTATATATAAAACCTAAATACATAGCATGGAATTTGGATCTTCCTAGAAGCAGGAGTTACTAGAGAAAACCCTGTGAGGTTTTGCTGTGGATGGGATGGGATAAAGAACTGATATTACTAACATTTTGCTTTTCTTCTAATAGTTAGGCCAGGACAAATTTGACTCAGACAATTAAAAGCGAAAAATAGCCCTTCAGTCATTTTACTAATATTAATTGTACCTCTGTCCTAGTGCTTCTCTTGTCTCTTTCCTCCTCTCCTTTGAAGTTTTTCCTCTTGTTTCTTCCATCCACGTTATTATCACTGTGGCTCTAGCAAAGTGCAACATAATTATATTGAAGAATGAAGAAAAACCAAATGCCTCAGTTTTTCAACTTGATGAAGTTGGATTTCTATTATCAGATTTAATGACAGAATATGGACTCATGAGTACACAGTTGTGTAACATAAAACAAGCATAAAGACAGGCAAACAATGCCACATTGCCAGATTCTGTGCTTATCCACTGAAGGAAGAGATGAATATTTTCTGTGGAGGTCTTTCTTGCTTGTGTCTACTTAGTTGATCTATAATTTGATTAGAGACATTAACTTTATTTAATAACTACAGGCCCAGTGCACAAAATCACACACCAGTTGGGTCTCTCAGCCTGCCCTGTGGGATTGGGCGAAACAAGCTCTCCAACATCCCCCGAGGGGTCCCAGATTGCAAGAAGGCACAGGCCAAGCCAAGGGACCCCATAGGTGCATGATCAGGGTTGCGAAGGGATGTGGGAGATTGGCCAGCTGGGAAGAGACTGCAAGAGGGATCCGGGGTGTGTCATGCCCATCACACTCAGTTCTGATCAGCTAGACCCCAGAAGCAAGCTAACTTACCGGTCGGAGTTTCTATCCCCTGGTGGTCAGTACACATCATACCGACTGGTCGACTGGTCGACTGGTCGACTGTCTGCCCCCTGGTATTCAATGCATGTCATAGCAAGGGGTTGAACTGCCTTAGCATATCATTAGCATATTATGCTTTGATTGGTTGACCAGATGACTGGACACAGCATATTAGGCTTTTATTATATAGGAAGTGATTGTTAACAACTTAAATTATTAGCAACAAATGATGAGTTCTCAGGTAATAGGTTTTTGTAAACTTAAGAAAAAGAGTGGCTGACTAGTGTCATGTTAGCAAGAAGATATACTTGCCAATTGATAAATGAGAGTTCTTTATCCTACATTGATACCATAAGTTGTTTTCATAAGATAAAAAATGTATAAAATCTTATTTTCAAAGATAGAATATGTTCACCTTAGTTTGGACTAGTTTCCCTCTTTAATAACACATTCTTAAAATCCACAGCCTTTTTCAATGCAAGTGTTGAACCTAGGTCTGAAAAGTAATTTATAAATAGAAAAAGAATAACAACTTCTCTGAAGGTTTTTTATTACTCCAGTGCATATCAGACACAGATTGAAGAACCTATGAGATAACATTCATTTCTTAGTGGTTATGTGAAAGGGAATGAGAATATAGAGGGAGAAGCATTGATCTGCAACACTGGAAATTCTGTACATTGAAGCTAACAGTGATATGACTAAATGCCAGGTTCAGTGCTGTTGCCTTAATAGCAGTGAATTCACTGTTTTGAGTTCCACACCAGTCATGAATGAAAAACAGCAGGAGGTAAACTTGATATGCTCTGTGCCTTGTCATTAGCTCTCCTTTGAAAGAGCAGTTTTTGAAGCAGAAAAAGGGCAACATCATTTGTGAATTATTGAAATATTTGAATTCATATTAGGGCTTTTGATTAAGTCTACTAATCACCAAAAGCAAAATATACTACATGTTTGGAGTACATTTTTTAAAAGGCCAACAAATTATTAGCAATATTTTTTAAATCAATGAGAAATATCTTGATTCATTTTCTGAAAATGGGTATTATTTTACCTGTCACTAATTATCACTTTTTGATTCAGGTAGATAAAATTTTGGCTTTATGCTTGGCATGGTCTTAGCATGGGGGTAATAGCTTCTTAGCCTCTTGACTAGGGTAGGCCATAAGTGGCTTGCTTTGACTAATTGCATGTCCTGATCTCTGACAGTGTGTCACTTCTGAATCTACATTTTAAGAAGCCTCTGTGTGTCATGTTGTGCTTTTGCCATTGCTATGAGAAGAGCATGCACTGGCTGGTTGGCTGATCCAAGGAGGGTAAGATACATGGTAACAGATCAGAACTTGCACACAGACAGTGAGAAGCAGAGTTGCCTGTCTGAACCTGGCCTGGAGTAGATGCCCCCCCAGCTTACTCTCAGGTTCCTGAGGGAACATAGTCAAAATCAGGTGGCCTGCCAATCTGAGACCTGCTTTGGTCTGCCATCCACATCTAACATTTAAGAGCATGACCAAGCCTCTTATTCTTCAGATAGTTTGCTATGAAGGCATGCTTTTTTGTTTATTTGTTTGATATGAAGCCATGATTTTTGTTTGTTTGTTTTCTTTGTTTGTGTGTTGTTTTTGTTGTGGCAATACTTAACTAATACAGCACTTTTTCTTTTTTATGGATATTCTATGTGTTTCTCCTGCTGCCCTTTTTCCCAGATGGGTAACTGCAATTGAAGAACCTAGTGTTACCAGTTGTGCCACATGATCTTGCTACAGAGTGAAGAAATCACAGTGTATACCTGGTGAAAGTAGACTAACTAATAGGATACAGATACTTAGGTGAATTTAAGTCTCTGTTTCTTAGTGTTACCAAGGGTGTGTGTGTATACATATATATATTGATTTCAGAGAGAAAGGAAGAGGGAGAGAGAGATAGAAACATCAATTATGAGAGAGAATCATTGATTGGCTGCCTTCTGCATGCCCCACACTGGGGATCAAGCCCCCATCCCAAGCATGTGCCCTGACTGGGAATCAAACTGTGACCTCCTGGTTCATAGGTTGATGTGCAACCACTGAGCCACACTGGCCGGGCTAGGTTTGTTTTTATTTTATTTTTTTTAGTCTAGTCATTGAATACACTATTTCTTTTTCATTTTTCTTTGATGCAGGTATAAATACTTGGTGATAACTCAAAAGCATGGTCTCCAAAATAACTTAAATCTAAACTTTGAAGTTATACCCCCCTTAAAATTTATTTAAAACATTTTAGTAACATTTACTCCTACTCTGAATATGCTCTATCTAGAAAAAAAAATACACACATACATACATACACACACACACACACACACACACACACACACACACACACACATATATATATATATATATATATATATATATATATATATATAATCCTCACCCGCAGATATTTTTCCATGGTTTTTTAGAGAGAGTGGAAGAGAGAAGGAAAGACTGAGAGAAATATCAATGTGAGAGAGGCACATCAATGGGTTGCCTCCTGAACATACTCTAACCAGGGCCTGGGTCAGAGAGGAGCCTACAACCAAGGTACGTGCCCTTGGCCACAGGCTGAAGCACTATTCACTGAGCCAAACTGGTTAGACTGGAGAAAATATCTTAATGGCTGCTCATTTATAAATGGTCAACGTTGTACCTTTTTTTTTTTCTACTCATTTTTTATCCTCTTAAAGTTTTTATCCTCTTAAAGTAAGGATGCTACTGAGTCAACTTTGTACCGAACTAAAGTGAAATTTCATCGACATTTTTTTACATTTTCCTTGGTAATCATTATGCCCTGGCAAACATTTTTGAGATTGTTGACTGGAGTTACTAGTTCAATGGGTATCCAAAATCTAAATAACTCACAATGAATCAGATCTCTATTATCTCACCAGTGCAGCAGCTGTGCCTGGGAACCCAAAGTCAAACTACTGAGATACAGTTGTGTCTCTATAGCATAAGAAACCAAATCACTTAATTCAACAAAAAAATCATGTCATAATAAAAAATGAGATAATGTTACATATATATTTTTTAACATCTAGGGAAGCAAGATACCAAAGACAAACTTAGATATCAAACCAGTGCAAATCTGGTATCACCAACCCACACAAGATGCTGCAAAAAAGAAAGATAGCTTATAGTTTATTGTGTGCTACTGTCACTGCTATTGACTAGAATAACTAGATTTAGACAAGTTGCTGAAGGGATAGATTAAAATATTTAATTTTAATAGCATTCCTAATTTAGAATAAATCTGTAAAACATAATCCAGAACTTTGCTTTTGAATATCTAAGCTTCATTAACTCCTGAAAAAGTTTAATATTCTAACAGAAATAAAAATAGAAGTGAATATAATAAAAAAGATATGTGTGCAATATAACAAAACTCTGTGTGTATATGTCCTATAGTACATTATTCTTGCCAAATTCTTGACACCTACCTATAAAATGCAGAAGAGTTAAAAGTATTATGCATAGTAGTATTTACATTATAAATACTCAAGACCAAATTCTAGTTATTGAGTTGGAATGTCCTGTTCAGATGTAATTGAGTAACATTATCTGCTGGTGCCTTCCAAGGGGCTGGCAATATGTTGATTACAGCCAAGTCATACTTCCTTATGCCAATCAGAGATGACTTGATATGAGACCCATCACGTATAAATTCCATTCAAAGATTGAACACCAATAAGTATAGCTGATGAAATGAAGTGCAAAAATAATTGAAGCTCACATTAATTATGCTAAAGGAAACTACTGCAGACATTATATACTATAAATCCCAAATCAGGAGAATATTATTTTTGAAGGTGATACATTTTAATGCTTTTTCAAAGAAGAAAAATCATATCCATACTGACTTTATCTGGTTCTTATTGGAACCCCTTGGCCTTCAAGAAGAGTTACCCATAAAAATGAGATATTAAGGGGGTCCAGAAAACCAGAATATGTGTTCAAGAAAGGCACAGGGCCAGATTTTTTGCTCCTGTGCTCTGGTGGATTTTAGTGTATGCCTATGGAAATAACGGACTTACCAGTCACCTCAATAGCAAGAACTAGCTGGACTAATTCAATGGCTTACTGAAAACTAAAGTATGGATTAATTGGGAAATAATATTAGAAGTATGGGGATTTCCCTTACAGGATGTGCTTTATGCTCTGAATCAGAAAACATTATATGATCTTTTCACCCCTCATCGTCAGAATCCTGGGATCAGAAATTCCAGGAGAGATCATGGGGATGGCCTCTCACTCTTATTTATAATAAATCATTGAAATATGATTTGCTTTTTGTCTGGAAACTTTGAGTTATATTTGTAAAATGGACTTGAATTTCAAGGCAGGGAATGTTTTCTTCATAAGAGAGCAACTTTCATTGAATGGATTAAATCAGAAAACAAGCTTGCTACCTGACAAATCCTGCCTCCCATATCCACTGAACTATCACACAAAAAACTTCCTCTAATGGCTAAGATGATTGATAGTGATTACCAACAGATAATTGTTTGTCTTCTACACATTGGGAGCACAGAGGACTCAACAATTTTAAGAAGACAGCTTCTTAACAATTTTATGCACAACAGTAAAGGCAATTGGAAAACTAGAGCAATCAAAGAAAAAAGAACTATTAAGGACTCAAGTCCTTCAGAAAAGAAGGGTTTGAGTTATTATACTTGATAAAGAACACTTGATATATACTTGATATATGGAAGAGGTAGCCGAAGAATACATTTGCAAAAATAAATTATAGCCTCATGATTAAAGAAGTGAAGACTATAGTAACTGCATATATTTTCTTTGCTTATTTAGTGTATGTACTTTTTTCCGTATACATTTTACCTCTTTTTTCTCTCTTTTCACTTATTATTTTATATACAAGCATTGTAGGTTGTACCTTACTTTTATTTCTCCCTCAGGTAACCTATAGTCAGGAAAATGGTGACTGAATTTGAGCAGTAACTAACTAATATAACTGGATAACAATAAGGTTTTCATGTCCCCTCATTTGGGACAGGGAGGATAAGAATTTTATCCCTTGTACAAAAAATAGTTGCATCTGTTGGGTAGGAACATTTAATTTTTTGTTGTTGTTTTGTGGAAGTTTAAACATCCTTATAAAAGTGAGTATGGAATGTGAATAGCCATTATTATAAAATGTGACAGCTATGGATTTATTAACTGTTAACTATAGATCAATCTGTCCGTCCCTTGTGTTGTTATACTAGACCTGGACATTACTCCTTGGCCAACTGATGCTGATGCTAAGCTTTGTTAAGATAGGGTACCAGAAGGAGATTGCACAACTAAGACAAGATGAAGGGGTTGAGCTGTTTTGGGCCTGACAGTGGTGGACTGGAATGTGGAGACCTGGTAGTGTTCATGCTGGAGGCTCTCTCCCGGACCAGATGAAGCCTGCATACTTTTGTGAGGTTCTCTGCTGTCCAGTGGGCTGCTGTTGTGAACCAGCTACAGGTCACACACTTGCACAAGTTTCTCCACCACCTGGAGGATTGACCCATACCTTTCAGCAAATTTACTTGCCAGAGCAGTCAGAGTGTCCCTTACCCCACCTTCTTCAAAGAGGTCTAAATCTAAGACTTTGAGTCTGTTCCCTCTTCTAATTTTCTAAGTTCTTTTCTCATTCTCTTTCTCTCAGCCATAGAGAGAGCAAAACTTTTTTACATTTACTACTTTGTCATCCCTTAAAATCTTCGTTGTTATATTCAGAAATCACCTTTTTGCACTTAATAAATCTCAATATTAAATTTCCTTGTTCATATCATTAATACAATTTCTGTCTCTTGACTTGGCCCTGATTAAAAGAAACACATTTGTATTGCACCTCAATTCTCTATTACTCCTGACATTTCTTTTTCTTTTTTTTTTCTATTTCTATTATCCCATTCCAATTATTGTCTTTAAGATAAATTTGTAAACCTTGGACATTAATAACTTTTACAGAGTATAATGTTTTTAATTTTTAAAGAAAGGTAAAGTAAGGCTTTTTTTGGTTTAAAAAAACACAGTATTTAAAAAATATTGCAGTATTCATTTTCTTGTGCTAAGCAAGCCTTTGGTTCTTAAGATTTTTGAGCCAGAATCAAAGTCCAGTTTTAAAGTACCAGGCTGCCCTTTATATCTAACTGTCATTTACCCAACTCCAGAAAAGTTTCATTAGATACCTCCTGTACATATATAGAGATAAACTATTAATCCACATACTTTTACAAAATAAAGTTTAGCTCAGTGTGATAAACTATGGGTAAGTTGAGGAAGAAGGATTATTAAACTATAGATAGATTTTAGTGAAGAAGAAGACATCACCTGTTAATGTAAGTTTTATAATCGCCTCCATGTTAAGCCCATAAAAGATATTCAAATAGTAACCTCAATTATTCAATATAGTCAAAACATCAAGCCATAAAGACAAATTGTCTTTCATATTTATTGAATATATATATATATATATGCTTTTGTTTTGATTCATACTTTTATTCTTTATTTATTACCACAATATTAGAATTTTCACAATGAAATTATAAAGGCAGGAAAATATGCTGTATTATAAAAAAATAACCTTCTGCCCTAATTGGTTTGGCTCAGTGGATAGAGCGTTGGCCTGCAGACTGAAAGGTCCCAGGTTCGATTCCAGTCAAGGACATGTACCTTGGTTGCAGGCACATCCCCAGTAGGAGGTGTGCAGGAGGCAGCTGATTGATGTTTCTCTCTCATCGATGTTTCTAACTCTCTATCCCTCTCCCTTCCTCTCTGTAAAAAATCAATAAAAATAAATAACCTTCTTAACTATCTTAAAGAAAATTTTACTCTTATTGTTTTTATCAAAGAGACAAGATGGAGAATAAAAAATACACTTATTTATCAAGTGGAGTGGATGTTACTAATGTTAGCTGCAACCAGTGATGCTGGTTTGATTTGAAATGGTAGACAGGCTTTGCATTATCATATATAATAAAGAGGTAATATGCTAATTAGACCAGAAGGCAGAATGACCTTCTGGAACGACATGCCAGAATGACCAGTGGTTAGGGGGTGGGGCCAGTGAGCCTGTGCCACCAGGCCAGCCATAGTGGTCCTGGAGCCCCTCCTTTTACAGAGGCGGCCACAGGGGAGTGGGCCAAAGCCACAATTGGACATTCCCAGAGGGCTCCCGAGCTGCCAGAGGGATGTCTGACTGGCAGCTTAGGCCTGATTCCCGGGGAGCAGGCCTAAGCTGGCAGGTGGACATCCCCCAAGGGGTCCTGACTGGGGGAGGGCACAGGCCGGGCTGAGGGACCCCCTCGAGTGCATTTTCATGCACTGGGCCTCTAGTGATAGAATAAGTAGATAGTATTTTAAAACTAATTTGATAACTAATAGCTTTTATTAATATTTTAATCACAGTAAATGTGATAAATCTCTTTTGCCTTTATAGACTTGCAACTTTAGGTTACTACTTTAGATATTAAGATGAAGATGTTTTACTTCCTTCAGATGCAACCAGATGAAGACCTGTGAAACAGATGGAGGGCACAACCTGGGATAGAGCCTGTGGAGACAGATTTGTCATCAAATCTCTACAAATCACATTTTACCATTTCATGTGGTGTACACCTGTGGCTGCTTGATAATGTACTTTGCTTCCACAAAAGAGACTCTATAGCCCTGTAAGTGCCTATTTAGTTGTCTTTATAATGTGCCTTAAAACAATAATAAAATAAAGGGACTGGAGTATCATAGGGAGATGATGTCCACAGGAGGTGCATAAAATGCTTCAACAAGACCTCTTCCTGCCAAAATTCCTATGTTTTATATTCCAACTCTATGTACCTCAGGGGTGAAAATGGGAGTTTGCCATTAAAGATTGATTTTCTCAGTTTCTTATGATTATAAACACACCTGCTCAAAATAACTTTGTGATGATAAACTGAATAAAATTTTTGCTGAGTGTTTCTTCTTATATGCCTTGGCGTATTTTTATTTGTTTGTTTGTTTGTTTTTTGCCTCGAACAGGAGTTGGTCTATTAACAACTAATTCTCAAAACAGCAACTTATTCAATGGTTGAAATTTATAATATTTGATATACAGCTTTAGCTTACTTATTAAATTGAAACTCTGAAAGGTCACACCCATTCCTGATGGTTTTGTGTCTTAAGGACAATCTGAACTCTGAATATTAATTATTACATTATATCTATGCACACCTTTATGTTTCATATCGTAACATGTAAATATAAATAAATAGGGCTCTTGGTCTACATTCACTATTTTAGGGCAGTATAGTTTAAATCCTTAATTCAATATTCCTGGGAATAAAAATCATGACAATATATAACAAACTAAATGTATGGTCTCTGTGAAGTTTTCACAATATTGAAATAAAACTCAGTAATAAATTTACATTTCTAAAATTTTAAGAGTTACAAAAAACAGATTTCCAATGTTTGAGCCATGTAAAAATGTCTAACAATGCAAATTATATAAATATTCACAGGTAGTTTAAATTTTAAATGAACTTTAGAAATAAAAGGTGTTAAGGCAATAAGTAGTTTAGTATGAAAAAAATAATTTGAATTTTTTTACAGCAAGGAATTTAACAAAACTAAAAGGCAACCTAGTGAATGATAGATAATATTTGCAAATTATACATCTGATAAGAGGTTAACATCCAAAATGTATTAAAAACTTACATTACTTAATACAACAATAAAAATTTGATTAAAACGGACAGAGGACTTGAATAGACATTTTTCCAAAGAAGACCTACAGATTACCAACAAAGGCAAAAAGTGCTCAACATCACTGAACATCGGGGAAATGCATCCTCACCTGTCAAAATGGCTGCAATAAAAAAGACAAAAAAGTAAAAAACATTGGTGAGGATGTGGAGAAAGGAAACTGTCATCCACTCTTGATGGAAATGTAAACTAGTTTAGCCACTATGAAAAACAGTAGTAAGGAGCTTTCTCAGAAATATTAAAAGTAGAACTAGTATAAGATCCAGCAATTCCACTTTTGGGTACTTATCCTAAGAAAGCAACTCACTAATTTGAAGAGATATTTTCATGTGTATATATCTAGTCACACTTACACAATTATAGAATTCTTAAAGTTAATAGTGTTTCTTATACATATTTCTCAAAAATCACATCTACATTATCTACTGTGAAATTCTGTATTTACAACCTTATGCTACCTCTTGTGGTGAGATCATGCACTATTCCTCAATAAAACTCTAGAGGGAGTTTGGGACCAGCACTATAATATAGACAATAAAAGAAACGTGAAATCTGGCATTACATTTAATTTTTGAAAGCAAATTTCACTTTTAAAACATAGCTATAAAAACTAATAAATGCCTTAAAGCAATAATTTAGTTATTGTTTTAGAGGAATTGTATTTAATAATAAATATGTTAACAATAGTAATAGCTAAATATATGAAGCACTTAGTTTGGGTCTTTATATTTACCATTTAATTAAATCCTCAAAACAACCCTATAAGAAAGATAGCCCTCATTTTGAACAAGGACACTAAGATTTAGACAGATTAAGTAACTTGCAACAGAGTTCAATATTTAAATACTAGAGGCCTGGTGTACAAAATTAGTGCATGGGGGGGTGTCCTGTACCCTCTCCAATCTGAGACCCCACGAGGGATGTCTGACTAAATGGGCTGCAGGGAAAGGCAGTTGGGGAAAACCAGGTCTGCAAGGGAGGGCAGTTGAGACTCAATCCAGGACTGCTGGCTCCCAACTGCTCACCTGTCTGCCTGCCTGATTGCCCCTAATTGTTTCTGCCTGCCAGGCTGATCACCCCCTAAGCACTCCCCTGCCAGCTTGATCGACATCTAACTGCTCCCCTGCTGGCCTGATTGACCCTAACTGCCCTCTCATGCCAGCCTGGTCACTCCTACATGCCCTCCCATGCAAGCCTGGTCACCCCTAACTGCCCTCCCCTGCAGGCCTGGTCCCTCCCAACTGTCCTCCCCTGCAGGTCTGGTCCCTCCTGAACTGCCCTCCCCTGCAGGCCTGGTTGCCCCTAACTGCCCTCCCCTGCTGGCCATCTTGTGGTGGCCATCTTGTGTCCACATGGGGGTGGCCATCTTTGACCACATGGGGGTGGCCATCTTGTGTGTTGGAGTGATGGTCTATTTGCATATTACCTCTTTATTAATTAGTATGGGCAGCTTGACACCAGAGTCTAAACTGTTAAATTCAAAGCAATACTATCTCCTACCTTGGACTGATGTTCCTGAGTTCATACATTATAAAATAATAATGATATGATAGTTATTATATATAGTGCCACATTATCTTTTGTGGAGAAAGTTATTAAGGAATTTTGTTGGAATTATTCCAATTATGCAAATATTTTAGAGATTACCTGAATCCCCATTGTTCTTGTTTCCACATTTGAACACGAAAAAAAAATCACAAGGTTCAAGCCAAGTGGAAAGATACTGGGCTGGAAATCTGAAGATTTGAATCCCGATTCTCGTCTCTCATTAACTTTTCTAGAACCCTGATGTAAATGTTTTCTAAGTGCTAAATTGTAAAATCAGGAAAATATCTTCTATATTATATATGTGTCACTAAGAGGTTGCAAGGTAAAGTTATTTATGCTAAGTTTTTAGGAAGACATTGTCAGATAATTCATTAAATTTTCAACAGTATCATTGAAGTGGAAATACTACTCCTTTAAGAAAACTAGTATTTTGACCAGTGTATTTAACTCTTGGGGCTGGAATCCTAGTCTTAGAATTTATTTTTAGTAAACATGTTTTCCTTAATACCAAACTTATCCGTGGGTCAGTTACCATTAATTAATTTTAAAGAGCTTAAGAAAAATGAAAAAAATATGGGTGATTGCTATTATGTTTAAAGTATATCGAGGATGTCACATATATCATACCTGTGAATAATTTATACACTTTTCTCACCTTGAAGATTAGAATTTAATATTAGAACTTAGTTCAGAGAGTTTTCTCAACCTCTCCAAAAGTCACATATTTAGCAAGTGTTAGAACTAGAACTTGATTCACAATCTCTTTTAATGCCAAACTAAAAATCAAAAGAGTTGCTACTTCTATAAAGAAAAACTAGTTGACAATTCTAACAAAAGTGTGAGTGGCCAAGGGTCAGTGGACAAGGAGAGTTTCGTATTCAAGATATCAAAGTTCCCATTTACTTTGACTTTTGGTTCATACTGGTTTCTTATTGTTCTTACACCTGAAGGATTGGCAGGACTTGTGTGCATTCTTTCGTTTAAAGCTCACTGGTGTGCACTTTCACTTTGTCTAAGATAGTTTTTCCATTGGTATGTTGGTCTTTGTTAACTCTCAGTTGGATAACTAATATACATGATTTCTTGAAAAATTTCCAGATTTCACAGTGTGCAAAATACAGCAGCTTAACTCCTAAGAATAATGAACAACTTTGGCATTTGCTAGGACATTTTTCTCAACACTGGCAATCTGACTCGAATATATTTTAATTTTTTATCAATTCTTTTCAATTTGAGGGCTCTGATTTTGTTGCACTAAAAGCTTGTATACCTTCAGTGTTTCTCTGTCTCCTTTCCACCTACTACATCTTAAACAGATAGACTAGTGAGTGATATAGAATAGAGGTTAAGGATTTGGTTTCCGGTGTTAGACCACCAGTCTCTAGATCTCAGCTGTATCTTATGTACCCTTGGGAAAATTGCTAAACAAGTTCTCTCTCTCTCTCTCTCTCTCTCTCTCTCTCTCTCTCTCTCTCTCTCTCACACCTGTCACCTTTACTTTCTTTTATTCTAAGGGCTATTGTGAATTTCAACAGAAGTGGCATTTGATAAATTTTCTATAAACACTAACACTTACAATATTTTTTTTGCAATGAGACTAAGCTTAATTCTGATTTCCTCAATATAATTGTTCCTCTTTCATTAATGCAAAGTTATAAGTTCCTTCTTTGGCCACTTATTATCCTACCACTTATTGAACACACTACTATAAATTGTATCAGATTTTAACCTGTAATGAAACGTCATTGCTTAGATGTTTTCAGACTGTAAACTCATGATAGCACATGGTAGGCTATTCTATTTTTAGACATTTCTAATGGTTAGAAGTTTATTTTTTATCATTAAAAAACTGGGCTTTAATTTTAAGTTTGCATATTATGAACCTAAAATTAGTAATGCTAATTATTTTTTATAAAAACATTTCTGCAAGTCATCACCACCTTGTTTTTCCTTTTCATATTAAGTAGTCCTCCCATTCCTTTCACCAATGTGGATGGGTTTCCTAGAACCAATAATGACCAGTAGGCTTAGAAAAGATCATTAATGTATTTTTTAAAAGTTCCAGGTTTCTTACCATTAAATATAATACAATAAGTTTGATCAATAAATAATATAAGCTAAATGATAAGTTTAATTTAATACAAAAATTAGAAATCTTTTTCTTAAATATTTCTACTAATGATAAATTATCAAGGTGTCATGTATTATATAACCTTTATTTCAAAGGGCATGAAGGCATGTGTTCCCATAGAAACTGGGGTTATTATTATTATTAAACCACACATCTATATATCCTATATAATAAAGAGGTAATATGGCAAATCGACCATCACTCCAACACACAAGATGACCACCCCCATGTGGTCAAAGATGCTGCCCCATGTGGACACAAGATGGCCACCACAAGATGGCCGGCAGGGGAGGGCAGTTGGGAGGGACCAGGCCTGCAAGGGATGGCAGTTGGGGGTGATCAGGTCTGCAGGGGAGGGCAGTTAGGGGTTACTGGACTGACAGGGGAGGGCAGTTAGGGGTGACCAGGCCTGCAGGGGAGGGCAGTTGGGAGGAACAAGGCCTGCAAGGGAGGGAAGTTGGGGGTGATCAGGCCTGCAGGGGAGGGCAGTTGGGGGGGACCAAGCCTGCAGGGAGGGCTGTTGGGGGGGACCAGGCCTGCAGTGGAGGGCAGTTGGGGGCAACCAGGCCAGCAAGGGAGGGCAGTTAGGGTAATCAGGCCAGCAAGGAAGGGCAGCTAGGGGCAATCAGGCCAGCAGGGGAGCAATTAGACATTGATCAGGCTGACAGGGGAGTGGTTAAGGGGTGATCAGACTGGCAATCAGAAGTGGTTAGGGGCAATCAGGCAGGCAGGCAGGAGAGCGGTTGGGAGCCAGCAGTCCTGGATTGTGAGAGTGATGTCCGACTGCCCTTTTACGCCCCATTTCACAGGGATCATGCCTAAAAGGGCATTTGGACATCCCTCGAGGGGTCCCAGATTGGAGAGGGTGCAGGCTGGGCTGAAGGACACACACACCTTCCCCCCATGCATGAATTTCATGCACCGGGCCTTTAGTACTAGTATAAAAGCCTAAGGGCCAGCCAACCGGCCAACTGGCCAACCAGCCGAGCATCCGGTAGCTATGACAAGAACTGACCACCAGGGTGCAGACACTCAATGCAGGAATGGAAACCACAAGCATGGAAACATTAAACAGACTGATAAATCTCAGAGGGAAGGGGGAGGGGGAAGGGCGGGAAGAGATTAACCAATGATCTTATATGCATACTAGAAGCCTGTTGCACAGATTCGTGCCTTGGTGGGGGTCCCTCAGCCTGGCCTGCAGGGATTGAGCAGAAACTGGCTTTCCAATATCCCCTGAGAGCCCCAGATTGCAAGAGGGCACAGGCCAGGCCAAGGGACCCCATCAGCGCACAAATCCTTGCACTGGGCTTCTAGTTATATATAAAGAAGAAAATACATGAATGGTTCTTTTCATTTTTCTTTTCTTAGTCTTCTTATGAGTAAGAAGCATTAATCCCATAATGAGAGCCCGAACCTCGTGACCTCATGTAAGCCTAATTATTTCTCAAATGCCCAATCTCCAAACAGCATCCCATTGGGAGTGTGGGCCTCAATGTATGATTTTGAGGAGGCAAAATTTAGTCCATATCTTCCTGCCCCTCATCCTCCTAAAGACATGCCCTCATGTATAAAATACATTCTTTCCAACTCAAAATCTCCAAAATCTGAACTAATTTCAGCATAATTCTAAAGCATAAAGTCCTAAGTTTCATCTAAATCAAATATGAGTGACACTTGAGGTATGATTCATCCTAAGGCAAAAGTTCTTTCTAAAGAAATTTTAGTTCTCACAGTTCTTACATTTAGAAATCTAAAATCAAGTTGCCTACACGGTCCAATTCTGGTGAAAGACTTCATCCAAGATTGGAAAATTGATGACGAACATTTTGGAAGTGGTGTATGAATAGATTTCTCTGTATGGTCAAATAATGTGAAGATATTTATGTTCCATGTGAATGCTCATCAGAGGGTGACATAAAAGAAGGATTTTAATAATCAAGCAGATAGCATGACTAGTTTTGTGGAAACAAGCCAACATTTGTTTCCCCAGCCACCTCCATTATTGTCAAATGGGCTCATGATCAGAGTGGCCATGGTGACAGAGATGGAGGTTATGCATGGGTTTAGCAACATTAACTTCCATTCACCAAAGCCATCCTGGCTATTGCCACTTCTCTGACCTTGTTATTATCTTCACTTGAATAATATGTATGGTTTAAGGATATGTGTAAAGTGATAAATTGACAGGGGGTGAGCTTGTGATGGCTAATTTTAGGTGTCAACTTGATTGAGCTACAGTGTGCCTAGATATTTTATTAAAAAAATTAGAGTTTTTCTATGAGGATGTTTCTGGTGAGATTAAACATTTGAATTGGTAGACTGAGAAAAGCTGATTGCTGTCACTAATGTGGGAGGGCCTCATCTAATCCACTGAAGGCCTAAATAGAGCAAAAAGACTGAGTAAAATAGAGTCTCTCTCTCTTACTGACTGTCTTTATTTGTCTGTTCAGGAAATATTTAATTTTGCTTTTCCATGTGTCAGGGACAAATCTAAATATGTGAAATGTAACAGTCAACAAGACATTTATGATCTGTGTTATGCAGAGTGTACGTTCTAACAGGGGAGCCAGATTAAACAAACACAATGATTAAAAGGCCAATTTAAAATGACAATAACTACTATAGAGGTCCAGCTTCATTGATTTGCAACCTGTTCAGTCACACAGGAAGCTGCATTTAGAAAGATCATTCCCTTGATTTAATGCTCTGTTCTCACTTTATTAAATTTATTAATAGTTTTTGAGAAAGGGGTCTGATGTTTTTATTTTTCACTGGACCCTACAAATTATGTAACCAGACCTAGTGCTATGAAGAAAACCAAACAGAGTAGCAAATAGTCTGAGGTGAAATGGGGCTATTTTTGATAGTGATGTTGAAAAAAAATCTCTCTGAAAAGGTGATATTTAAATTTAGTCCTGGCTATTTCCTTTACTATAAGCTTCTAGGCATGCGAGAGCTTCTGAAGGTTGTCCAAGGATGATGTAGAAAATTTAAAGACACCAAATTGGCAAAGGATTCTACACAGGCATGAAACATTGTCCAATAGAAGGAACACTGGTGATGTAGTGACACAGACTTCTGACTTTAAGAATTAAAGACTGAGTGACAAGTCACTTCAACTCTCTGAGGATCAGTTTCTTATAGGTAGAATGAGGACCACCCTATAAAAGGCAAAATAATGGACCCCAAAGATGTCCATGTCCTAATCCGGAGAACCTATGAATATGTTACCTTACTTTACTTACTTAATTACTTAACTTGGTAAAAGACATTTGGAAGACATTATTCTGAAATGGGAAGATTATCCTGTTGGACTCAATGTAATCTCAAGGGTCCTTTTAAGTGAGAAGAGTGAGGCAAGAAAGACAGAGTCAAAGGGGATGTGACAATAAAAGCAGAGACTGGAGTGATTTGATCTGCCTTTACATGTTTTAAAGATGGGAAAGAACCACTTGCCAAGGAATGTGGGTGGTCTCTAAAGGCTGAAAATAGCAAGAAACCGATTTTTCCCCAGAGCCTCCAGAAGGAATGCAGCCAAGCCAACACCTTGATTTTAGCAAATAAGACCCATTTCATACTGTGACCTACAGAACTGTAAGACAATAAATTAATAAATCACTAGATTTATGGTAATTTATTATAGCAGCAATAGGAAAATAATGCATTCCCCATTATAAGATTTTGCAAGAATAAATTTTCTCAGCCCAGATTAGAGTTTATGATACATTTTATTACACAAGGTGTAAAGGGGACTGAGCAGAGATCTGCTGAGAACTAAATCTGTGGATATGCTTCCTTCCAACTTCTCTTATGCAAAAAAAAAAAAAAAGGGGGGGGGTTGCTTTGGGGAGATGGAAGGACTTGGGCCCAGTAAGAAATGTTTGTTTTTCTTAGCATAAGCAGTTTCAGTGGGCTGAACAGTAATGCTAACAGGCATTTACAGTATGGTTAAAGTTTTCCTGTGTATTGTACATCACAGCTGAATACTGAATCACTGTGGCTCACTTGCCCTGTTTTCCTTATGCCACAGCACATTATCCATGTATCTTTTTCTCTTTGTCTTGTGGAGTTCAATCATAGGTTAAAAGTTTGAATTACTATATTGCTTCAAGGCATATTTAAACTCTTGAGTTGACCAAGTAATCCAACCTGACCGGATAAGAAACAAACAGCTCTACCTCCTGGAATGTGTATGATTATGTGTTGCTAGCTACAAATTTACCCCCAATTTCAAAGCAAGAAACTGCCATGTGGGTCACAGCTTCTTATAAAGCTGCAAAACATTCCAGATGACTTAGCTGTTTTCAGTTGTCATAAATAAACATGCACATATCCCAATTTATACACATTTCCTTACCAGAAGTCTGGACTTTAGAACCCTACCCTTCTGATGCCCTATGAATGGCCTCAATCAGAAAAAGAAAAATATATATTTAAAAGTTATAAAGTGCTATATAGAAACTTATACTGTGTTTTATCTGCTATGACATGCACTGTTAATTATTTTAGACATATATAAATGTAACAAATGTTCAAAGACCCAAGGTATAAGTTAAAAGTTACAGTTATGGCCCTGGCCTGTGTGGCTCAGTTGAGCATCATCCAGTACATCGAAATGTCCCCAGTTCAGTTCCTGGTCAGAGCACATTCCCAGGTTGTGGGTTTGATCCCCAGTCAGAGCACCTGGATGAGGCAGCCAATCAATGTCTTTCTCTCTCTCCCTCCCCTCTCTTTCTCTTCCCTTCTGTCTAAAATAAATTTTTAAAAAGTTACAGTTATGATTTGTATCCATTTCTGAATGATCTGACAGTCCAGAGATAGAATGACTGTTACGGCCCTGGAATTTAAAACAAAACTAGATGCTAAATTAGAAAATAAATTACTGCCATACATTTATATTTTTAATGTATTACATGAATCATTCCATACAATTTCACCTGGAGATGTACATATTTTAATTGCCTTTTAAAATAGTTATCACCTTTCTTTTGTTCTCTGGCACTAAAATATAATCTGAATGACTTTCTTAGCCAAGAACCATATAGATCCAGGATATCTTTTTAGATTTTTTTAAATCCTCTAATGCCTTTAAAAATGATTAAAGTCAGCTACACCAGATTTTACTTGTGCTATTATTAGGATATTTAATTTAATAGGGAATTTATGTAGAAGGGATTTCTTAATAGTAATGTTATTCATACTGATGGGGATCTGGGCCCTTCCTGGGGAGAAGCAGTCAGAAGCAGCTGGTGGACAAGCTATGAGGGAGGTTGTGGCTTAGAGTCCCGCATTGGTTGGGGGAATGACTTAAACTGTACAATAAGTCAGTATGATCACCTTCTTTTTGTCCCTTTCACAAAGATATTTATCTCTCTCTCCCTTAAACTCTCTCTAAAAATCAATGGGAAAAATATCCTCCAGTGAAGATTAAGAAAAAATTGGCAAAGACAAAAACCAACCCACCTTCACCTTGATTTCCAATCTTATTTAGCATCCCTTCTTCCTCACATCTGAAGAACAGCTATAGATCAGAAATATGTCAGAGCAATAAATAATAAATGCCTTCTTCAAGACTGCTAATTTTAAAAATACCAGGGTAATAAAGGGTACATTTAGCTGCCTTTTATCTTCTCCCTCACCCCAATCAAGCAGAATTACTCCATGATTCAAGGTTCAAGAATCAGAAGATAGAGTATAAAATGGGACAAAAATATTCCATCACCTATTGTTTTGTTTTTATATACACCTGATTGATGAAATGCTATAACTTGAACATTCTAAAGCTTAGTAGTTAAAAATATTATTTTGCGTCTAGTGATTTAATGACAGTAATGAAGAAACTTGTTTTCATTCTTATTACAAGGCCATGACTTAGGAACAAATAAAACAGAAGACTTGGAAACTTAACAAACAAACAAACACACACACACACATAACAAAACAGTAAAGAAAAAAATGACTCATACTGAAAATTCTGCCGGACTTTATTTCCAGTAATAACTGGTACTTTCCTAATTAGGAGAGGTCCTCTTCAATAGTAACAAAAATTTAAATAGTATGAAGGAATACTCTTCTCTGAAAAGGTAAAAGATATGGGCAGAGAACAGACAAGCAGAGAAAAGAGATTAGGACTGAGTTCTTAAGGCATTAAGCCAGTATCCATTTTTTCATTAAGTGCATATGACACTGAGTTCAAAAGGCCTCCCTTTGTTCTTTCCATTGTAGTCACCCTAATTATCAACAATATATGCAAGAGATAAACCTGTACATAGATTAATATTTCTTATTTTATTTAATATGGTAAAGATAAATTGGAATTTATTTTTCCATATTCATATTTTTCAGAGATCCACTTACTGAAAATGCATATTATGACTGGAAATAAAGCAATGGAATATAACCCTTGAATTTTATATTTCCTAATACTCTTTCCTATACATAACTTATTGATAAATATGTGTAACTGAAAAATGAGGTATATATTGTATATTTTTTACCATCTCAGAGGAAAACAAGTCTATTCATTGCAGAGCTATTAGCTTTGCTTGGACAGATTGTAAATTTTACACACTCATCTTGCTCCATCAATTACCACACTACTTTTGCTCTTCTGTTTTATTATTTTGCTCTTCACTGTATCTGTTCTCTCATAGATTTTGCCCACCACCTCCCCAATTCTGGCCATAAAATGCTTCAGTTTTCCTATTAAAACAAATTTATTCCTGGTCCACAGTCCTATCAGTCACTCCATTTAGGGAAGAAGAGATTTGTATTTATTGGAAGCATGACAACTATGATTTTGATATAATATTTTGTTTTATTGATAAGTTCGTCGCCAACCTTTCAGATCTCATGGACCACCGGTTGGTGACCGCTGGAAGAGTTAATAGATTTGCCCAACATCACAACTAAATGGTAGCGTTGGGATTAAATATGACTCTGCCTGACTCCACACCACATTGTCACATTTATTATTTTTATAATAGCAAGATTATTCTCTACACTACCCTTATACAATATATGCTTTATGATTTTTGCAATCTGACTTCTGCTCCCCACGTCTCTTTTTAAACTTCTTTTTTGAAGGTAACAAAGGATAGAGTTACACTAAATGCTATAATTTCTTCTGGCATATTATAGTTTTCAAAAAATCTGGGAATTATCTTTTATGACTTCTTAATCATTCTTATAATTATCTGTATTTTGGGCTTTCATAAACCATATTTTCCTACTTCATTTTTACTTTTTAAGACTGAACTTTTTTTTCTTTCTTTGCCTTCTCTTTATTTCCCCATCCTTAAAGTTGTCGTTTGTTTCTCTATTCTGTAATCTTTCACCTGGACTTCCATTACTATATCCCCAGTGAGCTATTATGAGGGTTGAGCAGCTGATAAATTTCTTTCTTCATATTTTGAAAGGCCAAGGTTGATATTCTCTGGAGAATAAGGTCTATTTAGTCAGCTAAATGATAAATGAAATGAGAGACTGAAAATGAAAGAAATCTAATTTTTAAATATTTTTGGAGAAAACATACCATTATTTATATCTAAAATATAACAGTGATAAATAATGTTCTGAATATTAATCACCATGGATAGTTAGGCAAAGAAAACATAATTTACTTAAACAGTATTAGGTAGCTTATAGAAGTGTTGGAATCAGAAGCCAACCTGGAATGTGGGCACAAAGCAATGCTAGGTAGGCAGAAAAATAGCTCATTCAAGCTCAGAAGCAGAGCAGTAAGGAACCTCCAACATAGCCAATGGGCAAAAGACAAAAGCTTAATCAACCACTGCTCCTAACATTGGGACCTAGTGTACAATTGGTATTAATTCATTCTTGTATAAAGTTTTATATTATTTCTAGATTGGATAAATGATTTAAAAACACAGCTTAATTAAGCAAAATATCTGAGAAATTAAAGGAGCTCCATAGAATAAATGAAAAAACAATTTTGAAAAAGTGGTAACGGGAGATTGATATTGAGCATGGGGAGGTTACAGTGAGGAAATATTCATTTTTATTATACAACTTTATAGACATGTACAAGTATTTCCTAAATTAAAACAAGCAAATTAAAGTAAAATTTGTAAGCTATAATATCCACAGTTAACTTTTTCATTTTCTAGTCAACAGATGTACTTTCTGCAGTTGCCACATCTTTTGTAAATGAGATACCTATTCAATTGATCATCTCATTCCCTACTAATTTAAAAGAAAGCCCTTGTCAATACTATTTTATAGTTTTATTGTTAATAAATTCTATATATTTTTTCAAATTCTTGTAACTAAAATTTTCTTAATTTTCCTAATTTAATTGTTTTGTTTCTTCTCAAAGACTTTTTTCGTCTTTTTTTTTTTCTTTATTGATTAAGGTATTACATAGGTGTCCTTTTTTTTCATAAACAATCTACAAGGTATGGAACTACAGTTTCATCAGAATCTAAGGGACAACATATTGATGAAAATGCTGCTGTCCCTTCCTCAAACAGGAATCTATTCAAGAGAAAACCACTTTTTGCCATTGGATTGGAGTAATGATCTGATTTTTGTATGCATCCAAGCCTCTTGGCTAAATTCTGAAAAATAAATCTCAAAACTTAGTAAATCATACTCTCACAATTATAGAAAAGTTGTAATTATACCTTTACAAAATCAATAAACTCACAAAGTTTTCTCTTCATTTTCATGTTAATAAATTATCATTTGAGAGAGCATTACATTCAGATTCTGGCATTCCAACTCCCAAATCATTCCCTGTGAGTTCTCAAAACATGTTTTCCAGATAGGTAGAGTTAAGCTCAAGTTCAAATTGTTACCAAAACACTTGAACTACAAAGTATATTGAGATGTTTAATTAGTAGTCAAAGAGGGATTTGGCTAAAATGTAATATTGACTTCAACATTTGACAATGAATTTCTTGAAGAGGATAGCATATCCATATATGGGACTAGCAGTCCATTTGAAAGATGTTTGGATGAATCCACACAGAATAGATTAGGTTATCTGTATTTAAAAAAACTTTCAAGGTGGGGATTGTGAATGACAAGCACACTGCATTGGCACTCTTCTCTGTGTATTCTCTGTCTGGGAAGCTCTTTTTTCTGTCTGGCAAACTCTCATTCTTCAAAACAATTAGACTTGTCATTTAATCTGTGTAGACTACCTATGAAAGATTTTTATGTCCTCTGGTTTTTTCTTTGCTTTTTAATTTACATCAACTTCTGAAATTTAACTTTGTAGTATTAGATATATAGATAAATGATAGATAGATAGGAATTGAGATATGGTAGTGCTCCTTACAACTAGAATATGCTACCTGAAGTGCAGAAAGTGTGCCTTCCTTATTTATGTATTACTAGTTCTTGATATAAAATATTTCATATTGCAATTTTAATACTAATCTATCAAATTTACTGAAATTAAAAGGAATTTGATTATGCTTGCATTAGGTTCTATCATATCATCAGGAAATTGTTTTAAGATATTATGTAATTAATATTAAATATATATTTATTTTTAAAATAAGTATTTATTATTGAAAGCATTGCATATTATACATATATAAATATATATTAATCTTAGTACATTTTACAAGTTAGGAAAGTATTTTGAAATGAGTGTGTCATGATTAAACAGCACACATATCATTTTGACAGATTTTTCTTTATAACAAACACACAACTTTGGTCTGATTTATCTCCATTTCCATATGAATTGTGAAAATACTTTTGTAATTCTTAATCTATTTCAAAGCATTTGGATATCCATTATCTTATTTGATTGAATTAGTTTGATATATACTAGATTGTGTAACAGTTTGAGGAAAAATTGTTTTTCTGATATATAAATCTAAAATCAAATAACTTTCTCAAACTTATAGAACAAATGAGTGGCAAAGTCACTATATGGTCTCTATACTTTATTATTCTGCCTTTTTTTTGATTTGCAATATGCTAAAATAACACTTGATTTTAACATAGTTTCTCAAAAAGTTTTCCTCATTTCTCAAATATGGGAATAGTCAGTCCTTGGGCAAGAGGCAGAATTTAGCTACCAATAATACTCAATCTATTAGGAAATAATAAATCTCTTTTACACCATACACTCACTTCAATATTCTTACATTTCTTGAAAACAAGGAGCAATCTCACATTTGTTTTCTTAGTTATAAATGTGGTGTTCGGTGCATATTAGTAACTGTCATATGTACTTTTTAAATAAATTAGTAATTTTAAATATTTCTAAAACTAATGTTTATTTTTATCAAAATCTGATTTGTTTTTAAAGCTTTCCAAGTGATTTTAACATGTAGTGAGGGTTGCATTTGGTACAGATGACAGAATAAAATAGAGTAATGGATTTCAACCTTGGTTACACATTAGAATTACCTCTAGAAATTTAAATACTAATAAATCCCTATGGACAGACTCCAACCCAGACCAATTAGATAAAAATCCCTGGTATCTGACCTGGGCATATGTAGTTTTAATGTTTCCCAGGTGAATCCAATGTACCTCTAAGTTTGTAAACCAATGCAATAAAGATTACCTTTATTACTTTAATTGATTTACAACAATTTGAGAATTTCATAATAAATTATGTCATTTGGTGGATAAAAACTTACACATTTTAGTAAATTAGCTGTAAATATGACATGGACAAACCTCTTTATCCTTGCTCTTAAGAAAACTTCAATTATTTTTTGCCTGTTGAAATGCACTCAGCAGATCGTCCATAGCCTGGATGTGTGTTCCCTTTAAGAGCTAGCTCATTCTCTGTCTTCCCATAGCCATAACTCTTTACTGAGACACTGCTAATGCAGCAGTGCAGACTAATTAATTAGCTCAGTTGGACCCACGACACCACAAGCTGTCACTCCATTTACCTTCCGCACTGCTTATCCAGGCTGAGCAGTCATCCCAAGTATACTGTGTCATATGCAGTACTGCGGGCTAATGCTCTAATGGTGTCCACATCTAGCATTCAACATGCTAAATTATGCTGATATTCCACACTATCCTTCTTCTGCATCTCAAGAAGATCCATTTACTGAAACAGATACTTATGTGGAACACACCAATTATTTTTTATAAAGGACAAACTGGAAACAGGTCCCATAATTGCATGCTACTCAACCAGTCAAGTCTATAAACAAAATCACTCCCTTTCACCTCTTTTATCTCCATTTATAATCTTGTCTGTTAACTGGAGGTCTTTACTTATGGTCAGTTTTTCTTTGAATTCATTAATAGCAGTATCATTTCAATCCCAATATCTTAAAACCTTAGAAATTGCTTAGGATGTTTCCATACCTCATGCCTGCTTGCCTATACTGAGAGTTAATGTAGTAAAGTCATTACAGGGACCATTAAAATCAGGCCCAAATTATGTTGCTAATTAGCAGATTCAGATGCTGGTAAGAAAGTCAGTTTTCCTTTTTTTCTTTACTACTGCAATGACTGGAGGGAATTAGAGCAGTTATCCCCAACAGAACCACATCTTTCTTTTATTACTTTCATTCGCTATCAGTCTGTCTCCATTGGTTCTCTATGTTCTTATTTTATATATTGTGGAATACTTCTATCGGCTACATATAAACTATGCAATTTAAAATTCTGACTTTTAAATAATCTGTGGTGAGGTATGTTGTTTCATTTCTAATTTCCCTTCCACACCACCCTGTGGTCATCATATATGCTCTGCATTTTAGAATATCCACCTTGTTCATTAAACTGTATTCATTCTTCTTGCCACATTCCCTCTCTGCCCTTTACTCCCTCCCCAGTTCTATTTGTTACACTTTCTGAGGCTTTCCATGTCAAAACAAACATGGCTTCCCTGATTAAAGTGTAAAGTCTCCCAAGTACTTGCAACTGCAAGGATAAAGGCTTATTAGAAGATCTCTTTAGAGATCTCTCTTTTTTCTTAACCAAAAAGCAAAACTACAAAAATACAACTCACTCATTTAAGGTTTTTCATGCTATTCACTACTTTGCTCATACTATTTGGAAATCTAATCAGGGGACATGCTGAAGGTGATTTTAAGGCAGTCTAAACAGAGGAGTCAGTCACTGCTTCACCAGGTTCTTAGGATGGTGAGTCTTTTATGGGCCCTAAAAGTGGCTGTTGAGGGTATGGAGCAACCTCGGATTAAGATTCATGACTTCTTTATGCCATTTTGAGATGAAGAGAACATAAAGTTTTGCACAATATATGAAATCTTAAGGGTCAATTCTGGAAGAGTATTACAGGTTTGATAACCACATCTTCCTCTGAAGTCAAATTTTATCACCATTATTCTGATTTGAATTCATCTTTTTAAGGTATTTTATAATTCACAAACATGTATTTCTAAACCTTCTTTTGCTGTGTGAATTTCTATTATTTCAACATTTAAATTTTTTAATATTTTATATTAAAATTTATTTTTATTATAATTGCTGTCAGCCAAGACAAAGTACTCAGCCATGTCTATTTTTCAAGATCATTGTTTGCAATTTATAAAAAAAAATCTTGTAACCTTCTGAGAAGCAGATTAACTAAAACAGGCCTATTCCTTATCTCCCCTATTGTGGGTTAAATCACGACCTTAAAACAATGTGTTCATGTCCCAGCCCTAAAACCTGGGAATGTCACCTTGTTTGGATGAAAGGGTCTCTGCAAATGTAGGTAAAATAGGGATATTGAGGTGAGATCACTCTAGATCAGGGGTGGGCAGCCTTTTTTCTGCCAAGGGCCATTTGTATATTTATAACACAATTTGGGCCACACAAAATTATCAACTTAAAAATTAACTTACCTAATTTGGTCAAACATTTAATTAACTCAACCCTAATGCCTTGGCAGGACCAGACCAAATGGCTTAGCAGGCCTTATACAGCCTTAGGGCTAGATGTTCCCCATACCTGCTCTAGATTACAAAAATGGGTCCTAAGTTCAATGATAAGTATATTTATAAGACACACGTAGAAGAGACACATGGGAAGAAGGAAAACATGAAGATGGCAGCAGATATTAGAGTTATGTAGCCACAGCCAAGGAAGCCACTAACTAGAGGCTTGGTAGGATTCTCCCCTAGAGCCTGAAGAGGTGTTCTGGTCCTGCTGACACTTAGAACCCAAACTCTGGTTTCCAGAATTACGAGATAATATGTTTCTGTTGTCTTAAGTATCATGTTCATGATAATTTATTATGGACGCCCTAGGAAACATGTACTTTCCTATGTCTTAATAATTCTATACAGCAAATTCTATAATTACATATTATATACTTTATAATGATATAATTCTATATAGTCAGTAACTATAGTTAAATATTAACAAAGTCATAAAGAAATGGGGAGGGAGCTTTCTGAATTAAGCATAGCCACCTCATCTGAGAGACTAGGATCAAATTCAGACTGACAGATGTTTTCATTAGGAACAGCATGAAGGCAAGAAACACATTAGAATTAAGGCTGTGCAGCAATTTGACACTACTGGATAGTAAAATGGGAGGTGACAGCCCTAACTGGTTTGGTTCAGTAACTAGAGCATTGGCCTGTGGACTGAAGGGTCCTGGATTCAATTCTGGTCAAGGGCACATGCCCAGGATGTGGGCTCAGTCCACAGTAGGAGAGAAGCAAGAGGCAGCCGATCAATGATTCTCATCATCATTGATGTTTCTATCTCTATCTTCCTCTCCCTTTCTCTCTGAACTTAATAAAAACGTATTTTTTTAAAGAAGCATTTCTTTTTAAAAAAAAAAAAAAAGGTGGGGGAGAGATGACAAGTGTCAGAATATGAGGCTACCAAAGTAACCCTGTGACAGATGTGGGCTTTAATGCTGTGTGGAAATGCATGCACTCTATGCACTCTATGAGGGAGGTTCCTGCTTCTCAAACTAGGCATATGGAAACCCTCGGGAGTAAAACTATACATGTGAAAGGCATGGTCTGTCCTCCTGGAATATCATATTTACTTAAACATTTGAAGGAAATGAAATAATGCATTTAGCAAGTGAGTTGGAAGACACTTAATGCAAAATGATGTAAACCGATGTAGGAGATCCAATTAACAATTTGTAAAATATATAACATGAAACTTCACAAGTGACATGCTTGCAAGTGAATAGAACTAAGAAGAGAGGGTATAAGTTAGACTACAGGTCCACATTAAAAAGTTTTGCTTTCTTCTGCCATTAGTGGAAACTCTTTAATTTTTAATAAGTTTTTTATTGATTTTTAGAGAATGCAAGGGAGAGGGAAAAGGGAAAGGGATAGAAACATAGATCAGCTGCCTCCTGCATGCCCCCCTACTGGGATTGAGCTCACAACCTGGGCATGTGCCCTGACTGATAATAGAAATAGTGAACTCTTGATGCATGGGTTAATGTTCAACCACTGAGCGTTAGTGGAAATTCTTTAGGGGAAAACATTAAAAGTCGTAAGCTGAGGACAATCAACGTTAACAGCATTAACTATAATTGGTACCAATTATTAATTACTTACTACATGACATCCTATTCTGAAAGCTAAACTAATATTTCTAATTTATTTTACCAGGAGCTCATGGAATAGGCAGTATTTTGACTCACATTAAAGGTGAAAGGTTAATATTTAGAGAGGTAAAGCCTCTGTGTAAAGGGACCACAATTGATCCCAGATATTGACTGACTTCAAGGTCATGCTCCTAATTGCAAAGATACTGAAGAACTTCATTTTATAACTTAGTGCTGTAGTTCCACATTGATTTAGAAAATTATATGTTAGATGTCAGGGTATATGCCAAAAATTTGAAATTTATTGCTGGTAAAATCTATTTTTCAATTAAATAAAATTTCTTTTTCAATTATGATAGGGAATAGTCATTCAACAAGTTAATATTTATTTTATAAAGAGATTGAATAAACTTGGTATTTTGAAAAATATATACAATGCTTACCTTTTCTTGAGATTTTCAGGTTTATGTAGGACAACCAGACTATAGCTTTGATGTAGAAAATAGCCAGCTCCCTTGTTTTATTCTGGAAATAATTGAAATGTTTTTGTTTCTTCTTTAGGCAGACTTAGGGAAGAGAACGTGAGACATAGATGAGGGGTAAACGTTGTCCATCTTTGGGTCTGTGGTGGCTTTGTTCCAGTGGGACTCCAAGACCTGGAAAGGCCTGGGACCTTTTCACTGGGGAATGTATGGGATAAGGGAAGCTCTCTGGGCTTCAGGGTTTCTAGGATCCAGGATGTAAAAGACTGGCTCTTGCATTAAATATACACTGAGTGGCCAGATTATTATGATCTCTGAACGCATAATAATCTGGCCACTCAGTATATAAATATATATATATGTGTGTGTGTGTGTGTGTGTGTGTATGTGTGTGTGTGTATGTGCGCGCGCGCGCGCGCTCGCACGTATGTGCCTGGTGCATGAATTCGTGCATGTGTTGGGTCGGGTCAGCCTGGCCAGGGGGAGGGAACATGGGCAGATGTCCAGCCTGCCTGCCTGCTGGTGGAACTCCTGGTCGAGGGGACAATTTGCATATTAGCCTTTTATTATATAGGATATACACTGAGTGGCCAGATTATTATGCATTCAGAAATCGTAATAATCTGGCCACTCAGTGTAGGTTACAAATAGCAATTATAACTGTTGACAGTATTGTCTTTCCCTTTTAAGACTCAGGTCTTTAGTGAAGCCCTGTTAACTGTTAGCAACCACTATCCATGAGAGTCAGGAGAAAGAGGGAAAGCCTACACTCACCCTTGGAGGGAAATTATTCAGCAGCACCAATTTAAAAAGCAGCTACTTTCTCATTTATTGTTAAAATGACATCTTTATCCTGGGACAGACTGCGTTTATTTTTTTATTGCTATCTGGCAAATTACTGATAGTTATTGTCATCAGAGAAAAGGTCAGTAAATTTAGAAATGCATAATTCATTATATATTCATTAACTCTTAAATTTTGCCACGAGATCATCAACTCACCACTGCACAGAACAGATAGTTCATTAGTACTGCCATTCTTTTATTTTAAAATGTCGTGATGAATATATTATGCTTTAAGGTCTTATATTATAAAATTAACTATGTTGTGAACTTGTATACCACTTGCTGCACATCTGAGTCTTCATCCTACTTTCCCATCCAAATCCCCCCCCCCTATTTATTTTCTCCTTTTTATAGAAATGATTTCTGAAAAAATTGTATACATTTACTGTTTTCAAGCTTTCTCCCTTTGAATTCTCTTAACCCACTCAGTCAGGTTTTTTATCCCATGAAACTACTGAATAAGCTTTACTTAGGGTCTACAATGAGCTTGAAATGGTTAAGCCCTGTACTCATTTCTTACAACCCATTTTACTTGCTCTATCCTCAGCATTATACACAATCAATTAATCTCTGAATCTTGAAATAGGTTTTTTTATTTAGGTTCTGGGAGACTGCACATTCTATACCTTTTCAATCCACTCCCCAACATACAAACACATATACACACACTGGTACTTGTTTATCTCTCAATCCTCTGAATATTGGAATGTTCTGGTGCTATGTCCTTATACCACTTATTTTTTCTATTTATACTCAAGATCTTGCTGAACATATTCAGGAACATGGCTTTAAATTACATTTTTACTTATGACTACTCAATGTGTCACTTTAGCCCAGAACTACTCTCTCCCAAAGTCGATCCATCTATCTATCACCTGTCTATCATCTATCTATCATCTATCTATCTATCATCTATCTATCTATATCTATCATCTATCTATCTAATATATATATGTATGTAATTATACAATTATGAGCTCTCACAAACACAATTAGCTATTTATATCTCCACTTCAGTGCCTAACAGAAATCCTCAATTTAACATGTTTAAAGTGAACTTCTACTCTTTCCTTACATTCCAAACCAGTACCTTCTTAGGTCTTAGACATTGCAGTTTATAGCAACGAGATTCTTCCAGTTAGGCCAAAAATGTTGTCATCTTTTACACCTCTTTCTTTTTTTCTTCAGACTCTACACCAGTTTATTCCAACAAATCCTGTCATCTCTACCTTCAAAATACACCCAAGTTTAAAGGGTGTACAGTTTCAGTATATATGATGAAAAGACTTTTAGAAATTGTACAATAATTTGAGTTAATTAACACTATATAATTTTACACTTAAAAATGGTTGAAATGGTAAATTTTGTTATGTGTCTTTCCCCTGTTAAAAAAGCAAGTCCGAAAAAATATGTCCAGAATTTGACTACTCCAAACTACTTTCACTCTCAATAAACTAATGCAGGCCACCATCACAAAAGTCATCAAATAGGTGTTTCTGATTCTGTCCCCTTCACCTTGCAAGTCTCTTTATACAACAGCCAACATGATCTTATTAAAATATAAGTGAGATCATGCCTTTTATCTACCAGTCTGTCCTCTTACTTAGGTTAAAGTCAATTGTATAACCTATAAAATTCGAAGTGGTCTGGCCTTTTTACTTCCCCTGTCTCATCTTCTGTGACTCATCATTTTACTCCCTTTGCTTCAGCCACACTGGCCTTTTTGTAGTTTATCGACATTCCCACTTAAGGTTTTTTTTTTCTTGCTTTTCCTTCTACCTGATTCTCTATAAGGTTAACTCCCTCATTTCCTAAGATCTTCACTTAAGTTGCCTCAGTGAGTTAAGTTTGAACTTACACTTCTGCATATGACTGGCATTTTATTTCTCCTTTTCGTATCTTCTTAGCTCTTCTGTAAGTCCCAAAGGACCCACTGTTGTAATAGTAATAAAGACAGAAGAAATTTATCTTTATTGTGACTAAAACCCAGAGGTTTGCAGTCTTATAACTCAATGAAGTTTTTTTCCAATGCATATCAGAGACTAATGTGAGTCAATAATGTGGGACCCTTCCAATTTTGCTCTTGTGTGTATTTATTCAGGTAACAGGGAAGGAGAATGTGGCAGATAGCATTTTCAAAGAATAGCCACAATAATTTCTCCCATCCCATATCATATACACTTACTGAAAATTGATATTAACCTGTCTCCAGGTGGATCTATGTTCTCTTCCTTTTGGTTCAGGTGGGCTTGTAAATATGAAATAAGTGACACATTGTTATTTTTTAAGTTAGATCTGGTTCACTTGGGATGCTCCAATATCTGTGCTGTAAGGAAGCCCAGGCCACATGAAGAAAGAATGTGTTGATCTTCTGTACAAAATTCCAGATGAGTTCCCAAAGTACAGCTGGTATCACCCAAACAAGTGAAGGAGTCTTCACAAGATTATGTCCCAGCCATAGAATCATCCCCAGCCATCTAGTATTGCCACCTGAAGGCACAGATATAGCAAAGCACAAACCATCCCTGATATTCCTTGTCCACATTTCTAATCATTAGACTTCATGAGCGCAATAAAATTGTTCCATACCATTAAATGTGGAAGTAATTTATTGTGTAGCAATAGATAAATATAACAGAGCTAGACTCTAAAGAAGGCATATTTCCTTTTAACCATTTTGGCTGAAACTACATCATTGTTATAATCATTTCTTTGATTAAAATTCAGCCATTTAGCTCTATTTAACTGCAAGGGCTCCAGCCATATTGGGAGTATGGAAAATGTAGTCTCGTGACGTGGCTAAAAATGTGAAAATGTTGTTATGTGTGCATTGTCAGCCTCTACCAGAGCCCTTCACTATTTACCATACTGTATGTTATTTATCTTTATTGTGACTGCTAAACTAGAACATAAGCTGCTCAGAGACATTATTTTGTTTGTTTGTTTGTTTGTTTTCTGATTTGCTCACATTTTTCTGGCACATAATGAGTGCATTTTAAATGACTGTTAAATTGAAGCGAATTTATGATGCAAAAACTTGATTTTGAATGATAGAGTGAGTAGATTTCTGATTGATATATTCCCTGTATATTTGCCCCGGAGCCCCCTTCATACCCCAGTCAAGGTAACCACTAACCTTACTTAGATTTATATAGCTGTTACTTATAATATTACTTTTATTTAAAATGAATTATCCTAAGAACATTTAGTTCTGGTATATCTTTCCTTCAGTGGCTAGACAAAAATATATCTCTACATGTGTTTCATTGATAAAAAAAAAAATTTATCAGCTATTATAAGCTATGTTTTGTAAAATTATAGTTAATCTTTCATAATGCATACTTTTTCTGAAATATGTTTCCTCAGAAATTAAGTAATATTTTCCATGGTTATTTCAACAGCATTTGCTGATAAAATAAAAAATATATTTGTCATATGTCTTTTTAGGTATTGAGTTTTTAAATATCTCCATAGTGTGATTCATTAATATCTTAAGGCACAACATGCAACTTTAGAACATTTTACTATTATCAAAGGTAACTTTTTAATTAATATAGTGGGCATAAATCTATTAAGCATTTTATATATATTTTAATTAATCTTTTTTGCAATATATTGTGATTTTTTTAAATTTGCATGGTAACAAAGACAAATAGTTTTGAGTTCTTTTTTTCTTATCTTCTTTGCTAGCAGTTGTATTAATTTAATCTTTAATTCACAGTTTCTTAGTAAGAATAGTTTCAAGTTACTGATTTACATTGTGAAGAGTATTTTAGTTAAAGCTTTATTTAATCCATTAATATTTTTAAGCAGGCACCATTAAAGTATAAAATATTTGTCCCTTTTGTTTGTAAACATGACACTCCTATTTTCTTGCTGATTAGCATTTAGGAACCACTTTCAACTCTTAGAGGCCAACCATAATAATTTTCCTTTGGAACCCCCTTATGTGCTGTCACATCTTGATTCTCTTTTTTCAGCAACGGACCAGGCTGTTTTAAAGGCTCGCCTTATTAGGTCGGGCCTACCTGGATAATCTCTCTTCTTTTTGATTAACTGAAGTCAAATGATAATAGCCTAACCACATGAGTGATATCCTATCCTACACAGAGGCCTTTCCTGCATTCAAAAGCCAGAATTATCCAAAGCAGATATACCAGAAGACAGCAATCTTGGGGTCAGTCTTGGACTTCTGTCTACCAAGATGCAAAAAGAAACAAAAATGGGTGGCTGTGACCTGTGATGAGAAAAGGTGCTAGTACCAATCCTTACTAGTTATAGGTAAAACTTGCCTTATTATTTAAATAAAAGCAACACAAACAGAAGCTCTAATACTTTGTTCCTATATAAAATTTATCATCATGTCTATATCCTACAGTGGTCGGCAAACTGCGGATCTGTTGACTAATGAGTTTGCCGACCACTGCGTAAGGCATTACCCTTACCCAGAAGTTTTGACTTCAGGTTAAATACATTAATACGTTATTAAAATGTTTTTAATAGCATGTTGTGCCTAAAGAGTGCCTAGGATATAGTAAGCACTCAACAGAATGTTATTGACTCAATAACTGAAATCTGTGACACTTCTGATTGTCATAAGGAATAGAGGTGACTATGAGAAGAAGCTTACCTTAAGGAAAAAAAGAAAGAAAGTAGTGGCTATAAGCTTAAGATCAAAGCAAGTACTTGTTTGTTAAAAGAAACTCACCAATAGAGCACATCACTCACAGCTCCATTAGATATGTCTCCCTCCCATTCCTCTCATCCTCTACTTTTTTGGAGGGTGGAGTGGGGACAGGTATGAATTGAATGAACAAGAAAAAGCTGCGTGATTTAGACTCTCTGTAAGACACAAAGAACAGAGGACAAGGTTATTTTGTGGTCAATACAATTTTTGAAGCATCCGCTCTGTGGTGAAATGACTGTTGAGGGAAAAATTAAACAATGGAAGTCGCTGAATCACAAAGGATCACATAAAAGTAGTATAAGACAAAACTCAGGAACCAAGCAGCCCAAACCAGAGAAAGGTGGAGGCATGGCACATCACAGGATTAGCTTCTGAAACTAGAGAAAAGGGTGATCGAGGGACTCTTTGTCTAATGACTTTTAGGAAATGTTAGGAGAGAATTGGGATGGTGAGGTCCCTGGTCCTGCGTTTATACAGAAACTAACCCTAAGAGAAAACTGTTACTATGAATCTTTGTGCTCTCCTCACACTCCTGGCTGCTGAAGCTTGGAGATTCAGCTAGAAAGATAAATAACTGCCTGTATAAAAGAGAGCTTCTCTACTCAACCTCTGAGCATGACTTAAAGCCTCCTGTACCTTTCAGGCTCTAATCTTTTTGTTTTATTAGAATAAAAACTGAAAGGGAGGATGTGCTTCATTGGGGTTATATCCTTCACAGGCCAAACCCTACTCATCTTCTGATGCAGATACAACTGATGATTTTGAAGCTTGATCTATATGTCTATTCATTCACACATAACTTCATCTAACTTTCCCTAACCAAAGCTCTTATAATGTTGTTATTTGCCATCTATCTCCTATAAAATTGCATAGAAACAGACAATTTTTACACAAAAAAAAACCATTTTATCTTTGCTTTATTCTCATATTCAATGTGTTTTCTACTCATTATTTTCTTCCAGATACACACAGCTGCATACATATTCTTGATTTGTAAGTGATTAGACTCAATGATTTTGGTCTTGCTACTACTTCTGATTTTGTATTACCGCATTGCTATTGTATAGTCTAACTTTTCTTATCAAAGCACTATAGGCACCTGCATGTAAATTCAAAATTTTTCATGTCAAAACATGGACATCTTTATTATAGACTCCATGATAATCTCTCACATATGAAATGTACAGATTCATGGACAAATGTATTATTAAAAACAAGGAAGTTAACATGGTTTCAATGAAATACTAAAAGTGGAACAAAAGACTAAATGTAGACATGACCATGGGGAACATTAAATGACAAAAATACCCACAAAATGAGAGTTTGTTTTATTAAGGGCACAATTTTTGTGTGGTTATTAATCCTCACCTGATAATATGTTTCCATTGATTTTTTTAGGGAGAGTGGAAGAGAGAGGGAAAAATAGAGAGAAACACTGATGTGAAAAAAACACATTGACTGATTGCCCAGATCAGGGCCTGGGCTGGGGAGTAGCCTGCAACCCAAGTACATGCCCTTGACTGGAATCCTTTGGTCTGCAGACTGAAACTGTATCCACTGACCCAAACCGACTGGCACTAACACAATTTTTAAAGAACTACTTCAAACTCTTAACCTAGTCAGGGAAAATTTTAATTTTAAGTCTCAAGAGGAATTGTGAATAGTGCCTAGCTATGTATTTCTATATTTTGCTACTCTAAAAAATATTAAACTCTGTTATATTAAAAAGAAAAATAATCTGAGTAATAGTGCAAATTATTTTTCTGATTTATAATTCTTGTGGCCACTTCTGTATCCTTGAAATCTGTGACACTTCTGATTGTCATTTAATTAACTTTCCTTCCTCCTTACTTATACTAGTAAATATATTTCCATGTTTCTAAAAGGCAATTTGTTCTCTGATATAAACTACCTGCTTATAAGTCCTACACATATAAGAAAGCTGGATAAAGTAAAGAGCAAGTTTATCTACACAAAGTTATTAATTACAAGTGGATAAAACAAACTTGAAAATGTTTCTTTCATTTTGTGCATTCGGCAGAATCACAATTCACCTGGGTATATATTATTTATTACTTCCTGATAGCACAGCAGAAACAGTGGCATTTATTACCACTCAGAACATGATTTATAGAAGGTGTTGATGAACTATAGTGTATGTAGAATGCTAAATTCCAAATTTCCAATTTATTGGGTTACACAATATAGCACTTAAATGAAAAGGTTCCTAGTTGCCTGGGGAAAATGTGAGGCCACCAAGAAACTAATGGAACTGCCCTCTATCCTCTCAATGTAGTTCAAGGCCCTAGACCCTTGGGACAAATTTACTAAATGTTCCTTAAAAGCAAAGATCAGAGGTTCTTATAGACACTTCTAATTTAGAGGTTACCTCTACTGAAATATGTCTTTGTTGGACAACCTCAGTTTGGGGTCTTTGTAACACAGAGTGTCAGGCAGTGAGCTGGTTGATTCTGTTGAACGGAATCAGGATTCTGGATTCAAATGCTGCTTTATGATTTGCTGAACATCATTTTGTCTTGCTGTGCTGATTTTGTCAACTATTAAACTGAGGTAATAATAACCAATTACAGAATTATTTGGAAGGTTAACAAATAATACATGTAAACTTCTTTGATCAGTATCTGGTATAGAGTATATGTTAGATAAATATTAACTGTTATTATGTTTAGCAAAAAAAACTAGTTTAATTCATTTTGAATTGCTTACATCTTTGAGCCCAAGCAAATGCCTCATTTTCCCATAATCCTAGAGTCAACACAGCACCAAATGCATTACCTTAGGTCCTGATATTGGCCTGAACTATTCCTTTTCTTTCCCCTCGCCTTGAGATTTTTAAGACTGCCAATTCTATTAAAGCCTAGTCATATTGTTTTCATGAAAACTGTTCCTCATTACTTCTAGTGTACTGAGATTGTTTTTCTGCATTTTACTGTAAGAATTAAAAAGGTGGCTTGGATTAATGAGAAGAAAAAAGGCTTTGAAATAAGACTAGCTTAAGTTTAAAATTTGACTCAGGAAGTTATCAACACTGTGACCCTGGGGAATTGCTCAACTTTGAGTCTCAATTTACACATCTCATTTGAATTAAATGAGAAAAGATACCTGGGAGAGCGATTGATACATATTAGATGCTCAGTAAATAGTTTTCTTTCTAGGTTAGCATTTTCCCTAAAGTCAAAGACTCTTTTCAGTCTGTACAGTATAAAAGCTTTCCCAACTAAGGCATAAATCTTATATTGAATAACCTTTTACCTGCTCCTTGAAGTTCTCAATATATTTCTTCATAACATAGACCTTGATTTCCTTAATATTGTTGCACATTTTTTTTTCATTTCCTTAATATTGTTGCACATTTTTTACCTACTCCTTGAAGTTCTCAATATATTTCTTCATAACATAGACCTTGATTTCCTTAATATTGTTGCACACTTTACCTTTGAATTTAAACTTTTCTTTCATATTCCATATTAAGCTCACAAATAACTTATCTAATATCCTCTATGTAGATTTCATCTTCTCACATGACATCAGAATTCAAAATTTTGCAGATGATTCCATAATCTGGACCATTAATCTAGAACCTCTGTGGAGATCCTGACATCCAAAGCAGTGTCTCTGCTATCATATTGTCAGCCATGTTGATTTCCTAACTTTCCTATAGTAGTAATATAAAAAGTTCTGGGTATTTTAAAAGTTTGTTGTATGTTATGTTTTCCTTCAAAATATCTTTTTTATGTTCTTTTTTATTCCATACAATTCTTAATCTATAAATTTATGCTTCAGCATCATCAACCACCCTATCCCTATTGCCTTGACACCATGACTAACCTATTTTCTGCTGCTCAGTCATTTTAGACATATACCCTCTCCTCAATCTTCAAATACCTCTCTATGTAATAAACACAAAGATGTGATGGTTTTCACCAATGAAACAACATTCCTCCTTTTCTCTTTCACCCAGATATTTCAGGACAGTTATCATTAACTTCTGTGCTTTTATTGAGGATTCGGTCTTAACTATATTTTTTATTAATAGAGTTTAATAGGATTTGAAATCAAACAGACCTAAGTCTAAATATCTGCCCTATTGCTTTTAAGTTTTAAAACTTAAAGTTTCTTCACCTTTTGAACATTAGTTTCTTCACCTATAAAACAGAGATGCTGCACTCAATATCAGCATGCAAGGACACATAGAAAGTGATGAGTACTAGATGCTCACCTCTTCTTTAGCATCTTTCCTTCCCACTACTAAAGCCACTGATTTGGTAATTGCCTGAACTGTAATGTAGTAAATGTTGAGTAAATTTTCAGAGCAGAAATAAATTATAAACACACTATAAATATGATACATGCCATTACAAATATTGTAAATAATCTTAATATTAATTTAGTATTTTAAATATATAACATGAATTCAGATAACTCAGACAATCTTATGATAATTTTACAAAATTTTTATTATTTTCTTTAAAAAATACTAAAATTTTCAGTGATATTTTAATTTTTCATAAGCAAGCAAAGGTATTACTGAATTTATATTAAAATAACAATGGGATTGGCTTAAGAATACTTTCAAGTGGATATTCTTAATTACTTTCTATAAATTACCATATTTTAACTAAATTAGTAATACTAGAAAATTGCTCCATCCTATTCATTTTTGTACTAGTTGATACAAGAAAGCCTGCTTATAACAAATTTACAACAGATTAACTTTATCTCTCATTCAAATGGATAATTTTTCTCAGGTATTAGGATGATTTTTCAGGACTATATTCATTACAAAATTTAATATTATAAAAGATAGAAAAGTAAAAACAGCCTTAATGATACAGGATCATTGGACTGGAATGCTCAATGTTCCCTTGGGCAGGATGGTTCCCAGGTTCTTTGTCCAGTGGAGTCGAAAAATGAAACCATGGGCAAAGTGTGGTATAGCAAAAGGTGGAAATTTATAAAGAAATGACCACAGACTTCCATGTGGGGAGGGGGAAAGTGTCCCACTGAGTCCCTTTATTACAGAAGACCAAAGAAATACCAAGCACGCTTCCTAGAAAAAGAGAGGGACCCCATTTATTAACACTAGTGGACTCTGGGAATAATTTCCAAATCAGAGTGAAGAAACATGCAGAGAGCCTGTCTGTACATATCCCACTGGAGTCTCTGTCTTGCAGATATGCCCCCTTCCCCCTTCGTGGCCCTGCAGGAAGGCCCCCAGGTGTCAGGCCACATCCAATGGTCAGTCCTGGAAGCAGCATAACAACCCCCGCCCCCCCTAAACCCCCCCACCCAGGGCAGTGCATTGTTCACAGTTCCATGGCCTCTGCATTTAGATAACAAATTCTGCAAGACAAGTTTCCTCCCTCTCCTCCCCCGCTTGTCCCACAAGCTTCTATTAGCCTTGTGGAGCAACGAATCCACAGGGGGTGTTTCTGGTATCCAGGTGTTCGGTCCTGCAATCTTGAGAGAGGTGGGGGTGGTCAGGATGACGGTATGTTGTCCCCTCCAGGTAGGAGTCAGTCTCTGGGTGGTCTTTACCCAAACAGAGTCACCAGCTGGAAGGGATGGACCGGACCAGAAGCTGGCATAGGCAGAACGTCTCGGCCTCGGCCGTGCTTCTGGACTGCCCCCTGGGGAGACTGTAAAGCCTGTAAGAACCTGAGTAAAAATTAGTCATGGATTTTAGCCTTTACCCACCAGTATCTGTAGAGGCCTCACTGGTTTCCAGGGTAGCCTTCCAGGCTGCTTTGTCTGCGGCCCCGTTCCCTCTTGCCTCTGTGGAGTCCCCATACCTGCAACAGCACTCCACATGTGAACTGTTGGAATTGCATACCCGCCATCAGTACAAATTGTCACTGATTCTTCTCTTGCCCACCAGAGAGCCTGAATAAGGGCAATCAACTCGGCCTTCTGTGCCGAAGTCCTGCGGGCGAGCGCCTGAGATCAGATGGTTCGGTCCAAAGCAAACACCACCGCCCCCGCATACCGGATTCCTCCCTGGACAGAACTGCTCCCGTCCATGAATAGTACCTCATCCGGCGATGCCAGTGGGGTGTCCGTGAGGCCCAGGTGGGCTGTCTTTACAAAGTCGTCAACCTCTAAACAGTATGTTGAGGTTCCTCAGGGTCATCATCAGGAAGGAGGCTGGTAGCAGAACAGCCCGAAATTGGATTGGATGACTCGAGCATTTGACATCCAGTGCTCCGGTGTGCTCCAGAGCAAAGCCTCAACCACATAGCTGTGGCTGCTACCGCCCGGAGGCAAGCAGGCTAACCGGATGCAACAGGGTCGATTCTCTTGGACAAGTAGGCTACTGGTCTTTTCCAAGGCCCAAGACTCTGGGCGAGGACCCCTTTGGCTTTGCCCCTTGTCTCACATACACATCTGGTAGTGCCAGTTGGCCCATGATCCTTGCTCTGCTCATGTCTGTCTCACTGCCTAATATATTACCTCAAGGATCCTGGCTCTGAACTCTTTCAGGGAAAGTGGGTGTTGAAATTCTCTTCTGTAATTATTTCCATGCTGAGATGGGTCAGAAGTTTCTCTCAGAGCCAAGAGATCCTTGTTGTCTTTCAGAGGGACTATGAGGCCTGAGCACAGAAAGAGGTTGCTTGTGACCCTACAGAGACAAACTGAAGCAATTAGAATAGTAAGAGTCACAACATCCTTGTCTCTCTGGAGCCATGTCCATGAAGATGGCAACTTCTAAGGATATTATACAGTTTTCTGCAGGCCACTGTCAGGGCTGTGCGTGGCAGCTGGTTCCTCTTTCCAGCCACAAACACAGTCTGTCCAATTCCCCCAAATGTATTCTGGCATGGGAGAAAGTTGCTTCGCTGTACACAGGTAGCTTAACCCCTATACACTGGGCTTGGACCTCTGCCTAGCAAACTGCAGTCTATAAGTTCAATATGCAGCCTCCGGTCCTCCCAACTCAATGGGGTCTCCTCCAGTCCCTCAGTCAGACTTCTCCTCTCTTGGAGAATCTCAAAGTCCTGAAGGCTCCCTCCCGGGTCCAGGGAGAGAACCTTTCCTTTGCCTTTTGTTAACCCTGTTTACTAGTGACAGGGTCCTGCCTTAAGCTGCCAGTCCAAAACAGCCAGAGTTGCAGTTAGAAATAGCCCTGCATATGACAAAGCGCTCCTGTGGCAGTGGGTTGGGTACCAGACTCCTGTCTTAGTACCCGTCCCCTGTGGCAGAGCAGTGATCAGGCCTCTCCCAAGGGAGTGTACTGGAAGGGGATATCAGCCCCTCCTCTACTAGCAGCAACAAGTACCAAACCCTTTCAGTATATTTGACCAGCTTCATTCCTGGCCACTTCTACAGATTCCAGGGCCCGTTATCTTCTTTTAACCAGCAAGCCAAGTCACACTGGCCTGTATTATTTCCTATTGTGAGTTAGAGGAAGACAATTCCTACAGAGGGGAGAAATAGAAACAGCGGGAGTTTCAGAGAAAACTACAGGCCGTCACTGTCGTAGCTCTCCCTCCCAGAGGCTGGGGTCTGACCAGTGGAGGAAAATGACTCTTAGTCGGCCTGGAAAACAAGGCAGAGGATGACAAGGGTGCAGGGAAATTTTATTAAAAGCCTGGAGGGTCTCCTGAAAGAAAAGATCCTTAATTCAGCACAGGCAGGGGGCAGGGGCCGTAAAATCTCTCCTCCCTGCAGAGCTGTGAGCCCCGCCCCTGAAAGGCCCAGTCAGACAAGAAAAGCCACAAATACCTTTAAATCTACCCCAGAATTCCAAAATCTCAACCTAACAGCAAAATCACAGAACAAACCAAAGTCCCTAGTACACAAACATAGACAGAAATTTTTACTAAGTGGACTGATTCCTCCTGTGATAGAGAGCAAACGTCTCTGAGAAAACTAACTCAACAGCGCTGCTTGAGACTTTTGCAGACCATCACGGGTTCAGCCTTCAGCAAATCAAATGTTTTAACCAAATGAGCAAACAGAAAATCAAAGTAGCTTTCGCTTTCACACAGACCACTTAATCAGCAGATAATTATGCCAAGACAGACAAACATCCCTACTCACACTCTCTCAGACTAGCCCAGACTGGAGCTGAGCAAATAATGCCCAACTCCCCAGATGGGCATGGGGGCACTCCCAACGCACACGCCCCAGACCAGACTTCTCAACCAACGTCTTGGTGAGAACCTACAGGAGGAGTTAAGGCTGTATCCAGCCCCACTTCTCAGTAGCAAATTGGCTAGTCCTATACACAAACAAACAGAAGAGTGAACCCATAATTCCTTAATTGAATCTGAATTCACTCACCTCCAGAGTCCTGATTCCTGATTTACCTGACAAAGTCCTATGACTTCTGGGTAAGTAATCAAGCCCCCCCTTCCATTCACTTGGAGTGGGCCTGACTGACTTGGGCCCCTACCTTACAGATTCTGTGGCCAGGTCCAGAGGTGTCCGTCCACTTTCTCCAGATGCCGGATGGGTCCTGGGATGATGTCCGGGAGTGCCTGGAGTCCCCCATCCCCCATTCAATTCTGCTAAAATCAGCACCACACCTCCTGGAGGGGCCCCAAACCCTATTCACTCACTAGAGGCTAAACAAAGCCAAAACGTGGTTAGCTTCCCAGTCAGAGGGAACCATAATGCTATAATAATGTAACCCCTCTAATGTATGAAATAATTATTGTGTGAAATGTTTGCTATATGGAAACCCTCAATACTCTGTAACTTCCAAAATTAATGAACACCCCACTATCTTGATGTAAAAGCTTTGAGCCTTTAAAATATAAACACCCTACTCCCAGTATAAGGCACACTGTCTGGCCCACACTGATAAGACACAAGCTGCTTACCACGGTCTATATAACTCTGAGAGGGCCTTCAGTTGAGGTCTCCTGCCCGATAAGAAGAGGACTCCACATCGTTCTGAGAGACAAGCCCCTGATTGCTCTGCTATGTGAGCCTGAACCAACTGTGGCCGCCTGCCTGTCTCTGTTTTCGTCGTCTGTCCTTCAGTGTGCATCGCCGGGTGGCCTTTGCTGGAGCCTAGGACCCACTAGGAATAGGTAAATAAACCCTGTGTGATTGCATACTAATTCTGTCTTGTGTGTCATGTGTTCCGGTTCGGCTCAGCTATCTAGACATTGAAGTACCACGGGATGGGCCGTTATTGCTGACTCCTGGTCACCTGCGCTTGTCTCACTAAGTCTAGACAGATAATCAATTAATTGGGGCATAATTGGGACACATATGTTACAGAAGACCAAAGAAATACCAAGCATGCTTCCTAGAGAAAGGGAGGGACCCTGTTTATTAACACTAGTAGACTGGGAATAATTTCCAGATCAGAGTGAAGAAACATGCAGAGAGCCTGTCTATATATATCCCGCTGGGGTCTTTGTCTTGCAGATATGCCCCCTGCCCCCTTCCTGGCCCTGCAGGAAGGCCCCCAGGTGTCAGGCCACATCCAATGGCCCATCCTGGCACCAGCATAACAACCCTTCCCCCTCCACCCAGGGCAGTGCATTGTTCACAGTTCCATGGCCTCTGCATTTAGATAACAAGTTCTGTAAGACCAGTTTCCTCCTCACCTTTTCCTTCTGCTTATAAAGGCTGCAGATCTTTATGCCTTGCTATCCCCTCTGATTGGTCACTACCCCCCTATTAGATTGGTTACAATAGCAACTCCAGAGCTCAAACCTCATGTGAATTACTTACCTGAGGTTCCCTCCTTCTTCTCCCTTATTATTTCCCTATTCCCTCTGGGCTTTCTTCTCCCCTCTCTGAATGAGGGATCCCTTCCTTTTATTCTGTAAATGTATACTTTCTGCAGCTCTCAGCTCCCTTATCTTATGGAAATGTACCTTCTGCTACTCCTAGCAACCTTATCATATGAAAATGTATCTTTTGCAACTCTGTAGCCCTGTGCTTTTTTCCATGGATCCCTTAATTCCTAAAATTTCCTAAACCTACCTATTTCACTCCTAGAAACTTCTTTCATTAATAATCCCAATCACATTCCCAGATAAAATGTAAATCAACCCCTCTCTGTCTTTGTCTCTCTCTGTTTCTCTCTCTCTCTCTCTCTCTCTCTCTCTCTCTCTCTCTCTCTCTCACACACACACACACACACACACACACACACACTTCTCATAAGCTTCATAACACTAGGTCATAAACAACTATATCAAATTTTCAAGAAATAACTAACTTTCTGACTTAATGTACCTTTCAGGAAATAGTGTATAACAGGAATTTCTGCCTGAGAAGAAAACCCATCACTGAAATATGGAGAAAGTCAGATCTGAAGCACTCCTACCATCTCAAGGGAAAAATAAATGAAAGCTCTACCTTTATTATGTTAGGAATCAAGGATAATTTTCCAATTTTTATGGAATTAAGTATGGCACAGAATACTTCAACATTGCATTTAGCCCAATAAGTCAAGTATTCTTGAATCCTGCCCTATTTTATCAAGTAGGATTATTGTTATAACCAATATAAACTGACACTATTTAAGTGCAAGAGAAAAATTAATTTCTTGAAGAGATAAAAGTGCCTGACATAGTAAAAAGGTAGAGCCTAAAAGGCAGACATGAGAAGGATAAGAAACAAGGCAACATTGGTGATCTTAAAAGCAGGAATTCATTAATACATATTCACAATTGTAAACCCACCCTGTGTATCTCTAGACCTAAGACCTTGCCATCAGGATGATTTATCTTCTTGCATTCTTGAGTGGCTTCATTTAAAATGCAAATTTCATCTGATAGAAAGATTTAACTTGTTTGGATTATGTCTGCTTCCCCAGATTGTGGTCCTGCTTTTACTCACTTCCCTTGCCTTGAACACACAAAATGTTTGACTTTTGGCAATTTTCTAGTGAGAGTTTAGGAAGAAGAAAGTGGCTTTACGTAGGCCATGTTCCTAGTTACATTTTTAACCCAGTGGATTTGAGAGTATGGAAATCGATTAAAAGTGAAGACTATTTTGACTTGTCAACTACATCCTCAGGTAAACCTGAAAACAGATTCCACAAGAACATTGCTCATGAACAAGTAAGATGATAATTGTAATTATACATAATTGTTATTTTTATTTAAATTGATACCCCTTCTTCCGTATCTGTTTATCTTCCCTTAGATAAACAAGTTTCTAAGGCCTCTGGTCTATCCTTTTGCACTTTTGGCCATTCTCATAAAAATATGTGCAAATTCCTAATATCCTAAGGATAGCTTTCTCCCTTCCTTGCTTCTTTGTTTCCTTTCTTTCTATCTTTCTGAAAATATTTATTTTTAGAAATTAATAGCACCTCATATAATTGGCTTTTATAGAAAACATACCATTTCACTTTTCTAACATGAATTGCATAGAAATATGACTCTAGGACAATCCATATAGAAGTGACTAATTGCCTTTAAGAGCTGCATAGCATATTATAAATTTGCTTGAATTTATCTAACAACCTATTACTGAGAACTATGTTAATTCTTTCTATTAGTTCAGAACTTATTTTATACCCTATAATAATATCATATCCTTTTCATCATATAAGTCCTATTGCTTTCTTGTTAAATAATTTATATGTGTTTTATAGCTTTTGGCACTAGTGTGAGTGGAATATTTATTCACTTTCATGTCTCACTGATAATGATGCCTATGAAAATTTTTTCTTATATTCTGTTACCTTACCAAATTAATTTATTAATAATAGAGTGTTTTATTATGTTCATAATCGTATTATTTCTAAATAAAGGTAATTATAACTCCTCTTTTATGAATATTTGTCAATTATTTTATTTTTCTTTCTAATTTATTACCTACAAAGATCCAAGCCATGTTGAAATACAATAGTAATAAGAAATATCCTCTCTTATTCCTAAAATTTAACATAATAGTTTTAAGAAAATTCACTGTTCTAAATCATCATTTATTAAATATTTCACCATATTTATATTGCTTGCTTCAAACCTATTTTACTTAAATATTTATTTACAAGTAGGATAAAATGAAGTACATTTATAATATAAAATTGTATGTTGTTATAAAAAAAGTTACAACTATAAAATTTAACAAAGCTAAATTTTACCAGGTGATTTTTTTCAGCATGTATTATGAAAGTAAATACTATCTGTCCTTTTTGTTAGTACCATGCATTACATTAATATATTACTTGATGCTGAACTATTTTTCATTCCTGAAATAAATACTATTTTATTAACTGACCTAGACAATTCATAATATCCATCATCAATAGTCATTATAAATTAATATGTGAAAAGTATTCATATACTATCATACAACCATTATTATTTAAACATGACAAGTACTTCATTTAAACATCATGTGTTTGCATATTTGATATTACTTAATGAATATCAAAAGGATAATACTTTCATGGTACATATATATTACTTTGTACATTTACTATATTTTTATTCAGAATTGATCTAGATCTGGATAATAAAACAGAATATATGTTTGTTGATCACTAAACAAGTTCACATGTATAAAGCACTTAGAACAATGCTTGGGCATAGTAAACAGTAAAACATTTTTGTTTGTTCATTTGTTTTTGTCTGTCAATGTTCAGCTGTTTTGGTGGTGGCTAGGCATTGTAAATTGGGATTTACAATGAATAGAAGTTTCCCAAATGAGTAAGACTGAGGAAGGATGGGAAAATGTGACTATTATAGAATCTAATTGGGTGAGTGGAATTCTGAGAAAGGGAAATGGATTATGGACACTGAATATGTTTTATGATCAAAGGATTTGAGGACCTTAATGGTGTGAAATAGTTTTGTATTTGATGTACTAAAGTAAAACCTGTAAAGAAAGTGGGATTTTGTTAGAGAGCGGAATGTTCTAAATCCAGACAGTAGAGGCAGTGTGTTTTTTTGTGATGATGAAGTATAGTACCTATAGGAGTAAATACTTGAGATACAATAGAGGTCACTGTCTTTGAAACTGAGGTGATCAACAAAATCAGAATTCCAGATATTGTATAAATCATCAGAGATTTTGAAATTATCAATAATCATGATAAGACTAATGGTAGAGAAAAACAAAATGATTTAGGTGCTAAAGTATTTGAAGAATAAGGAAATAGATGGAAAAAGTTCCAGGAAAGGGTAGCATTGGGTATAGTCAGAAGCCATGGACTCCAAAGAGCTGAGGTCAATTTTATGTCTTTATTTTAATTTTGACTGGCTTTGTCACATTCTGCAAATGATATATATATTTTTAAAATTACCATGTGTAATTACATTTTTGTTTGGTCCTTGATGTATTTCTAGGAATATTTCCTCTTTATGTGTTACTGCTATTGTTATTATCCTATATAATAAAAGCCTAATATGCTAAGTGTCTGGTCGTCCATTCTACCAATCAAAGCATGATATGCTAATGATATGCTAAGGTCACTTAACCACTCACTATGATGTGCACTGACCACCATGGGCAGAAGCTCCAACCGGTAGCGGTCTGGCCAGGGACTGAGCGAAAAGTACTGGACACGCCCTGATGCCCTCCTGTGGCCCCTCCCCAGCTGGTCATCCTCCCGTGTCCCTCTACAGCCCTAATTGTGCACTGGTGGGGTCTCTTGGCCAGGCCTGTGCCCTCTCACAATCCAGGAACCCTCTGGGGATGTCAGAGAGCCGGTTTCAGCCCAATCCCACAGGCCAGGCTGAGGGACCCCACTGGTGCACAAATTCATGTACTGGACCTTTAGTATACTAGTACTGGTATGTGTGTATATATATATATATATATATATATATATATATATATATATATATATATTAGTATACTAAAGGTCCAGTGCATATGTGTGTGTGTGTGTGTGTGTGTGTGTGTATATATATATATATATATATATATATATATATATTACATATATATATATGAAAGATTTATGGCTTTTATATTCTTTTCCCTAAATTATACCTTTTATTGTTTTGTAATGTCTTCCTGGGTCTCACTTTTGTATTTAATCCATTGACCTTAAGTTTCACATTTTTGCTACTATATTGCTACTCAGGTTTTTGTCCCCAGTTTCTGAAAGCTCTGTTCATTTCTTAACTTTAACCATATTTTACATATCTTTTTTACATTTGTGTTCTTATTTTTTTATTTTAAAGCATAGCCAGAATTGTTAGCCACTAATGTAATTTCTGTATTTTAAAGGAATATTCAGTTTATTCACAAATGATTTATTAATAATGAATATACTTTATTTTTTACTCTTTCTTTTCTTTAATGTGGGTTGTTGTTTTATTTTACATTGTTACAGCTTAATAATTATTGATTATTTTCTTTCTGTTCTGATTAATTTAAAAAATAATTTAAGGTTTCATTTTAATTTATATTTATTAATGTATTTTTTAAATAACAGTTTAAATTCATAGCAAAATTGAGTGGAAGCAGAGAGTTTCTGCATATCTCTGTGCACACTATACTCACAGCCTTTGTCACCATCAGCATACCAGTGTGGGACATTGGCTATAATTGATAAGCCAACATTGTCACATCATTACTGAAAGGAGTTTTAGGGATAAAGTAGGCAGGCTTAAGGAGTTTTAGGAATGAGGATGGTCCATGGGGGAGGAATACATAGATGGAGACCTGAAGAGACCAGGGTACTTACTTGTACAGAGGATAGAGAAATGCCACGGGCAGATAGAAATATTTCTGACCTGAGCAATTAAAACAGTCATAAACCAAGGACAGACAGGGGTATCTCTGGCCCGAGCAATTTTCAAATGACCATAAGTTAGATCAAAAATAGCCTTGATGTGAGCAGCTGGTAGAGCTATAAGATAAAAACATCTCCAGGCCAGCACCATCGGGAGAAAGCTGTAAGATAAAATCAAAAGTGACTCCAACCTAAACAGATAAGATAACCAAGTGGAGGAAAAGTGTGGATGTAAGGGTCATGGGAGCTGATTACAGGGCTAATAAAATCCCACAGTAGAAAAGGATGGTCTCCAGCCTATTTAATGCCCCCCCCCCAAATAAATAAATAAAGCAGTGGTCACCCTTCTTAGGGCCTCCCCTCTGTCTGTCCAAGAGAGATAGAGTCTTAGGTTTAGGAACTTAAAGAACACCTTTCTTAGGTGTCCACTTTGCCCCTCTGTGCCAAGAGGGATAGAGTTTTAGGCTTAGAATTTAGAATTAGGGTTTTAGAAGTAAGTGTTTGCTTGCAATAAAGTTTCTGTACTTTTCTCCTATCACCTTTTGTCCATGGCTTCATTCTTCAAATCCATCTGGACAAGAACTTGGGAAAGAAATAACCCTGCTCAATAAAACAATCCAAATCATTACCAATCAAAATTCATAGTTGTATTTGATTTCACTGTTTATGCTGTTCACAATCTTTGACAAATGTATAATGATCACCAGTATAGTATTTTACAATGTAGCTTTACTGACCTAAAATTTCTGTGCTCTGCGTATTTATTCCTTCTTCCCTGCAAACACCTAGAACCACTGATATTTTTACTCTTTGAATAATTTTCTTTTTTCAAGATGTCATTTGGTTCAAATCATAAAGTGTGTAGCCTTTCAGATTGACATCTTCTAGTTAGTAACAAGCAGTTAAGATCACTCCAAATCTTGGTTTTATAGCTACTTTCTTTTTAGTGCTAAATAATATTCCACTGGCTGAATATACCATAGTTGTATTACTAATTCACCTACTGAAGCATGTGCTGGTTGCTCTCAAGTTTTGGCTATTTTAATAAAATATAGCTGCTGTTGGTGAAAGATGATGAAGGAATACAGAGATATGACTGTTTAATGATCACAGGATTTTGTAGAGGCTGATGAAAATGACAAGAAAATAAATAGTGGTAATATTTGCACTATATTTGAATATATTAAAACCCAATAAATTGTATAATCTGAAGTGGTAAGTAAATATATACATATATATAATAAACACATATTTTATATATATATATGAAGAGAGAGAGAATGAATTAGATATGCATAAACACACAGATGACAGATAATTTGTCTGTAAAATGACTTTGAAACAGGATGTATAAGAATTGCTGCAAATCACTAAGAAAGAGGCAAACAACACAATATAAAAATGGAAAAAGATTAGAACAGGTTTTTTTTTAATATATTTTTATTTATTTCAGAGAGGAAGAGAGGAGGAGAGAGAGACAGAAACATTGATGATGAGAGGGAATCATTGATCAGCTGTCTTCTGCATGCCCCACACTGGAGATCAAGCCTGTAACCCCGACATGTGCCCTAACCATGAATTGAACCATGACCTACTGTTTCATAGGTTGACACTCAACCACTGATCCGCACCAGCTGGGCTCGAACAAATCTTTTACAAAATAAGCATATGAAAATTGCAAAGTATCATTAAATATAAGAGATATGGCAATTAAAACCACTATGTACTAACTCTATATCCAACAGTTTGACAAAAGCAAAGAACCAAACTAACAAATATTGGAAGGAATGTGAAGTAATTGAAACTCTCATATAATGTTACTTGGAATTGTAAGCTGGTAAAGCTATTTCGAATAACTCTATGAGCCTCTTTGCTAAGGATGCTTATGTACATAACCCTTGACATAGCAATCTTTCTTCTAGGTATACACCCACAAAATATGATGAGAGGGAATCATTGATCAGTTGCCTCTGCATGACCCACACTGGGGATAAAAAATACTAGGTGTGCATATTTTTACCAATAGAAGTGCAGAACCATAAGAGTCAAAAACTATGAATACATTAAATCTCACCCAATAATAAAATGAATAAGTATAATATTGGAATATCACACAATGAAATATGGATCAGTAAAATAGAATAGACTAATTCCAAAAATAAGGATGGGATTCTGAACATAAGTTGAATGAAAGAAGCCAAATACAAAAGAGTACACATTCTTTATAATTGTCTTTACATAAAGGTCCAAACATGGGTAAATTAATAAGATAGAACCCAGGATAACATTACCTTGGGTACAGTAACTTACTAGAAGAAGGCTTGGAAGATCTTCTTGGGGTGCCACTAATGATCTGGGTATTATTGACCTATGCGGTATTTTCCCTAGTATGTTCACTTTGTAAAAATCCATCAAAGCTATACTTAAAATTTACTTTTTTGTTCTTTATTCATACCATAATTACCTGATCTACAACAAAGGAGTCTATATGAGGAGAATAATTAAGAGTCATTGTAATGGATCAGGTTAGAGATAATATGGGCTTGAATTAAGATAGTTGCAGTGGAAATGTAAATCATTAGGAAGAACTAGTGACAGGTCTTTTTTACTAACTGTATCTCATATAACAAAGAGGGAGCTTTTAATGGGTATGCTGGCCCCCCATATCTATCCTTAATCTACTCACATAGGCTCAGTCTTTCATTGTAACTGTTAGAGAAAGATAAATTAATTAAGGCAGCAAATAGCTAAAAGTATAATACTAAACTAATTCAGAAAATATACCAGGAAAATGTGCTTTACTATTTGGCAAACATAATCAGCAGGCTTACCAGAAAAACCAAAAAAGCAACAGATTCACATGAATAATAAGTTAATGTTATAGCCTATGAGATGGCCAGCAAGAGATAGATCAGGTCTTTAGTTCCAAAGAAGTTCTTGAATTCACAGAGATAGATGTTTTCTATATAACTGTGGGGACCAGTAGAATGCACCTCCCAGACCTCATTGGTTTTTACTGCATAATTTTGCATAGTGCAGTGATCCTCAGGAAGCTGTACATTGTGTTTTAGTGGACCTGACAGTACTTAGATTGAAATCTAAGGCCCATCATATCCTCTTTGATTGGAACCTGACCCTCAGTAGCCACATCTTCCCTTGCCCAGGTTTTACTAGCCCTCATAATGATCTTCTGTTTACCTAAAAGCTCTTTCCTTCTTTTAATTTTCTGAACAAGCTGTTGTATTTAAAGTATTATCCTCTAAGTACGGGATAGCTGCCTTCCTTTTGTTTCCAGATTTTATGCAAAATGTTATCTAATTTAAGACACCTTAAATGGCCAAACATTTTAGAGTAATTCCACATTTTTCTCACTGTCATGAATTGTTTTCCCTCATAAATGGCTCTAATGTTCCAAGCCTCCTTGTGTCCACATATGTTGCAATGACACATGAACATTTTTCTATCAAGAATTAGAATCCCTATCGCCACATTATGAATCTGAGTTGATCTTGCTTTGACCAATAGAATGTGGAGGAACCGACAGCATATTAGTTTTGTGCATAGTCCTTAAGAATCTTTCCAGTATTGTGAATAAGCCCAGAATAACCTGCTGGATGGTAAAAAAACACAGTATGGCCATCTGTCAGGCCAGATGTCAAACATTTACTATGGCCATTCCAGATCAATCGCTGCTAGTCACCTTACCATAGTCACATTAGCATGCTCAATTGAGATAAACTGAGCTTAGTCACATCAGCAGAACAGTCCCAGTGAATTATAACTTATATGTAATAACAAATGCTTACTTGAGGTCACTAAGTTTGGAGGAAATTTATTATTCAATAATAAAAAAATAAATGATACAAACAATTGTTTTACTTCTTATTTAAGTACGTATCACTACCTCAGATAATTTAATTATTGGTTAATTTCATCACTGACTTAAATGAACTTCATGAAAGGGATATAATTGTCTTTTTCTTTTATCTTTTTTAAATATATTTTTATTGATTTCAGAAAAGGAAGGAGGGGGAGAAATAGAAACATCAATAATGAGAGAGAATCATCAATTGGCTGCCTCCGGCATGCTTCCCACTGGGGATTGAGCCAACAACCAGAACAGGAATCCAAGCTGTGACCTCCTGGTTTATAGGCCTACACTCAACCACAGAGCCATGCTGCCTGGGCCATTGTCTTTTTTAAAGATTTATTCACAGTCTAGACATCATCTATGTCTATATTTATAATAATACCCATATTTATATATACCTTTGTGAAGGAATGATTTCGAAGAATATTCAGGAAAATAGTATCACAATCTAACTTACTTTGAATATGTATGCTTCTGATACATTTTGTTTATTTCATTTCTGATATGTGTTTTAAAAAGAACATTAAATTTATTATAAAATATCAACTTATTCTTAAAATCAAATGATTATAAAAATGAAATACATTATAATGATAAATATAAATTGGTTGCATTCTTGTATTAAAAGATACTAACAAATTTTGAAGAACAAAAAATTGACTATATAAAACATATAAAGAACAGAGCTAAAATGTAATTTGGAAAGGAAAATACTATAATTGTGTCAAAGATATGTCAGGAAATTGTAAATGAAAACATGCTAATATAAAAAATGATATCAGAAAAATAGAATTTAAGGAAAGCTATTAAATGAGATAAAGAGAATCATTGCATTTTGAAGAAGAATATAAAGTACTATGAATATATAACATTGTGAGCATTTTTGGACAAATTATACAATATTACAATTTAAAAAACAGTATTTTGAAGAAATATAAAGGGAAAAATGCCCCAAAAAGAGTTAATTATATAATTTTTTTTCAAAAATAAATATTAACAATACTTAAGTTAATAGATTCTTATATATAAATATTTAAACTGAGATTAATTATACAGAAAAGAAATCAAAGAGTTATGTGTTTGCAATAACACTTTTAAGACAACAAAATATAAATAAAAGAACTCAATAAGGAAAAGCAATGAAAATGGACTATTTAAAAAAAATTAAAGATAAAAAGAAAATAAATCACAAGGCAAGAATAAACTTAAAAACTGATAAAAATGAACTATAGCAAACAAAATAATGGGATATAGTAAATATATATGTAATAAAACTTGTAATCTTAAATGTTTTAAAATAAAACAAACAAAATTATTATAATCTAACACCCAACTAAATGTCCAAGAGAATAGGTAGTAAAAGTCATAAAAATAAATTAATATACTTAGAATAGCAAATAAGCCTTGGGGAAATTAAAAAATATAAAAAATACAAATCCAGAAAATAGATATTCTAAAGAGGGAAAATATGAGACATAATTTTTACAAATAAAATAATGGATAAGTAACAAAAAATTACAAATGCATGGCAATATCAATGAGTAATATGCTATACCTTTGTAAATTAAATACATTTCATAAACAAAGAGAATTATGTCAGTTTGCCAATGAATTTTAAAATCACAAAACACTGCAGAATGTTCTAAGAAAATATAATTGATAAAAGTGAATCAATAATAGAAATAAATTCAAGTATGTCACTACTTAATGAGAATAAGAACCAACACAATAACAAATTATCTGATCATGATTCTAATGTGCCTTATAAGAGATTTCCATAATTTTAGACAATAGATTAAACCTGCATTATTAAAATTGTTTCAGCACACAGAAGAGTTAAAAGAATTCCTCACTACTTTTTTTGTCATCATGTACCTTATAAATTTGCAGAGAAAAACATTTTCAAGTATACAGATGAAACTCTATATAATATACTTGTGAATTAAATTAAGTATCATGTAAAAAATAAATATACCAAGATTAACTTCTGTTTATCCTTAAAATTTAAAGATTATCCTATTAGAAAACTCATTAGCTACACATTAGATTAAAATAACCTAAAAATAGATTTGATACAATTCAACATTAATTCCTAGCCAAATAAATAAAACCAGAACAGGCTATTTCTCCAACATAATAAAATAATTCATATCAAAAAAAGCAGTAGTCATAGATGTTTAAATATGCTACTGGCAAAAACATTTTTACAAAATATCAAGAATAAGACTTTGGATTCCTACTCTCACCTTAAATTAATGAAACAAGAAAACAAAATAATAAATCTTAAGAAACACTTTAATGTTCTTCTTTTATTTTGTTTTTTAATCTTTATTGTTCAGATTATTACAGATGTTCCTCTTTCCCCCCCACCCCGTAGCTACCCTCCACCCAGTTCCCACCTTATCCAAGGCCCTTCCCCCCCGCCCCCCTCGGCCACTGTCCTTGTCCATAGGTGTAAGATCTTTGTCCAATCTCTTCCTGCACTCCCACACCCTCTTCCCCTGAGAATTGTCAGTCCACTCCCTTTCGATGCCCCTGATTCTATTACGTTCACCAGTTTATTCTGTTCATCATATTTTTTATTCATTTGATTTTTAGATTCACTTGCTGATAGATGTGTATTTGTTGTCACTTTGTTGTTCATAATTTTTTATCTTTACCTTTTTCTTCTTCTTCCTCTTCTTAAAGAATACCCTTCAGCATTTCCTATAATACTGGTTTGGTGTTGATGAACTCCTTTAGTTTTTTCTTGTCTGTGGAGCTCTTTATCTGACCTTTAATCCTGAATGATAGTTTTGCTGGGTAGAGTAATCTTGGTTGTGCGTTCTTGCTATTCATCACTTTGAATATTTCTTGCCACTCCCATCTGGCCTGCATAGTTTCTGTTGAGAAATCAGTATGGGTACTCCCTTATAGGTAACTAACTGTTTTTCTCTTGCTGCTTTTTAGATTCTCTCTTTGTCTTTTGCCCTTGGCATTTTAATTATAATGTGTCTTTGTGTGGTCCTCTTTGGATTCCTCTTATTTGGGGCTTTCTATGTTTCCTGGACTTGTAAGTCTATTGCTTTCACCAGGTAGGGCAGGTTTTCTGTCATTATTTCTTCTAATAGGTTTTAAATATCTTGCTCTATCTCTTTTTCTGGCACCCCTATAATTTGGATGTTGGTACATTTGAAGTTATTCCAGACACTCCTTAGACTATCTTCATATTTTTGGGTTCTTTTTTCTCTTCTGGTTGGGTGTTTTTTTGCTTCCTCTTATTTCAAATCTTTAACTTGATTCTTGGAATCCTCTAGTCTACTGTTGAATCTCCATATGTTATTCTTTATTTCAGTTAGTGTATGCGTGATTTATAAATGGTCCTTTTCTGTTTTTTTTTTTTTGTTGTTGTTTTTTGTGTGTTTTTTTTAGCATTCTTACTAAGACCCTTGAAGGTCTCTCTAAGTCCCTCAGAGGTTTCTAGAAGATTCTTGAGAAGCCTTATAAATGTGGTTTTGAAATCTATATCCAGTAGTTTGCTTTCTTCCATTTCTTTCATTTGTGACATGTTTCTTTGTCTCTGCATTTTGGCTGCTTCCCTGTGTTTTTGTTTCTATGTATTGGGTAGCTGCTAAGTCTCCTTGAGTTGATAGAATGGCCTTGTGTGGTAGGTGTACTATAGGGCCCAGAAGCTCAGCATCCCCAATCACTTGAGGTGGACACTCTTGGTGCACCCCTTTCTGGGCTGTGTGCACAGTCTTGTTGTAGTTAAACCTTGATTGCTGTTGGTATCACTGGGAGAAATTGACCTCTGGCCAATTGGCTGTGGGGACCAGCTGTGTCTACAATGGAGGAACTGCTGTGCAGGAGATACCCTTATGGGGAAGGACTTGCTTCAGTGGGGCTTTGGTGCTTACTGAGTCTGCCCCTTGAGTGTGTCACTTATGGATGTGAAGAGATATAATCTGCTATGGTTTCACACTGACCACTGGATACAGTGGTTCTTGGATCTCCAAGGAGGTGCAAAGTCAGCCACTGCCTGGGGCCACCCACCAGGAGCTACAGAGAGATCTGCAGATTCCTCTTCTTGTATTGGGTTTTGAGGTGCCCAGATGGGGCCCAGCTGTGAAGCAAGGCAGGCTGCTGTTGCCAGCATTTGGCCTTCTTTTGATAGCTTTGGGGATCCCTGACCCTGCTGATGCCTGTTTGACAGGTTTTAGGCTGAGAAAGGACAGGCCATTTATATGCAAAAGCTGCTGTGCCCAGCTTGAGTGGGGTTATAAATTGGGTGGGGCGGGTTCTCAGGGAATCATCAGAGCAGAGCATACAGCAATGGCTGCCAGTCAGCCCTGCACCAGAGAAGTCCTAGCACAGGAACAATGATACCTGCAAGCACCTCCAGCTGCAAGAAAGTTGCCCTCACGTTCCTGCCCCAATGACAGACAGACCAGTTTCTCCCAGTATGCATCTGGGTATCCCAGAGTCTCTCCCAGAACTGGAGTTCAGAACAAGCAAGAGCTTGTACCTCCTTTCCGATTAAAAGAGCAGCACACCCGGGTGACTGCCTGTTCCATGCCTCCACACCTCCTACCAGTCTCAATGCACTTTCTTCTTTACTTCTAGTTGTAGCACTTCCACTCAGCCAGATTTCCTGTGGTTCTGGATGATAGTTGTTCTGTCTTTAGTTGTAATTTTGGTGTGGTTGTGAGAAGCAGCAAGTACAGGTATTTACCTATGCCACCATCTTGGTTCTCCCTCATTTTAATGTTTTGTATTTAATTGTCTACCTGAACAGCTCAAAAACAGAATTCAAAAATATTTTTAGATTTAAAATGTTTTAAATACAACTTTCTTAAAATAAACAATCACTTATACAGATGACACTAAATGATAACTAACAAACGGTATCCAAAATAAATAATAAATTTCATGACATCTATAAATGTTTTATATAAATAGAATAGGAAATTAACTGATGGTAAAAATGATTTAATATGTATAATAATAAAAGCATAATATGCTAGTTAGACCAGATGTCCTTACAGACAACCTTCCGGATGAAACTGAGGCTGCGAGGGAAGGCCAGGTCCCAGGTGCCTGCCAGTGTCTAGAGGGAAGCCCAGGTCCTGGGTGCCAGAGGGAAGCCAGTGCCAGCGGCCAGAGGAAGGAAAGCTTACTCTTGCATGAATTTCATGCATTGGGCCTCTAGTATATAATATGATAGTAAGTCTCTAGATTGAATGCTCAATATTGTCAAATATATATTATTCCTCATACTGGTTTATGAATCTTTATTAGGTTTAGATTCTAGAATAAAAGCAATTATTCCTAAGTTTATTTAGTAACTAGAGGAAAGATGCATGAAATTATTGCATTCAGGGGGGTCCCTCAGCCTGGTGTGTGCCCTCTCATAGTCCAGGGCCCTTTGGGGATGTCCACCTGCTGGCATAGGCCCAATCCCCCTGGGGAGCAGGCCTAAGCCAGCAGTCAGACATCCCTCTTACAGTCTGTGACTCCTCGTTCCTTACTGTTCAGATCACTGCTCCTTAAAACTGTCATGGAGGCAGGAGAGGCTCTCACCACTGCTGCTGTGCTCACTAGCCATGAGCCCAGCTTCTGACTGAGCGGCCCTCTTCCTGTGGGAGTACACTGACTACCAGGGGAAAGCTCATTCATTGAGCATCTGCCTACAGGTGGTCAGTGCTCATGATATTGACCGGTCGTTCTGGTCATTCTGCTATAACAGTCACTTAGACTTTTATTATATATACTAGAGGCCTGATACATGAAATTTGTGTAAGAGTAGGCCTTTCTTCCCCCAGAAGAGTAGGTGCTTCCCTCTGGCACCCAGGACCCGGGCTTCCCTCACAGCCCTGGCTTTGTCCTAGAGGATGTCCAGTCTAATTAGCATATTTATGCTTTTATTATTAGAGATATAAAGGTTCATGCAAGAAAGGCTACAATTTTACAATAAATGAATGAATGGATGCAATTATTATGAAGTTATATAATAGATAACAAATACATTAAATGTAAATTCAATAATATATTAAAACATAAAAGAAAAAGATGAGATTTCTTTTTAGTGAGCAAAGAGCAATTGTTTATTTTATACTTACTTCCAAAGCAAAATAAGTTATATTAAGTATTTAATATGAAAAGTGATATATATGTTTATAAGTCAATATAGCTATAAAACTAAATGATCACATGAGAAAAACATGTTAAATAAAAGTATTATTTGGCTGTATAAAATATAAAAAAATTCTATGTGATTAAATACCATAGTTATAAAGGGTGATAAATATCAGGAATACCACTTACAACAAATATAATAAACATCTATTGATATCATAAATATATAAATTACTTTTGCAAAATTGTAAGAAAAATTCTGCCCCCAATTTTATAACTCACTAGGTATATACTATGATAACAAGTTGAAATACAAAGGCATATATATATATATATATATATATATATATATATATAGAGAGAGAGAGAGAGAGAGAGAGAGAGAGATACATACAGATATATAGATATATAGATATACAGATATATAGATATATATATAGATATATATATATAAAACTCCAGGAGGAAGGAGCACTTGCAAGCTCCTTTTATGAGGCCAGCGTTATCCTAATCCCAAAAAAACAGATAAAGGCAGTACAAAGAGAGAGAATTACAAGTCAATATCCTGGATGAATACAGATGCTAAAATCCTCAACAAAATAGTATCAAATCATATCCAGCAATATATTAAAAAGATCATACACCATAACAAAGTGGGTTTGATTCCAGGGATGCAAGCCTGGTACAATATTCACAAATAAATCAACATGATACATCACAGAAACAAATTGAAAAATAAAAATCACATGATCATATCTGTAGACACAGAAAAAGCATTTCACAAAATCCAGCACCCGTTTCTGATAAAAATTCTCAGCAAAATTGGAAGAGAGGGATTATACCTTGACATAAGACCATATATGACAAAACTATAGTCAACAGCATACTCAATTATGTAAAAACTAAAACTATTTCCCTTAAGAGCAGGAACAAGACAAAGATGTCTGCTTTCATCACTTTTATTCAATATAGTACTAGAAGTGCTACCCACAGTGATCAGATAAGAGAAAAATCATAAAAGTCATTAAAATTAGAAAGGAGGAAGTAAAACTGTCATTATTTGCAGATAACATGATATCATACATAGAAAACTCTAAAGACTCTACCAAAAAACTACTAGATTTAATAAAGGAGTTTAACAATGTAGCAAGATACAAAATTAACATGTATAAATTGATGGCATTTTTATACACCAAAATGAATTCTCAGAAAGAGAAACTAAAGAAACGATTCCATTTGCCATTGCAACAAAAAAATTGAGATACTTAGGAATAAACTTAACCAAGGAAAACTACAGGATGTTGAAAAAGAGATAGAGTAAGATATAAACAAGTGGAATACATTGTGTTCTTGGATTGGTAGAATTAACTTCATTAAAATGTACATACTACCCAAAACAATCTGTAAATTCAATGCAATCCCTATTAAAATACCAACTGCGTATTTCACAGATCTAGAACAAATACTCCAAAAACTTATATGAAATCAAAAGAGAAACTGAATAGCCACAGTAATCTTGAGAAAGAACAAAGTTTGGCCCTAGCTGGTTTGGCTCAGTGGACAGAGTGTCAGCCTGTGGACTGAAGGGTCCCAGGTTCGATTCTGGTCAAGGGCACATGCCCAGGTTGTGAGTTTGATCCCCATGTACAGGAGGCAGCTGATCAAAGATTCTCTCTCATCATTGATGTTTCTATCTCTTTCTTCCTCTCCCTTCCTCTCTGAAATCAATAAAAATGTTTTAAATTTTTTTAAATAAAAAAAGAACAAAGTTGGAAGAATCACAATACCAGATATCAAGTTATACTACAATGCCACTGCACTCAAAAACAGCATGGTATTGGCACAAGAAGAGGCATATAGATCAATGAAACAGAACAAAGACCCAATAAATCTATCCAAGCCATTATGCTCAATAAATATTTGACAAAGGAGGAAAGAACATACATTGGATTCAAGACAGTCTCTTCAATAAATGGTGTTAGGAAAATTGGACAGATACATCCAAAAAATGAAATTAAGACCACCAACTTACAACATACACAACAATAAACTCAAAATGGATAAAATGCTTAAAGGTAAGATGTAAAATCATTAAAAAAATCTTAGAAGAAACCATAGGCAGGAAAATTTCAGACATCTCTCATAGCAATATGTTTACGGGTACATCTCTTTGGCCACGGGAAACTAAGGAGAAAATAAACAAATAGAGCTACATCAAAATAAAAAGCTTTTGTACAGCAAAAGAAGCCATCAACCAAATGAAAAGGGAGCCCACTGTATGGGAGAACATATTTGGCAATGATAAAGGTTTAATATCTAAAATATATAAGGCTCAGAACGGGACCCAGGCAACAGAAAGAAACCTGGCCCAGCTCACATTGAGATACAGGTGACAGACAGAGACTTGGCCCAGCTCAGGTCGGGACCCAAGTAACAGACAAGAGACTTGGCCGACAGCAGTTGCCCTATATCTAAATTTAGCCTAGCATCTGGAATGCTCAGGGCCCACTCAAGAATGCAAATAATCCTTCCCACTAATATTTACAGGGTAAACTAAGATTGTTGGTAGAGTATTAAATTTGACAGTAAAATAGTAATCAAGTTTTCAGATTAATTTAAATAGGCTAATTGAAATAAGTGAATATTCAAGTAAAGTTAATTGTACTGGACAAAAAGCTGTTCTTAAAGTAATAACTAAAATTTCTATTGGTAGTTCATCTCATGGTAAAATTTCTGAATATGCAATGCACCTAAAGCAGTCATATGTGTGGGGAAAAAAATTTAATTTAAACTTATCAAGACTGCATTATAAAATTTACAAAAACCTCCATTAATAAAAAAAAAGGGGGGAGGGATAGTAGGGCAATATCATGTAAGGAAAAATATCCTATAAGTAAATTACATCTAGAAAAGTTTTACTTTACCAAATTAAGTTTCATTTGCAATGCTAACAGGAAGATGGCCATTAAAAACACACATGGTGTCTAAATAAGACAAAGGAAAATCGTTTGAACAAAAATAAAAAGGATCCCAAATCAATTATATAGAAAAGATTCCTTTATTAACTTGTGGTCGAGAATATATTTGTATATTTTCAGAAAACAACCCCAAGACCAGATGGATTCCTGCAACAGAGAGGAATTGACAGGTCTGCTCCAACCACGAAGACAAGAGGAAAAAACAGTCCAGAGATGGAAGACGCTGACAACGCCTTGCCATGGGAGCAGTCAGCAGCTGTGCACCGCTGCAGGTTGCCTAGGACCAAACCAGAGAAGGTCGGACCTGCATTGCCACCATGTGCCCACCATCCAGATATCACTGCTGACATGTACACATAAGGAACTGTTGGACATTGAAATTGGGACTCAAACATTTTTTTCTTTTGTCTTGTTTTGTTATTATATGTTTATTTCCAGTCTGCAAAGGCAAAACTTTTTAAAGGAAAGAAATGTTGGGAAAAAGATACAGAGGCAAAGAAGCATTGAACAGACTGTCAAACTACATTGGGAAGACAGGGGAGGTTGGGCGAGGGGGGCTGTAAGAGACCAACCGAAGGACTTGTGCGCATGCATATAAGCACAACCAATGGATATAAGACACTGGGGCGGGGGGGAGGGTGGGCAGGTGAAGGCATTTCCTGGGGGGTAGGGGAGGTCCGGGGGAGATCAATGGGGGAAAAAAAAAGGAGACATATGTACTACTATTTGTAATACTTAAAACAATAAAAAATAAATTAAAAAAATAATAAAATAAAATATATAAGGAACTCATACAACTTAAAAAAAGGAAGACACAATTCAATTAATAAATAGTCAAAGGACCTAAATTGACACTTCTCCAAAGTAAACATACAGATGGCCAAGAGACATATGAAAAAATGTTCAAAGTCACTGATTATCAGAGAGATATAAATTAAAATGATAATGATGTATCACCTCACACATGTCAGAATGGCTACCATCAACAAATCAACAAATGACAAGTGCTGGTGCAGATGTGCAGAAAAGGGAACCCTATTATACCACTGGTGTGAATGCAGAATGGTGCAGCCATTATGGAAAACAATATGGAGTTTCCACAACAAATCAAATATGGAAAATCCATTTAACTCAGTGATTCCACTTCTGGGAATATATCCTAAGTAACCTGAAACACCAACCAGAAAAATGTATGCACCCCTATGCTCATAGCAATGCAATTGACAATAGCTCAGATCTGGAAGCAGTCCAAGTGCCCATTAGCAGATGAATGGATAAAAAAGCTGTGGTAGGTATACACCATGGAATACTATGCAGAAGTAAAAAAAAAAGAAGGGTCCCTTACCCTTTGAGATAGCATAAAGGGACCTGGAGAGTATTATGCTAAGTGAAATAAGCCAGTCAGAGAAAGACAAGTATCACATGATCTCACTCATACAGAATCTATTGAACAAAATAAACTGATGAACAAAATAGATCCAGAAACATAGAAGCATGAAACAGATTATTGAATCTCAGAGTGAAAGTGAGTGGGTGGGTGGTGGGAAGAGATCAACCAAAAAACTTGTATGCATATAAGCATAATTTATGGACACAGACAATAGGTTGTTTAGTGAAGGCCTTGGGTGGGAGACAGAGTTGGTCTAGGAAAGGTCAATGTGGGGGAAAAGTGCATATATGTGATTTTTCAACAATAAATATTTTTAAATAACTAAAATGAAGGATTTGAGGGGAAAAATTGGTACTTCAAAGTAACCTATATGCAAATGAGGGTTGTTGAGAGACCACTCAGATCCACAGTAGTCATGTCTAGGGAATTCTAGACGACATTCTAGAGCTATTTTATGGTGTTCAGAGTAATCAGTCTAAGCAATCTCACTTTGTCTACTGTACAATGGCTACACCTTAACTTTTCCTCTTTATTTTTTCATCTATGCTTCAAGATTAAATAGCTTCAGACAATGAAAGAATGCTACAGTATTAAGGTTCATAATACTGTAATTTCTCTTTGTTTTGTGTTGTGAATTCTCTTTCCTTTTGTTCCTGCCTTTCAAAAAATATTTCTATAAATGAAGTCTGAATCAGTTATTGTTGCATTAACAGTAGGCCACTGATATGAGCATCAAGAAAATTGTGATTTAGTGAAATAGTAATGCACTGAACTTGGGTGCAAATTTTCCTCACAGTCTTTCTTTAGCATTAATCATCTTAACACGTCCCCCATCAGGTAGATCAGCTCTCCCCTTTTCACGGAAGGGAATTTGACAAAGAGGCAAACAGAACTGTCAAACTCGTTAAGAACCAAATGAAAACAGAACTCATAATTTCTCAACGATAAGCAATCATTTTGTATTGGGAGCTTCCTGTATGTTTTTTTTGTTGTTGTTGTTAGTTTGTTTTGTTTTTTTGGCAGACCATCTCAGCTAAGCAGAGAGCTTTCTTCTTAACAGATTTATGCATAGGGAACAAAATGTCAGGAGGATCATAATACTATTAATTGTGGTGTTTCAACATAAATATCTGTAAAGAGGCACAATTTTCCTGAGATCTATATATTCTAACTTAATTTATGTTTATGTCTTTTTTAAGGGGACATAGAGCTGGGTCTGTGTTTTAAAAGAACTCCTCTGTCTATCAAAGCAACATTGACCACAGCCATCCTCCAGCTGAGAAAAGAAATTCTGACATAATATAATTGAACTTTGGAGACTCACTTAGAAAGAAAGTGAATCTGGGGTTAGAGCTTTTAGTGGAATATAACACAAATTTTAAATATTAGGAGTATTCCTCTTGTGACTCATTTAGAATGGTTCTAAGTTAGCTTGTGCTCTCTCTCCTTTTAGCAATGTCCTTTAAGCAGAGACCCCTATGAACACCCTGTATTTAAAGAAGTTGGTTATGTTTTTCATTTTAGCAAAAGAGAATGCACACTGTGAGAATTGTGGATTAGTCTCACGAAGCAGGTGTTAAGAAAGACAGACAATCTAAGCTTTAAGTGCTTTTGGAGAGGACTCAAGGAGATGGAGCTTATGCTATGGGGAGCCTTCATGAAGTTGGGACATTTCTACGATTGGGTCTCTTCATGCATATTCTCTAGAAGAAGAGATGAAATTAAGTCTAATACTAATTGATAAAGGTGTAACACTCACCCATATTAGCCAGGTTAGGGGAATGTTGAAACATGTTGCTGATTTAAAGAATATTCATGTTTTTCCTGAGTACATATGTTATTATTAAATAGACTTATCTTTGTCTTGATGTATCATTGCTACAATGTAGCCTTGTCTCATGGGATGCTTTGTGAAATTGTAATAAAATTTAAAAAGGAGGTATTAAAGAGTATTAAAGAGAAATAATTTAACATATACCTGTTTATTTAAAGGTAAACAATTATTATAACACTAGAGGCCCAGTGCATGAAATTTGTGCATGGGAGGGGGTCCTCTCAGCCCAGCCTGCACCCTATCCAATCTGGGACCCCTCATGGAATTTCCAACTGCCGGTTTAGGCCCGATCCCCTAAACCGGCAGTTGGACATCCCTCTCACAATCCGGGACCACTGGCTCCTAACTTCTCACTTGCCTGCCTACCTAATCTCCCCTAACTTCCCCCTCTGCTAGCCTCGTCACTCACAACTGCCCTCTTCTGCTGGCCTGGTCACCCCCAACTGCTCCCCTGCTGGCCTGCTCACCCCTTACTGCCCCCCTGCCAACCTAGTTGCCCCCAACTGCCCCCCTCTGCCAACATGGTGACCCCTAACTGTCCCCCCTGCCAGCCTGGTCACCCCCAACTGCCTGCCCCTGCTGGCCTGGTTGTCCCCATCTGCTCCCCCTGCCAGCCTGGTCACCCCACGCAGCCTGCTGCTCAGGCATTTGGTCACCCCTCACTAACCCCCCTGCAAGCCTGGTTGCCCCATGCAACCTGCTGTTCAGTCATTTGTTGTCCCTCACTAACCCCCCCTGCCAGCCTTGTTGCCCCACACAGCCTGTGTTCAGTTGTCTGTCTGGTTGTTTCAGTCATGACGGCCCCTGACTTTTTATATATTAGGATGAGGGGAAAAATAAAGATTTTTTGAGATTTATAAAACCATACAAATGTAATTATTCAAAAGATCTATACTAATAAAAGCCTTGGGGGTGATCGGGCCAGCAGGGGAGGGCAGTTGGGGGCTATCAGGCTGGCAGTGGAGTAGATAGGCATCAATCAAGCTGGCAGGGGAACAGTTAGGGGTTGATCAGGCTGGTAGGCAGGAGTTGTTAGGGGCAATTAGGCAGGCAGGCAGGCAAGCGGTTAAGAGCCAGTGGTCCCAGATTGTGAAAGGGATGTCTGACTGCCGGTTCAGGGATTGGGCCTAAACCGGCAATTGGACATCCCCCGAGGGGGGTCCCAGATTGGAGAGGGTGCAGGCTGGCTGAGGGATACTCCCCCATGCATGAATTTCATGCACTGGGCCACTATAAGTATTCTTAGTAGAAATATTCTGATTAGAAGAGAAATAAAGCCAGAATAAAGTATCAAGATATAAGGATAAGAAAAACAACAACAAAAAAGCATAGTTCATTTTCCAAAATATCTAATATAAAATAAAAATAATGTATTTTAAATTAGATAACTAAACTAAAAATTTTAAAAAAATATGTAAATTAGTTTTTGTTAAAAGATGTGTAAAGGAAAATGGAAGGCCTTCCTGAGCATATAATAATAACATATACTATAGTACAGGCATCAAATTGCTAGCAATGAAAAATATAGAACAGTTTAGGGATAGCAAACAGACAAATGAGATAGTATAGATAAGGCAGAGAACAATCTGTTTCTTTGTTAGATTTTTATATGATAAATGTTAAAAACCATATAGATAACTTTAGTAGATGTTATTGGGGAATTTCATAGTGGAAAAAAAAAAGCTAGATTTCTACCTTTTACTGTATCCAAAGTTGGTTTCATGAGTGAAGTAAATTTGTGTACTATAAATGGAGAAATATGATTAACTAAAATTTCTGAAAGTATAAATATAGAAGAAAATGCAGGTAGTCACAAAACTGTAAAAGGTAATATAGAATTGATGCTTTGCAAATGCTAAAGGGTTATATAAACCTTATATATTTCAGTTTCATGATAATATTTAGAAACATATTTAGAATCTATTAACACTTTTAACAACAATCTCAGTGTCTTAATGTAATTGTCATTTTTATCAGTTATGCATAAAGCTATGATACCATAAAAATATTCTCATGTAAAAATCTAATAATCTGTTTTAGCTTTAATAATCTTCACTAATATTTTTCTTTCAAAAAAGGAGAAAACATTTTCTGCTGTAAGTTCATAAAGTCTAGCATAATATCATTTTTATTGTTAAATAATACCATTTTGTAGCCTATTTATTTAAAAAATTAATAGTTATATTTATTTACTGTGCTATTTCACATTTAAATTCAAATCTCTGAAGAGAAAAAAAATGGAGCCATGAATAGTCAACATTATACACAGGGTGGGACAAAAGTAGGTTTACAGTTGTAAGTTTGTGAAAGTTTATTCTTGTATATTATTTTGTAATTGCTGCATTATTTTCCATGTGAACAACTGTAAACCTACTTTTGCCCCACCATGTATTAAGGATAAATAATTTGCAGCAAAACAATATTTTTTAGAAATACTTAGTAATAGTTCTAGCTTAAATTCTTTTCAGTTCACTTCTATTTTCTTGACTAAGATATAGTCATTTCTTTTCTTCAAATGAATGTACAAACATGATTACTAAAGTTAAAAGGAAAAATAATTATTTTAGAGCCATAACTACAATTTACATTATATAAGTTTTCAGTTCTTTCTTTTCACTAATGACTTCTATCTAAGCCCAGAATGAAGGAATATTTAGTATTACTACTAAAAATCAAATGATTTTTAATTACTAGAAAAAATTTGGAAAAGTAATAAAATTTATGTCTCAAATAAGTTTTGGATTTTTTTCAACTAAATCTTTAAACTTATGTCCTACAGGCATTCTTTGATTTGTGTTATTTCACATTTTGAAAAATAATTTATTGATTTTTTTAGAGAGCAAGAAGGAAGAAGAAACATGGATGTGAGAATATAGCATCAATCAGCTGTCTCCTGCCTCCTGCATGACCCCTGCCAGGGACTGAACCCATAACTTGGGCATGTGCCCTGACCTGAAACTGAACCAGCAACCTCTTGTTACACTGAAAGACACACACACAAAAAACTGAGTCACACTTGCCAGGGCCTTACAGCCATTTTTTAATACTTTAAAAAGATTTATCCTCACATTTAAAAAAAAAGCGATTATCTTTATTTTTGAAATTATTACATATGTCCCCCTTGACTGCCTCCCCCCTCCTAACCCCCCCCCATTCTGCTCTTGTCCTCTCCCCCCTCAGGCCTTCACCTCACTATTTTCTGTGCCCATGGGATATGCATATATGCATACAAGTTCTTTGGTTGATCTCTTCCTGCCAACTCCCCCTCCCCTTTCTCTCTAAGATTTGTCAGTAAGTTCCCTGCTTTCATGTTTCTACATCTAATTTGTTCATCAGTTTATTTTATTCATTAGATCCCACATATGAGTGATATCATGTGATACTTATCTTTCTTATCTTTCCCTGACTGGCTTGTTTCACTTTGCATAATACTCTCCAGGTACCTTCATGCTATTTCAAAGGATAAGAGATCCTTCTTTTATACTGCTGCACAAATCGCTCCTCAGCCTTTTGGCTAAGATCAAATGTATACTGCTGCATGGTATTCCATGGTGTAAATATATCACAGCTTTTTTTACCCACTCATCTACTGATGGGCACTTGGACTGTTTCCAGATCTTAGCTGTTGTATATTGGCTGCTATGAACATAGGGGTGCATACGTTCATTCTGACTGGTGTTTCTGGTTCTAGTGTATGTACCTAGAAGTGGGATCACTGGGTCAAATGGAAGTTCCATTTTTATTTTTTTGAGGAAACTCCATATTTTTCCCATAATGATCCTCACACTTTTAATTTCTTTAAAATAACACAAAGCAAAATAATAGAATTAGAATAAATGCATCATTATTCTAAGATATTTTAGGACAGAATTAGTGAGAAATAAATCCATATAAACATCACATTGAGGTAACTTCTTTTTCATTTTTGTCTTAATTTTAAAAAATATTTTATTTTACTCTGCTTTGGGTGTATTTATTAGAATAAAATCTATGCTTTCTTTTGCTTCATTAAATAAGAGGATGCTGATAACTGATAATAAAATAATGCTCAATCCCAGTAAATCATCACATGCTTCTTACTGGGAAAGTTATTGATCAGAATTCTTCTACTAATATTTCTAATTAAAAGTGTCTCTTCAAGTTGTAACAATTTTAAAATAAAGATTTTATGAGTTTCTCAATAATATTTGTGTTTCATTCTGGACATTGAGCTTCACAAAACTCAGAGATAACTTCTCAAGGCAAAAGTCTGATACATAAGTGATTGATTCTTGGAAAAATTTTTGAGTATACAAAAATATTTTTGAAAGAATAACAGTAATATTTCTATGTGAAAAACAAATGCACATTTTAAGAAGCACTTGGAAAGACTTCTTCTTATTACAAATCTTAGATATAATAAAGAATATATACAATATCTGAATTACAAGGTAAGCATGCCATAAGAGCTACATAGACATTAATAAGATTTGTTTGGAAAAAGAGAGAGAGAAAGGATCCAATCAGAAATTCAGAAACATGTTTTTAATAAATCAAATTTATTAATTTTATGATTACCATTTCAACAATAGAAATCAATATATTGAAAAATATATATTTAAAATAAGATGTCTTTCAAGTATTTATCCCTAAGGCATCCAATAAGTATCAAGTATTTACTTGAGGTTTTTCATAGAGTTCTGGCCTTTATACATTTCCACTATGAGGTTAATATAAGTTCAAAATTTCAACCAACCTCTTCTCTAGTGCTTTCTAACTTCCCTCAATCTTTCTCATACAGCTATTGCCATTTATGATCATAAGAAAGAGTTCAGGAAATTTTTAAGTACTAACTATCTGCCTATTGCAAATCAGTCACAATGTTCCATGCAGAACAGACAGAAGGGGCCCAGAGCCAGAAAATTCTGACATTTAAAAGGTCCTGACACTATTCAGAGACTTGGACCAGTTATAAGACCAGGATAGTTCACTCTCACAATGGGGCTATTATATAGCTGTGCAAAGCTCTGGTTCCGAATATTTCCTCATTGGCAGCAGGACTTGAAAGGCTGGGAGTCTGACACTAGATTTTCACCCTATACTTTGAAATGGACACTTCAGCTACTTATGATTATTCATTAGGACATTTTTTATATTATTAGGAAGACATATCTCCTGATTAAAAATAGCTTGAGAAACAGATTATTAAATAGTGTGTCCACTAACAATGTCATTCTTGTTATTCATTTTTAAAATCCATGTAATGGAGTACTATAAAATAGAATGGATCTGTCTATAATTATTTATGTGATACCTAACAGATTTAAATAATTATCTAATTAGAACAATTCAACTATGAAAACTGCAAATAAGAGAAATGAACTAGCCAGGGCCTAAAGGAAATGCATAATAAGAATACAGAGTTGTCCTAAAGAATCTCAGTGCAGAGATCCAGACCTCAAAACTGGATTAGGCTATGACCTCATATGATAGTTTCTATCATCTCAGTTATTAAACACTGCAATTTGGACCTAGTCTCTGGTTCTGCAAGTCATAGTCCAGTGCTCATTCCACTGATTAATCTGAAAGCAATCACAAGGCTCATGGGTGTTGTATGTAGCTAAAATATGTATCTCCTGAATAGCCCTTTCAATATTTTTTTCCTTTAGAGTTAAGCTTTTATCCAAAGAATATGCACTCATATCAAGAAATCCAGAAGGACAGTGGTAGATTTAATGTCCTTAAATAGCAATTACTAAGAACATTTGTAGACCTTTCCTGAATGCATTTGTACCTTTTGGTACAAGTGCACTTTGAATATGAAGTAGTAGGTTTCATATTTCCTTCTATGAGTTTTGTGTGGAAAAATATGGGTGTATCTATTAGGAAGAGGAGAAGCACACACATCATATCCACAGTTAGCCACAATGCTTACTGCCCTTGTGTAGGTCATTGGTTCAGGGAGACACCGGAGTGCTGAATAATCCACACTGGAGAAGAATGACAGTACTCATTTGGTAGGAGCTCCTCAACATTAGATGACAAATGTCTTTATAGTTGTGATGACTGAAAACTCTGCTGTTTCTAAATGCTTAACTCATTCCTGTTCTATGGAGAACATATGATGAATTGGAAGTAACTATGTAATGAGTATATTGCAGGCATTGTGTTTTCTCAATAAAAAAATTAAGTAGGTGACAAATACTCATTTCAATAAATTCTAACAAGTGAAAGTTCTGTTTAACATTTCATGTGAGTGTTTCACCTTTCTCTGGTCAACCTGATTTGCCAATGAAGATAGGGGCAGAAAAACTAGAGGTTTCAAGTGTTAGAGAAATTTTGAAAAATTGATGTTATTTTCACAAACTTCTATAAATGTGCTGAGAGAGAGAGAGAGAGAGAGAGAGAGAGAGAGAGAGAGAGAAGGAAATAACACGTTTCCTTAATTTCACCAGATAAGAGTAAATGCTCTCATGTCCTGTAATGGGATGTTCTCTATAGCACTTTTTATTTGCTCTTATGCTATCACTTTATTTGCTAACTCACTTTTCCTATGAACTCTATAATTTTTTATGTAAAAAATGAGACTTAATATTCTTTGTAACTTCTACAGTACTTAACTCACTGATGTTCAGAAAATGGTGCCATTGAAGATGCCATAGGTTGTCATGCAGAGCCCAAATGGATTTGCTGTTGCAACAATGGGAAAGAACAGAGCAGAGCTTGGCAGCAGAACCAAGGGCATGAAATTCAGATTACAAAAGGGTCCATCCCTCTACCTCTGCAGTAAACTATTGGTGGAGCAAAAATTGTGCAGACTGGGAAGGAAGAAGGGGCATGCTCCAGAAAATTTGCTATTCTGGGGACAAATAATTTTACTTGAAAAATAAATAAAAGTACATTGTCCGTTTGTTTGTTTTTTCCCTTTTGGAAACATGTAGTAGCAAATCTTTTTTACATGTGATTCTTCAGTTGTCTTAACATAAGGGCTAAAACATGCCTATAAGTCCCTAACATAAAATTGTAAAGAATAGGTAATCAGTAAGTTTTGCTTATAAGTTAGAAGGTAGGATATTGATAGGGAAGAAGAACAAAAGAACAACAGAGACCAAAGATCCTAAATGGATTTTGAGAAGATATCACATGCAGTGTATTTACATATTTCTTAGAAAAAAACATAAAAGTCTAGTTTGCTCAATCTGCAGCTGAACTTAGTCTACTGGTACCTAATGTGTGCTTTCTTTTCTGCCTGAAAAGTCAATTTTCTTTTCATTTAGAAAACAGGTTGGCTAAAGGTACAGGTAATTGCAGATACACAGGATATACAGAAAATGGGGTTTATTAACTTCACTTTTTTTTTTTTACTAGAAAGCCTTTCTATCTTGCAAAAAAATAATAAAATCTAATACATAACTTTGGAAGCACCTCATTTGTCTCAGAGGCAAATTGAGTTTGGTACTGGAAAATGTTTCTTGAATGCATTCAGTCTCTCCATTTCTTATGCTTTCATCTGCAAATGTGAGATAGTTTAACATATCAACTAAATCTAGTAGTAGATCATATAAATATGTTTTAAAATTTGAAGCCATTTTATTTCATAACCACAGATATGTGAATCATGAAAATCCATGGGTAAAGGAAACTGCAGAAGGTGGTTTAACTGAAAGGAAATCCATCTAATTAAAAATTATTTTTGTAGTTATATTTTATTCCACTAACATGTCTGATGACTTTACTAATTTTTTTTCTTTATTGATTAAGGTATGACATATGTGTCCTTATTTCCCCATTCCCCCCTCCACACACACACACACACATGCCTCACCTCTGGCTGTCTGTATCCATTGATTAGGTTTATCTGCATGCATACAAGTCCTTTGGTTGATCTCTCCCCCTTACCCACACCCTCCCCTACCTTCCCTCTGAGGTTTGATGGTCTGATTGATGCTTCTCTGTCTCTGGATCTGTTTTTGTTCATCACTTTATGTTGTTTATTATATTCCACAAATGAGTGAGATCATGTGATATTTGTCTTTCTCTGACTGGTTGACTGAAACACTGGACCTTACTTCTCTGAAGTTTGAACCCTATTACCTGAAGGGCATTGTTTTGCAAAGCGAATTACACACAGTGCGTTTAGAAGGTAATTAATGGTTGTGTATTCTCTTTTCGATTTGAAAACATAAAAGCAGCCTTAAGAAATACTGAAATCATAGACATATTACTCAAAAATGACACTAAACTTATTTAAGCAAATTGGGAGATAATTTAAGGAAGCATTTTTTTTCTATTTGTCTCATCTGTTCTTTTCTTCCAGTCCTGACTTCTTTTGAATTATAAAGGTGAGTCACTTTTTAAAAATTTCACATTGCCTCCTATATTGGATATATATTTTTTTATCAAGAAACTAAAAATAGTCCAAGTTTGGAGTGATGAGATGAAAGGGCATTAATTTTAAACCTGAAGTCAATCTTAAAGCTGAGAAAGGCAAGGAAAGAGATTCTTTCCTCAGAGGCTTTAGAAAGAGCGAGGCATACTGACACTTGAAGCCCTCAATGACTCATTTTGTACTTCTAACTTCCAGAGCTCTGAGAGGATAAAAGTTTTGAAGCCACTAAGTTTGTGATAATGGGTGATAGCCACAGTAATAATGAGAGGTTTTACTTGAAACGCAGGCAGATAGGGCAGGTCCAGTGGAAACAAAGGCAGGTGGAACATAGGCAGGGGCAGACCAGCAGTTTAAGCAGCCTGATCACAGAAACCAACCAGACGGAAATAATAAAATGTTTCTGGACTCAAAGCAGGAGGCATGCGAAACCAAAGGAGGGCCTGCAACAAAAAGGTTTATTGACTATAGAAACAAAGTTCAGCATAGGAACAGAGAAAGAACACATTGAAACCGGGAAAGTTCAGGTCTGTTGCTGGGCAAGAACAATGAGGGAATCAATTAGGTGACAGACAACACAGGTAGACATAGAGCAGACTTGTAGCAAACATATACCCCTGGACTACAAGGCTTAAAGAGGGCAGCCCATTATTGGGCCTCCTCCCCTTGCAAGGAGTCTGAATCTGCTTGTAATAAACTTTCCACACTTTTGCTTAAATCTTCTGGTCCACAGAACTCATTCTTCAGTGTCGCGAGACACGACCCCGGGAAACATCTGGGCTCACCGTTCTGGTCATCAACAAAGCAATACAACGAGTAAAGACTTTTCCCATATTTTAACCTTTTCACAAGTTCCTCTCTCCTCTCTAAACTAACCCTAATATTATAAGAAGTTGGGTGATACCATTACAAAAGATTTAAGAAGAAACTAGCTGGAAAATGTCAGGCTCACACTCAATGTAGATATGTTTGTTTTCAGAAATCTTAATATGGAATAGCTCAAATTCAAATTACCCACCAAAGTATGCATTTGAAATCATCATTATAAAAGTGCTCTCATCTTTATTTTACTTTTTAAATTCTCACTCAAGGATATTTTTCCATTGATTTTTAGAGAGAGTGGAAGGGAGTAGGAAAGAGAGAGAGAAATATCAATGTGAGAGAAACACATCAATTGGTTGTCTCCTGCATGAGGCCTGACTAGGGTCTGGGCTGGGGAGGAGCTTGGAACCAAGGTATGTGCCCTTGACCAGAAAAGAACCTAGGACCCTGTGGTCAGCAGGCAGCCGCTCTACCCACTGAGCACCACTGGCTAGGGCTGCTCTCACTTTTTGAGACAGCATGGATGGACTTGGAGAATATCATGCTAAGTAAAATAAGCTAGTCAGAGAAAGATAAGTACTATATGATTAATTTATATGTGGAATCTAATGAACTAACAAGCAAAATAGAAACACACTGAGAGCTGTCAGAGTGGAGAGGGGTTGGGGAATGAATGAAAAAGGTGAAGGGGTTAAGCAAAGAAAACAAAGAAGCCTCATAACCACAGAAAACAGTATGGTGATTAACAAAAGAAAAGTGGGGTGGGGAAGGTAAAAAAGGGTAAAGGGGGGATAAGTGGAGATAGAAGGACACTTGACTTTGAGTGGTGAACACACAATACAATATACTTACCATGAATTATAGAATAGTACACCTGAATCTACATAATTTTATTAACCAATGCCACCCCCATCAATTCAATATTTTTAAACTGCTCTCACAACCTCCTGATTGTAAAGGTAATATTTAAAGCTCCAAGTGTCTCTTGAATAATATGATGAGCAGATATTAAGATACATATGTGCTATGTAGCATACATGAGTAAATGAAACAAGACCCATTCAAACTCTTTTCTAACCATGAAAGGAGACTCTCAAAACCTCTAAGGTAAAATGTAACACCTAAAATGAGGAGCTATTAAATAGAATTTAGTTCTTGTTTCTTCTTTTTTATTTCAGCTTCAGGTTCTTGCTTTTGATTAGACCCACAAGAGTCCTCTAGAGACTATTTATGTATGTTTGTTTGTTTTCTTCTGTGCTCTTCATTTACTCCTAAGTGTCTCTGATTGGGAACTTTAATTTCTAGAGTATATGTCTCCCTTTTATTTTCAATCTATCCATTATTTTAATAATATCAGCCTCCCTTTTCCCCCAAAAAAACGTATTTTCTGAACTATTACCTGCCTACCTCACCAATAGGTCAAAGTTTGTATTTTGCCATTACATCATTGCTGCTCCTATGTTCCAAGGTGGTCTCGAGTCAGAAACAAGATTAATGTGTATAGTAACCCTCATTTATCCTTTTCTCTGAATTAATGCAATTATTCTCCAATATCTATTGCCAGCTTGAACACGCAGAAATCCATCATTTAGCTAAAAATAAATAATGTTTATATAATTAATTATTTAGGCAAATACAACTTTAAATGTTATTTACTGAAAACATGTCATAAGAAATTTATGCCATGAATCTCAGGGCATTGTTTATACTTACAAAGCAGAGAGATTCTGTTTCATTGTGGCTTGGTGTTACATCTCAAGACTAGTTGATCTTCCTCCTCAAAAAACAAAACATAACAAAGCAAACAGACAAATAACAACAACAACAATAACACCTCAAATCACCAAAACAGAATTCTTCCTTGTGGCCATAGAAAGAGTCAAGATTTTCTTCCACATTTAAAATTCAGGAGGGACACCTTCAGAGTCTTCCACTTAGTTTAAAATTAGCCAGCAGTGCATTTTTGCATACAGTATACTCACATGGCAGTACTGTAAATATATAAAATACGTTTTGTTGGTATTTAATTTATTTTGTTTATAACAAATCTCTGATGTCCATTATAGATAGTTTATATTATTAATACATCATTATCTTGACACATACTAAGGAATTATTTGTGTTTCCAGGCTTCCTGAGTTTATTCATACTTAATGAATAATCAGCAGTAAAAGAAACTCAATATTTTTGAAACTCCCAGACATCAAGCATAAAATATATATTTGCTTTAGTCCATAGAGTTTCCAAACTTTCTGTTTTATAAGAATGTGGGAAATTACAATAGGAAGAAAGAAGAGAAAAACAAGTTAGGTAGCTCTATTATGGCAGCCTGACAAATAATTACGCTCAGCCTGCACTGGTTACTGTGCAGCACATGAAACAATATTCTGCTTTGTTCAGAAGCAATTAGGGAGTGGTTCCCTGGGCTACTTTTGCCAACACTATTTTGAAGAGGCAAAATAATATCTGGGATCACTCTCATTAAAGGAACCCCCAAAGCTAATGATGTCCCTATATTACTAATACAATATATAAAGTGTTTTTTTTGTTTTGCTTGTTACTTAAGAATTCTTACTTGAAAAAAATTGTATTTTATTTTTAACTTGAAATGGTAAGAAAGGATTGTGGCTCAGAAGGCAGACATCATGAGGAGACAATATCAAAACAAGTGAAATAAAGGTATTAAATAATTGATTGATATTCACACTTACTTAATGGAAACTCAATTGGGGTTTTGTATGTGAATTACTACAAACAAGCATTTTTCAAAATCAAAATGTGAAAACTAATATTGGTGTTAGGGTTATGTTTTGTTGGATTAAAATTTCATCATTTTATTCTTTGCTTTCATAAGTTTCTATTTTGCCCAAAATATGTACATAATGCAAGGGACATGGCAGAATCCTGTTATGGGAAAAGAGTTAATTGAAGTTTGTGAGCAACACATATCTAAGCACAGCAAATACACAAAGACTAACATAATGAGGTTTCTCCTCCAAAGATTCAAGTCCCTTTAGTAGGGGTGGGGAACCTTATTTTTTTGCCTTTGATCATATTTTTATTCAAAATTAGCTGTCCAAAGTGACTTGACCATTATGGAATAAACAAATTTAAGTTTATGCCACAGGCTTCTTTATTCTATGGTGGGTTTCTTTTCTACAGGCTTCTTTTCAGCTGCTGGTTGCTTGGTACCTGTAGCCTTTTCCCCCCGCCAAAGGCTTCTTCTGCTTCTTAAGGCCTTCTTTCCTTTCTTCCTGACCACAGGCTTCTTGGCTGGAATCCTGTTCTCATCTGATTTGGCTTCTAGCGCTGCTGCTGCTTTGTCCACCCAGAGCTTGTGGTTCTTGGTCTGGCAAAGAATGGTGTTCCGGCGCATGGTCTTTGAGTATGGTTTTAGCTTCAACATGACCCTCAGGCTTTTCAGTGGATTCTTCTTCAGGACTCTGTGATGAATCTTCTTGCGTGGTGTTCAGAGGGCTCTTTGGATCTCTGGACTTTTCAAGATTCTGCTAAGGTCTGTATTGAGCATCTTGCGCATGGGAAAGTTGTAGTTACTCTTGAGGGAGGCAGCTCTAGCCAAGTGCCATACAGCTCATCTAACTTGCAGAAAACACTTTCAGCCCAAATGCAGAAACATCCCACATGCCCTCCAGGAGCAAGTTTCAAAATGTACATTAAGCAGAGTAATTCTGGGGATGTTTCTGAAGACTTTGATGGTTCCGTTGTCCTCATTATAGATGATGCGAGGTCTCCTGCACTGGATACCACCATGGTTTCTCATTTTGCCCTTGCCAGGCCTCATTCACTGAGAGGTATAGACCTTTTATCTATCCAGGCCTTGAGTCTCTTAAGAAGCAAAACAGCCTCCTTGGGTTTCTTGTAGCTTCAACTTTATCTTCAACCACCAAAAGAAGTTCAGGAACTTCCTCAATACGGTGACCTTTATTTATTTATTTTTAAAATATCTTTTTATTGATTTCAGAGAGGAAGGGGAAACATCAATGATGAGAGAATCATGGATCAGCTGCCTCCTGCACACTCTACACTGGGGATCAAGCCCGCAACCCAGGCATGTGCCCTTGGCCGGAATTGAACCCGTGACCCCTCTGTCCACAGGCCAATGCTCTATCCACTGAGCCAAATCGACCAGGGCAATACAGTGACCTTTAGACATGTCCAGTGCTGGTGAGGCCGAGGCAGCCAGGGCAGAGCAGATGGCATATTGTTTCTGTGTTGTGTTCATTCTGCTGTGCCAGTAGCGCCAGGTTTTTGTTGGTGCAAACATGCAGCCCCCACGACACATATTTCCAGAAGCACCTCAGCCATGACAATGAGTTCCACCACCTCGGACTCTGGGAATTCCAGCCATAGGTCTGCCAGTACCCCAGGGCTCGGCATTGGTTTGATGACCTGCCAATTCACTGACAGCATAGGGCTGTCTATTGTTTTTGCATAAGTTGGTATGAACAAAGCTCACAATATCTGGTTGAATGAGAGCTTTGAACACAGCAGGAAAAGTGGCATTTTTACCAGATGGTTCCCCCTTTTCAGAGTACACAGTTATCAGTGCAGGAGCACACACTGGGAGAGGAGAAGGCCACACTCCTCTCTACCCAGCGGCTCCCACAGGGAAAAATAAAAGTGGGGGACCTTTTCTCTGGGAAGGGACATTGGAATATTTATAACATCATTTGCTTAATATAAATCTATGTTTCTATGAAAAAAACAACTCACAGATTTATTGAATTTTGAGTCCCACCTGTGGCTGCCGCGACAGGGCTAGGCCCAATGATTTCTCAGGCTTTACACGTCCTGCCTGTAGGACATTCCCCACTTCTGCTTCCAGGAAATGGACAACTGGAAAAACAAAACAAAGCAGGAGAACAGCATATGTAAACTTTATTGTTTTATAGAGTTACTAAATACTCTGAAATTTTAGCAAAGAACGGATGACTATAGCTGAAGTAGTAAGGTGAGGTCTCATAGAGAAATAGTTTGGTTTTATGCAGAAGTACTAGTACAATTAGGAAAAGAGAGAGAATGGGCCATTGTTATGTGTCTGAGAAGAGCATGAGCAGAGGCACAAAGACAGAGCATGTAGAAGGAGGAGGGCAGAAGGAAGGAGGCAAATAGAAATACTGGACTATTTGAAAAAGAATCTTTCTATTGTGGTTAGAATAATGCTCCCACATGATGTTCATGTCCTAATTTTTGTAATTTTTTAATATGTTAGGTTATATGGTAAAGGAAAATTAAGATAGCAGATGTATATAAGGATGCTAATCAGTTGGCCTTAAAATAGGGAAATTATTCTGGATTGTTGAAGAGAGCCCAATGTTACATAAAGCCAACAAGGGAAACAGAAGAGTCAGAGAATCTGAGAGGAAGATACAACCACAAAAGCAAGAACAGAGTGATGAGATGTGAGAAAGACTCATCCTAGTTTGGATATGGAAATTTGGAATATGGAAAAAGAAGGCCACGAGCTAATACTGGCAGCCTCTGGGAGCTGGAAAAGGTAAAGAAAAAGATGAATTCCCTAGAGCTTCCAAAAGTAATGAAGCTGAATAAGACCTGTGGCATTTTTCTAACCTATATGTAGTATTGTAAGATCATAAATTTGTATTGCTTTACAGCATTATGTTTGTGATTATTTGTTCTAGATAGATTGCCTGAAAGCTTGAAAGCTTGGCTCATTATCATCCCAAGAGTACATATCAACACTTAGATGAAGAAAGCCATATTTTATTAAAGGTGTGAAAATGAAATTCAAGAGAAAATAAATAAAATATTATACATTTTGAAGTAAAAAAAATAGGGAACAAAATAGATGAAAGTGACATGTTAATGAAGTATATATATTTTTTTGTAAATTAGAAAAACGATAATGCATAAAATAACTTATTTTCAGTTGCTTTTACCATTTTTTATTAGAGTTATTAGAAATTACCAAACTTTTTCTGGATATCAATACTTTACTATAGTTTGGATTTAATTAATATACAGGGTGGGGCAAAAGTAGGTTTACAGTTGTTTGTATGAAAAATATATGTATAGAAAACCCTAATATGCAAATAGACTGAATGGTGGAACAACTGAACAACCAAACAACTGGTTGTTATGACATGTGCTGACCACCAGGAGGTGCGCGCGGAACATAGTGGGCATCGGCAGCAGGCAGCAGATTGTGGAACATGGTGGGCGTCGGCCGCGGCAAGATGGTGGAGCAGATGAGCGGGATACCACACCAAGGTGGGGCGCTGTTAGCTGTCATCAGGGCAAGCCTCTGGTGGTTACTGAAAATTCTTTGCTGCTGCGCACTGTGGTCCTGCCCAGCGCTCACACCCAATGCTGGCACAGGCCCACTCACACCCACAGCTGGCACCAGAGCCACCAATTGCACCCACTGCTGGCACCCAGTGCCGGTCCCAATCATTTGGTGCCGTCAGCAGGTGCGAACGGCAGCTGCCGGCTCCAATTGCCCCTGAGGGCTTCCACTTGCCCCCTGCTCCTAAGGGGTGATCGGGGCAGCAGCCACTGCTCACACCCGCAGACAGCGCCAGCCCCCCTTGCACCTGTTGCTGGCGCCAGCCCCAATCGCTCCATGCTATCAGCAGGTGTGAGCCGGGCTAGCACTGTCAGCGTGTGGGAGTGGTGGCAGCGGGAGTGGAGCTGCCGGCAGACAGGGGACTGGGGACTGTGGTGGGAGGGGCTGGGCAGGGACACAGAGGATGGGCCAAGACCCACCCCTGTGGCCACCGCAGTCTTGCGGTTCAATTCATTTCAAGGTACACACATTTGTGCACTGGGCTCCTAGTAATATAATCTACACTAATACAAGAGAAACATGCAAATTGGCCATCACTCTGCTATGCCCACCAGCCAATCAGAGCAAGTATGCAAATTAACCTAACAAATATGGCGGTTAATTTGCATACACAGGCACAGAAGGAAGACTGAAGACAGCGTAGAAGGAAGAGGGTGGGAAAGTGGAAAGTGGGGCAGTGGCAGTGGCAGCAGCAGTGGGAGGGAAAGGGCGAGGGGGCAGGAAGGAAGCCCACCGAGACGGGCTTTACTCCCTTCTTTGCTTCACTCAGGCTGCAGGAAGCCCTATTCTTGCAGGAATCTTGCTGCAATGGGCCTTTATTATTAAATAGTTATACAAGAATGAACTCTGTGTTTTTCATACAATCACCCTCATTTTTACCAAAGATAATTACAGTAAAGGTACTTGGTTTATAAAATAAATCTAAACTTATATCTGGTCTCATTATTTACTGCTATAAGAGCTGTAAGAATATAAATTGCTCATATAAGCTCTTTTAAATCTGCTTTGCTGGAACTTTTTATAAGGAATCTCACATGTAACCTTTAACAGCCTCTCAGGCCAAGGAAATACAAGCCAAGTACTTACCATTTTCCTGCAATACCTATAGATTTAGGCAAATTTCTTTTTGAGACCTTCTGAGGTCTCAAAAATATCTTGACGTGCCTAGGTCTGTCAGGAAGTAAACTCCCTAATTCATCTGGTAAATGTGCTGAGAACCCTGCAAGCAATGTACCAGGCAAGTTTTTCCAAGGGGCTCTCTACTCCCTAGAGTTAACCTTCGTTTCTTAAAATTATCTGGTCATATCTACTAGTAAGTCTATGCACATTCTCAAATGCAGCATTCTAGCCAATGCTTGGCAATACAGCCAGTTTCCAATTATGTCTTGTCACAAGAACAGATTCTTATTGAACTGATGTGAAGAACTATACTGTCATGAAAATATAAGAATACTCACTGAGAGTTATAATGTTTCAATTCTATGTATGTAGGTATAATTTACCAAATTGTTGTAGTCATAGTTAGCTTAAGAGAAATGATTTCTTTATATCTGGAAACTAAATATTAAAGAACCAGCAATATTTCAAATAACAAGTCACAAATTTATATTTGTGTTTCTTGGTTCATTTAATAACATTTTATTCATTATTGCTTATATTGATCTTTCTGTTAGCAGTTTTATGAAGCCATTAGTTTCTCTATTCATGTCCTGTAATTTCTAACCTAGTTCAGTGGTATGATCCATAAGTCATTAGAGACATGACTCTTTTTGAAGCTGAAGCACTTTTGTAAAAGCATCAGAGTAAACCAATAATTGTCTGTAATTGAAAAAATACTTTAAAAATGTATTTGTGAGAGATTTGATCAGAGTTCATTATAATGAAATTGACAAGGAAATTTGGTTGTTCTTGTGACATCAAGATTTTACAATGATAAATAGAATTAAAACTGATAAGGTTATATTAGGACATATTAGATTTTTAAAACATTGTATTTATTGATTTAGAGAGAGAGAGAAAGAGAAACTTCAATTTGTTGTTCCATATATTTATGCATTCAATCTTTGATTCTTGTATGTGCCTTGACTGGGGATCAAACCACAGCCTTGGCTTTACCCAATTGAGCTACCCAACCATGGCCTGGATATATTAGATTTTTAAAAATTTTATATAATTTCTACAAAATTTATATAAATAACATATATCTACACAAATATAGGAAAATTTAGCATCACTTGTTGAACAAAGCTTTCCATGTAATTTAACTTGTTAAATAAGCCTAATAAAGAAAGGAAAGGAAGTATTTTGAATTTTTACAGAAACCCTTTGAAATATCCCAAAGTTAGCTAGAGTTCAAAATGACTTTATTTAGAATTTGATTTGGGGAAATTTGTGGAAAATATCAAAAGGTTTGGATATTTGACTAAATGAGGCCACAGATCATCGTGAAATAACATTTAATTATCTGTTTAACCAAAGTAACAATAATAGATTTCAAAGGCAAATATAGAAGATTAAATAGCTGTTAGCAAAATGTAGCCCTTTTAATATTGAGAAGATTTAGTTTTCTTAAGAAATCAAAGACCTGATTAAGACAGCATTAAGGCCTAACACAACCTGAAGCAAAGAACATTACTTTGGTAGAACAAAATCCCTGCTTTCTAGACAGCATACCCAAAAGGCGAAGAAAATACTTCATGATCTTATCAAGAGTAAACCAATAGTCTAAGAAAAACAAAACTCTAATTTTGTACTAGATTGCTTTAGATATTTAAATTTATTTATTAAATTAAATTCATTTCAATCTTAGCCAACTTAACCACACATTAAATTTTTTTCCAAAGATCCCTTTTGTACAAACCTTTTAGAACTTTTTTTTAATTTAAATTTGTCCCATATTTCCACTTTTACAGTTTGCCTTTCTTTAAAATAACATTATTTTACATGTACAAATATATTTCCATTTTTTTACTGAAAAGACATCCTCCTTTTTTGCATTCAAAGTAGTTTCCTTTATTATTTCTAGCAGTTTTAATTACATATACTAATTAAAATATTCAACACTTAGAAACCTTGATTTCTAATGAAATCTACATTCAGGCATACCTCACAAACATTGTGAGTTCAGTTCTAGACTATAGCCATAAAGTTGAGTATCACAACAAAAGGAGGCATACTCTGTTTGCTGTCTTGCTTTAAATTTGTAAAAAATGCAACACCTGTGAAGTGCAACAGAGTGAGGTGCAATAAAATGAGGTGTGTTTGTGATTATGAACTGTCTGTTACACATTTTTACTGGCAAATGTATTAATATATTTTATAATTTCTAGAAATATATGCTTCTGCATACTATTTTTTTTTCAGTGTGGCACAGTCATTTTTATTTACAGACCAAACTGTCTTTAGTTCCTCCATAACAAGAGGTCAAAATAGGGAAATTTAGACTCAAATGGCAATTAATGTACCAGTACTTTATCTCATTTATAAATATTACAGACTTTTACTGAATTTCCATAATTCCCATTTATTTTACTTAGCAAAATTCCTTAAGTAGAAGTTACTAAAGGGGTTTGGGAAACTATCATGCAACAAACATTATTGAAAAATTTACCTAAACCCCTTTTTTAGTTTTATTGTTTAAGGTATTACAAATAGTAGTATATATGTCTCTCTCCCTGCCCCACCACTGACTTCCCCCCAGCCTCCCCTAACCCCTGGCACTTGCCCTTGTCCCCCCACCCCCAGTGTCTTGCGTCTGTTGGTTGTGCTTATATGCATGCAAACAAGTCCTTCTGTTGATCTCTTACCGCCCCGCCCCAACCCTCTTCTACCTTCCTGCTGTAGTTTGACAGTCCGTTAGATGCTTCTTTGCCTCTGTCTATTTTTGTTCAACAGTTTGTAATGTTCTTTATTATCCATAAATGAGTGAGATCATGTGGTATTTATCTTTCACTGACTGGCTTATTTCACTTAGCATAATGTTCTCCAGATCCATCCATGCTGTTGCAAAAAAGAAGGAATTCTTCCCTAAACCCTCTTTATTTCACCTATGCCTAGTTAATTTATTTGTTCCAAACAATCATGTTTAGATTACCTCTAGAAACTTTATTAGACATTTGATAACATCAGTTATCATCTTAAATAATTTTTGGCTGAAAAATTTTATAATAGAAATATCATGAAGTTGTTTGACTCATAAGCCCAAGCAGAATAAATGTTGTTTATCCATATTAAAATTGAGAACTCTGAAGCATGCCTATTTATTTAACCCAACAAACTCAAAGGAGTTTTAATTGACTGAAATTATCCTACAATTCGTGTATTTAAAATACTCAACTTATAAGCACTTTCTTTTAATCCAATTAAACAGAGCTCTTTTATAAATTAATTTTAGTAATAACATCCAAAAGTAGAAATATACCATATCTATAACATCCATATATAAAACATATAGACAAAACAAAGATGTCTTCGCTTTCATTTTAAAATGTTAACCATGAATCAAGTAGATCATAAAACTCACTAGTTTATAAATAAGTATGTCTCTGGCAGATGGAATAAGTTAAGATTATAGTTAGTATTTTTTAAAGGGCCTTTTTCTTTTTCTTATTAGTCTCAGTACACTTTTAATAACTTCATTGAATATTTACATTTTAAGGACAGGGTAAGACTTATATCTTAGAGGTACAGGAAAAAAAGTACAAGTTTTCTCTTAGTAGTTTTGGAGTATATTTATTTACTATATAAATTCTTAAAGCAATTACTATTTAAATTTATTCTTCTGTTTTTAAAGTGCAGGGCAATGCTTTTTTCCCAATGTTCTGATATTTACAATATCTGTTTAAGTCTGAATGAAATAGGAGGAAGTCAGAGTTGATTTTGAGTAACTCTGTGTTATGCTTTTGTTTCTCTAAAGGTTTAAGAAAAAGAGCAAAGGATTCTCACCACTTTTCCTTCCACTAGATCCCACTGAGATCTGGGAGGCTGACAGGTCAGATTCTTACTTTCTGTGGCTTTTGTCATAGGCTCTAGGATCTCTTCATCTGCAGGAGTCCCAGAAGTATTCTTTCAGTGAAGATCCTGCTGACTATGCCAACTGTCAGGGCAGAGGGGAGGGAATATTCTACTTTTCTGGGTTCTTATGGCTCTTGACTAAAAGTAGAAGAAAATTAAATCCCACATAATAATTGCTGATATTTACAGGTCACTAAATATTTGAGGTATAACCTTTTTATGACTGTTTTTCAATTCACTATAGCTATACTTTTAGGTACACGCTATTGCTATTTATAATTTTAAGAATAAAAAAATATATTTTAATTTGTTACAGCTATACTTTTAGATAAGATCTATTGCTATTTACATTTTTTTATGTAGGTGTGCTTGTTTTTTTTTTTATTTATTTACAAGGCTGGTGCGTGAAATTCGAGCATGGGGGCTTGGTCACTCAGTCTGGCCTGCACCCTCACACAATCCAGGACCACTGACTCCTAACCACTCGCTTCTAACCATTTGCCTGCCTGCCTGATCACCCCTAACCACTCACCTGCCTGCCTGTTGGCCCCTAACCACTCTGCCGGCCTGACTGAACTCCCCTAACTACTCGCCTGCCTGCATGATCGACCCTAACAACCTCTGCCTTGGCCCCCAACCCCATGGCTTCATCCAGAAGGACATCAGGAATGACATTCAGCTGTCTGGTCTAATTAGTATATTATGCTTTTATTATTATAGATTTTTTCTTTCTTTATTGATTAAGGTATTACATATGTGTCCTTACCACCCCCCCATTGCCTCCCTCTGCCCACTCATGCCCTCACACCCTGGTGTCTGTGTCCATTGGTTCTGCTTATATGCATGCATACAAGTCCTTTGGTTGATCTCTCCTATTTACCCCCGCCCTCCCCCACCTTCCCTCTAAGTTTTGAGCATCTGGTCTATGCTTCCCTGTCTCTGGATCTGTTTTTGTTCATCAGTTTATGTTGTTCATTATATTCCACAAATGAGTGACGTCATGTGATATATATCTTTCTCTGACTGACTTATTTCACTTAGCATAATACTCTCCAGGACCATCCATACTGTTGCAAATGGTAGAAGTTACTTCTTTTTTACAGAAACATAGTATTCCATTGTGTAGATGTACCACAGTTTTTTAATCCACTCATCTGCTAATGGGCACTTAGGCTGTTTCCAAACCTTAGCTATGGTAAATTATGCTGCTATGAACATAGGGGTGCATATATCCTTCCTGAATGGTGTTTCTAGCTTCTTGGGATATATTCTTAGAAGTGGGATTACTGGGTCGAATGGGAGTTCCATTTTTGGTTTTTTGAGGAAACTCCATACTGTTCTCCACAGTGGCTACACCAGTCTGCATTCCTACCAGCAGTGCACAAAGGTTCCCTTTTCTGTGCATCCTGGCTAGCACTTGTCGTTTGTTTATTTGTTGATGATAGCCATTCTGACAGGTGTGAGATGGTATGGCATTGTCGTTTTGATTTGCATCTCTTGGATAATTAGTGACTTTGAGCATGTTCTCATGCATCTCTTGGCCTTCCTTCTGTCTTCTTTGGAAAAGTATCTATTTAGGTCCATTGCCCATTTTTTTATTGGGTTGTTTATCTTTCTTTTGTTAAGTTGCATGAATCCCCTGTAAATGTTGGAGATTAAGCCCTTATTGGTGATTACATTGGCAAATATGTTCTCCCATGCAGTGGGCTTTCTTGTTTTTTGTTGATGGTTTCTTTTGTATGCAAAAGCTATTTATTTTGATGTAGTCCCACTTTTTTATTTTCTCTTTAGCTTCCATTGTCCTAGAAGCAGTATCAGTGAAGATGTTGCTTTGGCATATGTCTGAGATTTTACAGCCTGTGGATTCCTCTAAGATTTTTATGCTTTCCCATCTTACATTTAAGTCCTTTAACCATTTTGAGTTTATTTTTGTGTATGATGTAAGCTGGTGCTCTAGTTTCATTTTTTTTGCATGTATCTGTCCAATTTTCCCAGCACCATTTATTGAAGAGACTGTCTTGACTTCATTGTGTACTCTTGCCTCCTTTGTCAAATATTAATTGAGTATAGTGTTTTGGGTTGATTTCTGGGATCTCTATTCTATTCCATTAGTCTAAATGTCTGTTCTTGTGCCAGTACCAGACAGTTTTGAGAACAGTGGCTTTGTAATACAGCTTGATATCTGGTATTGAGATCCTTCCTACTTTGTTCTTCTTTCTCAGGATTGCTGCCTCTAGTTGGGGTCTTTTTTTATTCCAGATGAATTTTTGGGAGTTCTTTCTAGGTCTGTGAAATATGCCATTAGTATTTTAATGGGGATTACATTGAATCTGTAGATTGGTTTGGGTAGTATGGACATTTTAATGATGTTGATTCTACCAATCCATGAACACAGTAAGTTCTTCCATCTGTTTATGTCTTCCTCTATCTTTTTTTCAGTGTCCAGTAGTTTTCTGATTAAAGGTCTTTTACCTTCTTAGTTAAGTTTATTCTTAGGTATCTTAATTTTTTGGTAAAAGGGTACATGGGATTGTTTTTATAAATCTCTCTTCCTTTAAGTTCACTATTGGTATATAAAAATGCCATAGATTTCTTGGCATCAATTTTGTTTCCTGCTACATTTCCAAATTCATTTATTAAGTCTAATAATTTTTTATGGAGTCTTTAGGATTTTCTATGTACAGTATCATGTCATCTGCGAATAAGGACAATTTTACATCTGCTTTCCAATTTGGATACCTTTTATTTCTTCTTCTTGTCTAATTGCTATGGCTAGTACTTCCAGTACTATGCTGAACCAGAGTGGTGAAAGTGGGCACCCTGTCTCATTCCTGTGCTTAGGTGAAATGGTTTCAGTTTTTTTCCCATTGAGTATGATGTTGGCTGTAGGTTTGTCATGTAAGGCTTTTATTATGTTGAGGTATGATCCCTTTATCCCCATTTGCTGAGAGTTTTTTTTTTTTTCTTTATCAATAATGGGTGTTGGATTTTGTCAAATGCCTTTTCTGCATCAACTGATACAACTATATGATTTTTATCTCTCAATTTGTTTATGTGATGTGTTCTTCTTTGAATATTTGATAATACTCCCCTTTGAAGCCGTGAGACCCTGGACTTTTGTTTGCTGGAAGCTTTTTTTTAAAATATATTTTTATTGATTTTTTTACAGAGAGGAAGGGAGAGAGATAGAGAGTTAGAAACATCGATGAGAGAGAAACATCTATCAGCTGCCTCCTGCACACCCCCTAGTGGGGATGTGCCCGCAACCCAGGTACATGCCCTTGACCGGAATCAAACCTGGGACCTTTCAGTCCGCAGGCTGATGCTCTATCCACTGAGCCAAACCAGTTTCGGCTGCTGGAAGCTTTTTGATGACTGCTTCAATTTACTCCATAGTTATCAGACTATTGAGATTTTTAGATTCTTACTGATTGAGTTTTGGAAGGTTGTATTTTTCTAGGAATATGTTCATTTCCTCTAAGTCAGTGGTCCACAAACTGCAGCTCACGAGCCACATGCCACTCTTGACTAATGAGTTTGCCAACCACTGCCTTAGGGAAAAACATTTAAAAAACATTTTGGTAATGCACTAATGTCTTTAACCTGAAGTCAAAACTTCTGGGTAAGGGTAATGCCTTACAGCAGTGGTTGGCAAACTCATTAGTCAACAGACCGGCAAACCGCAGCTCTAGGTTGTCTACTTGTTTTGGAAGGTTGTATTTTTCTAGGAATATATTCATTTCCTCTAGGTTGTCTAGTTCTTGGAATAGAGTTGTTCATAGTATATTTTTTTATAACCCTTTTTTACAGTCTTGTCAGGTCTGTAGCTATTTCACCTCTTTCATTTCTGATTTTGTTTATTTGGGTCCTCTCTCTTTGCTTCTTGCTGAGCCTGGCAAGAGGTTCATCAATCTTTTTTATCCTTTCAAATAGCCAGCTCTTGGTATCATTGTTTTTTTGTTGTTGTTCTCTATGTTGTTTATTTTTGCTCTGATCTTTCTTATCTCCTTTCTTCTGCTCACTCTGGGCTTTTCTTATTGCTCTCTTCCTAATTCTTTAAGTTGTAGAGTTAGATAATTTTATTACCATTTTTCTTGTTTTTTTAAGGTAGGCCTGTAGAACTATAAACTTCCCTTTCAGGACTGCTTTCATTATGTCCCATAGATTTTGGATTGTTATGTTTTCATTATCATTGGTTTCCATGATGTTTTTAATTTTTTCTTTGATCTCTTTGGTAACCCAATCATTGTTTAATAGCAAGTTATTCAGCTTCCAAGTGTGAATTTTGTTATTGTTTTTATTGTAGTTTATTTCTAATATTATGCCATTGTGGTCTGAGAAGATGTCTGATATGATTTCAATCTTCTTGAATTTCGAGAAGATTCCAGACATCCCCTGAAGGGTCCTGGATTAGAGAGGGTGCAGGCCGGGATGAGAGACCACACCCCCCCCCCCCCCCCCCGCCATGCACCAATTTCACCACTGGGTCTCTAATCTATATAATAAAAGCCTAAGCAACCACTATGGTGGAATGACCAGAATGACCAGTCATTATGACGTGCTCTGACCACCAGGGGGCAGATGCTCAATGTAGGAGCTGCCCCCCTGGTGGATAGTGCACTCCCACAGGGGGAGCACTGCTCAGCCAGAAGCTGGGCTCATGGTTAGTGAGTGCAGCGGTGGTGGCAGGAGCCTCTTCTGCCTCTGTGGCAGCACTAAGGAGCAGCAAGCCGAGTCATAAGGAGCAGCAAACAGGTGAGTGGTAAGGAGCAAGGGCTCCTGGACTGCGAGAGGGATAGCCAGGAGGCAGACTTCTCCAAAGTGGTCCTGGACTGTGAGAGGGTGTAGGATGGGCTGAGGGACCCCCCTCAAGTGCACAAATTTCATGCACCTGGCCTCTAGTCATGTTAATAAAAGCCATTCTAATAGCTGTGAGGTGGTATCTAATTGTAGTTTTGATTTGCATTTCCCTGACAGCTAGTGGTGTTGAGCATCTTTGCATATATCTGTTGGCAATTTGCATGTCTTCTTGGAAGAAGTGTATGTTTAGGTTCTCTGCCCAATTTTTATTGGATTATTTATTTGTTTTTGAGATGTATGAGTTCTTTATATGTTTTATATGAATTTGAGTATTAACCCCAGAAGTTATGTTTGCAAATATCTTCTACCATTTGGTTGGTTGCTCTCTCTCTCTCTCTCTCTCTCTCTCTCTCTCTCTCTCTCTCTCATTGCTTTTGCTGTGCACAGGCTTTTTAGTTAGATAGTCCCATTCATTTATTTTTGCTTTTACTTCCCTTTCTTTGAGGACAAATTAATAAAATACTCTCTAAGACCAAGGTAGTAAACTTAAGGGATTGCTTTAAAAATAAGGAATTGCTTGGGAATAACAAAAATGGATTGCAGTTAATGGTTTGAAAAAGACCAATCTTGAGAGTACTTGCTGATAATTGGAAGTAGTAATAAAATAAAGTGAATCCAAAGGTAATATAGTTCCTTCACTTTATAATGTGTATTAATATGTATTTAATGTTATACATATTATTATTATGTTTTTTATAAATAAAATATTATTTTTATTAAAATTTATTAAAAAGTAATAGTATTTACATCTAACATTGAGTTCTTTCCAATTGTGGCACTACTTGTAATTTAGTGTTTCTAGTAATTATACCTACTATTATAGCTTCAGGTCCAAGAAAATGTTTGTTTTTTAAGAATTGTTTACTGATTTTTAGAGAGAGAGGGAGGGAGAGAGAAAAAAATCAATGAGAGAGAAACATTGATTAGCTGCCTCCTGCACGCCCCCTAGTGGGGATGAAACCCACAACATAGGCATGTGCCCTGGCCAGGAATCAAACCAGCAACCTTTCCGTGCATGGGAGGATGCCTAGCTAACTGAGCCATACTGACCAGAGCAAGAAAATGCTTTTTTCAGATATACTAATTCATTGACAAAACACTACGTGCTTCTTCAGGATTAACAAGTCAAATTCTCTAATTAAAATTATCTTACCAGTACTTGCATCTATTAGTGCATATGGTTTAGAATCTTTTAACAGAGTTCTAGTCTTTCCATCTAATTTTTCAGTTTAGATATTGTAAATGAACTCAAATTGTTTTCTATGATGCATTTTTACTTTCAATTGTCTTATTAGCTAAGGAAACTAACAACATTGATTTTATTCCCCTGCTTTTCCTAATTTATTTATGTTAACTCCACATATTTTATAATTATCAAAATTTATAACACCTGAAAATTTTGCCCATCTATAGTAATTCATTTATATTTAAATAGTCCACAGTTTTATGCAGGTATATCAAAAGTAATTTCAGTAGCAGTGAAATATTTTAGGTAGTTATGTATCTCTTTTTTTGAAACATTTTGTATTAATTATATTTTTACTCATAGCATGGATATCGTATGACCTAGACTATTTAAGTGTGTTTGGCTTTCTCCTATTCTAGATTGAAAGAAGTTAAATAAATTAATGCTTTTGAAAGTCAATTAATATTTTCACTAGTTTGTATTTTATGTGTGTTTAAGAAGCTTAAACTGACAACATTAAACAGGGTTGATTTCTATTTCCTTCTTTTTCTTTTTTGACATTTAGAGAACTTTTCAATGAAGATATTAATAATCACTCAAGTAGTTGAGTGCCAATGCTTCCATTATTATCATGTGACTAGAGGCCCAGTGAACCAAATTCGTGCACGGGTGGGGTCCTAGGCCTGGCTGGTGATCAGGGCTGATAGGGGCCCAAAGGCCCCTGCAGGGTCGGGAGAGGAGGCAACAGTCACTGGGCCGGGTGCAGAAGGAACCGATGCCAGATGCCGATGCTGCCCTTGACACCCCGCCACCGTGCAGTTCCCCATCTTCCCCCCCACTCCTTCCCTCATTGCCACACCACCACCGGGGCCTGCTGGCCTGGGGGAGGGGCCACTTGGAGGTTTGCTGGCTTGGGGGAGGGGCCAAGGGAGGTTGACCACCGACCCCAAGGAGGGAGCCAGCCCTCAGACCCCCTGGGAAAGAGGTCGAGTCCGCCACTACCCACCCCCAGTTCCCCGTCCCATCCTGGGGCCCAAAGGCCCCAGCAGGGTCGGGAGAAGAGGCAATGGGCCAGGCATGGAAGGAACAGATGCCAGTACACCCGTCGGTGCCTGTTACTGTGCTGCTCACCTCCCTCCCCCTCCTTCCCTCGCTGCTGTGCTGCCACCACAGCAATAGGTTGGTGGGCCAATCAGGGCTGCTGGCCGGGGGGAGGAACAGGGCATGGGAGGTTGGCCACCAGCCCCAAGGCCTTCCTGGGAAAGGGGCCGCATCTGCTGCCACCCACCCGTGGGAGGTTGGCTGTGGGAACACACTGACCACCCAGGGGCAGCTCCTGCATTAACCATCTGCCCCCTGGTGGTCAGTGCATATCATAGCAACCAGTTGTTTCAGTCTTTTCGGTTGTTCTGGTTATTCGGTCGTAATGGTTGCTTAGGCTTTTATATATATAGATTGTATAGCCAAATAATCAATTTAGATTACTTGAGAAATATGTGAATATGTAGAACTAAAAAGTACAAGTTTCTCAATATGGCATTTTCAAAGTACTATGTAGAAACATGTTTAAACATAATGCAAAACCTATATTTTTATAAACATCTATAATTAAATACTAACATTGACATGTAACTTAACCCATGAAAGGCTTTCAGAACTCATTAAACCAGAACTATTCACTAAACTTTTATATTACCATCACTTCTCTGAGTAGTAGGAAGAGGAAAGGAAAAAAGGACTAATGACTGCTTTAAAAAGAAATGTTTTTATTGATTTCAAAGAGAGGAAGGGAGAGGGAGAGAGAGATGGAAGGAAACATTACTGATGAGACAGCAGCATCGATTTACTGCCTCCTACACGGCTCCCACTGGGGATGGAGCCTGACCAGGAATTGAACTGTCACCTTGTGGTCCATAGTTTAATGCTCAACTACAGAGCCACACCGGCCAGGCTAATGACTGCTTTTAAGAAGTATGCACACTATGGAGGACTCTGACTTGTAACAATGCATACTATTGTGCTATAAGGGAACGTAGACTGAACACCCTCCCAAGGCTTTGTAAATGATGTGTCTTCCTATAGGAAGGAATGCTCAAATTGATAGCTGAAGTCTTAACAAAACTCAGGAAAGGAGTTAGCAGAAGAAAATGCTAACCAGGACAAAGAGTGCCTTTTAATACTGTAGATCAGACACATGGGGGCATTTGGAAAACACAAGGAGCTCTAAATAACTGTGGTGCATGATGTAAAAGGAAATAGTCAGGAAATAGACTGCAGAGGTTATCAGAGGCCAGGCCAAGTAGATGATGTTAAGGCATTTGGATTTGACTCTAAGGCAAAAGGGAGACTTGGAGATCTTTGTAACAGGTGCATACATGCTCAGATTTACATTAGTGTGGACATTTCAATCCCAGGTTTGAGTCATAAACCTGGGCCAAGAAGATCAGGTATGTGGCGCCTTAGTAAAATGAGATATGGTGGCTATACTTGTATAAAGATGGGAAAGAATAAGCTGTTTGGATAGATATTTAGATGAAAAACAATAGAGATAATACCAGGAAAAGACTTCTTTGGTTAAGAAGTGTGAGTGATATTTGAATAACTATGACTGCCAGAAATTTTCTAAAGTGAATTTCCCCTTTAACACTAAGTTATATGGTCATATAAGTACATATACAATATTCAATCTGCAAAGAAACACAGTAAGACTATTTTCTACTTGTATAAGCTTATATTTACAGAATTCATTGTTGTGCACTGACTCCAGAACCTCAAAGAAATGTTTATTATTCTCCATAAAATAATGTTCACTATTAATTGTTGTATAAGTCAAGAAAATACCCCAATAACTTTTAAATTTATGATCATTCTAACTTTCATATTTAGGACTTATTTTAATGATATAATCTTACTAGAAAAGAATATGTTTCAAAGACTTCTTTGAAATCATTTATCAAAGTCTGCCATTATCACATAATCACATTCCTCTTTTTATAATGGCTTTGTTGGTATAAATAGAAAAGCAGATATTGAGTTCCAGTTAGTGGTAATAAGCTAACTATACATGGTACAGCTAATTTTTGTTATTAAGCAAAATGAATGAGGCACTGTTTTATTCTTGCTTAAGACTGAAAATGTTTAGATTACATGTGCACATTAGTAAAACATTATACCTTAAAAAAATTATTGGCCATTTTTTTTCCAAAAGAGGCTGCTACTTTAACTACATTATATTAAATATATTTTAAAGAAATGAACTATGGGCCACTACTTTCATTTTTAAGGAAGTTATCTTCTTACTCTGTTTTTAAATGAAAAACAAGTCTAAAGTCAATTGCAGTAACCTATCATTTTCTTTTGGAGAATGCAACATAACTCCTACAGGATTATTTAGCATTCATGCAGATCATTTTTTTTCCAGTGTACTTTATAGGCAGACTTCATTAGCAGAGGAAAGCAGCTCTATTAAATGAAAAAGAACTCCCACCCCACACCCATCAAGGTTATCTCTCTACCTGGCCCTCTGCATTCTTCTGTGTGGCATTTTAACATCATGATTTCTCTGTAATGATATTTTGCATTCTTATTAGATAAATTTAACGTTTGTTTTAGTATATTCCTTGCCTGAAAATTATAATATCAGACAAAGCAAAGACAAACCTATAGTTTCAGTTTATTGGGAAATATAAGAAAATATGTTTTTTTCTATTGTTTCTTAGCCATGTGATGTAATATATATATATCCCCAAAACAAATGGTTGGTATAAGGGGCCTATGTTCAGAATCATTAGTAATAAAAATCATGTAGATTTTAGTTGTGATATATGTAGTTTTTAGGTGCTATATGTCGAATTGTTTAAATAAAAGTAAAAGAATTTCTCTATAAAGTTACTCTTTTTGAGTGGCTTAGCACATGCTACCTGTTACATATGGGAAGACTGAACTTAGTTCTGTATATTTGAATTTGTGTAATAATTTATTAACAAATACCTCTTCTATGAAAGAACTAGTCTCTCAACTCACAAAATGTCACTAATGAGAAAGGAAGTCTGTTAAATAAATATACAATCCCTTGACAATTCATTAAATAGTTATACCTTCTTGTGCAGTGCCAAGATTATTGATGTATGATGAAGACTAGAGCAAAAATAATTGGCAGGTTTGGGCAGCTGGTCATTAGGGCTATTTTCAATACCAGCACAGAGGCTAATCTAAACATTACCACTTCCTTTATTGTACTCAGCTACATGATGTACTCTTATGGTATGCTCAGTACCACCCTGACTGAGATTAGGAAGCCTGTGATCAGTGGGAAGCCTATCCCTATTTTCCAGAAGTGAGATTCCACTAGCCTGAATGGAGTGGTACAGTACAAAATATGTTCTGGAGTCCATTGGTGGCTTCAACTTACAGTGTGGAATAAAAGTGTCATCTATTTCCATTTTGCTGATATTTCCATGTTTGTGATGGGAGTGAATTATGAAAGCATGTCATCACTTTGAAAGTTGTCAGCAATGTTTCTCATACTAACAGCCAAATATATCCTTTGGACAAGAATGTAAAAGACAACTTCAGCATCGTGACCACAGTGTACGCACAACTAATGTTAAAAGAAAGTACATAACAATTCTGGCAGACTGGGATTTGGTGGCTGCTGTTCTACCCAGAACATCATCCCTGTATTCAAAGACACTAAGTCTTTAGTAAATGAGCATTTCATTTACATGGTCTTCTGTGTACCAATCCCAAACATATCTTCTGAAGATTTATTCTGTAGTCTTAAAACAGTTGCCAAAGTCCTTTTACGGCATAAGGTGGAGAAGCAGACTTTGGATGGACCATTGAGGGACAGCCTGGGTTACACTAAGATGTGGTTGCAACCTGTAAATTAATATTGATATTCACTATTTTTATGGTAAAACTCATTTTGGCTACAGCAATAGTAGGGGTAAACCATATTGTCTCTATTATCACTCCCAAAAACAATTTCATCCTAAAGCAATGGAAAGCCATTGCATAGTTAGATCAAAATTGTACACACATACACACACACAGGCACACACACACATATAGTCACACATATGGTTACATATCTATATATTTGTATGTATATGTAAATGCTTATATAGAATTATATATTAGTTTATTATAAAATACATTAATTTTATATGCTTTATATAAAATATATAAACATAAATGTTAAGTGGTATGTAGAGGCTGTATCAGAGAGGTCGAATGAGGGTATTTTTCCTTCCTGGGCTGCCATAACAATATACTAGGTGGCTTACAGAAATATATACATTTCTTCTTCTCATAGTTCTGGAGATTGGGAGTCCAAGTTAAAGGATTCCAAAACCCCTCATGCAGGGTTATTCTCTCCTGAGGCCTCTCTCCTTTGTCATATCATGGCCTCTTTCTCTGTGCATGTGCACTCTTGCTGTCCTTTGGTTTCTTATAAGAACATTAGTGCTACTGGATTAGTACTCTGCCCTTATGACCTTGTTTAACTTTAATTGCCTCCTTACTGTCCCTAACTCCAAATACAGTCATTTTGGGTGCTAGACTTTACACATATGAATTTTGGGGGAACAAAATACAGTCCATCATTGGAGGGAAAAGAGATCAACCACAAAGTTTTTTTTAAAGAATCCCAAATAGCATTGAAATTTTATGTTGCTACTAAAATAGAAAGAAGGAAGTAAGCCTAAGATATATTTTGGAAGTAGATCAGATAGATCAGATAGGCTAATAGTAGATGACGCCTCCATCTTCCTTACTTTGAGTTGAACATTAGATAGATGAAGACATCAGCTATTGGTATTCATTAACCTGGAACAGAAACATCTGAGGTTGAGGAAGAAAGGTGGTACTGGTTCACTTTGGAATAATTGAATGTGTGATACTATGAAATACCCAAGCAATGACCTCTAGAAAAGGATATGCCTAAACAGATTTCCATATGCTAAATGAAAGTTAACTTCATAAGGAGATAGAAGGAGTGAGAGTGAGGGAATAAATACATTTCATTAATTAAGAATAGCATTTGGCCCTAGCCAGTTTGACTCAGTGGATAGAGCATTGGCCTGAGGACTTGGGTCCCAGGTTTGATTTCAGTCAAGGGTACATGCCCGGGTTTCAGGCTTGATCCCCAGTTGGGGGGATGCAGGAGGCAGCCAATCAATGATTCTCTCTCATTGATGATGTTTCTATCTCTCTCTCCCTCTTCCTTCCTCTCTGAATTCAATAAAAATATATTTAAAAAATAAAATTTATTTTTAAAAAAAGAATAGCATTTGTATTGGATCTTACATGACAAGAACTTATTTTGAAGAGAATTGAAGGGCTGATGAGTTAGCAACAAACAAATGGATTGGGTCTAAATTCACCTTATGACAAAATTTAGCTTTATTTTAAATTCATAGATAGGTGCTCTTGGAAGAATTTTCGTGATAAGATGTATAAACACACAAAAAATTACAGGAAACAAACTTCTCAAAAATTTTTCCTATCTATACTAATAAAAGGGTAATATGCTAATTAGACTGGGTGACCAGACATCTTCCGGACATCTGACTTCTTTCTAGACAGTTAGGGGGCAACCAGGCTGCTAGGGGGGCATTTGGAGGGTGACCAGGACAGCAGGGGGGCAGTTGGGGGGCAGGGCAACCAAGCCGGCAGGGAGGCAGTAGGGGGGTGACCAAGTCAGCAGGGGGGCAGTTGGGAGGCGATTAGGTAGGCAGGCAGGTGAGCAGTTAGGAGCCAGCAGTCCCTGAGAGATGGGGCCTAAACTGGCAGTCAGACATCCCTCGAGGGGTCCCTGATTGGAGACAGTGCAGGCCGGACTGAGGGACTCCCCCCCATGCAAGAATTTCATGCACTGGGCCTCTAGTTTATAAATAAAATACTTTCATTTGGAAAGTACCAAAAAAAAAAAAAACACAAATTATTATTTTATATTTAATCTAGACATCAAATGATGTACAATAAAATTTACTAGCAATAATTTTCTGGGCATTGGATAGAATTATCACATTAAATTTACTATCTGCACAAATTGATAGAGTTGGAATATGCATAATAATAAGATTATGTATATAATACATGAGTCAATTAAAGTATTTTCAGACTCTCTACCAAAGATTATTTGAAAGGATTATTATGAAAAAGCAAATAATACCTTACACATTTATAACCAATCACTATTAAATTATAACCAGAAAATAATCATGTGTTATTAAAAATGTATGTTTATTTATATTGACTAGCCTTCCTCTATTCATTTTTAAATGTAGGATAATTAATTTTGAAATTTAAATCATTTAGGCTTTCTATGCAAGCAATGGTTAATTTAGATGCTTACAATTGTGAGCGTCATCAGAGCAGCATTTTGAGGGTACAACAAGGTAAATCTCAGTTATAACTAGAATATTTGGACAGGGAACAAAAGAAAAAAGTTAACATCGAGGATAATTACAGGTAGCTGTTAACTTCATCATTCTGGTTAAAAACAATAATACATTTAAAATTTAAGATAATCTTAAGTATCTCAATGATAAGTAATATTATTCTTGACAGTTTTGCTCTATTATTAATTATACCTTCTGAAAGAGGGGTAGTTAATAGACTATTGAACTTAAAATCATAAAAACAAAGGGTGAGAGTTTGGCCACTATACTTTTAATTGAAGATGTATAACTGTGAACCACTTCTTTTTCAAAAGATTTAAAAAAAAAAATTGTAGTTTTGGAATGTTGGATAAAATTTGGTCATGGTCCTCCATTTCTAGCTGTTGGTTTTCTTCATATTTGTATCTTTTCTCTTTGTTATTTTAAATAAGAGCAAGCTTAATTCTTTTTCATCAAGGATCTGGCCTTGTTCAATAACTGAAAAAACATGGATAGACTTGTGGAGAAAAATAATTTGATTTAACTAAATGTGAATATGTTTATCATGTATTTTTACTCAATTTAGCATAATTTAAATCATTGTGAGCACCCAATGTTAGCCACAGTAAAATCACTCAAGTTTAGACATTATTTGAAAAAGTTCTAGCCTTATTATTCATTGTGATTAATAAAATAAAATGACTGTTACAAAAACCAAGCTTTGTATCAAAATAAATAAATGCTAAGATAATTCTGTCTGATTTATAAGCCATTCATAAGCCAAGTTTATTAAAATTTTGATGAAAGTATTTGTAGATGCAATAAATTATGTTTGGGAGAAGAAATTTTTTATATCAGAAGTTATATATACTAAAGGAAAGACTAAGAATAATATACATACAACCTAAGAGATATGTATGTATGCAGTGGTGGGCAAAAGTAGGTTTACAGTTGTTTATATGAAACATAACACAATACTAACTAATACAAAAATAATTTGTGTTTCACATACAACTGTAAACCTACTTTTCTCAACCCTTGTGTGTGTGTGTGTGTGTGTATTCCTCTACTTATACTTAAAAAAATAGGACTCTGCTAAACAATAACAACAAAATAGAATATTATCATATAATGTTAGATCTGGTAGTTTCCTTATCTTAGATGTCAGTCTCAGTTCTCTTCCAAAGTCATCCATTTTAATTCCTGACAGTAGTTTCCTCAACATCCATTAATGCTTTTTAAAAAGTCAAATTTGAGAGGACATTGTGGTAAAATCGCCAATATTTTTCTCTTCATTCTAAAATTAAAAATTACACAAGACAGTATAAAATTTATGAAAAATATAATACCAAGTAAATAGCAAGCAAAAAAATGGAACATACTGATATCATGTAAAAAACATGAATCTCATCAGTAATGAACAATTTTGAACTTGAAGCACCAATCTATATAATCTTAGAAAGGTAAAACAGATTTCTCCCGATTATGACTAGCCCAAGAAGAAAAATTATAGGAATAATATAAGATTTAAAAAATTAAGTGACTAATGTAAGTGAAAATTGCATAAATATATACTATTCTCAAGTACACCTGGGCCATTTATAAAAAGTGAATGTACACATTTGGCCATAATACCAATTTTAGAAATTTCACAGATGGATGGCAATTATTGTTTCCAACTTAGTAGCAAGAAAAATAACAGCAAAAACACTTTAGAAAAGCTAAGAATGTAAATAAATGATACAAAAAGCCAAAAAGCAATGCACCGAAGATAGCTGCCTAGATACTCTGAGAGATCCTGTGGTCATCTGGCTATTGAACTAATGCTAGAACTGCCCTGATTTTCACCTTATTGCCACATCAGGTCATAAATGCTTTTATTATGTAACAACCTTCATAGGTAATCAACATAATTATAGCTGTAAATAACCTAAGTCTACTTTGTCTACTTATAAAACATTGCTTGTTAATACCTGTTCCAGATATTGGCAATATTGAGCAGAAATGGCATTTTTCTTTATGCTGACAGCACATACATTTGCAGAGACATTCAGAGAAACAAATTATAAATTAAAATATGAAGGCAAATATATTTTATCTACATTGCTAATCATTCTCTAATTTTGGTTGCTGCAAGAAAAATATGTTCCTAAACTTTTTGTCTTTTCTCAAAATACCTCATTCCACCTCAGGAAAAAAGGAATGAACTAACCACATGGGTGAGTTTGGGAGGAAAATCTGGGTGCTGCAGCTCAGTACTGTCCTTTCCCCTCTCTTGGGTACCAGTCTATCTCTGGCCTTAAAATTCTCTTCCACTTCTCTGTGTCATCAGTTTTAAAAGGGCAGACTGGAGATGGCAAATATGTTACAGTTTCTAATAGAAAGTTAAATTTAATCACGTTCAATTTTTTTTTAACAGGAAATGATGAAACTACAAGTTTTGAAATTTGGGGCAGTGACTTTTAAACAGAGTTTGAAAATTTTGGCATGGCTAAGTTGAGCAGTTTACCCAGGAAGTTTTTGTTGTTGTTTTGTTAATATGTTATTTGTTTCAAAGAGGAAAGGAGAGGGAGAGAGAGATAGAAACCATCAATAATGAGAGAGAATGATGGTCCAGATGCCTCCTGCACACTTCCTACTGGGGATTGAGCCTGAAACCCAGGCATGTGCCCTGATCAGGAATTGAACCGTGACCTCCTGCTTCATAGATTGACACTCAACCACTGAGCAAAACTGGCTGGGCTACACTGACAGTTTTTTTAACAATGAGCATCAAGCAAATTCATGAATTTGATGACTTGCAATGTCCTCTTTCTTGAAGCAGGACTGGTTTTACCCTTGTGTGGCTGAGACCTGGGCAATGCTGATGGACAATTCTTCATGGATCTGTTGCATTTCTGCACATCCTATCTAATAAGGAGGGAATATGCTAATTGACCCTCACACTGTTGCAAAGATGGTGGCACCCACAGCCAATAAGGAAAGAATATGCTAATTGACTGCCCAACCCTCTAAGATGGTGGCACCCACAGCCAATAAGGAGGGAATATGCTAATTGACTGCCATGCCCTCAAAAGTGGTGGCACTCACAGCCACAACATGGTGGCACTCAGTCCCCTCAGCCCCACTGGGGTGGCAGGCATGTGGCAAGGCCAGGCCCACCTGCCTCTGGAGTCCCCCAGACCCCTCAGCCCCTCAGCCACCCAGGGCTGCCTGAGGCTCAGGTAACTAGGGCTGGCTGAGGCTTGCACTGCCAACAGTGGCAGCAGCAGAGGTGTGATTGGGCATCGCCTTCCCCTGATCACTGGGTTGCCTCCCACCCCTGAAGGCTCCCAGACTGTGAGAAGGGGCAGGGTGGGCTGAGGGACCCCCCTCCAGTGCATGGATTTTCATGCACCGGGCCTCTAGTACTACAATAATGTTTGTTCCACACAAACTGTTCAAAGATGTTTATATAGCAAATTAGTGGCCTGGTGCACAAAATTCATGCATGGAGGTGTGTGTGTCCCTCAGCTCAGCCTGCACTCTCTCCAATCTGGGACCCCTCAAGGAATGTCCAACTGCCCATTTAGGCCCAATCCCACTGGCAGTTGGAAAACCCTCTCACAATTTAGGGCTGCTGGCTCTCAACCACTCGCCTGCCTGACTGACTGATTGCCCCTAACTGCTTCTGCCTGCCAGCCTGATCACCCCTAACCACTCCCCTGCCAGTCTGATGGATGCCTAACTGTTCCCCTGCCAGCACGATTGCCCCAAACTGCCCTCCCCTGCTGGCCTGATTGCCCACAACTTCCCTCCCCTGCTGGCCATCTTGTGGCAGCAATCTTGTATCCACATGGGGGCAGCCATCTTGTGTGTTGGAGTGATGGTCAATTTGCATATTACCTCTTTATTATGTAGGATAGCCTTGGGATAAAAGATAGTTTCTCCCTTCAGGAGAGAGGGAAGATTTATTTGCTTTTTGGGAAACTAAAGATAATGTTTCCCTCTGGAGAAAAGATGGAGCATGTTTTCTACTAGTCTTTTTAAAAGATTGAAGATATTCTAAGCTTGGATTACCTCACCTACACTGTGCAGCTCCCACCACAGCCATTTCTCATTGTTCTGTGGGAGAGGAAGGGATGCAAACATGAAGCTAATACTGCACATGCCTTCAGTAATAAAGTCCTCTGTCTCTGACCAGGAAACTTGTTTTCTCTGCTGGCTTCCATAAGCTGTGGCAGGTTAATTTGTTAGCTTGCAGGTAAGTTGAAAGCTCAAACCCTTCCCAGTCCTTGAAAAAAAAAAATTAAATCTCAGGTCATTTGCTATTTTGATATGCTCATTGCTGCTGACATTTTGGTATCTATTTTTACAAGACAAATACTTAAAAATTGTTTTGATGGGAAAGCCACATGGGTTTTTGCAAGAAGTAGTCCTCAAAAAGTTCTCTAAAGAAACCATGGAACTCAAAGACTTAGGAATGGTGTGGGGTTTTCAAGAAGAGAAGGGACCATCAGGGTTACAGATAAATGACAGAACTCTAGGTTGTAATTTGCATAGTTTGACTTTTACTACATAGAATTCTTGGTCTGATTTACAAATGAGGCTGGGGCAAGATGAAAAATCTTTAGCTTCTGTCAAGGGAATGATCAAAGCTGCATATAATCTGCAGGGAAGCTGGACTCTTATTGATGCTACAGAGCTCCAATGAAGTTTTAACTTTAAATAGCCTTTAGGAACTAAAGTGAAAACTCTGAAGTGACTGACTATACTTGGCTTCACATGGTTTATTCACATGGTTTGACTCTGTATTTGTTCATTATACTATCTGTAAATATGGATTTAGGTTTCTGAAAATTATGACTTTACCCAGAGCAGTGTGGGATATATTTCATTAATAAACACACACACAAAAATAGGAGCCCTTTGGTAAAAAGAATTTATCACCTTAGATTGATGAAGATGGACAATTCAATGACTTTACTAAAAACCTTAACGATTTTCTAATACTTACTACTAAAAGTGTGGTGTACTAACCAGTACATAGCACTGGAATCAACCATAATGTATCTTATAATCTCAATACACTTCTTGTACTCCAATCCATGAACTTGAATTTGCATGTTATGACTATCTTGGGTAGTTTTCACTTGTGTTGAATTTTTAGAAGTATAACCTCAAGATTGTCACTGGGGATTAGGCATGCTCATGAAATTAAAGATAAACCAGAGATTTGAAAAATGTACTTATTATCAAAACAGGAGCAGTAAAATAATGAACAAAATGAAGGAGAAAAATTCTGATTAAGCTAGAGGAGAAATAAGTTGTGTTTTTTTTTTAGAAGAAAGCATGAGCTATAAGTGGCGGCTTAAAAAGTTAAAGACAAAATCTTAAAAGCCAGAGTAAATTGATATAAAAAGGCCAAAAAATGCCTCTGCTATTTAAGTCATTGCTATATCAGAAACAGTGACAAGGGCCCTAAAATATCTAATCAAAGGAAAGAATTAGGTTTCAGAGAGTAAATTGAAATGGAGCATAAAAATAATTGAGTAAATGCTTCTTAAAGCTACAAATAAAAGATGCAAAATAAGCAAACACAGTTACACAGTGTTTACATAAAATGTGGGCAACAGATAAAGGAGATAGTATAAATATAGGGTGTCTGAAAACAATGTGTAAACACATTTTGAATAATTATAAAGGCAGTGTTTATTAAAATACATTTCACTTTCAAAACTGAACTATCAGCTGTTAAAGTGTGTGTACATTTTTGGGGGGACACCTTGTATTTAATTAATTACTGAATAAATTTCATGGTGAAACAATTTTTGACATTGTGAATCTTATTATTGTATAAAAGTTTTGAGAAGATACAGTAAATAAATAGGAGAGGCAATAAATTTGTAGGGAAGGCAATACTTTACTCATCTTGGGTTTTTAGTTGGGAATCTTTAACAAAAATATGAACAAGATAAAAAGCAGTTTATTAACATCATGCAAGAGAAACAAAAAGTGAAAATTAACTCAAAGTGGTAGCTTAGAACTCTGGCTTATATAACACCTTCAACAAAGAACAATATCTTTGTAGAGAAATGACAGAACAAGGGAAAGCTATTTAAATTTCCCAGGATAGAAACTTGGGAGGGTTAATAATGAGAGGGAACTAATTAAGTAAGGTTTGTCTGCATATTCCTCTGGTGTCATCTTTGGGCTTATCAGAATCTGTCTCTAGTAAAAGAAGAATTTATATCCTACCTTAAGATAGAAAAGGGAAGAGTATAGAGACCTTCTCTTGCTTTCAGTGTATCTTAATTACCTTTAGCTCAAAAAACTTAAGCCAAAGGTAATTATTTTGAGATAACATATTTCTGGTTTTCTTCAAATTAAAACTCTTAAGAGAAAACAAAGGATAAAATACATTAAGAAGGAGCCAGATATGGACCAAAACTAAGCTACAGTTAGTCTATTGAGAGAATGCTTCATGGGTAAAAAATCTTCTAGATAGAACCAAGCAATATATCTAATAGTCTAATAAAGAGGGAATATGCTAATTAACCATCACTCCATCACAAAGATGGCCGCACCCACAGCTGAGGCCAAGTTCCCATAAGGAGCCTTAATGAGCAATCAGCAGGGACCTGAGGCTATGCCCTCCCCCACCCCTATGGGGCTTGATAGGAGACCTCAGGCCCTGTCCCCCACCCGGCAGGGCTTGACAGGGGATCTCAGGCCACACACCCCCCACCTGGCAGGGCTTGACAGGGGACCTCAGGTCATGCCCCCCACCAGGTGGGGCTTGATAGGGGACTTCAGGCCGTGCTCCCCACCCAGTGGGGCTTGACAGGGGAACTCAAGGTACGCCCCCAGTGCTGGGTCAGGAGAACTCAGGCTGCACCCCCTGCCCAGTGGGGCTTGACAGGGGACCTGAGGCTGTGCCCCCCTCCCAGTGCCGGGCCAGGGGACCTCAGGCTACATCCCCTCCCCAGCGGGCCTTGACAAGGGTGGGACTGGCCAGGTCTGGATCTAGCTCAATGGAGGGGGGGGGGGGCGGCTGGGTCTGGGTCTCACACGATTTTGAGGTGCATGTGGGTGGGCAGGGACTTGACTCTGGGTCCCATGGTGCACCCCAGACTCTGACAGGAGGAAGGTTTTCATATACATTTTACTAATTTTCTTTCATCCCTGACACTTCTATTATAGAAAAAGGGCAAATAGCAATATTAAATTATTTCCTCTAATTAATCTCCTTTTTTAAAAAATATACTTTATTGATTTTTTACAGAGAAGAAGGGAGACGGATAGAGAGTTAGAAACATCGATGAGAGAGAAACATCGATTAGCTGCCTCCTGCACACCCCCTACTGGGGATGTGCCCACAACCAAGGTACATGCCCTTGACTGGAATCGAACCTGGGACCCTTCAGTCTGCAGGCTGACTCTCTATCCACTGAGCCAAACTGGTCAGGGCTAATCTCCTTTTAATGTGCATGAATTTCATGCACCAGGCCACTAGTATGTATAATAAATGCATTCATAATTATTTGAATAGCAGATTATTTTAGTAGATACAGAGGTCATTGATTATAAAATCTTTTTTGAATTATGACAGAGCCCACAATTCAAAACCTAAAAGAAGATGTTAGAAAAATATCTGAGACAGAAGGCATATGTAAATTAAAAAAGATGTTTTTATTCTAATAGAAAGCATTAGTATTACATTGGGTAAGATAGAGAAGAGTCAAACTGCAAATTATTAAACCGTTTCATTTCAAGTGAGCCTTCCAATAGTAAAATAAGAACACTCGACACATATTCTACTACTAGGGGCCCAGTACACAAATTCATGCACCTTTGAAAGGAACTGTGGGCATTGAGGAGACTGCTATAGGCCCATCCTCCACACCCCTGCCCAGCCATAGTCCCCTGTCTGCCGGCAACCCCACTCCTGCTGCTGCTACTCCCACACACTGACAGTGCCAGCCCCGCTCCCACCCACTGATGGTGTAAAGCAATTGGGGTTGGTGCCAGTAGTGGGTGCAAGCAGAGCCAGCACTGTCAGGGGGAGGTGGAGAATCCCTCAGGGGCAATCAGGGCCAGCAGCCGCTGCCTGCACCCACTGATGGCACTGAGTCTTCAGGACCAATGCCAAGCACTGGCAGCAAGTGTGAGCAACAGCTCCAGCGCTGCCAGTAGGTGCAAGCACTGGGTGGGACTGTGGCGTGTGGGAACAAAGAATTTTCAGTAACCACCAGAGGCTCGCCCCGATGACAGCGACCAGTGCCCTGCCTTGGTCTGGTGCCCCCTTTAACCTGCTCTACCATCCCCTTGCGGCCTGCCATGTTCCGCACATGGCCCCTGGTGGTCAGTGCATGTCATAGCGACCTATAGTTTGGGTGTTCCGGTTGTTCTGCCATTCAGTCTATTTGCATATTAGCCTTTTATTATATAGGATAGAAAAATTTTCATGAATAAAAATATGTAGTATAAAGAAATGCTATCAATATTCTGTATTATTCCAATGGGAAGACAGTCTGATAAGAGGCATGTGGCAGATGCACCAATAGTGGTTTTAGTTCAGAAAACCACTGTGAATAAACTTCCAGTTAAAAACAATATAGAGTTGAAGAAACTTGCCTAGAAGAAGAAGATTCATAGGCTTAAGATTATATTTACCACAGGATGGAGAGGACTGCTCACAAGAGATTATAGAGGACCTGCTATTAACAGAGACTACCCCCATGTAGGGTTGTCTTGCTAGAAATGTGGAATGTCAAGAGAAACTGTTAAATAAGTGTTTAAATAACATTATGGGAAAGACAGACCTGTCAAATAAGACTTGGTAATTGAGGCTGTTGCCATTGCAAATTTCTGAATTTTGCCAGAAGGCAGTAATATCTCAAATGGTATTCCAAGAGATGAAACATTTGCATAATGATATTTACCCCCAGATATCCTAAACATAGTGGCACAATTAACCTCTTTATGTGATATATTTTCTAATCTAACTTATATCAACAAACCATGGGTTTCTGAGACTTGGCATAAATTTACTAGTACATTGGCAAAGCTGAAACCCAGATGTTCCTTCTCTACCCATTGCCTTAGATTCTATTGAGTTTGCACTATGGTCTTTGGCAGGACTGAGTTTGGGTTCTGAAAACAAAAAATTTTGTAGTTTAACTACACTAGTGCCTATGATTTTGGCATGTTTTCTAAATTTATTGGAAGATGTGCCAGTGACTGGAACGATATTCTATATCTTTTAAATAAGGAATGTACCCATTTAGTGAGACACCAAGACTATATCTGCCTAAGAAATACTACTCCACCACCTTTCAGAACTTTCCTGGTTTGCTCAGATAGAATGTAGATGAAAGAGAATAAGAAATTGGAGAAGAGGTTAATGTAACAATTTTTACTGCATGAAAATATTATTTGGGGATTAAATTCCTATAGATACAAATTTGCAAGAAAAAATAATGACTAAACTTTAAGTTCTTTGGAAATTAATAAAATTAAGGATTTGTATACACATTTGGAAAATATCCAGTAACATTTTGCTCTGATATACTTTTGTGTTGTTATCTGGTCACAATGCAGGCTCTCTGAAGAGTTATATTGGACAACATGGCTAGAAAATTTGGGACCAGAAATAAAATAGTGACTTTTGAGCCTTGAGAAATTTTAATTAACATAGGTTTGTTTGTTTTTTGTTTTTTTTACCCTTTTCATAACTTTTTTGGGAGGAAAATTGACACTATTCATCAGTAATCTTGGGAAAATCCTCAAAAAAGAGTGGCTGATATGGAGATAGAGACAGTGATTACCTACTGATCTCCCCTCCAATTCTGGATTAGCAATAGCTTTAATGCTTAAGTCTTCAATTTTTATCAGTCAAGAAACTTGGAAATATTAGACTGGGAATGTTTTCTTCTCATTTCTGATGTTAAGAAGAGTAATTTTCTCTATAATCTCCTGACAAATTTTATACCACCTTATTCCTTATTTTCTTGGGAAAGAGCTATGACTAAGTTTGGTTTGCAAAGAGAAAGTGGCTTATATTGTTTATTCCTTTTCTCTGTTTTGTCTTTTTAGGGAATGGGCTTCAATGAAAATGTCCATATTCTGCTCTGTTTCTGTGTACATGAATTTTATAGGCAATATTCTGATATTGCATAGGGAGCCTGTCTGTGAAAGGAAAGGGAAGAAATTATCTCAGTCTATAGCTCAGTATTACTATTAAGAACTTACTTGCATGAAGAATCAACTACTCAACAAGTCATACTTGAGTCTGAGTTTCAGTAACTTGAGAAATTGGATAGAGAAAATGGATTTTATTTACCAGATCCTCTGTAACACATAGATTCATGTTTTTGTCCTTCAATTTGTGCCAATATTGCCAATATTGTACTTCATTATTTTGTCAAATAGTTTTCAATTGCAGTTCCAAGTTTTACTTTCCAGAACAATTCCATTTTATATATGAATTAATCTATCATATTTATGTTACTCTTCTGCTTTTTTCATAATATTTATATGAGATTATATAGCACATTTATGAACATGTTTACTGTTTATCTCACTCCATGGAATGTATGATTAATGAGGGAAGGAAGTACTTATTGTTGTTTATAATCCTACCACTTAGTGCAATGCCTGGTACACAATAGAGAAATCCATAAACATCTGTTGATGGATGAATAATTTTAACTTTCATGCTAAAATTAAAACTTTTTCAAGAAGCAACAATGGATATTAACTATCCAGTAATCTATGAAAGGGAATGACATAAAAGCATATTATTGGGCCAGTGAAGTGCCTTTTCAGGTGTTTGAAATGCCAAGGAAAGGAAGTAATTAGCTGATTAGCAACAGGTTCCAAATGGAAAAATGCTATGAAGTCTACTTAAATCTCTGAGGTAGCATGGAAAGCTAAATTTATATGTTAAACCAATACTGTCAAGTGGATGTCATGAGGCATTATAAAAATACATATTAGAAAAGGGCAGTGCTATTCTGTAACAAGGAAAGAAAGGAATAGACATGCAGATATAAGATATTACAACAGAGAAATCCTGTGATGCATATAAAAGTATAGGAGTCTAACTTGTTCCTATAGTTGTTCGGATTTCTTACAGGAGTCGATACCAAGTTTATGCATCAATCATTAGCAATAACATTTTAATCTTAACATAGCAATATGTATTTTTTCCTTGTGAAAAAAAAATAAGAATCTTCCTATGGGTATGGCGTTTTCCTTAATGAAAGCAATGCTAGTCCACCACAAACCCAGAAGGACAGTCATCCAAGATTGCAGCAGAGCAGGTAGACATTACACTCACCTCCTCCCAGCACCAAATTGTAATTACAACTAAAATATAGAACAATCACCTGAATAATCCAAAAGAAGATTAGGTGAATAGAAGTCTATACAGCAATGCTGTATAGAATAAGCCACATCCAGACTGGTAGGAAGAGCAGAGATGTAGAAATGACTGGTCCCACACCCACATGTGATGACTAAGAATCTGGAGGGATATCTCATCTACAAAGATTGCCCCAGAGGAGCTTGAGGTCTCAACCTCATGCTGGGCTTCTCATTGAGGTGCACCAAATCCAAGAAGAGGAGCCTACATAACATCTGGTTGTGAAAATCAATAGGGATTATGTCTGCCAGGGAGAGACAAGAGCCTGCTGGAACACAGGTGCCCTCTTAAAAAGCCAGACCACAGTATCTCTTTTATAGCCACTCACCCTGGGCTCCTGCAGAGGGAGGACAAGTGGACTAAAGACATGTACAGAGAGACTGGGTTTTGTGGATACAGGGAGAGAGCTGAAGTGACAGCCACTAGGGTCCTTGTACTGAGCCCCTATCCCACACTGCAAATGCTGACTTTCTGAGGTGGAACACTCCCCTCTATAAGGCATCAGCCTGGAGGAATGCAATAGCTCAACCCTCTGGACTCCCTCTCACCTCACCCTGTGAAACTAACACCCTGCTGAGGAGTCAGTGGCCTGCGCTGGGGTATAGAAGTCCTAGTAGACTCAGGTGGAGGCCAGTAACTGGGTTGTGTGGCTTTGGGGTGGGAGCCATCCCCTCACTTTCCTTTGAAAGTGATGGAAACCATCCTTTTATGGGAGATCCACTAGCTCCACCTCACCCTGGAGCCTGAGCTTTCCAGGATGTCCAAATAGACTCAGGAATAGGCTGGGTTGTGCAGCTCTAGGAAGGGGGCCATTTTTTCTTTGCACTACCAACCAGTGCAAAGCCCTTCCTTTAAGTGGACAAATCTTGGTCAGTTTGGGCCTAATGGACTTTGTTGGCCTCTCCCTAATGATTCTCTAAGACTCTGCCCCACAATAAAGGTCTGTGGGCACCTAGTGGGTAGGAGCTAGTGTTGGTGTACCCTGGGACTTTGCTGAGTGGCCTCGGACCCAGCATTGACACTGAGTTTGAATTAGTATCAATCTTATGAACACCACTCACTCCTATATGGTCACTCACTGAGAACCTAACTCAACTTGCACACTGCCAGATGTTTTTCAGTGAGCGAGCCTAACAGACATCCAGCAGGTAGAGGCAGGTAGAGAATATTTTGAGGTATCTTGGGCCTTTTGCTGAACTACCCTTGGGCTCATTTCTGGTGGAAGCCAGCATTAGTGTGTAGTTTGGTCCTTCATATGCATAGCCAGGCCCACAGAGACAGCTATAAACTGTGGATTGCTTTGTAGTTCCAAAATGATTGCCCAGGGCCAGTCACATGTAGTGTCTGGCTTTGACCTTCACCAGAATCTCTCCCAAGAGGCCCCCAGAACCAAAAAAATCCAGTGGCAAGATTCAGACATAAGAGTAGGATTCAATTAGCTTCACAAGTGAAATATCCAAAGAAAGATCTTGACAGGCATCAGTCCCTGCTGAGGCAAATTCCTCGTCATGTGGTAATCACCCACACCACAGCTAGTACACGGTGATAAGGGTAGATTCTCATAGTCAGCCAGCCAGAAGGTTAACCTCATGCATGGACACGCAAACAGCAATCAAGGCTCAATTACAAAAGTAAGGTTCACATAAACCACACAAAAAACATTTCTTAAGTATGCAGTTCAGATAATCAAGGAGACTATGCTGCTGGGTTCCACAGGACACCTATTACTTAAGGCCACCCTATTAAGACTGGGGGACATAGCAAATCTACCAATGCATGGAAGAAACAAACACAGAGAAGTAGCCAAAATGGGGATACAAAAGAAAAAACCTCCAAATGAAAGAGCAGTAGAATTATCCAGAAAAATAACTAAATAAAATGGAGGCAAACATCTACCAGATATAGTAGGTCCTCGGGTTATATGGGAGATTGGTTCCTACAGTGTGACATATGCGATTTTTCACTAAAAGTTGGAACCAACCTACATAAGCACTTATGTCACTCACATGGAGCACATACACATCAGTAATGAAGTGAAACAGTAAAAAAATAAATAAATAAATAAATAAAAAGAAAGATAATAATTCCTGACCTTTACTTGAGGTAAATAAATAATTAAAAAAACATAAAGCACGTATGTACATACGTCAAAATGATGGAACTTTTTTTTTTTATAAATAAATGGGAGATGGCGAGGTAACCACAATAGGATGTATGTATGTTGAGTCCAATGTAACTTGAGGACTGCCTGTATAGAGTTCAAAAAATGGTTATAGCCCTAGCTGGTTTGGCTCAGTGGATAGAGCATTGGCCTATGGACTAAAAGGTCCCAGGTTCAATTCCAGTCAAGAGCACATGCCTAAGTTTCAAGCTCAATCCCCAGAAGGGGGTGTGCAGGAGACAGCTGATCAATAATTCGGTTTCATCATTGATGTTTCTATCTCTCCCTCTCCCTTCCTCTCTAAAATCAATAAAATATATGTATTAAAAAAGTCACTCAAAAAATGAATGGTTATAAGGATGCTTAAAGAACTTACTGAGGATTTCAAATATAATGAAAAAACAATATATAAAATATTCAAAATAAATCAGAAATGAAGACTATAATATCTGAGAAAAAGGATACACTATAAAGAATAAACAGTAAGTTAGATAAAGTAGAGAATTAAATCAGTGATTTAGAAGTCAAGTATCAGAAAACACCCAGAGTAGAAAAAATAAATAAAAATGAATATAGTTTAAGGAACCTTGGGAAAACATGAAGAGTAACAATATTTACATTACAGGGAAACCAGAAAGAAAGGTGAGAGAAAACAAGGGGTTGAAGACTTGTTTGAAAATATAATGAATAAAGCTTACTAACCTGATGAAAAATCAAACAAAAACACACAAGTCCAGGAAGCACAGAGAGTCCCAAGCAACATTAACCCAAATAGGCTCACATCAAGACACATCATAAATTAAATGGCAAAGGTTAAAGAGAAAGAGAGAATCTTAAAAGCAACAAGAGAGAAAAAAAAAAAGTAACAAGAGAAAGTTAGTTATCTATATATAAGGGAGGAAATTTCTCAACAATAATAATTCAGACCAGAAGGCACTGGCACAATATATTCAAAGTGATGAAAAACAAGGACCTACAACCAAGAATACTTTACCTAACAAAGGCTATCATTTTTTTCTTTTTTTTTATTAAGGTATTATATGTGTACATATCTTACCATTGCCCCCCCATCTCACTCCCATACATGCCCTCATCCCCCAATGTTTTGCATCTGTTGGTTATTCTTATATGGATGCATATAAGTCCTTCGGATGATCTCTTATTTCCCCCACCTCTCCCTAACCTTCCTCCTGTAATTTGACAGTCTGTTTGATGCTTTACTGCCTCTGTATCTGTCTTTTTGTTCATCAGTTTATAATGTTTTTTTTATTATCCACAAATGAGTGAGATCATGTGGTATTTTTCTTTCATTGACTGGCTTATTTCACTTAGCATAATGTTCTCCAATTCCATCCAGGTTGCTACAAATGGTAAGAATTCCTTCTTTTTTATGGCAGCATAGTATTCCATTGTGTAGATGTACCATAATATTCTGATCCAGTCATCTGCTGACAGGCACCTAGGCCGTTTCCAAATCTCAGCTAATGTAAATTGTGCTGCTATGAACATAGGGGTTCATATATACTTTCTGATTGGTATTTCTAGTTTCTTAGGATATATTCCTAGGAGTGGGATTTCTGGGTCAAATAGGATTTCCATTTTCAGTTTTTTGAGGAAACTCCATACTGTTCTCCACAGTGGCTGCACCAGTCTGCATTCCCACCAGCAGTGCATGAGGGTTCCTTTTTCTCCACATCCTCGCTAGCACTTGTTGTTTGTTGATTTGTTGATGATAGCCATTCTGACAGGTGTGAAATGGTACCGCATTGTCATTTTGATTTGCATCTCTCGGATAATTAGTGACATTGAACATGTTTTCATGTGTCTCTTGGCCTTCCTTCTGTATTCTTAAAAAGTTTCTATTTAAGTCTGTTGCCCATTTTTTATTGGATCATTTATCTTCCTTTTATTAAGTTGTATAAGCTGTCTATAGATGTTGGATATTAAAAGTTTATCAGTGATAACATTTGCAAATATGTTCTCCCATACAGTGGGGTTTCTTGTTGTTTTGTTGATGGTTTCTTTTGCTGTGAAAAAGCTTTTTATTTTGATGTAGTCCCATTTGTTTATTTTCTCTTTAGCTTTCATTGCCCTAGGGGTAGTATCAGTGAAGTTCTTTCAGCATATGTCTGAGATTTTGCTGCCTGTGGATTCCTCTAGTATTTTTATGGTTTCCCGTCTTATGTTTAAGTCCTGTATCCATTTTGAGTTTATTTTTGTGTATGGTGTAAGTTGCTGATCTAGTTTCATTTTTTTGCATGTATCTGTCCAATTTTCCCAACATAATTTATTGAAGAGACTGTCTTGACTCCATTGTATGTTCATGCCTCCTTTGTTAAATATTAATTGAGCATAATGGTTTGGGTCGATATCTGCATTCTCTGTTCTATTCCACTGATCTATATGTCTGTACCAGTACCAGGCTGTTTTGAGAACAGTGGCTTTGTAATACAGCTTGAAATCTGGTATTGAGATCCCTCCTACTTTATTCTTCTTTCTCAGGATTGCTGTGGCTATTCAGGGTCTTTTTTTTATTCCAGATGAATTTTTGGAGAGTTTTTCTAGGTCTGTGAAATATGCCATTGGTATTTTAACGGGGAGTGCATTGAATCTATAGATTGCTTTGGGTAGTATGGACATTTTAAGGATGTTGATTCTACCAGACCATGAACATGGTATGTTCTTCCATCTGTTTATGTCTTCCTCTATCTCTTTTTTCAGTGTCCTGTAGTTTTCCGTGTATAGGTCTTTTACCTCTTTGGTTAAGTTTATTCCTAGGTATCTTAATTTTTTTGGTGCGATGGTAAATGGGATTGCTTTTTTAGTCTCTCTTTCTGTAAGTTCACTTTTGGTGTATAGAAATGCCATAGATTTCTTGGCATTAATTTTGTATCCTGCTACATTGCCGAATTCATTTATTAAGTCTGTTAGTTTTTTGATGGAGTCTTTTGGGTTTTTTTATGTACAATATCATGTCATCTGCAAATAAGGACAGTTTTACTTCTTCTTTTCCAATTTGGATGCCTTTTATTTCTTCTTCTTGTCTAATCGCAATGGCTAATACTTCCAGTACTATGTTGAACAGCAGTGGTGATAGTGGGCATCCCTGTCTTGTTCCTGTTCTTAGCGGAAATGGTTTTAGTTTTTGCCCATTGAGTGTGATGTTAGCTGTGGGTTTATCATACATAGCTTTTATTATGTTGAAGTATGATTCTTCTATTGCCACCTTGTTGAGAGTTTTTGTCGAGAAAGGGTGCTGGATTTTGTCAAATGCTTTTTCTGCATCAATTGATATGACTATGTGATTTTTATCTCTTGATTTGTTTATTTGATGTATCACGTTTATTGATTTGTGGATATTATACCATCCTTGCATTCCTGGGGTAAATCCTACTTGGTCATGGTATATGATCTTTCTGATGTACTGCTGGATCCGATTTGTTAGAATTTTGTTGAGGATTTTGGCATCTATGTTCATGAGGGATATTGGCCTGTAATTCTCTTTCATTGTGTTGTCTTTATCTGGTTTTGGTATTGCGGTGATGCTGGCTTCATAGAAGGAGCTTGGAAGTGTTCCTTCCTCTTGAATTTTTTGGAATAGCCTGAGGAGGATAGGTTTGAGTTCTTCCTTGAATGTTTGGCAAAACTCCCCTGTGAAGCAGTCTGGCCCCAAGCTTTTGTTTGCTGAAGCTTTTTGATGACTGCTTCAATTTCTTCCATAGTTACTGGCATATTGAGCTGTTTAGATTCATTGTTTAGTAGCATGCTATTTAGTCTCCATGTGTTTGATTTCTTTGGATTGTTTTTATTGTAGTTGATTTCCAGTTTTATGCCACTGTGGTCTGAGAAGATGCTTGATATGATTTCTATCTTCTTGAATTTGAAGAGACTTTGCCTATGTCCCAACATATGATCTATCTTTGAAAATGACCCATGTGCACTTGAGAAGAATGTATATTTTGTGGCTTTGGGGTGAAATGTTCTGAAGATGTCAATTAATTCCATCTGGTCTAGTGAGTCATTTAGGATTGATGTTACTTTGCTGATTTTTTGTTTAGAGGATTTGTCCAATGGTGACAGTGGCATATTAAACTCTCCTACTATGATTATATTGCTATTAATCTCTCTCCCTTAATATCCTCTAGGAGTTTTTTTTATGTATTTGGGTGCTCCTGTATTGGGTGCATATATGTTTACCAGAGTTATTTCTTCTTGTTGGATTGCTCCCTTAATATTATGAAGTGGCCTTCCTTATTTCTTGTTATGTCCTTCACTTTGAGGTTTAATTTGTCAGATATAAGTATTGCTACCCCAGCTTTTTTTTTCATTTCCATTCGCCTGGAAAACCTTTTTCCATCCCTTCACCCTCAGTTGGTGTGCATCTTTTTTTTTGAGGTGGGTTTCTTGTAGACAGCAGATATATGGGTCTTGTTTTCTTATCCAACCCGTTACCTTATGTCTTTTGATTGGGGCATTTAATCCATTTACATTTAAAGTTATTATTGATAGGTATTTATTTGTTGCCATTCTTATTCTTACCCCTGTGTTCCTTCTTCGCTTCCTATTTCTTTTTTTTTTCTTCTTTTCAGCAGACCCTTTAGCATTTATTGCGTTGCTTGTTTGGTGGTAATAAATTTCCTTAGTCCTTTTTTGTCTGTGAAGCTCCTGACTTCACCTTCAATTTTGATTGATAGCCTTGCTGGGTACAGTATTCTAGGATTCAGACCCTTCCTTTGCATGACTTTGTATATTTCATTCCATTCCCTTCTGGCCTGATGAGTTTCTGTTGAGAAATCAGTTGCTATCTGATGGGGTATCCTTTGTAGGTAACTTTCTGTCTTTCTCTGGACGCTTTTAAGATTCTTACTTTGTCCTTGGTGTTTGCCAATTTAATTATAATGTGCCTTGGTGTTGGTCTTTTGGGGTTCATTTTGCTTGGGACTCTGTGAGCTTCTTGGATTTGGATGGGTTTTTTCTTCCCTATATCAGGGAAGTTTTCTGTCATTATTTCTTCAAACAGGTTTTCTATTCCTTGCTCAGTTTCCTTTACTTCTGGAACCCCTATTACGCGGATGTTGTTTTGTTTCATGTTGTCCCAAAGTTCCCTTAGGCTCTCCTCCTGCTTTTTATTTTTTTTTCTAGAATCTGCTCTACTTGATTATTTTTCCCCATCTTGTCTTCTAGCTCACTGATGCAGTCCTCTACTTCTTCTAGTCTATTCTTGATGCTTTCTATTGAGTTCTTTACAGCAGCGATGTCATTTTTCATTTATTCTTGGTTCTTCTTCATCTCCTCTTGGTTCTTACTCATACTGTGAAATTTGTCTTCCATTCTTTTCAGCCACCTTATGACCATTTCTCTGAATTCTTTCTCTGGCAGGTTGCTTTCCTCTATTTCATTTACTTCCTTTTCTGGTGATGCCTGCTTTTCTTTCATATGCGGGCTGTTTCTTCATCTTCCCATGTTCTCTCTTCTCCAGATGTCTGGTTATGTAGTTCTCTCTCTCCCGCGTTGACTTAAAGGCACAAAATACAACACAACCAGGTAAACATACAAGGCACTGAACAGAAATGTATTCATGATATTAATAACCTCCTATAAAGGTGACACCAGAGAAAGGCAAATTAGGGGATAGGAGAGAAAGAAGAAGAGGAAAAATAAATAAATAAATAAACAAATAAATAAATAAATAAATAGAGTGTCAAAATGAAATTGGGAAAAGAAAGAAATAAGTAAGAGAGACAAGAAAGAGACTAAGAGATAAAAGGAGAACAAACTATATATGTGGCGAGAAAACTCCAATAAAACAACCACTAATCCCAGCAAATGCCAGCAACAAGTACATGGGGATTAATACAAACTAGAACACCAACTAATATCAAGCAAGGCAAGGGAAAGCAGAAGCAAAACAACAAACAAAAACAAAGCAAACAAAAACAAACAAACAAAAGAGAATAAGGAAAATAATCTCACAAAAAAAGCATAAAATTTTGATATAATCAACGTTCAAGCAAACAACAACAAAAGGACAGAGAGAAAAACAATTTTTTGGATAGTTAAGACAGCGAAGAGAGGTGTGTATGGACTTGGAGCAGGGGATTTTAAATTAGATATATAAGTAGGGTGAAATTTTAACAGGGGGTAAACAGAAAGAATAAGAAAAATCTAAAGCAGGAAAGGGGTAAGATAAACAGGACACCAAAAAGGGAAATGTTAGGAAGAGAGTGATGGAATAAAGGTAGAGTTGATATAGAGTAAAACGATGCTAAAGGAAAGATGAAAATAGAATGTAGAACACTAATCCCAAAGTAAAATAAAGAGAAAATAAAATGATACTTAAAAAAAAAAAAGGTAAAATAGTAGTCGTAATAATACTGATTGAAAATAAAAATATAATAATTAAAAAGGTAAAATCAAGTGAGGAAAAAAGAAAAAAATAGTTTCTTAAATAAAAGATGTAAAAAATGAAAATTAAAAAAATAAAAATAAAAAATATATAATGTGCAGTAGTGAAAGTCATTCACTTCCTCTACTGTTCTGTTTGGCATGCCTGTATTGCAGTTCCCTGCGTTCCACTGTTCCTCAGTGTTGTAAGACAGTCCTCATTTTTAAGCAGGCCATGTCTTAATTACTCATATTCCTTTATTTTTTATTACACAAGAGTCAATTTGTGATTCAGCCCCTGGGTGGCAGTGTTTCTGGATTGATTTCTGGATCTATTTGGCCTCTCTAGCTGTATTTAGATCCTTCTTCCCCTGTGGCACTCAATACCAGTTCGTGGAAGTTGGCTGCCTCTGAGCTGGCTCTTGGATGGTCACCCCTCACTCCGATCCCCAGGTTCCAGAAAAACAACTTTCCCTTGCAGACTCCCAGGGTGTCTCCAACTAGGTGATCCTATGTATTGGGCTTAGTAATCAGAAGCAAGGATTTAAAGAGGAAAAAGCTCAAGTGTGCAAACAATGGGTCTGTGCCCAAGTTTAAGCAGCTGGCACACCTTTGAAGAGGCTGTCCCTGCACATCAAATCAAAATGGGTTTTGATCTCTAAAATGCTTTTTAGAGATCCCTTCTGTTAGCAGCTCTGAGGATCCCCTTCCACATTCAAGATCACAACAGCCCCAACAGCCACGGATTTTTCTAGGCACAGTCTTCCCTGGTCCTCCAGCTCCCGCAAAATGGGTGTTTCTCTCTCTCGGAGGGACCAGAGACCTCACCTTATCCCAGGCGAAATCTGACTTTTCTGTGGTGGAATGAAGAGCTCCTTTGAATCCACATATTTGTGCCAACTGGGGCCCGGTGTTCTGGGGCTCGCAGCTGTTCAGTGGTTGCTGCAGTTGTGGATTTTCATGCTTCCAATAAGCTCCACTTTCCCTATCAAGATGGTACAGTGTCCACGTCTGAGCCCGTAGCTCCAGTTGGGGACCCAGCCACAGTGGGGGCTACCTGGTCAGGGGAACGCCATCTAGCAGTCCCCCATTTCTCCTGGAGTTTAGCTGTCTCTTAACTTGCCAACAAACACTCCTCATGCGACTCTCAGCTGTTCTTTCTTTCTGCTCCGGGACAAGACTCTGAACATGTCTGTCTATTCCACCGCCATTTTCGAAAAACCCAAAGGCTATCTTTTTAATATTGAAGGAAAAATCAAGAGCTTCTCAGACAAGAAAAAGCTAAAGGAGTTCATTACCACCAAACTAATATTACGGAAAATATTATAAAGTCTTTTTTAAGAAGAAGAAAGAAAAGAGAGAGAGAGAGAAATATAATTATAATGAATAAAATGACAATCAATACACAACTATCAATAAGGACTTTAAATGTAAATGGCTTAAATGGACCAATTAAAAGACTTATTTGCCAATGATATCAACGATAAGGGTTTAATCTCCAACATTTACAGGGAACAGGGAACTCATGAGTTTAACAAAAAGAACATAAACAACCCAATAAAAAAATGGGCAACTGATTTAAATAGACACTTTTCAAAAGAAGACAGAAGGAAGGCCAAAAGACATATGAAAACCTGCTCAAAGTCACTAAACATCAGAGAGATGTAAATCAAAACAACAATGCGGTACCATCTCACACTTGTCAGAATGGCTAATATCAACAAGTCAACAAAGGACAAGTGCTAGTGAGGATGCGGAGAAAAAGGAACCCTCATGCACTGCTGGTGGGAATGCAGACTGGTGCAGCCACTGTGGAGAACAGTATGGAGTTTCCTCAAAAAACTAAAAATGGAAATCCCATTTGATCCAGTGATCTCACTTCTAGGAATATATTCCAAGAAACTAGAAACACCAATCAGAAAGGATATATGCACTCCTATGTTCATAGCAGCACAATTCACCATAGCTAAGATTTGCAAACAGCCTAAGGGCCCATCAGCAGATGAGTAGATTAAAAAACTGTGGTACATCTATACAATGGAATACTACTATGCTGCAGTAAAAAAGAAGGAATTCATACCATTTGCAACAATGTGGATGGAGATGGAGAGCATTATGTTAAGTGAAATAAACCAGGCAGAGAAAGAAAAATATTACATGATCTCACTCATTTGTGGAATATAATGAACAACATAAACTGATGAACAAAAATAGATCCAGAGACAGACAAACATCAATCAGAACGTCAAACTTCAGGGAGGGTAGGGGACAGTGGGGATAAGGGGGAGAGATCAACCAAAGGACTTATATGCATCCATATAAGCCTAATCAATGAACACAGACAACAGGGGGGTGGGGGCATGAACGGGAGGTGGGGGGTAATGGGGGAATAAGAACACATATGTAATACCTTAATCAATAAAGAAATTAAAAAATAAAAAATAAAAATTAAGAAAACCCACAAGGACATATCACCTTACACCTGTCAGAATGGCTATCATCAAGAAATCAATAAACAAGTGTTGGAATGGATGTGAAGAAAAGTGAACTCTTGTGCCCTGTTGCTGGGAATGCAGATTGGTGCTGCCACTATAAAGCACTATGGAGGTTCCTCAAAAAAATTAAAAATGGAACTGCCTTCTGACACAATGATCTCACTTCTGGGTATATATCCAAAGAAACCCAAGACACTAATTCAAAAAATATATGCACCCCTATGTTCATTGCAGTGTTATTTACATTGGCCTAATTATGGAAGCAACCTGAGTGCCCATCAATGCATGAGTGGATAAAAATGTTGTGGTACATACATAATCAGCCATAAAAAAAGAATGAAATCTTACGTTTTGAGACAGTATGGATGAATCTAGAAAGTATGCTAAGTACAATAAGTCAGTCAGACAAAGACAATTACCGTGTGATTTTACTTATATGTGAAAATTAAGGAACAATGTAAATGAACAAACAAAACAGAAAAGACTCATAGATGCAGAGAACAGACTGATAGTTGCCAGAAGGGAGGGGGATTGGAGGACTGGGTGAAAAAGGTGAAAAGATTGAGAAGTACAGATTGGTAGTTACAAAATAGGCATGGGGATGTAAAGTACAGCATAGGAAATATAGGCAATAATATTGTAATAACTATACATGGTGCCAATTGGGTACAATAAATATCAGGGGAAATACTTTGTAAAGTATATGGTTGTCTAACCACTATACTATACACCTGAAACTAATGAAAAATAATATTGAGTCTGAACTGTAATTGAAAAAAAAAATGTTAAAGAATCTAACTAGAATAAGAACATTTCCTAAAATATTTATTTTGAATTTTAATATCTATATTCATAAATGAAAACTCATCTGTCTTTTTTCATTTACTTAATGTATTTTAAATTAAGGTTATGCTAATTCTATAAAACAAAATATCCCAGAGACATATGTTGTTTTTTTTTATTTTCTCTTCCTTAAAAAAATTAAATAACAAAGAAGTTATTTGTTCCTTGCAAATTTTGAAAAAATTTTCTTGTGAAAACTCTGTTCATCGATTTACAGATAGCATAAGGTACATTTTCTCAGTTTCTTATAAATGTAGCTAATAACTGTACTTGAATTTATTGTACCTATTAGAAATAACTTAGAAAATTGTCCTTTTTATATACATGTTCAAATTCAGATAATATAGTGGTAAGGAAAAAATGCAGGCTATAATGCTTGTTTAATTAATCAAAATCCTATTAAAAAGAGATAGTACATTCAAAATTGTATAAATTTAGAATGTTTTTAATGGACTATTTTAAAAGTATGAACAATGCTGAAAGAAACCGTCAATGAATGGTGACGGTTTCCAGAGCTGGAAAGCCCAGGAATCTGTGCCAGAGAAAGGCACTTCAGAGGAACCTGGGGAGAGTAGTTGCAGATATAACAGAGCTGCAGCCTTCTGTGATGTATGCACCCAGCACAGAAGACCCTGAGGTATAAGCTCCCACTTACCCTTTCTTCAGACACAGGTGTTACAGAAAACCGAAGAAGAACCAAGCAATACTTAGAGAGATGGAGTTACATTTATTACGCGCGGGTCCAGAGGAAAATGTCTCTCAAATTCTGGGCCCCAACATGCAGGAACCTTCCCTATTTATATGTTTCCACCTTCTTTGTCTCCCAAATATGGGGTGTTTCCGGCCCCTTTTACAAGTTCTTAAAGAGCCCGTATGTGCCAGGGCCTTGAAACCTCAACCAGAGGCCTGGCCTGGCTATAGCACTGATAACCTTGTCTGGGGAAGGTTTAATGGCCTCTCTGAAGTGGGAGTAGCCTTAACAAACAAGAATTTACAGAAGCCAAATAGCAGGGTTAAAATTTAAAATTTAAAATAAAATACAGCAGTATTTATATAAGATGGATGCTTCAAGGCACAATATAAATTCTCCTACCAAAAGGAATAGCCTCTCTTTACTCCATAATTATCCTCTTCCAGGTACTAATTTTTAAAGGGATAAAGCCACAAAAATTCAAATGACCTGTCTATACTTGTTGTCTCTAATTTTATTCTTCCTATTTTCTATTAACTCCCTGCAAGGGAGGGTCCACATAAACTCACTTCACTGAAGTTACTGTTTCAAGCTTACCAATAACCTAAACCATGGACAATTCCCAGCATTCTTTTGACACCATCAACCACTTCTTCCTCTTTGATAGATGTTTTTTATTCAGCTCTGTGGGCATTATACTCTTCTATAGTTCCTCCTTAGCTTACTGCTCTCTCCCTTCATTTTCCTTTTCTGGTTTCGGGTCATTTCTCCAACATATAAATGTGGGAGTGTACTCAACTCTGTCCTAAGGCCTCTTAGTTATGCTATCTGTACTCACTTCTTTAGATGTGGAGTCTCGTGGTTTTAAATACCATCTTCATATCAGTAACTCTCAAATTTTTATTTTAAGCCCTGGTATTTATTTGAACTTCAGACTTATGTATTGAGATACCTACTGAAACTCAACATGATACCCAATAGAAATCTCATGCTTAACATAACTGAAACCCAAATCTGAATTTATTACACCCATGATCTTGCCCAACTCAGTAAATTGTTATTCTATCCAAAAATAATTCAGGCCAAAACAATAAAACAACAACAATTAAAAAAAAAACAAAACCTGGATGTAATCTTTAATTTTTGCCTTTTTATTTCAGTGCACATCTAATCTGCTTATAAATATTCTTGGCAGTCAAAAGATACACACAATCTGTCTATAATTCAATATTTCACTTCTGCCTGAATGGTGGCATAATCTCCCAACCAATTTCTCTGATTATATCATGTCATATATTTGCTGCAAAACCTTCAGTACTTTTCAAGTGTAGATAAGTGCTCAGAGATTTTGTGATATGCAATATATCCTGTAGGATTGCTCCCCTCCCCCGGCCTCATCACTCTGATTTTGTTTAGAATTTTCCCTGTTCAGTCTACTCCACCCATACTAGTTTTATTACGAATCCTCTAAAATCTTGGTATTCATCTGCTTCAGAGGATTGCACTTGCTTTTCCCTTAGCCTAAAATATTATTCTTCCTTATAAATACAGTTTTTTCTCTTCCTTTCTTCCCTCAAAGTTATTGTTCTCAAAGATGACTTCCCAACCTGCCCTCCTAATCTTTTCTCCATAAATACCACTTGGCACACATTGCTCTGATATACTCTGTGTTTTATTTTGTTTTTTCTTCCCATTGTTTAATATAAGATAAACAATGGGAGAGAGTTTTGTTATAACTCAATTAGAGCATCCAGCATACAGCTGGCATGCAATAAATATTTCTTAAATGAACAATTTCTTTTATTTTGACTTTGAAAATGGATTTATTTTGCCAAGATTAGATTTACTTGATCTAGAATTTTATATAGATATGAAATGCAATACATATTCTATTGGATCCAGCTTCTCTCAGCACATTTTTAAAATCTATTCATATTGTTGAATATATTATCATTCACATATATTGATGAATAGAATTACTTTAGAGGAGTGTATTACACTTGTTTTGTCCATTCTCATGTTAAGAAAGAAAAATGAGTTGCTTCCAATTTGAGTCTACTGTAAACAAACTACAGGGATTATTTATGTCCATTGTATTTGGGGTCATATATAATCCATTTATCCTCAATACATACCTAAAAAGTGGAATTGCTATTTTGTAAGGAACTACCAAACGATTTCCAAAATTGTACCATTTTACATCCCCTCCTACAACGTATGAGAGTTTTAGTTGCTTCAAATTATTGCCCAAACTGGTCTTTTTATTTTTATCCATTCTAAGATATGTGTAATGTTATAATTTTTTAAAATTTATTTTTATTATTGGACAGTACTAGAGATGTCCCCCATTTTCCCCCCTTTGCCTCCCTCCAGCAAACCCCACATCTCACCCCATCCTTCAGCAAAATACTGTCTGTGTCCATGGGCTATACATATATACATATAAGTTATTTGGTTAATCTCTTTCCACCACCCCTCCCCTGTTCCCTCTGAGATCTGTCAGTCTGTCCCATGCATCCATGTCTTTGGACCTACTTTGTTTGTATTATAATTTTTAATTTACATTTCTAAAATAAATAATGAGGCAGGATTTTTCTCATGGGCTTATTGATCATTTGTGCACAATTTTTGTAAGATATCTCTCTGAAGTCTTTCACACAATTTTATTGTTTTTGTTAGTCAAATACTTTAAGGAGTACTTCATGTAGTCAGCATGTAAGTTATTTATAAGAACATGCATTAATCCTGTTCTTTTCAAAGCTGTGGCTTGTCTACCCATTTTCTTAGAAATGTCACTAGAAAAGCAGCATTTAAAAATTTTAATTTAGCCCAACTGGTATGGCTCAATTGTTGAGTGTGACTTATGAACCAGGAGGTCACAGTTTGATTCCCTGTCAGGGCATATGTCTGGGGTTTCAGACTTGATCCCCACCAGGGGGCATGCAGGAGGCAGCCAATCAATGATTCTCTCTCATATTTGTTGTTTTAATATCTCTCTCCCTTCCTCTCTCTTAAAAAAATAAATGTTAATATAGAAGTCAGATTTATCTTTTTATTTCTTTAATATTTAGTGTTTTATGCAGCCTTATTAATAAATCATTTCCTATCCTAAGTTACAAAGATAATTCTCCTTATTTTCTTCTAGAAGCATTATATTTTAGCTTTTATGCTTAAGGCTATTACATATTTCAAATTATTTTTTGTGTATATGTAAGATATGGACTGAGGTTCAATTTTTCTCTATATGGATAATCAGTTTTGCTATCACTATTTTTAATTAAATTTCTTTTTTCACGTAGAATTGCATTGGCAACTTTTTGGAAAACAATTCGCCATGTAAATATAGGTGTATTTCTGGATTCTCTATTCTACTCTGTTGATTGTTTTGTCTATTCTTAGATCAATATCACATTTTTAAAAATATATTTTTATTGATTTCAGAGAGGAAGGGAAAGGGGAAGAGAGATAGAAACATCAAGTATGAGAGAAAATCACTGATTGGCTGCCTCCTGCAGGATTGGGGATCTAGCCCTCAACCCAGGCATATGCCCTGACCTGCAATCCAATTGTGACTTCCTGGTTCATAGGTCGATGCCAAGCATTGAGCCATCACAGCTTGGCAATACCACAATTCTTGATTAGCATAGCCTTATAGTAGCATTTTAAATAAGGTAGTGTTATTATCCAATAAGTTCCCTTTTAAAGACTGACTTGACTCTATTTAAATTTGACTTTGCATTTATTTAAATTTGCTTGTTAATTTTTACAAAGAAGTATGCTAAGATTTTGATTGGAATTATATGAAACTTATAGGACAATTTATACAGAATTGGCACCTTAAACAATTTTGAGTTTCTCATTCCATAAATATAGTATGCATCTCAATTTACTTGGGTTCTCTATCATACCTTTTAGGATGATTTGTAGTTTTCAGCATAAAGGTTTTTCACATTTCATGTCACCTCTTTTCCAATGACTAAAACCAATATTTTGTATATATTTTTTTCAGTTTATTGTAGCCCAAGTGTAATGGCTTATCTAATACAGTGGCAATTAAGTCTGGAATCAGAGGTCTCTTTTTCTGGATTTTCAAATGTACATTTTTTATTCCATTTATACTTATTTTACCTATATCAAACACCAACATCTTAACTTTCATATATTACTTAATGTATTAGACACAAACCTTGTTCACCTCTCAGTTTCTTTATGGCATATCCTATATAAAAGCAGTACCCACCTCCAACATAATGCCATTGATAATTTGTCAGTACCCTATTAAGCCCTGAGAACCAGCAGAAGTTTGCGTAAAAGCCCTGTGACCTGCATGGCCTTAATATCCCACATGCCACACTCAAACCTCATAATAAAATTACAAACTATGGGACTCAGGATCTGATCCCATAGAACTTCAAATTCCTTGATATAATTATATCTCCATTTCTTAACTTCTTATATTTTCCTATTTTGCCAAAGCAAAAAACACATATTGAAATTGATTTGCATTTAATCCAAAAGTAAACAATTAATATCTATTTGTTGAGTTAATACTTTTTAATATAAATATTAATTGAATAAAAAGCATTTTCATTTCCCACATTCCTCTAATAGTATTATTCAAAATTATTGAACATATAGTTAGAGCTATAGAACTCCCTTTCTCCTTAGCAACAGGACTTGGCAAAGGAGAGATTTGTACACAGTTGGCATTGTCTTGATCAGTTTTGTAGATTCTATATATAGAAACCTAAACCGCAAAGTCTATGCTATACCCATGACTCCTTCATCTGAGTATTACTCTGAAGTTGCCATAGTAACGATTTGGTAAATCAGAAAATGTATATTAGGATTCAGATCGATTTTGGAAAATTGTGACAATAGTTATTTGTTAGATACCTCCCTCCCCATTCCTTCAACTCTTGACAAGTATGGCTATGCTAAATTCTAATAATATACCTGCTTGTTTCAATTGAAACATTTAAAATAAGAGTTTCTCATTTAGGAAAATATTATATTATATTGACAGATATTTTCGTATTTGTCAAAAGTTGAAAATACAGACATATTTTATATAAACACTGAGCAATAGCAATGATAGAAGTAAGCAATACTAACAAATGTATTTAAAAGATTTTTTTTTGAGAGAGAGAAACATCAATGTGAGGAAACATCAATTTGTTGCCTTCCATATGTACCCTGGCCGGGGATTGAACCTGCAACTTGAGTATGTGCTCTGACCAGGTACTGAATGTGCCACTGGTTGGTGGATGGGGCAATGCTCCAATCAACTGAGCAACAATGGCCAGAGCAAAGACTTTTAATGAGTTTTACATTTACTTGATAAACAAAAACATAAATCTTAGTAAGAAAAAAATATTTTTAAAAATTTGGGGTGATTTTGTAGCAAAATACGGGCCATTAAGTCGAAACAACCATCTTAAAAATTATGTTGAAAGGAATTACTCTTTAACAAATTTCAAGAACCAGATATACTTGGGTAATGTGTGACCTTCAGGAATGATGTTGCTTCATCTTGGTCAAGGGACAATCACATAAGTGGGAATTATAAGCAGTAGAAAATAAAGTCTCCATTATCTTGATTTATTTAGTGTCATTAGAAAAATTTACCAGCAAAATGTGGGGTCATAAAAAAGTAAATGGAGGAGAATTAACATTAGATCATTAAAAATTAAAAGTAAATGTAACATGCATTCTCCTCTCTTTCTCTCTCTCAAGCTTGTATTTGTTCTAATTCTCTTGCTCTCTTTTTATATGTTTTCCTAATGCTTGACAATTATCCAAGCTAGTATAAAAAATTGTTTCTATACCAGGGTCCCTTGGTTTGAATGAATGGATAAAAGCTTCTAGTCATTTGAATTCAGTTTTTATATTTATTCTGTTATCTCTGTACATCACTTTCATTTTGGATTCTAATCTCAAAGTTGTACTTTTGAATACTGCACTTGAAAATTTGTTTTCCATTTCATGCCTAGGTCTTGGTTATACTTCCTTTAAATTTTGGAGTATATTAGTAGGAGTATATTGCAATGAAAAACTTGGGAGAACATTTTTGTTCATTATTTTTAATTTTGTCATTATCTATTCCTGCTAGTGGTCACCAATATATTCAATTGGTGCTCTTTGTAGAGAGTAATGAATGATTTCTGGATTAGAGCGATAGAGTGTCCATAGAAAATGTCTACCCTGTGTTTGAAATTTAAAGTTTTCAGCAAAGAGCTTTTTAACTTTGTGTCCATAGAAGGTCTTACTGTCAATGAACCCTTTGTTTATAGTATTCCTTTTGAAAAAAAAAAATAATTGTTTTATCACATTGCAAAAGCTTATGATGAAATATCTAAGAATAACTAATCTAGTCACATCTTTCACCATATCTTCTAAATCAAATAAGTTGACAGCTTCTTATAGATAATTTTTAAAATTCTTATTATTTTTAAAAGGATTAAGTATTACAAAATGTTATTGCAAATATTTCAGTCTCTGTTTATAGTAATTTCCCTCACTCTCTAACCTAAAAGGCAAAAATTGATTCCAATGACCAAATTACACATGGGCTAGAACTTGGAGCAGATTTAACTCACTGCCATAGTCAGGAGTACAGATGAGCAGAGACAAGGAGTAGAATCCACAGATAGCTAAATCTAGAATCATAAAAGTGTTTGAAAACCAACAAACTAAATCTGAAAGCTTATTTATGTGTGCATTTAATTGCAAATACAAAAGGTGTATAAATGAAACCACAAAATATGATGGAAGATCATCAATTGTAGAATATGGTGTGCCTGTGTAACTGATAAACCCAATTACCTAAGAGTTATTAAATAACAAGTTGTAAGAGTAAGAAAAATAAGGGAATGAGAATAAGAGAAGAATTTGCCTGAAGAGTCATTGCCCACAGAAGACTATGTCTTATAACTTAATATAAGACTTTGTCAACAGCATTTAAATGGCAGGCAAAAAAGCTACTCTCTAAAAATAGTTGGCATACAATATTAGAGTAGGATATATAATAGAGAGAGGTGAAATAGGAAGGTAAGCTTGGCAGAGAAATATAAATATATCTCGAAAAAAAAGATCCTGATGAAATTGACAGTGGTTTTCGGATCAGCATAGGGTAAGTTATATTTTGAAAAAAACAAAAACAAAAAACAGATCCCGAGGGGAAGTTGTGAATTCTCAGGGGAAAATAATACATTCCCTCCATTTGACAGTATTAGAAGGATTATTTGATGCAAAGCCATAAGTTGAGAGCTGGCTGAGGAGCTTGTGATGACTTCATGGACCATAAATTCTCAGAAAGCAACAAGTATAGCAGATCACACTACAAGCACTTCCTTAACTGGTGGTGTTGATGGGACGACAGCTGCTCTTCCGGGATATAATGGAGAGCATTTTCAGCTTATTTCTAAGTTCCATTACCTGCTGGGTGGGCAGAAAAGAAAGAGGGAGTATACAATGATGAAAAATTGTCCAGTACCAGTTTAGGGAAGCCCAGGGTGAGCTTAGTTACTAAAATACTAAACAGAAGGGGATTGTTAAATCTGAATCAAAAACAGCACACCCCCCAGGTTCCACAGGTGAGGGAGAATTCAACTTTACAAAGGCTCTGATGGGCCAGAAAACTACTGTGTCTTTCTGTACAGGCACAGATAGTATCTATTTCGGATGAAAAATGGTGTTCTCAGCTCATTAAATGCCTTAATTAAAATGTGTGCTGACTTGCTGTCCTGTGTCAGATATTGCAAGGTTTGCTGGGAGAGAATCTGCTATGGAACAACATTCCAAAATTTACATTTCCTAGAGAAATTCATGAAGGATAGCTTCTATGGTGTATAGAAGCTTAGAGGAATGACCCTATAATATTCCATTTTGCTCTGAAAATTTGTGAAAATGTATTTAAATGTCTGTACTGATGATATGGAATTTTTGGACTGGAACCCAGATTCTTTGTTCGCCAGTCAAAGAATGAATCCACGGACAGAAGGTGGTATAGCAAAGGTGGAAATTTATTGAAGAATAAGTACAGACTCCCACGTGGGGAAAGGAAAGATTCACACAGCACAGACTCCCATGTAGGGAGGGGAAAGAGTCCCACCTACTTCCTGTTTCCATGGTTTGTAAAGGCTGTAGTTCCTGTGTCCTGACATCTCCTCTGATTGGTCAATAGTCGAATTGGTTACTATAGTGACTCCTGAGGCTCTCCTCCCTCATTGTCCTCCTATTCCTTCTGTGCTTTCTTCCTTCTTTTTTATTTTGTAAATATAGACCTTTTTTGGCTGCTTCCAGTTATCTTGTCTTTCAGAAATATACCTGTTGCTGCTTCCTTCTCTTTTGTAAATGCAACTGCACCTGGCTTCCTTGTGTCATGGAAGTATACCTTCTCCCAGTCTGTGACCCTATGTTTTTTTCCCATAAACTCCAATTCTAAAAATTCCCTAAACTGCCTATGTTCCCCTAAAATTCCTGTTTCACTGAGGACAAAGAAAAACCATGTGTAGTTTGAAGCAATGCAAGGTGAGAGGGAATATCCCTGACTCTGTTGCAGATACAGTAATGCTAAGTATAGAAGCAACTAAATCTGAAAGTTTATCCATGTCTGAATTTAATCATAAATACAAAAGTGTGTGACTGAAACTACAGAACTTGATGGGAGAGCATCAATTGTAAAACATGATGTGACTGTGTAACTGAATTTCACAGATACAGATTGACATAGAAAGCTGAGGACAGAATTTCAAAATTATGAAGACCTACAACAGATTTTAAAACTGGATTTCTCAACCTCAGAACTATTGACATGTTGGTTAGAATTATTCTTTGTTGTATGAAGGATCTGCTCTGTGCATGTATGATGTTAAGCAGCATTCCTAACCACTCATCACTAGATGCTAGTATCACCCACTCCTCCATGAGTTAGAAATGTTCCCGGTAGGACAAAATTGCCCTCAATTGAGAGCCACTGTTCTAAGAAAGAGACATTTGGCAATGTTATAGACATTTTTGGTTGTCACATTTGAGAGTGTGGGGCTGTGCTACAATGATCTAGTTAATATAGGCCAAGGACACTGTTAAACAAATGCATAGAACAACTCCCTACAACAAATAATTTCTCAGCTCAAAATGTCAGTAGCGCTGAGGCTGACTAACACTAAGTTAGAGTAATTAAACTAAAATCCTGTCCTTTAAGAGTAGCTCTCTGTGAGCAAACACATTTTTATATAAAATAAACAAGAATAATTTGAGGTGTAGAAGAGTGAAATGTTAAAGGATAAAAACTGGATACTAAAATCACATCAAAAGTAAACCTTGAGAACATCAAACATAAATATTAGAAGGTCAAAGTATTTGAAATAACACTGAGTTATGTACGGTCCCATCTTAATGAAACAAGACACAAATTTTTTTTTTAATATAGTGCAAAAGGAGATCTGATTAGATTTTCCAGCAAATATAAAGCAACCAAAGTGCGATAAATATTAGCTACCATCCTCTTGGTGAACTGCTATAGACAACGCAATGGGACAAAACTTGAAAATGCAAATTTTTTTAAAAAGCTTAGAGTGGAATGGTTCCATATAGTACATCTCTGGTACACTGTTCAAAGGACATTACAGAGAATGAGTTTCCAGAAATAGAAATTTTACTAAATGGTAAATGACATTTTTCTTCCAAAATAGGATGCTCTGTGACACCTGTGTTTTCTGCACAAGCTACTTTAAAACTTAAGGCATTCTAATGAGTACTGCCAGATCTGAAATGTTTCTCCAACACAATGTAAGAATCTCCTGTTTCATGTGCTTTGCCTTTGAAGCATACATTGCATATCTGTTCCTTCATTTCTAGCTATGCTCACTGTTGGCAAAAAGGGCATCCCTTAAAATAATGATTTTATAGTACTAGACCCTTGTAAGTCATGAAGATACTTTCTACATATGTGAGAACTCTATAGAGTATTTTAGCCAACTGGTCAGACTGTTAAGAGTCAAAAGATTCTAAACACTTAGCAAAAAAATTTCATACTATTCTGTGTAGGAAAGCAAATTTTATCAAAAATATCCCTAATTGGAATAAGGATTATTTTTAGATGGTAATTTTCAAGAAACAGCAGATTTTGGAAAACCGAATAGAAGATACTCTTTGTAAGGGATATTTTACATTTATAAAGAAAATTTACAAGTGTAAGGGTGACTTTCTGAATGTTTAAGTAAGAGGACACTATCTAAATCTCTAAAAAACTTAATCAATGAGGAAGTCAAGAACTTAAATCTGCATAGCAATCTTACTCTTGTTTATTTTGCTTTCCCTGGTAACCTTCTATAACTGACACACCACCTTCAACATTTTCTTTTGTCTTTGGCTGAAGGTGGTATTTAAGGTGATGTCTAATGCCATTTTGGTGAGTTACCCAATTTTCCTTGGTCTCCTCTATGTATATAGGAGGTATACTGGTTGTAAACTTTATTTTCTTCTGCTAATCCTTTCCATGTCAATTTGATTATTAGATCACCCAGAAGAACTTAGAAAAATACAGGAAAATTTTTATCCCAGACATGTATAAACCAGAAGTACAAGGCACTAAAAAAAGGTGCTAAAATCAAAAGGGATCCAAATAATTGAAATTTGATTCAGAAACTTTGGCATGTGACCTGGTCAAAGCCACCAATTTTTCAACATGATGTGTGAAAATTACTTGTGAAAAATGAGATGACCAGTGTTTTCAACCCAACTTTTTTGATATTCTTTACCTACATATCTCAAGCATGTTAGTCACCTGGTTTTGAGGGGACAGAAGGAAGCTAAGTAAATAGGAATAGGGACCATGGGGAGCAGGAAATAGAAGCAGGGCACCTAGCTAGATGGAGTTACTAGGGCAACCCAGCTGGGCAAGGAAAGAAGGGCATGCATGAGAGATAAACTTGAAATGTATGCATTGTTGCTCAGACAAGCACATTGCAGGTAACCAATCACAAGGCAATAAAATGTCTAAACCAATTCCAAGGATGTTGCTAAAACAGAATTCTTTGAAAATACCCATCAGGAGCTAGCAAGGCTGTATCCGCTCCCTAAATTAAATATACACACTTCCTCTTGTTACAGAATTCACCAGTTGACTGGAAAATACACACACAGGAGTACTCAGAGATATAGGAAAAAACACACATTTATTTCAAAATGTACCAGTACTGTGACTCAAGGGAGCCTGTTTCCAAATCCTGAGCCAACCAATATGGAGGAAGCTTTCTCTTTATACCCTTTGGTTTCTTTTTCCCCCAAATAAGGATCAGACTTCCAGACCTTTCACAGGCTTTGCAAAAAACCCTGTGTGTTGAGATGGTGGCTGTCAGACCATATCTAAAGGCCTGACCTGGCGTCAATGCTGATAACCCCCTATGGGGGTTGTGTATTGTTCATGGTTTATGACTCTTTAAAATGGGAGTATTTAGGTAAACAGGTAGGTCTTCCAAGACCAGATAATTAAGGAAGGGGCAGTGACTAGACTATAGGCTAACAGGAATGTGCATTAGGGATACTAATTAACTAAGTACAGAGTCAGGCTACTGATCTTCCTCACAAAAATGTCCTATTTTCCTCATCATTCTCACTCTCTCTTTCCTCAGCACAGGACTAATAAACTTTAACACCTGACAGTAACATGGAAAGGAAACTCTGGACACTGGCCTGATCCTGGAACCCCAGGGGCTCCTTTTCCAGGAATGGCTTCTCTCATTAACTTTGATTCTGATAAATGTCTTTGTCTACAACTTCATTCTTCAATTTCATGAGACAACAAACTCAGACTCAAACCCCATATTTTGGTTTTATTATGAATCTCAGTTTTCATATTGCTGATGGAAGGAGTCCAAACCTATAGAAAGCTTTATAGGAAATTAATTGAGCCAAGATTCAAGAAGGTTCAGAAGGAAGTTGTCAAATAGATTGAAAAAATGCTCCAGAGAATGACAGTGTTGCAGCTTATTTTATACATTTAGAATCAATGGAAAAGGAGTAAAACTACATTAAATCTGTTTGTTAATAGTGAACTGCACCAGATGTTAGACCTTGGTCCTTGAGTTTGGCTAAGACAATCATTCTGAGCCAAGGAACTCAAATAGAAGTGAAAGTTAATTTAGAAAGTCATAGGGGTAGAAGAAGTGAGCCATAGAAAAGTTAGCCATCTGGGCTGTGTGGACTCAGGAAACAAATTACAGAGGCAAAAGAAAGGGGAGCTAAGGAGAAAGAAAGGCAAAGAAAAGTGCTTGGGGGACAGAGAGGAAGAAAGGCTTGGGTATGCTCCAAAGAAAGAACACACATGATGAGTCCTTTGCCTTGAGAGTTTTTATCTGGAGGTCTCAGGGGAGGATCTCAATAGAATATCATCAGCGTTTTAGGTGTGTCCTTTCAGGGTCATGGTCTCCACTTACTGGTCAGCTTCAGGGCAGGACGTTTTTTAGTCATTGAAGCTGGTGCTGATGTCATTCATGGGGTCATCCCTCTTGGCCTTGCTGCTTTTATACCTTGGAGCTAAAACACACTGAGGCCTAGATGTTATTTATAGTTTGACCAAGACTCTGTCTAGTGGTCAATAGACCTGAGGTGCTGTTCTTAAGATTATTTGACATAGGTCAGAACCACATTGTCCTGGGGGCTTAATGCTTAAATTGTGTGAGGCCTTGTATGGGAGTCCTATGAGGCTATTCTTCATCCCCCCTGTTCCTCCTCTAAAGGAGGTCTATCATATGACTAGCAACATGCCAAGGGAGGAAAGGTCAGTGGAGGGTCGGAACCATGTGGTCTGCAATATTAAAGGTTAAGGGATTTAAAAGTTAGGGCATGGCCAGTGATGTGCTAGGGGAGAAAATGTCACTCTGGGGTTGATGTCCTATCCTACAATACTTGTCCTCCCAGTTTTGCCTGTTCCTAGGCACCCAGTACTTCTCTGCTCCAGTGACCTTCTTTGCCTGGCCTACTATTTCTACTCTGCTCATGTCTGCTAACTGCCTACTATATCATGTTGGTGGTAGATTAAGGAGGTGGGAGAAACCGAAGTGAGGATTGGATAAAAAGCAAAATAGAGATAGATCTATATGCTTTCTTTACATTGTTGGTTGCTGTATAGTTAACACATAACACTTATAGCACATACAGATGGTGTGTGGGTCACAAAGTAACAAATGAGGAGTTTCTTGGGCTCATACTATAGTGGTCTTGTGCTCTGGTGCCAGTGGTTGTACCATTGAAGGACCTAGAAAAGAAAAATACTCTGACATTTCAAAGGTATGTTATCCTAAGCAGATAAGAACAATAGACAGGGCTAATTGACAGTAAAGATTGAACTTCACTAAGGAAATTATTGGCCTTGGATATGACTACCCAGAGAGGAATTTTTTATCAGACTATCCTGTGTGGTTACTTTTGGTCATAGAGTTTGTAATGTCAGCCATGCAGTGCCATTGAAGTTATCAGGTTTATTATATACCCCCCTTTTTGTTCACAAAAATCTATAAAATGGTGATATCAAACCATGCCCTGCCTGCTCACATCAATTGGTAATTAAATGGTTAATGTGAATATCTTTCAGAAACTATCAACTAGCGTGAAATATTTGAGATATGTAATTGCTTTAAAGTTTGAAACAAGACAAGCCATTTTCTTTCTCCATTGTTATTCAACATTATATTGATGTTTTAAATTAGTAAATATAAAAATAAAATGTAATATTTAAGATCTAAATATCCAAACAACTTTTGAGTTTTCTTAAGGTCTTGTCTTAATTAACCAAGGAACACAAAATACTTTTAACAAAGATGCATAGAGAAAAGATCAAATTTGAATTTCCAACAATTAATATAAAGCAACATAGGTGCAATCAATATTAGTGCCCATGCTTATAAAAAATTAAGAGACAAAATGTCATTACTTTTAAGGTATGTATTTGTAGGCTTAACTATACCATAAACATATAAAATTGTTAAAACACAAACTTTCTGAATAGAAAATAACACACACAAAAGGAACAGCTTACAAAAGTAATAAAAACAATTTACTAAAAATTATAATAAAATATTACTGATTTAAAATAAAACTGATTCTATTAACCAGAAAATATTTTTTTAAAAGAGAGAGATGTTAAAATATTCAGAATATTTGTGGGGGAAATTTTAGCCTAAATAATTAATTAAAAGTATAAATGGGGTTGTATAATATGTTTCTGGGAGTAATATATTTAAAACATAAATGTTCATGCTCCTTTATTAGAATTATGCACATAACTTTTGTGTGAAGAAAATATTTCAGCCTGTGTCTTCCATTCTGGTGTCCTCCAGGTGGGAGACAGTCTCTCCCACATTTCCACCACAGTGTAAAATTAGCCTATATTATTCTTTGTCTTCATATGATATTCAAAATAGCATTCCTTAATAAGCATCTAAAATTTAAAATAATTTTGACTTGGATATTAATCAATTTTCATGTACAGAACTCATTGGAAGTGAGGTGGGATTGCAAGAAGCTAGAAAAATTCCTTGACAAGTAGAATGAGAAAAACTGAGACAGATAGCTAAATGGCCAAGCAATTTACAGCCAGATAATAAATCACAACATTTTATCTTCCCAAACCAAAGAAGGTTAGGAGCAAATGGTTTACACATTTCAGAATTGTACAGAAGGAAGACCCACCTCGATCACAGTCTGTCTTTGTCTTTGGTGACATTCTTTGAAGGTAAAACTGACCGGATAATGACCCTGACACTATACTCTCATTTTGATGAATCAGCATCTGAAAGGACACACCTGGAAAGCTGATGAGTATAGGAACACTCCTCTGAGACCTCCCCTAAAATCTCCACTTTTAGAAAATAGGTTAAAACCCTAAAGACAAAGAATCCATTGCACGCTCTTTCTGAGTACACCTGCACCTTTCCCTCTCTTCTTCCCTCAGGCATGGATTTTTGCTTTCTTTCTCCTAAACTCTAAAGGTTCCATGGAGACCTGCAACCAGGGGAGTAGTGAGCAGTGGCAGCTTTTCCTGTGCTAATCCCTTGAACCTGTCTCCAAGGGCCCTCCTTTTGCCTTTGTAATTTCTTTTCTGAGTCTATGCAGCCCACTGGCTCACTTCTTCTGCCTCTGTGACTTTCTTTCCTCCTAAGGGCCAAGGTAGCCTTGCTTAGGCTTGACTCTTTCTTCCTCATGCTTCCAAAGGGCCAAGGCAGCTATGCCTAGGCTCATTCTTGCTGCTATAATCTTGCCTCTTCTAGTTTAAGCCTTCCTTTGTTTCACTGTCCCCAGCTTTATTTAATGTAATAATCTGGACTCGAAACCTGAGATCTTTCCTGCATGAAATCAAGAACCCATACATTCCAGAGTGTGCTGGGGCAGACCTGCTTCCGTTACCATTTGTTTCTGATGACAGAAAGTACTGTAAATTACATTTTGTCTAATTCAAATTTCATTAGTGTCTCTATTCTTTGAATCAATTTCTCATCTTCACTTACCCACAATCTCCACATATATTTCCTTACATCTAAGAATAAGCAGTATATATTAACTAACTCAATAATCCTGTGAACTGCAAACTGAATATATTATAAAGGAAAATAATTTTAACAATTTAGTCCTAAAAAAAGTGATAAAGCTATTGTTACTAAAGATTCAGTGGTTACATCACTCCTAGTAGGAATTAATGCAAGTTCTCAGGGAATCCCAAGTTCTTAAATTATTATGTAGGTCTTATATTTTAAAAGTTTAAAGATTAAAAAATTTGTTAAAAGCAATATATATAACATTACAAAAAAATTCCAAGAATACAACTACAAGTCATTTTAGGTAGTCTCTCTTCCTAGCCTTCGAATGCATTTCTTTTCCTTCAAAGCTTCTATTTATACAAATGGAGTCATAAGACAAAAAAGCTTAAAACACCTTAAGGTCAAGTAATCCATCCATTTATATCAAATGAGACCCAACCAATTCCAAATCAAGGTTTAAACATATTTTCTTCTAACTTTTCCCATGTTATTTTTTCCCCCTAACCTGCCATTCTGTTTTTCCTTTGTCTTTTCTGACAATGGGCTAATTGATTTTTTAAAAAAGTTTATGAATAAAAACTATCTTTAAAAAAGGAGGTTGATTGGTAGTGTTCAGATAAGGTCAAGGGTAATGTTTTATGAAATAGCAACCATGATTATATGGTTATGTAGTCCAATTTCTATAGACCTTATCAGTACATGTGTGACCTCCTACCCCCTTCCCAAGGCCACTGTTTCTCTTCACACCAATGTCTACTTATTAAAGAAAGTAGTTTTGATAGAAAACCTTATAGGTTCCTTTTATTCTCCCTGACTTTGATATGCTTATTTTCTATAATACCATCTAGTGTCACTTATAAATAAATGAAAAGAAATAAAAAATAAAAGTAAGTAAACCTTCCTGGAGAACCAGAGAGATTCTTTGTAGAAAGATGGGAGGAAATAGAGCTGGGTAGAGAAAAATATACATGTAATGAAATAGTGGCAATGATCCTCCAGTGTGGTTGGTCAAGGGGTCATGTAAAAATGAGGAACTTGTCACTCTGACAAATTAGTCACTAAATCCCAAGACTCCTGTTTTGTGTGTGACAGGCTAAAGGAGATTCAAACCAGTTAATAGCCAAGTATTATGATACACATCTTATAAAGAGCAGAATAATTTTTAAAGTGAAAACCCCTGGCCCATTAGAGCACTTTGGAAGACTGTACTATGAAAAACATCAAGTGAATGAAATTTTTCACTAAATATGAAGCTTAAAATATTGGAGCAGTGGTAGTAATTTCACTTAAAAAATAACAAACAAAAAACACAGAGTGCATATTATAACCCTTTGTCTTAAAAGTATCAGCAATGAGTTGAAGAAGGTCAGTGGCAGTGGGGAAAAGCAGCATTTATCTAATAGGTTGTAGTTTCTGGTTAAAGGATCTGTGCCAAGGGTCCCCAAAAACAACTTGGGAAACAATACATTTGGCAGGAGCTTAAAATATTTGAAAATTGGGGAAACTTTCTGGTTTAGATTTTGTTTTCTAAGGAGGAAGAAGCATAAAAAGTGGGAGTTACTCATAGTTTAGTTTGAAGATCTGGGATTGTTATTGTCATGGTTTACTAGAATTGTGGACAGATTTTAAGGGGGCCCCCACAATCCTCTCCTCCTGGTGTTTACATTCTTGTATAATTGATTTATTTTTATTGTGGGTGGGATCTGTGAACTGCCTCTAATCAACCAAACTTGGCCAAGGTGATGGGATATAAATCTTAGTATTAGATTATGTAATATATTATTTTGGGAGGCTCACCCTCTTTGTCTCTCTCTGTCTTAGAAGAGGCAGAGTTGTGACAGGACCTGTATATGGCAAAAAACTATGATAGTCTCTAGAAACTGAGACAGGCCTTATGGCCTGCAAGAAGCCAGGCCCTTCAATCATATAGCCACAGGAAAACTAGCAGTCACCCACCTCAGTAGCTTGGAAGTAGATGCGTTGCCAGTTGAGTCTCTAATGAGTATGAAGCCCTTGCCAACATTTTTGTTCCAACCTTGCAGAGGATCCATTTAGGCCTTGCCCAGATTCCTGACCTACCCAACCTCTGAGATAATAGATGTGTGATGTCTTCAGATGCTAAATGTGTGGTAATTTGTTACTTAGCATAGAACACTAATATATTACTAAAGAACATTGAGAGAGTGGAAACATTGTGCACCTGCAATATGGGAATTATTATGTACTAAACTGCATTAATATAATAAGTTTATTCTTATCGTTTAATTCTACAAAATAATGTTATGATACATTATTTTTCAACTTATAAATGAAAATAATGTACAGAGATACACTTAATAAATGTATCCAACTTACATAACATAGATAAGGAATGGAAAATCATATTTATCTCATCTGTACCATGTCCTGGTTTTCTCTCAACATGTATGTTCATAAACTGGAAAGCCCATCCACCCTCTTCTTTACTGACAAACATTTGCTAACCCTCACTGCTCAGTTCAAGTATCATCTATTGAAGGAAACCTTTCGCTGATCCCTCAGTCTGAATTAGATACATTTCTTATGTGTTCTCCTGTTCATTTATTAATTTACTATTTTAAACCAAGTAAATTAATCATTGATTATCTGTCTTACGGCTTTACTACTGATGATAGCAGTGAATGAAACATGCAAGGCTCTTGATTTCATGAAGTTTATATTCTAATGTTGGATGTAGATAATATATAAATAAAGTAAGTTAACCTTTAAGAATCATGCAAGCTATGAAAAATTGAAATTAAAAATGATTGATAGAAATTGCTTGCATGGCTATTTTATTTTAAGCAGTTAGAAAAGATCTAAATGAGGTGACCTTTCATTTTAATCTGAAAAACAAAAAGGAGTCTGCTATGTATATTTTAGGAGAATGAGAAGTCTACACAGAAGAAACTGCCGAAGCAAAGGTCCTATGATGAGATGTTGAAGAATTTGAAAGAAGTTGGCTGCTGGATCACAGAGGTTAAGCAAAAAGGCGATAGTAGATGGAATTGGAGCATAAGACAGGAACAAGGTCCTAGAGGACATTAACCAGCGCTCACATATCTGAATGCTGCCAAGAGGTCACAGACCTTGAGAAGAATGTGGCAGACAATGACAAACTTGAGAAGAGAACACTCAGTGGGGTTATAGAAATGAAGGACAATTTGAGTGGACTAAGGAGTGATAACAATGTGATCCTGCTTAGATTTTTTCCTGCAGACAATTCTTCTATTAAATTGTCTTTGAAAGAAAGGGGAAAGATACAACAGAGGGGAATGTGGATTAAGAGCACATGTGTATACTGGTAGAAATAATTTAGTAGTGGGAGGAAAAAATAATACATAATTCAGCAGAAAAGGGACATATGGCAATAGAAAAGTCCTTAAGAAAAATGGAAGGAATCCAAAGAAGAACATGAGAGGAGTGATTTTGATGCAAAATTAGAGTCCAGATATTGGGAGGGTGGAAATTGAGAGTAATACCATCCTTGCATTTATCTTGACCCTCATGTATATCACTTTGTGGTTGTTTTTAGTTTAATTTTCTATTATAATAATCAATAATTAAGTTTTATGAGAGTAAACTTTAGATATTTTGTCTACTATTCACATAGTCAAATATAGTGTCTTGCACATGGTCAATTGATTTTTAAATAAATGAATAAATCTGAAAAGTAGGGTGGAACTTTGAACCCTGCTTACTGCTTTTCTTGTTAGTTTAATTTAATTTTTTATTTCATTTTTATTAAATGGAAATAGCACCCGGTGGGAAGAAAAAAGTGACTGTTAGAACTGTTACCAATAAATTATTCTGCTTGTGAGTCAGAGTTTTTTGGTTCTCAGGTAAAAAGCAGTGGGAAAATAACAACAAATGTCACATTTCTGTTTTATTACATTTTTTATTCACTATAAGACTGTCTTTTCTATTATTTCCCTAAACTCACATCATGCTTTGAAATAACATTATATCTCATTTGTTCTTCACTGTACATATATAGAGCATATGTAATAATGCCTGTTATCTATTATTGTAGTAATAGAGGTCATAGACATTATCTATTTACTACTGAAACTATTATTGTATAGAAGTCATTCTAAAGTCCAAGATATTTTTAAGTGGCTCCAAAATTCCTAAGACTCATAAATCGCTGAATTAGATTTCTGTTATTGCATTCTATCCGATTTCTATTATCTCCATGATTTAAATTGTATATGTGTGCTATATGTCTGTCCATTTCTTTACATGTGCATAGGACAAGGAGTCAGTCATATGATCTGTGTTTAATGTTATTTACACTTATTTGTCATTAAATGTGCATATAAGGCTGTAATTCATTTTAATCACTTTATTCTAAAGGTCAATATGTTGATAATGCATTTTGATTTAATATGTTGTTAGTATTATATTCAGGAAATATTTAGAAAATTTTCAACAACTTTGAGATCTCCACATTCTACCCTTTAGGTTAAAGTTTATTTCTTTAATTCTCTATTCTTACATATCACTAGAGGCCTCATGCATGAAATTCATGCAAGGGGCTTGGCCCTCATAGCCATGGCAGCTGCCCTCGGCCCTCGCAGCCCTGGCTTCATCCAGAAGGTCGTCTGGAAGGTTGTTTGGCTATTCGGTCTAATTAGCATATTACACTTTTATTATTATAGATTACATAATAAGGCAGACAACCACTTTAAAATAACGAAGACAACATTCAAAATTAAATGTTAAGATATGCTTAGAGGAGTTGTAATGAGCAAATGTTCTCCTATTTTTAACAGAAAACATGCTCCCTGCCTGTCCAACTCCCCTCACCATGATTTTCTCATCTATAACATAAACACCATCTTTCTTTAGTAATAGATTTCACACTTGATTAAGAAACTAGAATCCATGTGATACCATTGCTTTACCTTACAATAAAAAATGATAAGCTTAAATGCACCCATACCCATATTTCTTTTTTCACCCTGTTACATTTGGTGCTGTTTCTCCTAATCTCAAAATTCAGTTCCTTAGGCTGTGACTAACAGCTACTTATCTAGTCCTTAATATATAAAAATCTATGAAACTGGTGGTAATATTTGAAATGAATGTTTTCAAAAATTGGATAATGGACTCTGCAGAACTGTGATCATCAAAAGAAGAGAAAAGCAAAAAGGGGTGCATGAGTGTGCTAGGTTTCTGCACAAGATCATATTCTTTTTTTTTTTTAATTTTATTTTATTTTTATTGTTTTAAGTATTACAAATAGTAGTACATATGTCTCCTTTTTTTTCCCCCTTGATCTCCCCCCGACCTCCCCTACCCCCCAGGACATGCCTTCACCTGCCCACCCTGCCTCCCCCCGACCTCCCCTACCCCCCAGGACATGCCTTCACCTGCCCACCCTGCCCCCCCCCGCCCCAGTGTCTTATATCCGTTGGTTGTGCTTATATGCAAGCGTACAAGTCCTTCAGTTGGTCTCTTACAGCCCTCCTCGCCCAATCTCCCCTGTCTTCCTAAAGTAGTTTGACAGTCTGTTCAATGCTTCTTTGCCTCTGTATCTTTTTCCCAACATTTCTTTCCTTTAAAAAGTTTTGCCTTTGCAGACTGGAAATAAACATATAATAACAAAACAAGACAAAACAAAAAAATGTTTGAGTCCCAATTTCAATGTCCAGCAGTTCCTTATGTGTACATGTCAGCATTGATAGCTGGATGGTGGGCACATGGTGGCAATGCAGGTCCGACCCTCTCTGGTTTGGTCCTAGGCAACCTGCAGTGGTGCACAGCTGCTGACTGCTCCCATGGCAAGGCGTTGTCAGCGTCTTCCATCTCTGGACTGTTTTTTCCTCTTGTCTTCGTGGTTGGAGCACTCCTGTCAATTCCTCTCTGTTGCAGGAATCCATCTGGTCTTGGGGTTGTTTTCTGAAAATATACAAATATATTCTCGACCACAAGTTAATAAAGGAATCTTTTCTATATAATTGATTTGGGATCCTTTTTATTTTTGTTCAAACAATTTTCCTTTGTCTTATTTAGACACCATGTGTGTTTTTAATGGCCGTCTTGCTATTAGCATTGCAAATGAAACTTAATTTGGTAAAGTAAAAATTTTCTAGATGTAATTTACTTATAGGATATTTTTCCTTACATGATAGTGCCCTACTATCCCCCCCCTTTTTTTTTTATTAATGGAGGTTTTTGTAAATTTTATACTGCAGTCTTGATAACTTTAAATTAAATTTTTTTCCCCCACACATATGACTGCTTTAGGTTCATTGCATATTCGGGAATTTTACCATGAGATGAACTACCAATAGAAATTTTAGTTATTACTTTAAGAACAGCTTTTTGTCCAGTACTTGAATATTCACTTATTTCATTTAGGCTATTTAAATTAATCTGAAAACTCGATTACTATTTTACTGTCATATTTAATACTCTACCAACAATCTTAGTTTACCCTGAAAATATTAGTGGGAAGGATTATTTGCATTCTTGAGTGTGCCCTGAGCATTCCAAATGCTTGCTGAATTTAGATATAGGGCAACTGCTGTTGGCCAAGTCTCTTGTCTGTTACCTGGGTCCCAATCTGAGCTGGGCTAAGTCTCTGTCTGTCCCCTGTATCTCGATGTGAGCTGGGCCAGGTCTCTTTCTATTGCCGGGGTCCCGATCTGAGCTGGGTGTGGGAGGTCTCCAGCCATGGGGGCAGGAGACCTCCTTTAGAAGGGGATGAGGGTTCAAGCCCCTGCAATGTTGGGGGGGTGAGGGTCTGTGCCCCACTTCTGTTGCCCCCCCAAGTTCTCTCCTGATGGCCCCTCTGTGACTGCCTGTCTTAGGTTGTTCCTTCCTTGAGGAATCTTACCCGTCTCTGGCTAACCAGCCATTCTCCGGGGCCAAGCAGGGTGCTGTGAGGTTCAGTTCTGTCTCCTTGGTAGCCTATCACCCCATGGCCTCCACACCCAGCACCTGCCTTGGGAACCCCTGGCCTGCTGGCAGGGTCCCGTTGCTGATCACATATCTCGGGGAACTCGGGTTTCTTCTCCAGTGAGGGCCCAGCTCACACAATTGGATGTGAGACAGATCCATGGTACCAGCCCCCATGAGGCTTCAAGCTCAGCACGAACAGAAAGCTCAGGTAACAGCTGAGGGCAATTGGATTGTGAGAAGAGGGTCCCTCTTGGCACAAAGGGCAAGAGGGGCCAATATAGGATGCTCAAGTGCCTTCCCAGTGCCTTAATTCCTTCTGCAAGGGATTAAATCCTTTCATGTCCCTTTTTTTTTTTTTTTAATTGCTGCCAACCATTCAAAGAATTAGTTTGTAAGTATGTTTGGGATAATTGTAAAATATGCTGTTGTAAAATATCTAAAATTATAATGACATTGTAGAATAATATCATGTAAGGATATTCTTTGCCCTAGGCCCTGGCAATTCCATTTCAAACTGGCTGTCAATTTCTTTTTGTAGCTTTATATAAACTTTGTCAGGGAGGCAAAAATACAAATTACTTACTTTAGTTCAAGAGGCCAAATATGTTGACTTTCAATTACAATCCTTATGACTTTTGAAGGAAACTTCTCTTTGTTTCCTTCCAAAATAATTTTCAGTCTACAGAGAGTTTCATTTAAAAATTTTTGTCACATGAAACAATTTCTCTTAATGCCCCGCCCCCTTGCTGTCTGTGTCCATTGATTAGGTTCATATGCATGCATACAAGTCCCTTGGTTGATCTCTCCACCTTACCCCCACCCTCCCCTACCTTACCTGAGGTATGATGTTCTGATCGACATTTCTCAGCCTCTGGATCTGTTCTTGTTCATCCGTCTATGTCGTTCATTATATTTCACAAATGAGCGAGATCATGTGATATTTATCTTTCTCTGCCTGGCTTATTTCACTCAACATAATATTCTCCAGCTCCATCCATATTGTTGCAAATGGTAGGAACTCCTTCTTTTTTACTGCAGTATAGATATACCACAGTTTTTTAATCCATTCATCTGCTGATGGGCATTTAGGTTTTTTCCAAATCTTGGCTATGGTGAATTGTGCTGCTATGAACATAGGGGTGCATATTTCCTTTCTGATGCGTGTTTCTAGATTCTTGGGATATATTCCTAGAAGTGGGATCACTGGGTCAAATGGGAGTTCCATTTTTAGTTTTTTGAGGAAGCTCCATACTGTTCTCCACAGTGAGTGCACCAGTCTGCATTCCCACCAGCAGTGCAAAAGAGTTCCTTTTTCTCGGCATCCTCGCCAACACTTGTTGTTTGTTGATTTGTTGATAAAAGCCATTCTGACAGGTGTGAGATGGTACCTCATTGTTGTTTTGATTTGCATCTCTCTGATGATTAGTGACTGTGAGCAGGTTTTCATATGTCTCTTGGCCTGCCTTCTGTCTTCTTTCGAAAAGTGTCTACTTAGATCAGTTGCCCATTTTTTGATTGGGTTGTTTATCTTCTTTTTGTTAAGTTGTATGAGTTCTCTGTATATGTTGGAGATTAAACCCTTATCATTGATATCATTGGCAAATATGTTCTCCCATGCGGTGGGCTTTCTTGTTGTTTTATTGATGGTTTTCTTTGCTGTGCAAAAGCTTTTTATTTTATTGTAGTCCCATTTGTTTATGTTCTCTTTAGCTTCCATTGCCCTAGGAGTAGTATCAGTGAAGAAGTTCTTTCAGCATATGTCCAAGATTTTGCTGCCTGTAGATTCCTCTAGTATTTTCATGGATTCCTGTCTTATGTTTAAGTCCTTTATCCATTTTGAATTTATTTTTGTGTATGGTGTAAGTTGGTGATCTAGCTTCATTCTTTTGCATGTATCTGTCCAATTTTCCCAACACCATTTGTTGAAGAGACTGTCTTGACTCCATTGAATGTTCATGCATCCTTTGTCAAATATTAATTGAGCACATTGATTTGGGTCAGTTTCTGGGTTCTCTATTCTATTCCATTGATCTACCTGTCTGTTCTTGTGCCAGTACCAGGCTGTTTTGAGAACAGTAGCTTTGTAATACAACTTGATATCTGGTATTGAGATCCCGCCTACTTTGTTCTTCTTTCTCAGGATTGCTGTAGCTATTCGGGTTCTTTTTTTATTCCAGATAAATTTTTGGAAATTTCGTTCTAGGTCTGTGAAATATGTTGTTGGTATTTTAATGGGAAGTGCATTGAATTTATAGATTGCTTTGGGTAGTATGGACATTTTGATGATGTTGATTCTACCAATCCATGAACATGGTATGTTCTTCCATCTGTTTATGTCTTCCTCTATCTCTTTTTTCAGTGTTGTGTAGTTTTCTACGTATAAGTCTTTTACCTCTTTAGTTAAGTTTATTCCTAAGTATCTTAATTTTTTTGGTGCGATGGTAAATGGGATTGCTTTTTTAGTCTCTCTTTCTGTAAGTTCATTATTGGTGTATAGAAATGCCATAGATTTCTTGGCATTAATTTTGTATCCTGCTACATTACCGAATTCAGTTATTAAGTCTAATAATTTTTTATGGAGTCTTTAGGGTTTTCTATGTACAGTATCATGTCATCTGCAAATAATGACAGTTTTACTTCTTCTTTTCCAATTTGGATGCCTTTTATTTCTTCTTCTTGTCTGATTGCAATGGCTAGTACTTCCAGCACTATATTAAACAGGAGTGGTGAGAGTGGGCATCCCTGTCTTATCCCTGTTCTTAGGGGAAATGGTTTTAGTTTTTGCCCATTGAGTATGATGTTGGCTGTAGGTTTGTCGTATATGGCTTTTATTATGTTCAGGTATGATCCTTCTATTCCCACCTTGCTGAGAGTTTTTATCAAGAAAGGGTGTTGGATTTTATCAAATGCTTTTTCTGCATCAATTGATATGACTATGTGATTTTTATGTCTCAATTAGTTTATGTGATGTATCACGTTTATTGATTTGTGAATATTGTACCATCCTTGCATCCCTGGGATAAATCCTACTTGGTCATGGTGTATAATCTTTCTGATGTACTGCTGGATTCGATTTGCTAGAATTTTGTTGAGGATTTTGGCATCTATGTTCATGAGGGATATTGGCCTGTAATTCTCTTTCATTGTGTTGTCTTTGTCTGGTTTTGGAATTAGGGTGATGCTGGCCTCATAGAAGGAGCTTGGAAGTGTTCCTTCTTCTTGAATTTTCTGGAATAGTCTGAAGAGGATAGGTTTTAGTTCTTCCTTGAATGTTTGGTAAAACTCCCCTGTGAAGCCATCAGGCCCTGGGCTTTTGTTTGCTGGAAGCTTTTTGATGACTGCTTCAATTTCTTCCATAGTTATCAGCCTATTGAGATTCTTAGAATCTTCCTGAGTGAGTTTTGGAATGTTGTATTTTTCTAGGAATGTGTCCATTTCCTCCAGATTGTGTAGTTTGTTAGAATAGAGTTGTTCATAGTATTTTTTAACAATCCTTTGTATTTCTGTGGGGTCTGTTGTTATTTCACCTCTTTCATTTCTGATTTTGTTTATTTGAGTCCTCTCTCTTTGCTTCTTGGTGAGCCTGGCTAGAGGTTCATCAATCTTGTTTATCCTTTCAAAGAACCAGCTCTTGGTTTTGTTGATCCTGTGTATTGTTTTTTTGGTCTCTATGTCATTCATTTCTGCTCTGATCTTTATTATGTCCTTCCTTCTGCTCACTGTGGGCTTTTCTTGTTGCTCTCTTTCTAATTCTTTGAGTTGTTGAGTTAGAAGATTTATTACCATTTTTTTCTTGTTTTTTGAGGTAGGCCTGTAGAGCTATAAACTTCCCTCTCAAGACTGCTTTCATTGTGTCCCATAGCATTTTCATTGTTGTGTTTTTATTGTCATTATTCTCCAGGATGTTTTTAATTTCTTCTTTGATCTCGTTGATCACCCAATCATTGTTTAATACCATGCTATTCAGTTTCCACGTGTTTGAATTTTTTGGAATGTTTTTATTATAGTTTATTTCTAATATTATGCCATTGTGGTCTGAGAAAATGCTTGATAAGATTTCAATCTTTTTGAATTTAGGGAGACTTTGTTTGTGACCCAATATGTGGTCTATTTTTGTAAATGTCCCATGGGCACTTGAGAAGAACGTATATTCCGAGGCTTTGGGGTGAAATGCTCTGAAGATGTCAATTAGGTCCATCTGATCTAGTGTGTCATTTAGAATTGCTATTTCTTTGCTGATTTTTTGTTTGGAGGATTTATCCAGTGATGTCAGTGGTGTATTAAAGTCTCCTACTATGACTGTATTGTTGTCGGTCTCTCCCTTGATCTCTTCCAGGAGTTTTTTTATGTATTTGGGTGCTCCTGCTTTGGGTGCATATATGTTTACCAGAGTTATATCTTCTTGTTGAATTGCTCCCTTTAGTATTATGTAGTGGCCTTCCTTATCTCTTGTTATGCCCTTTACTTTGAGGTCTATTTTATCAGATATAAGTATTGCTACCCCAGCTTTTTTCTCATTTCCATTTGCTTGAAAAATATTTTTCCATCCCTTCACTCTCAGTCTGTGTGAATCCTTTGCTCTGAGGTGGGTCTCTTGTAGACAGAAAATATATGGGTCATGTTTTCTTATCCATTCAGCTACCCTATGTCTTTTGATTGGTGCATTTAATCCATTTAAGTTTAATGTTATTATTGACAAGTACATGTTTGTTGTCATATTTTCCCCCTTTGTGTTTGTGCTTCTTTTTGCCTTTCTCTTTCTTCTTTTTACAGCAGTCCCTTTAGCAATTCTTGCATTGCTGGCTTGGTAGTGATAAACTCTCTTAGCCCTTTTTTGTCTGTGAAGCTCCTGATTCCACCATCAATTTTGAATGATAACCTTGCTGGGTACAGTATTCTTGGATTCAGTCCCTTGCTTTGCATCACTTTGTATATTTCATTCCATTCCCTTCTGGCCTGGTGTGTTTCTGTTGAGAAATCAGGTGATATTCTAATAGGAGATCCCTTGTACGTAACTTTCTGTCTCTCTCTGGCAGCCTTTAAGATTCTTACTTTGTCATTGGTATTCGCCAATTTAATTATGATGTGTCTTGGTGTCGGTCTTTTGGGGTTCAACTTGTTTGGGACTCTATGTACTTCTTGGACTTGCATAGTTTTTTTCTTGCCAATATCAGGGAAGTTTTCTGTCATTATTTCTTCAAACAGGTTTTCTATCCCTTGCTTCTCTTCCTCACCTTCTGGTATCCCTATTATTCTAATATTGTTTCGTTTTGTGTTGTCCCAAAGCTCCCTTAGGCTCTCCTCTTGCTTTTTAAGTCTTCTTTCCATTTGCTGCTGTGTTTGTGTGTGTTTTCCTACCTTGTCTTCTAATTCGCTGATGCGGTCCTCAGCCTCTTCTAGTCTACTGTTTAAGCCTTCCAATGTGTTCTTTATTGCAGCTATGTCGTTCTTCATCTCCTCTTGATTTCTTTTCATGTTGGTGACATTTTCATTCAGCTCCTTATAGTTCTCATTGAGTTGTGTGTATTTGTCATTGAGTTGTGTGTATTTGTCATCCATCCATTTAAACATCCTTATCATCATTACTCAGAATTCTCTCTCAGTTAAGCTGCTAGCCTCAGTTTCATTTAACTCCCTTTCTGGTGATTCCTCTTTTTCTTTCCTTTGGGTATTGCTTTTTTGTCTCCCCATGTTTTCCTGAAATGTTTTAATTGTAGATCCAATTGCTTTGCTACCCAGGTTCTTTTGGTGATGGTGCTACTGGTGAAATAGAAAAATATTTCTGTTCTGGGCTTGGTTATCTAGTGTAATTGAAGTGCTTAGCTTCTAAAGATTTTTCTTTAGAGTAGATCCTATGGCCTCAGGGAGTATTCAGATTCCTTGGTGTTAATCAGGGTGGAATCTGGGTGTGGCTATATTGGTTGCCTGGAGACTGGGGGGAGGGGCTATCTCTCAGGAGAAAATGGATTCTGTGGGCTTAGATATGACTCAGCACCAGACTTGCTACCACTTCTCCTGGACCGTCCGTTGCCCACTCTGCCCAGGTTCCACAACTCTACCCCTTCTCCCGCACTTCTGTCACAGGTAAGCGCCTGTCTCCAAAAGGTCCCACAAACTTGGTTCAGTGGGGAAAGGTGCAGGCCCCAGCATGAGGAAGGACCGCGTCTCTGCCAGTTCCTCTCTTGCCGGCACTCCGCGGTCTGGCAGCTCTTAAAGGCTGCCTTTGAGCTCAGATCCCAAATCCAGACTCTATGGTCTAAAATCCTTCAGACCTTGCCTGTCCTCAGGGACACGGCTTGGCACTGTGTAGTTTCTCCCTGACCTTCTGGGCACAGAGGTCCGGGAGATTCTACTGCCTAGGTCTTTGATTTTACCTTTATCCGGGGGATCCCTGCTCTTCCCAGCTGCAAACTGTCTCACCAGCTGTGCCTCCTTCGCCAATTTGGGCTGGATTCCGCTCTTCTCAGCTGCCTCCTCTATTTGCTCTGGGAGAAGACTCAGGACAAGTCCTTCTATTCCGCCACCATTTTGTCTCTCCACAAGATCATATTCTTGATGCTAGCTTGGGGATGTAGAGCCAAGCAGAGTACAGACCAAAGATCAGAACTTCTCAAGCAGCTAAAATTTCTGAACAGATTATAAAGGAGGAAGTTTTGAAGAGAAGCTCTATAAGTTTATTGACTCCTTTTAAGTCTGTGTCTTACAACACTTAAAGTTAAACAGAGCAAGATTCCTGGAAGCCTGGAAGAAAAAGATACATGAAAACTCTGATCAGAAGAGGTTTTAGAAGTTGCATAGGAAACATAGGATTTCTAATTAGAGCCTTGAAACCTCATTAGATTCCAGGGGACTCAGTTGACACACCAGAAGAGATTTATAAGTAGGGATAACCTAGTTATAAAGTACATGCAACTCAATACCTACCCTAGTGATGCTTAAAACATGCCTCAATTGGGTCAATCTGCACTAATGTTAAAAGCTGCCTGCCAGGAGAAAACAAAATAAAATAGCAGAAGCCTCTTTAAAGCAGGGTAACAGATGTTCAGGCTAGCATGCATGATTTTGAGCATTTAATGAAAAATAGCTAGATTTTAGAAGAAGCAGGAAAATGTACAAGGAAACTTTTCTTCTTAATAAAGGAGTCCATGGTAAGTGACATCAATATGTGTAAGATATAATTAATAGATATAGATTATTAAGTGGCTGTTATAAATATGTTCAAGGGTATAACATAGATAATAAACGAATAAAAGAGAAATCATAGCAAGTATTAAAGCTACAAAAATGGAAAATTTATTACAAAAGTATAATATATTATATAAAAATATTTGCTGAAAAGGATCATAAGGCTATGGAATAAGACAGACAAAAGGACCACTGAATTTGAATATAATCTGAAAACCACAAAATTTTAAAAAATGTAAAGTCTTAGTAAGCAATAAAGCATCATTCTAGCACACAGGAATTTGAAGTTGAAAGGAGAAGAGAATGAGAACTGAACAGCAAAAGAAAAAAAAAGACCAATGAAATAAATTATGAAAGATCAAAATTTCTAAATTTGTTTAAAAAGATGCAATTTACAGATCCAAGAATCTTAGTGAACCTCAAGCAAGACAAATCACAGCTACTACAATGTAGTTATATTACTGAAATAATCAAATACTAGAAATTAAGTAAAGGGAGGAGGATCTTGAAAACAATTAATGAGGAAAAATTGCAAAAATACATACTACATTTAACTTCTAAGGAAACAATGAAAGCCAGAAAACAATGGAATTATATCTTCAAAGGCTGAGGGGACAAAACAAAACAAAAAAATCTGTCAATACAGAACCCTGCATCCAGATAAAATGTACACAAATGTATTTTACTTTTCAAAATGTAAAAAATATATATGGATAAAATTAAGAGAATCCTTTGTTCCAAAATCTGTTCTTTTAATTAGTACCAAAATAAGTTCTTCAGTCTGAGGAACAGAAAAGAAGTGGAACATAATATCTAAAGGAATGGGCAACAAAGGAAATGGTAGATATGTAGGTGAATACAAAAGAAATATCCTTTGAAATATGGATAATAATATAAAGCAAAAATTACAGCAATGAATTATCATATTTAATATCAATAGCACAAAGGTCTGGTGAATTAATTTGAAATATAAAGTTGTAATTTTAAAAATATTTTACATAAAATAAAATAGTTAACTCTACCTAGCTAGTGTGGTTCAGATGGTTGAAGCATCATCCCATATGCCAGAAGGTGGTCGGTTCCATTTCTGGTCAGGGTACACACCCAGGTTTTGTGATCAATTCCTGGTCTGAGAGCATGTGGCAGGCAGTAGATCGATGATTTTCTCTCTCACACTACACTTCTTTGTCTCTTTCTCTCAGTGTCTCTTCCTTCCTTCTTCTCTTTGAGATCAATCAATAAATAAAACTCTAGAGTATGATAACAATGCATAGTATAATTCTTAAAAAAAGCAATATAAAATAAAATAATGCTGAAGATATAAATAGAATAATTAATATAAAATAGTCAAAAAATAAAAAGTCAGGAAAAAAAACAGATTTTATTTACAATCAATCAAGTAAAGGGTAGATGAAAAATAGATAAATTCCAATCAGTGATAGAGTTAAATGCAATCATGTTCAAATTGCATTAAATAGATTTACAAAACACTCAAATTTAAGGACAAAGATTGTCAAACTGATTAAAATAATGCCTAACTACACAAGGTCTACCAGAGATGAATTTTAAATAAAAGATGGGATACATTAAAAGGATGATAAATAGATATCATAAAAGCAGTACATATGAGTGTTATAGTAGCTATACTAATATCAGGCAAAACAGATTTTTTTGTCAAGGAATATTACCACTGACAATGAGGTTCATCTTTAATGATTAAAAACTCATGTAATCAAAACAATAAATAAATATGTAACCTGAAATAGAGCTTCAAAATAGCTGATGCATGAACTGACAGAAAAAAAAGGGGAATATATAGACAAATAAACAATCATAAGTAGATAAATACCCTTTCTCTACAAAATTGATAGAGAAAAAAGTAAATGAAGATATAAAAGAACTGCAAATGTCAATGTCCTTGACCAACTTGGCATTAATAATGCACTACAGTCACTCAGTAAATCTATTATTTCATGTTTTGCTAGATTGTCTATGAAGAAAGATATTATCTTGAGTCATAAAATAAATCTTAAAAGAATAATTCAGAAAATACTTTCATAACTATAAAAATAATGAGTTAGAAGTAGATAAAAACAAAATAACTAGAAAAGCTTTATAAAATATATATCATATAAAATGTACCATATTAACAGTATGGAAATTAAAATCACATCTGTAGAAAAGAACACTTCCAAGCTCATTCTATGAAGTCAGCATTACCCTAATACCAAAACCAGATAAAGACAACACAATGAAAGAGAATTACAGGCAAATATCCCTCATGAACATAGATGCCAAAATCCTTGGCAAAATTCTAGCAAATCGGATCCAGCATTTCATCAGAAAGATCATACAGCATGACCAAGTAGGATTTATCCAGGGGAAGCAAGTATGGTACAATATATACAAATCAATAAACATGATACATCACATAAACAAATTGAGAAATAAAAATCACATAGTCATATCAATTGGTGCAGAAAAAGCATTTGACAAAATCCAATAACCTTTCTTGATTAAAAACTCTCAGCAAAATGGGAATAGAGGGATCATAGCCCAACATAATAAAAGCCTTATATGACAAACCTACAACCAACGTCATACTCAATAGGCAAAAATTAAAACCATTTCACCTAAGAATAGGAACAAGATAAGGATGCTCACTTTCACCAACCCTGTTCAGCATAGTACTGGAAGTGCTAGCCACAGCAATTAGATAAGAAGAGGAAATAAAAGGCATCCAAATAGGAAAGAAGACGTAAAACTGTCATTATTTGCAGATGACATGATACAATACATTGAAAACCCTGAAGACTCCATAAAAAAATTATTAGACTTAATAAATGAATTTAGCAATGTAGCAGGATACAAAATCAATGCCAAGAAATCTATGGCATTCTTATACACCAATAGTGAACTTAAAGAGAGATTTAAACAATCCCAATTACCATTGCACCAAAAAAAAAAATTAAGATACCTAGGAATAAACTTAATTAAAGAGGTAAAAGACCTATAATCAGAAAACTACTGGACACTGGAAAAAGAGATAGAGGAAGACATAAACAGATGGAAGAACATACCATGTTCATGGATTGGTAGAATTAACATCCTTAAAATGTCCATACTACCCAAAGCAATCTAGAGATTCAAAGCACTACTCATTAAAATACCAACAGCATGTTTCACAGACCTACAATAAACTCTCCAAAACTTTATCTGGAATAAAAAAGACCCAAATAGCTGCGGCAATCCTGAGAAAAAAGATCAAAGTAGGAGGGATCTCAATACCAGATATCAAGCTGTATTACAAAGCCACTGTTTTCAAAACTGTCTGGTACTGGAACAAAAACAGACATACAGTGAGTGGCCAGATTATTATGATCTCTGAATGCATAATAATCTGGCCACTCGGTGTGTGTGTAGTGTGTATATATATATATATATATATATATATATATATATATATGTATGTGTGTGTTTGTTTGTGTGTGTGTGTGTGTGTGTGTGTGTGTGTGTGTATATGAGAAACATGTAAATTAACCATCACTCTGCTATGCCCACCAGCCAATCAGGAGGGAATATGCAAATTAGAAGAAGAAAGATGGAGGCCGCCCAGCTTCTCCAGGCGCGGAGTGGCTGGGTGGGACAGGACGCCTGCCATGAGAGGGAAGGTGGGGGGTGAAGGGATGTACAGGAGTGGCACTCCTGCCACAGTGAAGACAAAGACTGAAGACTTGGATTCTGCACCGAAGACAAAGATGGCATATTCTGGCCGAACTCTGCATCAAAGGCCTGGGTCCCAGATGCCAGAAGAAAACTGGTGCTGGAAGCCAAGGAAAGGAAGGCCTATTGCATGAATCTCTTCATGCAATAGGCCTCTAGTATCCTATATAATAAAGATGTGATATGCAAATTGACTGCCACGCCCTCGCAGAAGATGGCTGCCTCCATGTGGTCAAAAGATGGCCACCCTCATTTGGTCACAAGATGGCTGGCAGGGGAGGGCATCTGGGGATGACCAGTCCAGCAGGGGAGGAAAGTTTTTTGGGGGGACTGGGCCGGCAGGAAACAGCAGTTGGTGACAACTGGGCCAGCAAGGGGGCAGTTAGGCATTGATCAGGCTGGCAGGGGAGTGGTTAGGAGCCAGCAGTCCTGGATTGTGAGAGAGATGTCCAACTGCCAGTTTAGGCCCAATCCCACAGGGCTCGGCAGTCAGACATCCCCCAAGGGGTCCCAGATTGGAGATGGTGAAGACTGGGCTGATGGACACTGTCCCCCCACCTCGCCAGTGCATGAATTTTGTGCACCAGGCCTTATACATATATATATTGGAGGCCTGGTGCATGAATTTGTGCATGAGTAGGGTCCGGCCAGCCTGGCCAGGGGGAGGGGATATGGGTGGTTGGCCAGCCTGCCTGCTGGTTGAACTCCTGGTTGAGGAAACAGTTTGCATATTAACCTTTTATTATATAGTATATACACTGAGTGTCCAGATTATTATGCATTCAGAGATCATAATAATCTGTCCACATAGTGTATAGACCAATGGAATAGAATAGAGAACCCAGAAATCAACCCAGATGACTATGCTCAATTAATATTTGACAAAGGAGGCTAGAGGATACAATGGAGTCTAGACAATCTCTTCAATAAATGTTGCTGAGAAAATTGGACAGATACACGGAAAAAAATAAAACTGGACCACCAACTTACACCATACACAAAAACAAACTCGAAATGGATAAAGTACTTAAATGTAAGATGGGAAACCATAAAAATCCTAGAGGAATCCACATGCAGCAAAATCTCAGACATATGCCGAAGCAATATCTTCACAGCTACAGCTCCTAGGAAAATGGAAACTGAAGAGAAAAAAAAATGGGACTACATAAAAATAAAAAGCTGCTGTACAGCAAAAGAAACCATCAACAAAACAACAAGAAAGTCCACTGTATGGGAGAACATATTTGCCAATGTTATCTCTGATAAGAGTTAATCTCCAACATTTATTAGGAACTCATACAAATTTGCAAAAGAAAGATAAACCACCCAATCAAAAACTGGGCAAGGGACCTAAACAGATACTTTGGGAAAGAGGACATAAGGAAGGCCAACAGACATGCAAACATGCTCAAAGTCACTAATCATCTGAGAGATGCAAATCAAAACAACATTGAGGTACTATCTCACACCTGTGGGAATGGCAATCATCAACAAATCAACAAGTGACAAGTGTTGGCGAGGATGCTGAGAAAAAGGACCCCTTCTTCACTGCTGGTGGGAATGCAGACCGGTGCAGCCACTGCGGAGAACAGTATGGAGTTTCCTCAAAAAACTAAAAATGGAAATCCCATTTGACCCAGTGTTCCCACTTCTAGGAATATATCCTAAGAAACTAGAAACACCAATCAGAAAGGATATATGCACCCCTATGTTCATATAGCAGCATAATTTACCATAGCCAAGATTTGGAAACAGCCTAAGTGCCCATAAGCAGATGAGTAGATTAGGAAACTGTGGTACATCTACACAGTGGAATACTACGCTGCTGTAAAAAAGAAGGAATTCTTACCATTTGCAACAGCATGGATGGAACTAGAGAGCATTATGCTAAGTGAAATAAGCCAGTCAGAGAAAGATAAATATCACATGATCTCACTCATTTGTGGAATATAATGAACAACATAAATTGATGAACAAAAACAGATTCAGAGACAGAGAAGTATTAATCAGACCATCAAACCTCAGAAGGAAGGTAGGAGAGGGTGGGAGTAAGGTAGAGAGATCAGTCAAAGGACTTGTATGCATGCATATAAGCCAAACCAATGGACACAGACATCAAGGGGGTGAGGGCATGAGAGGGGGCTGGGGGAAAGGGCAATAGGGTTATAAGGACACATATGTAATACCTTCATCAATAAATTTAAAAAAATAAAATAAAATCACGTCTGTAAATACTCCTAGGTGAAAAATGTCACATACAAAATTAGGACATATTTTGAGCTAAATGATAACAAAAATGCACAATATAATTTTTCAGATACAGTCAAAGCAGGCTTTAGAAAAAAATTGTAACTTTAAAAATCTTTATATTAAGAAACAAACTTTTGCCCAGCCAGTGTTTCTCAGTGGTTGAACATTGACCTCTGAACCAGGAAATCATGGTTTGATTCTTGGTCAGGGCACATGCCTGGGTTGTGGGCTCTATCCCCAGTGTGGAGTGTGCAGAAGGCAGCCAACCAATAATTCTCTCTCATCATTGACTAGAGTGTATCTGTCACAAACTATTTGTTTCTGTCCCTTTCTGTCTGCAGTAAATAAAGAGTTTTTACAAAGATTAAAAAAGAAACAAACTTTAAAAATTTAATGATCTTTTTATTATAAGAATCTACCCTACAAATCAAAATAAACTGAAAAATAGAAAAAAGGACATACTAAAATTAAAAGCAGAAATAAATAAAGTAAAAACTAAAGAAAATGATACAAGTTTCATGTTGTCCTTATAAAATGTTTATAAACTAATGAAACTTTACTTAGATTAATCAAGAAAAAAGAGAGCACAGATTAATATCAGGAATAAAAATGGGACATGCAACAGATGTAAAAAAGATAATAGAAAATATAACAATTTTATGATGTAAATTTAACAAATTAGATTAAATTAATAAGTTTTTGAAAGACACTTATTGAAACTTACACAGAAGCAGTAGTGCATTTTAATAGCCATACTTGTTTAAATAATTAAATGAATATTTTAATATTTACCAAAAAAAATTCCAAGTTCCAGATGGCGTTGTTGATGAATTATGAATTTTATCATAAACTTAAGTAGGAAATATTAAAAATCTCACACAAATTTCATTATGAGGGAACATAACCCAACTTCTTTTATGAGACCAGCATATTTCTGACAACAATAGCAGACAATGGTATTATAATACCACTTATGATGGGACATATCTTTTAAAAAATATTTATCAAATACAGAACTACTAGTATGTAAAAAAAAAGACACTACCTCATAACAACTAAGTTTTATCCCAGATGTTAGTTTCTTTAATGTTTAAAAAATAATATAATGTACCATATTAACAGTATAAAGAAAAAATATTTGCATCAACTCAATAGATAAATATTTGCAAGAGGAAGTTTTAAAATTTCCCACAGTTTGGTGAAAGGGTTTTGGAAATTTGTATCTGCAAAAGAAACAGTCATTACATGTAGCTAGCTTCAGGGGAAAATATGATTCTGAGCAGAGTTCCTGAGGGGGCTTATCACCAAGACTTTCAGGGGGCAAGGAAGGTAAGACCTGAGAGTGTCTGGGTGTCTCAGCAGAGTACCCGTCACAATCTTTCACTTGCACTGCCCAGATTCACTTGCTTAGCATAAGTTCTAGGAGCAAATGGTCTTGAGGCCACACCTGATACTTACTCTCTCCTGTCTGTATTACCCAGTCTAGATTCTCTTTAGTCTCAGTTAGTGCATCTATTGGTATCAGAGGTTCCCCTAGTGGAGTGAATCAGAGACTTGTCCTTAAGGGGTCCATATCCCTGGTCCTAACAGCATGTTGATTTTTTTTCTGGAAATATTTCCTAGGTTATTAAAATCTGTATCTGAAAAGTAGTTCCCATATTGATAAATTGTCCATTATCTACCTTTATGTTCTGCTTCCTTCAATTCAGCATCTATTGTCTCCTACCTATGTACTCTCAGTTTCTCCAGGAACCTGCTAGCCAGTCCAGCATTTATAGCCATACTCTCCACTAGCTGGCACAAGGTTTCCATGATGGGTTAGGCAGTAACTTAATTCTAGTAATTGGCTTAGTGGTCAGAAGGGAAATTGGGAAGGACTGGTGGAGTGGGCTGTTTTCTTGAAGGTCAGAGACATGTGCATACTCTTTAAGAAGATGAATGTTTGCTAGCCCCTAAGAGGGAGAATTGTAATACCTCTTCTTCAGACTTGAGAGTTTGGGGAATGTGAGAGGTTAATGCACTAATCCAGATGTGTCCTTTTAGTGACTTTGGTTGCATTCACTTCCAGTCAGAGTTCTGAACTTGACACATTAGACCTGCTCAGTTGAAAGTTTAATATTTGTTGAAGTTCTTCTATTCAAAAGCGTAAATCTGGACTGATTCTCAGCTTTCTCTGCTTCCTAATGGCAGGAGACTATAATATATTTAGTATATGCTGCCAAGGAAGTTTTCATATTTAGCTTTTAATTACTGATTAATTGCCTCCAGACTTTCATCATCCACAAAGTTCATAAAAGTGTTCCTGGCAAAAGCTATCCAATTCAAAAACCCTCAATTTCATTCCTTATATATTTTTAAAATAAATTATACACTTTGCCTGCTAGTGTATTTCCCTCCACAGAATATTTCATCCCAGAGAAAAATCTTAAAAATTACACTTCTATGCTATGCCAGGCTATCTATTTTCCACTACCAGCAGACAATTTTCTCTTTGTCATCTGGCTTGCTCATGAACTAGCTTTAAAATTTCAGCTTCATGTCCACTCTTTCTACCCACTGCCATTATCAAGAATTACAGGTCAGTTACTTGGAAAGTAGATATTAAGATAGAAATTGGCATGCAAGAAATTAGAGAGTGTATATCTTTCGAGTGAAGAAAAGAGAACTAGAGTGAAAGATAATTTAGTTCGAAAGCTAAATTTTTAGCTTGGATGCACAACAAGGAATTGTGAAAGTGTGATGACTTTTTTTGATTTATCTCTATTGGGGAAAAGTGTTAGTAATGTATATATAAACCTTATGTAACCCAGCCACTAGTTACAGGCTTACTCAGGAAGAATACTTATGAGCTTGTCAGCCATTTCTAAAAAAGGCTGACAGCTGAGACCTGTCAATCAGCAACACTTTCAGAAGTTGGAGTGAGAAGTGAGTGACTGAATAAAATATCCATTACCTTAATGTTACTTCAGGTTTTGTCTCATTTTACATGAATTTTAAGTAGCATTTGATACAGTTAGTCATGATTTTCGTAAAATTACACTATTTGGTTTCCATGCTTTCTCTATAGACACCATCTTCTTTGCAATTAACTTCTCCTCTGCTCTCTGAACTTTCTCCTTAGGCTATCTTACCTATTCTCAGACTCAAACATCATCTATATATTCAGTAATTCACAATTCGTATCTATAGTCCATATCTTTCCTCTGAGCTCTAGGTTTATATATCCATCTGCTTGTTACTATGTGTACATACACCTTGTTATTACAGGCCCTCCCGTGGTTTCCCATGCCTGCCACTCTGTATCCAAAAACATTTTACTTTTTCAGCATGGTTTGTTTCTATGGTTAGGCTTGCTCAAACTGCCATGTATGCCCCTGCCTATGTTTCACCTGCCTTCATTTTCCACTGGACTCTGGCCCTATCTGCCTGCTTTCAAGTTAACCCTCTCACCACAGCTTAAAAATATGTCCATGGAATGCAGACTAGTGCAGCCACTGTGGAGAACAGTATGGAGTTTCCTCAAAAAACTAAAAGTGGAACTTCCATTTTTCCCAGTGATCCCACTTCTAGGAATATATCCCAAGAAACCAGAAACACCAACCAGAAAAAATATATGCACCCTTATGTTTATAGCAGCACAATTTACAATAGCTAAGATTTGGAAACAACCTAAGTGCCCATCAGAAGATGAGTGGTTAAAAGATTATCTACACAGTGGAATACTACACTGAAGTAAAAAAGAAGGAATTCTTACCATTTGCAACAGCATGGATGGGACTGGAGAGCATTATGCTAAGTGAAATAAGTCAGTCAGAGAAAGATAAATATCACATGTCACTCATTTGTGGAATATAATGAACAAGATAAACTGATAAACAAAAACAGATCCAGAGACAGAGAAACATCAATCAAATAACCAATGGACACAGACACCAGGGGGGTGAGGGCATGAATGGTATGGGTGGGGTGGTAAGGACACATATGTAATACCTTAATCAATAAAGAAAAGAAAAAAAGATACAAAAAAAGAAAAGAAAGAAAATAGCAGGACAGATGAAATGGGAGTGGTGATAGTTAAGGAGTTAATATTTTAACTATTTTAAGTGAGGGTAAGCATCCTAGGAAGGTACCTCTGAACAGACTTGAAATTAGTGAGTGCAGGAGCTGTATGGATATATGGAGGAAAAGCAACCCAACTCAAGGTAACAGCTAATGGAATGGCTCTGAGGAGCAGCCCTGGAGTTTTTAGAAATAACACGAGACCAATGTGGAAGGAGTAGGGGAGAAGACAAAGAGGTCAGAAAGGAGATTGTAAGAATGGGGATAGAAGTGGTCACAGGACAGATCCCTTCAGGTCTGGAAGCTATAATAAGGTCTTTTGTTTTAATACTAAGTCAAATGGAAAACCATTAGAGAGTTCTGAGTAAAGTTGTGATGTGATCTGACATTTTAAAGCCCACTTTGATTGCTGAATAGGAACTATTCTAAATGCCTAGGGAAGTGAAGATATTAGTTTTGACCAAAAGGAAAGTGGTAAAAGCAGTTTGATTCTGCATACATTTTGTAGCCATAGTCAAAATATTTCCTTGGGGAATGATATCAATCCATGAACAAAACACATTTCATCTCTTTTATACTAATATATATATTTAAGGTTATTTTATTTTGCATGTGTAAGATGCCTATTCAACACTTTACAGAATAACTAAAGTTAAAATACAGGCAATAACTGTTATGTCACAAAGTAAGAGAACCTTGCACAATTCTACTGTCAAAGTCAATATTTGCATGGGTTATATATATATATATATATTTAGTAAATATCTTCAAAATACAATCAAAATATATATTATGCACTCTATTCACAATTCACAATCTATTCTGAAATGCAAAAATGTAAATCATATATGATATAGCTTTTAAGTGTATTATTTCATATCAAAAGCTATACTAATAATAGAGGAATATGCAAACTGGTCAGGACGCCATCACGTAACTACCAAATATCAGGGACCTGAGATTGCATGGCACCTTGCCTGGGTGGGGGACCTCAGGCCATGCCCCCTGCCCAGTGGGGCTTGACTGGGACTTCAGGCCATGCCTCCCCACCCAGCAGGGCTTCATAGGGGACCTCAGGCCACAACCTCTACACCAGTACCAGGCCAGGGGACCTGAGGCTGCGCCCTCTGCCCAGTGGGGCTTGATGGGGGTGCTGATACTGCACCCCCACCCAGCACTGGGCTGGGGGACCTGAGACTGCACCCCCTGCCTGACAGGGCTTGATGTGAGTGGGGCCAGCTGGGTCTGGGTCTCCTGTGTTTTTGAAACGTGTATAGGTGGTGAGTGGGGACTTGACTCTAGGTCCCATGGCACACCCCAGACTCTGACAGAAGGGAGATTTTCATGTACATTTTACTAATTTTCTTTCATCTCTGACACTTCTATTATAGAAAAAGGGCAAAAAGCAATATTAAAATATTTCCTCTAATTAATTCCCTTTTAATGTTTATGAATTTCATGCACTGGGCCACTTGTAATATATAAGAACTTAGAAAAGTAAGCAAATTTATTATTGCAAAATATAAAAGTACTATGTGGAACATTATTTTCCTATATTATTTACTTATATTTTCAAACATTTAAATTTGTATTATGCATGAAAATAAAAGTGATAAACATAATAAGTGAAAAATGAATGTATTGATCCTTCCACTGCCTCATCTGGTAGACTAAATTATTGCTTTTAGTTTTACATTTTTTCCTATAGCTATAATTTTTGCCATGTATTATTTAAATTTGTCCCACAGGAACACAGTATTTTCTTCTACCTTGATTTGGGGGTTAGCCATGTGATTTGCCTTTCTGGATGAGGTGTTAATGGCTGTGACACAGCAGAGATCTTAAGATGGGTTTGAGCACCTGGACTTTTCCATTGTGTTTACATTTTTGCTATGAGAAGAGTTTCCCTCATATATCAGCTGTGCCTTCAGCCTGGAACTAAAAATGATCTCCTGTGAAATGCAGCCAGCCCCACTGAACCACTGGTAAGCAACATGGAGTAGAGCCCTCAGCCATGATGATCTAAACAGAGCTGCTCTGAAAACCATACTTTATATAGCAAAGTAAGTGCTGTTTTTGCCCATTATGGGCTTAATTGTGTGCTCTGAAAAGTTCTACCTCAACCCATAAACATGATCTTAACTAGAAATAGGGTCTTTGCAGATTATCAAGTCAGGATGAAGTCATTAAGGCGGGTCCTAATCCAATATGATTGTGTCCTATAAAAAGAAGACATTTGGTAAGATAAGCACAAAGATAAACACTGGGAGAGATCATGTGAAGATGAAGGCAAAGGTTATGATGATGCATCTACAAGCCAAGGTATGCCTGAGATTTCCAGCAAACCACCAGAAGCCATTCTCCCTCACAATCCTCAGAAGGAACCCACCCAGTTTGATCTCAGAGTTATAGCCTCCAGACTTATCTATATATATAAAAGGCTAAGTGACCAACCATCTGTCCGTCTGACCAACTGACCGGTACATATGATGCACACTGGCAATTTAAAAATAAATGTTGACTCACAGATGCGTGATACATATAAAGCTCTTGCTGGAACCAATCACACATGTGTGTTTTGATCTGTCATGTTGATCATGAATGTTTTGTTGACATTGTGAAGCTGAAAGAAAGCAGCATCATTGACATAATATGTCTAAAGACCAACTATTGGCACAACGTACCTCTGAAGCCGAATGGAGGACAAAATATAATGTTCTGTAAGTCATTGAGATTAGTAACAGAGAACCATTACCTCAAGGACCCAGAGCCAGGGAAGAGCTACTTTACTTAAATTCTGGGTAAAAAAGAGAATAACCAAGATAGTGACATAGGTAAACACCTGTATTTGATGCCTCCCACAACCACATCAAATTACAACTAAAATACAACTATCAACCAGAACCATGGGAAAGATGGCTGAGTAAAAGTACTACAACTAGAGAGGTAAAGAAGAAAGCACATTGAGACTGGTAGGAGATGTGGAGGCATGGAACTGGCACCTGGGTTTGCCACTTTTTTAATCAGGAGGGAGATTGCCTCTGCAGAGGTTGCCTGGAGGTGTGAGGGGTCCCAGCCCCACACCAGACTCCCAGCCCAGGGTCCCAAAGCTGGGGAAAGAAGTCCCTATGGGCAGTAAGAACTATGGACTGTAAAAGCCAGTGTGGATTGGGGATGAGTAATACACACGCTGCTGGATACCCAGCTGCTCCTCTCAAAAGGCTGGCACTTCTAACTGAATTTACAAGCTCCCACTTGCTCTCAGCATTAGTGCCAGATGAGGCTCTGGGGGACAAGACACATACGGAAAGAAACTGGACTGTCTTGGCATCGGGTCAGGAACTCCGGGTCAGCTTTGTTCCAGAAGGAGGTGCTTGCAGTGGTCATTATTCCCATGCTGGGACCTCCCCAGTGCTGGGCTGACTGGCAGCCATTTCTGTTTGCTTTACCCTGGTGATTCTCTGAGACCCCACCCCACCCAATTTACAACCCCACCCAAGCTGTGCACAGCAGCTTTTGCATAAGAATGACCTGTCCTTTCTCAGCCTAAATCCTGTCAGACAAGCTACAGCTGGGTCAGGGAGCCCCAAAGCTATCAACAAAAGGTCTGAGGCTGGCACCAGCACCAGCCTGCCTTGCTTCACAGCTGGGCCTTGCATGGACACTTCCAAACCTGACACAAAGAAGAGGAATCTACAGATCTCTCTGTAGCTCCTCCTGGGTGGCCCTAGGCAGTGGCTGACTTTGCACCTCCCTGTAAACCCAAAAGCCAATGTACCCAGTGGTCAGTGTGAGACCTCACCAGATTACAACTCTTCACACATAAGTGACTCACTCAAGTGGCAGACTCAGTGAGCACCAAAGCCCCACTGAAGCAAGTCCTGACCCATAAAGGTGTCTCTTGAACAGTAGCTTTTTCATTGTGGACACAGCTGGTCCTCACAACCAATTAGCCTAGAGCAGTGGTCGGCAAACTGTGGCTCGCGAGCCATGGTTGCCGCTCTGTTGACTAATGAGTTTGCCGACCACTGACCTAGACTCTTGATTCCAATAATTACAGGCTGTTGTTGTTCCTTGTGATTAAGCCCCTATCCTAGTGGTCAGCAAACTCATTAGTCAACATAGCGGCAAACCGCGGCTCACGAGCCACATGTGGCTCGTGAGCCGCAGTTTGCTGACCACTGGCCTAGAGGTCAATTTCTCCCAGTGACACCAACAGCAATCAAGGCTCAACTACAACAAAATTGTTCACACAGCCCACAAAGGGGTGCACCAATAGTGTTCACCTTAGGTGATTGGGGAGGCTAAGCCACTGGGCCCTGTAGGACACCTACTGCACTCTGTCAACTCAAGGAGACTTAGCAACTACTCAATACATAGAAACAAACACAGGGAAGCAATGCAGAGATAAAGAAACAAGTCACAATGAAAAGAAATAGAAGAAAGCAAACTACTGGACATAGAGTTCAAAACCACAGTTATAAGGTTACTCAAGAATATTCTAGAAACCCCTGAGGAACTTAGTGATACCTTCAAGGACCTTAGTGAGAATGCCAAAAAAAAAGAAAAGGGCCAGTCAGAAAGTTAGCATACACTGACTGAAATAAAGAATAAAATACAGGATTAAACAGTAGACTAAAGTATCCCGAGAATCAAGTCAATGATTTGGAATATGATGAAGCAAAAAAACACCCAACCAGAAGAGCAAAAAGAAAAATGAATCCAAAAGTATGAAGATAGTGTAAGGAGCCTCTGGGACAACTTCATGCGTACCAACATTCGAATTATGGGGGTGCCAGGGGAAGAAGGAGTGCAAGATATTGAAAACCTATTTGAAGAAATAATAACAGAAAACTTCCCCTACCTGGTGAAAGAAATAGACTTACAAGTGCAGAAAGCGCAGAGAACCCCAAACAAGAGGAATCCAAAGAGGACCACACCAAGTCATATCATAATTAAAATGCCAAGAGCAAAAGACAAAGAGAGAATCTTAAAAGCAGCAAGAGAAAACTGTTAGTTACCTACAAGGGATTGCCCATATCACAGTCAGCTGATTTATCAACAGCAACTATGCAGGCCAAAAGGGAGTGGCAAGAAATATTCAAAGTGGTGAATAGCAAGAACGTACAACCAAGATTACTCTATCCAGCAAAGCTGTCATTCAGAATTGAAGGTCAGATAAAGAGCTTCACAGACAAGAAAAAGCTAAAAGAGCTCATCACCACTAAACCAGTATTATATGAAATGCTGGGGTATTCTTTAGGAATAGAAGGAAGGAGAAAAAGGTAAAGATAAAAAATTATGAACAAAGTGACAACAAATACATATCTATCAACAAGTGAATCTAAAAATCAAGTGAACAGCTCAGATCGGGACCCAGGCAACAGAAAGAGACCCGGCCCAGCTCACATCGAGATACAGGTGACAGACAGAGACTTGGCCCAGCTCAGATCGGGACCCAGGTAACAGACAAGAGACTTGGCCGACAGCAGTTGCCCTATATCTAAATTCAGCTGAGCATTTGGAATGCTCAGGGCCCACTCAAGAATGCAAATAATCCTTCCCACTAATATTTACAGGGTAAACTAAGATTGTTGGTAGAGTATTAAATTTGACAGTAAAATAGTAATCGAGTTTTCAGATTAATTTAAATAGGCTAATTGAAATAAGTGAATATTCAAGTACTGGACAAAAAGCTATTCTTAAAGTAATAACTAAAATTTCTATTGGTAGTTCATCTCATGGTAAAAATTCCTGAATATGCAATGAACCTAAAGCAGTCATATGTGTGGGGGAAAAAATTTTTTTTTTTAATTTAAAGTTATCAAGACTGCATTATAAAATTTACAAAAACCTCCATTAAAAAAAAAGGGGGGGGGATAGTAGGGCAATATCATGTAAGGAAAAATATCCTATAAGTAAATTACATCTAGAAAATTTTTACTTTACCAAATTAAGGTTCATTTGCAATGCTAACAGCAAGACGGCCATTAAAAACACACATGGTGTCTAAATAAGACAAAGGAAAATCGTTTGAACAAAAATAAAAAGGATCCCAAATCAATTATATAGAAAAGATTCCTTTATTAACTTGTGGTCGAGAATATATTTGTATATTTTCAGAAAACAACCCCAAGACCAGATGGATTCCTGCAACAGAGAGGAATTGACAGGAGTGCTCCAACCACGAAGACAAGAGGAAAAAACAGTCCAGAGATGGAAGACGCTGACAACGCCTTGCCATGCGAGCAGTCAGCAGCTGTGCACCGCTGCAGGTTACCTAGGTCCAAACCAGAGAGGGTCGGACCTGCATTGCCACCATGTGCCCACCATCCAGATATCACTGCTGACATGTACACATAAGGAACTGTTGGACATTGAAATTGGGACTCAAACATTTTTTTGTTTTGTCTTGTTTTGTTATTATATGTTTATTTCCAGTCTGCAAAGGCAAAACTTTTTAAAGGAAAGAAATGGTGGGAAAAAGATACAGAGGCAAAGAAGCATTGAACAGACTGTCAAACTACATTGGGAAGACAGGGGTGGTTGGGCGAGGAGGGCTGTAAGAGACCAACCGAAGGACTTGTACGCATGCATATAAGGACAACCAATGGATATAAGACACTGGGGTGGGGGGGGAGGGTGGGCAGGTGAAGGCATGTCCTGGGGGGTAGGGGTGGTCGGGGGGAGATCAAAGGGGGGAAAAAAAAGGAGACATATGTACTACTATTTGTAATACTTAAAACAATAAAAATAAAATTAAATTAAAAAAAAAATCAAGTGAATAAAAAATCTGATGAATAGAATAAACTGTTGAATATAATAGAATCAGAAGCATGGAAATGAAAGGGGGTGTGGGGCTGTGCGGGAAGATATTTAGACAAAGATCTTATATGTATGTATTCATTACCTATGACACTGACAATAGGGTGGCAAGGACCTGGGGTGGGGGGAACCATATAAAGAGGAGCTATGTGGGGGAGGGGAGGAGAAGAGGGACATCTGTAATAATCTCAACAATAAAGATTTAAAAAAAAGATTCAGAAAAAGTGATCTAAAACAAATATGGTAATCTCTTAAGACAAATTAATGTGGTGAATAAATATGTTTTCATTATATATATAAAAGACACCTGGGTAAAGTGCCTGGTTTAACATTGCTGTCATATGGAGCTACATTTACTAATCTACACTCAGCAGCAGTTGTTTTTTTGCTTAGTGCCTGGTGGGAGGCTTTATATAAAGAAATCATGAAAGGCCTACGGGTACATAACTAAAGTGTCCAGAAAAGGGATCCAAGTTGATTTCAGACCTGTATTCTTAATAATAACTAAGTAATAAGAAATCCCCATTTAGTAATCTATGTTTTCTTATGGAAAAGTCCACAAATTTATTTTTCATTTTATAAGTCATGACAGAGCCTAATGTCCAAATTTCTGAAATATGTAATCACACTAGATCTTCTAGCAAAGCCTCCATAAGTATGTGAAACCAGTCTCAGTCTTCAGTTATGAAAACAACCCTTGTCCATGTCTTTGTATTCCTCCTTTTAATGGGACTCCTGCCACAAGTTTCAGGTTTGTGCCAGATGGTTGTAAACTGAATACAAATAAAAAAAATCCTTATCCTTCTGCTCCCTGGCCACATGTATCCAATAAAAACAATAGAGAGCAGATCAGTTCTGATAATTAATAGACTGTTTTACCAGTTAGCATTTTTAAACCTGACCAAAGAGTTAATGTAACATAGGAAATGAATGACTTTTTATTACAAAGTAAGAATAAAGGAACTCAAAAAAAATGGTGGAATTTAAAAAATATATTTTTAGAAATGAAATCATTTAGGTCAGCCAAGTTCTAAGCTACTCATTGGTACTAGAGGCTGGCTAGAGATGGTGGTGATGGTGGAAGAGGAATTTTCTTGAACCATAAAAATATGCCAAATGATTTGAATTCTCTTCTTGACCTGTTCTGCAGCCTTGTCAGCTTACTTTTCTCATTATACTTAGGGATTTAGCAGAGAAGAAGCAGAATCAATCTCAGAAAATGCCAGAGGAAAATGGATGTGTTTTCATTCCTTTTGCAAATATTCTCCCTTGTTATGAGAAAGAAAAGCCATTCTGACATAAACAGTGAAGACTGTGCTGGACAAATCTCCTTTCTTTATTCAGTTCCATCTCTCTTCCTCTGTCTATGTGGTCATATTTATTGTCATTTCTTTAACTTTTCTCATCAAGCTTTTTACCTTTCTTAGATCTTTCCCATTCTTCTTAATAGTCTCTTCTCTTCATCTACCTTCACAAAATATACCATATTTCATTTTTACACAGTATATGATTTCTTTTTTCCTCACTGTGACACTAATTCCTTACTTCTAAATTGAATAATAGGAAATTGAATTGCTACCTATTTCCTTCTAAGTGAAATAGCCCAAAATCAATAAATGGAGACAGGTCAACCAAAGGCCTTGTAGAAAATAACAAAGGCCATTGATCAGTGATATAACAACTTGTGTGTGTGTGTGTATGTATGGTATAGTTGGATGTTTTGTGTCTGTGTGTATATGGTGTTTGTGTGTATATGTGTCTATTTATGCTGTGAATATGTGATTGGTAAAAATATCTAATGCATAGATAACATGTTAGGCCTTACAAAAAAATGGTGATAGTCTTAAGGATATTTTAAGTAGATTTGTATTGGATTTAGAAGCCAGGTTTGTCTTAAATATATCCTGACATAGCAGGAGTAGATTATTTATTTTTTACATATTATAATTAATAATGCAATTTCACTAGTAAGTTAAATTGTTAACTTCACTTCTGTTTATTAATTTGTATATAGAAAATGTCAATCTCTATTTACAAAAATAAATAATTTGTTTCTGGTTCATCTCTTCCATATTGTTGTCAGTGTGAAATCAATGAAACTTCTACATGTATAATACAATTAGCCATTAATATAGTTATGATAAAAAAATTCTGATGATTACATTCTCACTGGATTGACTATGATGAACTTCCATTGATAAGGTCTGAAAGTTTATTATAATCTGGATTAAAAATACTTCCCTAGATATTAGATTCAGTCAAGATATTTAGACATAGTCATAGCTTCATTGTATGCTCTTCAAAATATGATTTAAATGCCACTTCTGTAGTGCATTGATTTGTAAGAAACAAGTTTTTAAAGTGCCATTTTCTGGGCTAATGAAAAGCATCTAAAAAGAAAACTACAAGTTCCAAATGGCATCACTGTGCTAAAGTCCATAATACCAAATGTAGATTTAATAGCTGACTTAAGTACTGTTTTAACCTCTCCTAGAAATACAATCCTAATCAACTAGTTTGGAATTTTCTAGTTAACATACTAGTAAATGAGGTAACCTATTACAAGAGCCTTCTCTATCCCCCATAGAAAGAGGCAATCTATATATATATATATAAAGCCAGCAACCAGAATGTTGTAACAACAGGAACAACCAGTCGCTATGATGCCCACTGCAGCCAGCTAACTGGCCTGATTGGGGGGTGGGGCTGGGTGGCCAACCCCCATGGCCCCGCCCCCTGACTGGCCCCACCCCTGATGGCCCCCTTATCCCAAAAGGGGGTGAGGCCAGCCGGCCAACCTCTTGCAACCTTTCTCCCTGCCTGGTCCCACTCCAGATCAGCCCCCTTACCCCAGTTGGCAGGGCCAGCCAGCCAACTGCCTGCAGCTCCTCTCTCCAACCCGCCCCACCCCTGATGGGCCCCCACCACCCGATCATCCCACAGCCCCTCCCCCCAGCCATCTCTGTCCCTGTTCAGCCCCCCACTTTGATTAGGGGTAGGGCCAGCCAGCCAACAACTCATGGCCCTTTCCCCAGACTGCTTGCCCCTAACCGGCCACCACACCCCATTCGGGGCCAGGGCTGGCAGACCCACTGCCCACAGCCCCTCCCCAAAACCAGCCCCTCTCCCAGTCACCCCCCACTCTAATCAGGGTTGGGGCCCACCAGCCAATTGCCCATGGCCCCTACCCCCAGCCAGCTGAGCCTGATCGGTCCTGATTGGGGCTGGGCCAACTGGATCCCACCGGTGCACAAATTCGTGTACTGGTCAACCGATTGACCGCTCAATTGTTTGATGGGTTGTTATCATGCACACTGACCACCAGGGGGCAGATGCTCAATGCAGGAGCTGCCCCCTGGTGGTCAGTGCACTCCTACAGTGGGAGCACAGCTCAGCTGACAGATGGGCGCCAGACGTCGGGCTCACGGCTGGCAAGCACAGCTGTGGTGGTGTGAGCCTCTCCTGCCTCCATGGCAGTGCTATGGAGCTGTGGTGGCAGCAGGCACAGTGGGGTTGGGATGAGAGGGCGCAGTGCAGTGCCCGGCCTGGGCTTGGGTTCCCTCCTGACCGCCTGATGCTTTGTGCACTACTATGTCCCTCAGGGAATGTCAGACTGCAGTGGGGATTGAGCCGAAACTGGCAGTGTGACATCCCCGGAGGGGTCCTGGATTGCGAGAGGGCACAGGCCAGGCAGAGGGACCCTACCAGTGCACCAGGACTCTGGGCATATGATAAAAACCCTTCCCTGCAGTCCTGGCAAGTTCAGGTTGGAAGTACACGTCTTGTGGGAGGCAACCAACCTGTGATGTTTCTTTCTCCCTGTGTCTCCCCGTCCCTTCCACTCTCTCTAAAAATCAATGGAAGAATACCCTTGGGTGAGGATTTAACAGAAACAACAACAACAAAAAAACCTTCCCTGCAAATGAAGATATGCTAGTCTAAATGTAATTGTGGTTTTTTTTCTTTTGTTAATTGCTCCCTTCCCTCACCCTTCTTCCTATTAAAAACCTTCCATTTTGCCCCTTCTAGTTGTTACATGGGAAAATGCTTGATTCATCAACCAGTTAATAAATAATGCCAGTTAGATCTTCAAATTTACTTGGTTGAATTGTGTTTTCTTAGCAGGTAAAATTGTCCATTCTGGTAAATATTGCAATAAAATTAATAAATGGTGTTTTCTTTGAAATTGGAAGTAGATATCAGGTGACATGTTTATCTTAATGCAAAACCATTGGTGTTTTTAATATTTTCAGCTCTATTTTAAAACACAGTTACTGGACCAGATGCTCTTTCTAAAAGATAGTTTCAAAAATTTGTCTATCTCAGGAAAACAAGCATGAATGAAGTATGATGGACAGGTGATGATGTTCTCTCATATTTTTTTTTGTCAGAAATTATGAAGAACCTAATGTAGTTGAACTATGTAAGCCCTTTGGAAATTACATCTTTTTTTTTCCTCCCATACAAATAGTTCTACATGTAAAAAAAAACAACAAAAAAAAACAAGGAAACTACTAGAAATTTTAAACCTTTTTTTCATTTGTTAGAGAAGTATTGAAGTAAATTTTTAGAGTAATACAAATGATATGAAGAATAACAAATCAAACTTAAATGTTTGGTATAGTGAGCTTCTTTTATCCTATCACAAGCACTTTTAGGTAAAGGTCATATTAGATTGTATCTTTGTGTTATAAGGTCTGTATCAATCTAACCACTAACCAGTGAAACAAAGATGTTCAATTAGAATATTTAATCACAGTCCTCTTCTGTTTAAATTTTTTTATTCCTAGATAACTTGGCACTAAATATTATACGGAAACAAAATGTATGTATCAAGTTATCCAGAAAGGTTAAAGAAGTCATTTCTTTTTCTTCAATTACCTGTCTTAGAAACATAGTAAATTTACATAATCTGAAATAGAGATTAAAGTGAGAAAATATATGTGGATTTTCAGTATTTTATAGTCTTCATTTTATTCCAATATGTATGTGTGTATAACAAAATAAAACTTATGTATCTTGAGTGTAACATTGTAGACAATTTTGAATTAATATATAAGCAAAATTTTACTACCAATTTAACTGTACTATACAAACAGCTTTTATACATTTAAAAAAATAAAACCATATAATCCGTGCATCTTTAAATGCTATTAAATTTCCTCCTATAACATCATTTAACCAGCAATTTATTGGTAAAACATTTAGATATACCATGAATTATTTAACCTACACACTATTTTCATAAATATAAATGGTTTACAGCTTTTCACTATTATTAACAGTGCTGAAGTGTATATCTTAATGATAATTTAGGATACATTTACAAAAGTGGAATTGATGGGTATGTTTTATAAAATTTTATAAACTTATAGTGTAATTATAAACTTGGTCTTAAATGACACATCAGAAATCTGGCCATCACTTTGTTTTTTTTTCTGGTGTTTGCCTCTGATCATTATCATTTTGTGTAGATAAATTGTATTTAAAGTTGAAGGGAGTTAATAATAGTATAGGGTTATCATCTTTTGTCATAATACTTCAACCCTAGTACTCAACCCAGTTAATATGTGTGGATAGTCACTGGCAGAAAATGTACTACCTGCCAGGCACGCCATTTTAGACTGGGAAGTTCTCTCACCGCTCACTCTTCCTTCATCTGCCCCTGTCTATTGCTTTGGGGACCAACAAAACAAGTTTAATTTATCTTCTGCATAAGCGGTAAATGTATTTAATGGGGGTTTGGTTTCTCCTACTCTTTTTTTTTTATTTAGTTTAGTTTTGTTTTGTTTTTCTTTGCTTTGTCTACCATCACACAATAGGATTTTAAATCCTACCAGGGCCTAGTCACTTTTCCCTTTACACACTGATTTTTTAAATGTGACACATATAAACAAAGGCAGTACTCCAAGTATAAATCTACATTTTTTCCTATCGGTATAATTATTAAATTAATCTAATATTTACTTCACTAAATTTCTTCATATTTAACATAATTTTAAAAAATCTATATGTTTTTATTTCTATTCTGTCTATTTGACTTCTCTCCCTCTCTCTTTCTCTCCTCTGTTTTTCTTTGTGGCATGAATAGTAAAGTCATAAAACAGGAAGACAAGTGTGGGTGATACCATACAAGCTATCCCAGTTTTTAAGAAAAATATTAACTTTTCTTGGTTACTTTATGAGATTCAGGACCACCTTTTCTTTATTATTTACCATAAATTAGAGATGTCATGCACAAATTTTTAAAGAAATATTAAGTTATGTAAAAGCCTAGCAAATCATATGATTTATAATATAGCAATAAATAACATACATAAAATTAAGTTTTATCTTTAAATTCACCCAGATATTTTTTCCCTTGTGAAAATCCCTGATTGACTATATTTCATGTTATTACATTTCCATTCCAAGATTTGAAACTTTTCCATCTCATTTGTTCATTCAATAAATATTTACCTCAGCAAACCAACTTTGTGACAGGCAGTTTTCTAGGTACTGGGAATAAGTCAGAAAACAAAATGATTCAATATTCGTATGCTCATGGAGCTTGCAATCTAGCAGGGAGAAACAGAAAAGGAACAATTTACATCTATAGTCTGTCTTGTGGTGATAAAGACTTGGGAAATAATTGAGTAGGGAGCAGCATTACATACAAAGTTCAGGGTTCAATTGTTGATAGGATGCACAAACCATACCTCACTGTCAAGGGTCATTTGTGTAAGAAACAGAAGGAGAGATGAGGAAGAAGACCTATACAGAGATCTGGCTGAAGAGCACTGGCGACTTGTGAAAGAGCCAGTGCAGAATTCATGAGGTAAGTGGGAGCTTGCCTGGCAAAGAACCAGTCTGATTAGAGAGAGAGTGGCTTCTGTGCTTAGAGAGGTAGGAGATGACTAAAGAGTGCACATTTCTGTAAGGGACTTCCTGTAGGTCTAGGTCTTTGGATTTTACTCTGGGTGACATAGGAATCTATTGGGAGTTTGAGAAGCAAAATTACAGCATTAATCATATTTTTTATGACTTCTTTGAGGTATAATTGACAAATAAAATTTTAAGATATAGAAAGTATACAAAGTGATGATTTGATATACACTGAGTGGCCAGATTATTATGACCTCTGAACACATAATAATCTGGCCACTCAGTGTATATCCTATATAATAAAAGGCAAATATGCAAATTGTCCCCTCAACCAGGAGTTTGACCAACAGGCAGACTGGCCAACCGTCCATGTCCCCATCCCTTGGCCAGGCTGGCCGGACCCCACCCATGCATGAATTCATGCACCAGGCATCTAATATATATATATATATGCTAAGTGGTCAGATTATTATGCATTCAGAGATCATAATAATCTGGCCACTCAGTGTATGTTCACGTTGTGAAAGGATTTCCTCCATGGATTTAGCACATCCATCATTTTACATATTTACCACTTTTTGATGATGTTATATTATTAAAGGTGTACTGGAGTGCTCTTATATTAAAAATAAGCTTGAGATTGGTAAGAGTAGAAACTGACACAGTGACAGTCTGTTGCTGTATCTCTATGCTTGGAATTTATTTTACGTTATGTTGCTACTTACTTATGGCTGTATAAAGTTGTTTTCCCCAATTACATTACATGGTGTTTGGTGGTTTTCTTCTACATTACAACTGACAAAAGGCATGGTCCCCTAGAGGAAAGTTAAATGATAAAGGTGAATGGCAAGGTAATTACAAAGAGGTCCCCTCTATGTTTTATAAGCTTTAATTAAGTCCTACAATGTCCTTCTATAATGCACAAATATCATTAAACCTGTTTTGCAGAGGGTGAAAATGAAGAAAGCCTTAAATTAAACAACCCCAAAAGTTCCAAGATCAGAATTATTTTTCTCCATGAAAAATGTGATCATACTTTTTTACAGATGAAAAAACTATTTTTATCTGCATCATTTATTTCTCACTATTTTCTGATGTTCTGTTTTTTGTTTACACACTTTCTCCTCCAGGAGAGAATTAGGACGTGGAGTTGTGTGAGGTACTGAACTGAGCTCTGAAGTTTACACAAGGTAGGTGAACTGTTGGAGATTAATTGCTTACTGACGCTGTCACTGCTGAGAACTCGGTGTTTTAGCTTTGCCGGTTTCATTAAATCTGTACAAAGAAAAGCATTTGGGCTATTGGAAAATTATTCATGCAACTGAAGAGAAGGATAAGAGTGTGAAGAAACAAAATTGGTAGCAAAACCAAGAAATTACAAGGTCTTTCATTTTCAGAGGCAGTTGAAATTATGTAAAAGACCCTTAGAAATCATTGACTATTAATTACTTTAAGATTTTAAAATTTATTTTGTCAAAAATATTTAAGCATGTTACTTGTATTGATACATGTGCAAGGGAGATGATAAAATGGTAGCATAAGATCAGAGTCAGAGCACAGGCACAGGAGTCAGACCCCTTGTGTCTAAATGTATCCTGTGCCCTTCTACAGTTGTATTCCTTGTGAACATTACTAAGAATTCTGGGTCTCATTTCTTCAGCTATAAAATGGGAAATTTTTTAATAACATCTACTTTATTGGTTTTTATAAGATATATATAAGAGATAATATGCATAAGTAGAACATGGTAAGTACACAATAATGCTATAGGAGTGCTATTGTTGTTGCTCTTATTATTATATTTATATAAGCCCTTGCCTCAGGAGTTTACAGTCTATCCTGAATTCAAACATTAAACTTTTTCAAAGTTAGTGGGACATATGTGGTATGATCATTGGTCTGTAGAAGTTTAGAATAGGAAGGGATGAATAATGGGGTACAATGGGCAGGGAAAAAAGTAGATTTTGAATGTGAACTAAATTCCGAAAAATGAATTCTATTAAGACTGATGTAGGAAGAATGTAGTCCAGGGAAAAATGATAGCTCAGGAGGCAAAAGGAGCATGTGTAAAGTTGAGCAAGATGTAATGAGTTTGCACACTTTATGAGGGAGAAAATAAGATAATTAGTTAGGGTATACTTATACTGTGAAGTGCACCGAAGGCTACTTGATTGGCTTTGAACATGAAATAGAAATAAAAAAGCCACTGACGCCTTTGGACAGAAAATTCAGGTAACAAAAGAAGTAAGATTTGGGCATGAAGAGTATTGAGGAGATGAGTAATTATAATCTGAGTAATTGTAATTGGACATTATCTCAACAAAAGAGTTGCCAGGTATGAAGAACCGAAGTTACAATAAAGGCAGAGGTACTAAAGATTAGAAATATATATATTTCTACAGGCCATAATGACTGACAAAATATAGAGGGGAGAGATCAAACAAGACTGGGATGGCTCCAAAACTTTTTAAAAAGTTACCCTTGTCCTAACCGGTTTGGCTCAGTAGATAGAGCATTGGCCTGAAGACTGAAGGGTCCCAGGTTCCATTTCAGTCAAGGGCATGTACCTTGGTTGTGGGCACATCCCCAGGAGGGGGTGTGCAGGAAGCAGCTGATCGATACTTCTCTCTCATCGATGTTTCCAACTCTCTATCCCTCTCCCTTCCTCTCTGTAAAAAAATCAATAAAATCTTTGAAAAAAAATTACCCTCAAAAATGTTAATAGAGCCTGGCTGGCATGGCTTAGTGGTTGAGCATCAACCTACGAACCAGAAGGTCACTGTTCAATACCCAGTCAGGGCATATACCCAGGTTGCAGCTCAATCCCCAGTGTGAGGCATGCAGGAGGCAGCTGATCAATGGTTCTCTATCATCATTGATGTTTCGATCTCTTTCTCCCTCCCCTACCTCTCTGAAATCAATAAAAATTATATATTTTTTAAAAATGTTAATAGAGACTGGGGAATTATCAACATTTTCTAGGCTATCTTTGTTTAAATTAAGTAATTAATTTAACCTATGAACTTAGTAAAAATTTTTTGCATATTCACATTAAGCAAACTTTTTGAAAAACTATACTTTTTAAAAAGCCTCTGTTTAACCCGTTTTTCTTCTTTCTCCACATAAAGTCTATCTATAAACTATAACACCACCATACGGTCCTTCATCCTAAAAATTCTATGCTCAGAATTGACTTCTGGGGTTTAGGCCTTTATATCTAACTTGAATATCCAGATGAAAATATTCCATTGGTACCTCAAACTCAGTACTTCTTAAGATTTACTCAACAGTGTCCTCTTGCTCCTAGCTCTATGTTCCTTGTGTCATGAATAAAATTATCAAGTTAGCCATTTAGGAGTCTTTCCTTTTTATTTTAGAGCCATCTAGATCAGCTGACACTATTTGTCACCCATGAGAGCTTGTGGTATATAATGAACAACATAAACTGATGAACAAATAGATCCAGAGACAGAGAAACATGGATCAAACCATCAAACCTCAGAGGGAAGGTAGGAGAGGGTAGGGGTAAGGGTGAGAGATCAACCAAAGGACTTATATGCATGCATATAAGCCTAACCAATGGACACAGACACCAGGGGCGTGAGGGCATGAGTGGGGGGGGCGGGGCGGCAGGGAGGGATACATATGTAATATCTTAATCAATAAAGAAAAAAAATAAGAGCTTTTTTTTTTTTTTTTTGCTTCTTCCTTGTAACTTTTAACTAATTTCCTATTAGCTCTCCTTTAATCCATCTTTTATATTGCAATACAGGTTGATCTTAATATAACACAAAAGCAAATCATATAATATTTTTCTTGAAAATTCTTCAGGAATTTTACCTACCCTATCATGTAGTGATTTCTGGTTACTTAACTATATTTGGCTCTAGAGAATAAAATCATAAGGGCTAGGCAATGTCTTTCTGCCTTAATTCTAATAGTCTCCAAATCTAAATTTAGGATATAGCACATATTAAATGCTCAGTAAGTATATTAAATAAGTGATTGAAAAATAATAAATGCAAAATTACTCAAATTAAAATGATCTTGTAAAGAAAATGTATATGCTGAAATCAACTTAATTAGAAGAAGAACATTGGATAACCTCTAAAGTCCCAACAAATTCTAATTGAACCAATGCTATCCTATCTAATAAAAGAGAAGCATGCAAATTGACTGTACCTCCGCTATGCCCACCAGCCAAGATGCCAGGCCTGCCACCACTCAAGGCTACAAAGTTTCAATTATAGAAGATAAATAAATCCCAGATATCAGCTTCCAGCCAGCCCTGGCCTCCACTCAAGGAGGCGCTGAAAAAAGAAAAAAAAAAAGAAAAAAAGGAGGGTCTGGGAGTTTGGGTCACCGGGGGCCATGGACAGCCTGTAAACAGCCATCAGCTCCTCACCCAAGCTGGCCAGGCAACCCAGCGGGAAACTCCCACCCTGAAGGGGCAGTGGCCAGCCTACAAACAGCCATCAATCCCTCACCCAGGCTGGCCACACCCCTTGGGGTGAGGGTCCCCGCTGGAGGGCTTGGCCAGCCTGCAAACAACCATCAGCCCCTCACCCAGGCTGGCCAGGAACCCCAGCGGGACCCCCACCCTGATCCAGGACACCCTTCAGGGCAAACCAGCTGGCCCCCATCCATGCACTAGGCCTCTATCTATACTAATAAAAGGATAATATGCTAATTAGACTGGGAGACCTTCCAGGAGACCTTCCGGACTTTCTTTTGGACAAAGCCATGGTGGCAGGGCTGAGGTAGAGGCGGTTTGAGGCCTAGAGGGGAGGGCAGTTGTGGGTGATCAGGCTGGTGGGGGGCGGGGCCTTTGGGGGTAAGCAGACCAGTAGGGGGGCCAGTTGGGGGTGAGCAGGCCATCAGTGGGGGTCAGTTGGAGGTGATCAGGACAGTGTGGGGGGGCAGTTTGGAGTGAGCAGGCCAGCAGGGGTCAGTTGGGGGTGAGCAGGCCAGTGAGGAGGGAAGGTGGGGGCAAGCAGGTCCACAGGGGGGGTAGTTGGGGGCAAGCACACTGGCACAGAGGGAAGTTGGGGGTGATCAGGCTGGCGGGGACAGCATTTGGGGGTGAGCAGGCCTGCAGCGGGGGCAATTGGGGGCAAACAGACTGACAGGCAGAGTGGTTAGGGGCAATCAGGCAGGCAGGTAGGCAGGTAAGCAGTTAAGAGCCAGTAGTCCCGGATTGCGAGAGGGATGTCTGACTGCTGGTTTAGGCCTGATCCCTGTAAATAGGCAATAGGACATCTTTCAAGGGTCAAAGATTGGAGAGGGTGCAGGTTGGGCTGAGGAACACCCTCCCCCCCCATGAATGAATTTTGTGCTATAGGCCACTAGAGTGTAATAAATGAAAGAAAGGTATAAGAAAATCATCTTAATAATATATACATAAGGAATGTTAGACATTGAAATGGGGACTCAGAACTGTTGGACATTGAAACTGGGACTCAAACATTTTTTTGTTTTGTTTTGTTTTGTTATTATACGTTTATTTCTAGTCTGCAAAGGCAAAACTTTTTAAAGGAAATAAATGGTGGGAAAAAGATACAGAGGCAAAGAAGCATTGAACAGACCGTCAAACTACATTGGGAAGACAGGGGAGGTTGGGTGAGGGGGGCTGTAAGAGACCAACGGAAGGACTTGTACGCATGCATATAAGCACAACCAATGGATACAAGACACTGGGTCAGGGGGAGGGCGGGCAGGTGAAGGCATGTACTGGGGGGTAGGGGAGGTCGGGGGGAGGTCAATGGGGGAAAAAAAAAGGAAACATATGTACTACTATTTGTAATACTTAAAACAATAAAAAAAATAAAAAATAAATTAAAAAAAGAAAGGTATAAGAAAATCATCTTAATAATATATACAGTATATATATACAAATATATACATATACATATATACATACATAATATATACATACACATACATATACATATATACATATACAAATATACATAAATATACACAAATACATATATACATATACATATGTATATATGTATATGTATATGTATATATTTGTTATATACATATGCACTAAATTCATTCATGGGGTTGGGGGGGTGTCCCTCAGCCCAGCCTGCACCCTCTCCAATCTGGGACACCTCAAGGGATGCCCAACTGCCCGGTGGGATCAGGCTTAAACGGGCAGTCAGACATCCCTCTCACAATCCAGGATTGCTGGCTCCCAACCGCTTGCCTGCCTGCCTGCCTAATTGTCCCTAACCGCTTCTGCCTGCCAACCTGATCAACACCTAACTGCTCCCCTGCTGGCCCGATTGCCCCTAACTGCCCTCCCCTGCCAGCCTGGTCACCCCTAACTGTCCTCACCTGCTGCCTGGCCACCCCTAACTGTCCTCCCCTGCCGCCTGGTCACCCCTAACTGCCTTCCCCTGATGGCCTGGTCACCCATAATTGCCTTCCCTTGACAGCCTGGTCACCCCTAATTGCCTCCCCTGCAGGCCCAATTGTCCCTAACTGCCCTCCCCTACTGGCCTGGTCACCCCCAACTGCCTTCCCCTCCAGGCCTGGTCACCCCAACTGCCCTCCCCTGCAGTTCTTGTCACTCCCAACTTTCGTCTCCTGCAGGCATGGTCACCCACAACTTTCCTCCCCTGACAGCCATCTCGTGTTCACATGGGGGCGGCCATCTTGTATGTTGGAGTGATGGTCAATTTGCATATTATCTCTTTATTAGATAGTATACATATATGAACATGAGGGAAACAATGGGAGGATACCCACTAAGATATTAAACTCGGCTGTCTGAATGAACAGAGTGTGAAGTTGTTCATACTCTCACACAGTTATTTTGAAGGTAATACGAACAGTTATGTGAAATGTACTTTAAAAAATAAAAGTGTGAACTATTAAGAATAAGTACATACTTCACTCAGTTTGATGTTCTTGTTTGGTTCCTGATCATCTCTGTTCAAATGAAGGTACTTTCTACTTAGCATAGAAAAACAAACATGTATAATTATGACCAATGTACTCTGAAATATCCTCTAAACAAACTTTGTTCCTTCTTTTTTTTTTGCCTCAGTGTAAGATATAATTAGTATCCATCATAAAATCTTATTATTCTTATTGTATGCATACACATTTCAAGAGATAAGAACCAATTTCTTCCACACAGTTCAATAAACATATATTAGTACCAATATTATAAACTCATTTTTCTTTATTCTTACTCAAAACTATTTTTATTAAAAATTGCTAATGTGATATATGTCTTGGAATTTGTGGATAATAACTGAAATGTCATTCAGCTGAAATTCAAAGAATACTCACTTTCATTAGGGCAATGAAAGGGCTTGAATATTATTTAAACTAATTTTGATGCTTTGTGTTTGTATTGATCATTTAGGAATCAAAAGACCAAACACATTTTATAATCAACCATATTTTCCAAATTCCTAGGGAATTCAAGAAAAAAATTATTTTCATGAGCCTATGTTGTAAAGCAATAAAGTTAACCATATCTTTAATAAATCAAATGTGAGTTATATTCACGTATGATAGGTCAGAGGAAAACAACTATTGTTATTTTAACAGCTAATGCTTGAAGCCTCCTAGACAGGTAACTTTTTTTGTATAAAAAATGAATTTATAAATACTGGTGAGTGTGGACTTAATCTGATGTATGGAAAGAGAGAGCAAAACAAGACAACTAAATTCTCTACTCAATTAGCAAAAATGTTCAGGGATGGAGAGCCAGGAAAGTAGAGCGGTCTCTGTGGAATAACAGAGACAGTGGATAACAAAACATAGCTAGAGGCTGGCACTTTGGGAAAAGTCAACCAGTAAAAAATTCCCCAAGTGGTGGCAAAATCAAACAGTATATTCCAATAACTTATAATAAAAAGCATATCTTATATCACAGGACCATAATTGTTAGCTGTTCAAACTCTGCTTTAACTTGTGTGCTTTAGTTTTTTCACATGAAAAAGAATATAAGTCATTATAGTATTTAGTCATGGGTTTCAGTGAGAATCAAGTAAACTAAAATATATAAATCGCTTAAGCTAATGTGTAGTACCTGTCATATGGCTTGAATTTTACTATTATTTAATTTATTTAAAGCTGTTTATGTTACTGCATGTAAAAACTTTGCATCACCCTAAACTTTCAGTAAAATCTGATATAAACATAAATGAATTCTGTGAATTATTGGTGCTGGGTAGCAAATAAAATAAAAGAACTACATAATGTATTATTGGCTTTATGCCAGAGAGAGTACCAGGACCAAATTATGATGAGTAACATTTCATCAGTAAAAAAAATCAGAGACAAAATTAACTCCACTAGTCTAAGCTACTGGTAATTTACAGATATTTGGAGGAATGCTCTGGACTACCCATCATATGTGAAACAGAAGTACAAGTTAATTTGTTTTAAATCTCACAGAAAGAGTGAATGTATAAGTATTAAAATTTCTTAATTAAGGTTTTTCATTCACTTTATTCAAAAAACATTAAGAATTTACTATGTTCAGGTATAGTGGTAAGCACTAAGGATGGAAATATTTTATTCCTGCCTTCCAAAGATCTCAAGTTATAATAACCTGTGATATATTTTAAGATAAAAGTATTGCGTTTATAATATATGTCTTTATAGCAAGCAGAATCAGACCAAATTATGATATTGGCATACATTCACATCAGTTAGATTATACAATTATTATATATGTTATTTATTACAAAATACTTAGCAGAAAAGAAACATAGACAAAATACTTAAGATAAATAAAATCAAGAGGTGGTTCTTAGAAAAGTTTTATAAGGTAAATTCCAGAAATACTGTTTAATGTGCACAACAATGCAGAATGTGGTACATTATGGTTATTAATGAGAAACATAACTATAGATACACTATTGATTCAAACTTCACAATTAAATTTTATGAACAAGTTAAAACAACAAATATGAAAACTTGGAAAATTTTATAATGTTTAAATTATCAGAAGAAATATGGATGGACTTGGAGTTTATTATGCTAAATGAAATAAGCTAGTAAGAGAAAAAAAAGTACCATACGACCTCACTTATATGTGGAATCTAATGACCAAAATAAACTGATAAACAAAATAGAACCAGAAATATGGATACATGGAACAGACTGACTGCTGTCAGTGGGGAGGGAAAAGGGAGGAAGGGGGACTGGATGAAAGAAGGTGAAGAGATTAGCCAAAAAACCTATAGGCATAACCCCTTGACACAGACAACAGTGTGGTGATGCCAGAGGGGAAGGAAGGTGGGGGCTCGGTGGAGTTGAACAGAAGGGGTGGGAAATGGGACAACTGTAATAGTGCCAACAATAAAAATAAAGTTAAAGATAATAATAATAACAAATGAAAATAAAATAATAGAAAAAACTTATTTAAGAAAATTAAATTGATATTTATAAATGGCTTGTTCCCCAGCCAAACTCTCACAAATTAAATAAATAAAACATAGCAGTTTTAAACTTAAGTTTCACTAAACCACAGAGGGGCAAGTCAATTCCATATTGTACAATTTGTTATAGGAGGTGACTCAATTTATTTTGTAAGGCTAGTGTATTGTCAGCATCCTAATTTGATAATTAAGAAAATAAAAATAGACATTTTTACTTTCAAACATATGTGCAAAAACCATGACTACAATGATATAAAATCAAATACATCAAATAGGACAAAATAACAATAAAATATTTCTTTTGGGTTTAATTCTCAATTTTATTATGTATATATGTTATGTATATGCACATATATTAACATAATTATTTATTGATGTTATCTTTTTAACTTTGGAATAAGAAAGTTCATACTCAACAATATTTAAAAAAGAGAAGTGATAAACAAAATTTTTATACACTTTAAGTTAAAACATAAATTTCTAAAGTCATAATAAAGCTTAAAAGGAAATAAAGACACAGACTAGGTGAAAATGCTTTTAACAGATATAATGGGAAAAAAGAAGGACATCTCTAATGTGCACCAAACTACAAATCCACAAGAAAAAATAGAAGATGGGAAAAATATTATTAATAAATTTAAAATAGACAATATCCATTTTTTAAAAGTTTAACAAATTGTTAACCTTTATGGTAATTGAGGAAATTAAATGAGATAACCTATTAATTTGACACAGTTTAATTAAAAATTTGATTTAAAATAATGGTTAGAAAGAGTGAAGAAAATGTTTATATAGTAAAAAAATAAAGTGGTGCAGGTTCTTTGAAAGACAATATGGATAGACAATTAAAAGTAAAAATACACATACCCTAAAAATAATAATTTTCAGGACTTACCTTACAGAAATTTATGCACCTAAATTTGTGCAAAATTAGGTTTATTATTCTAATTTCTGCAATGATGTAATATTAGATATGATGTCAGTGTGGAGCTGTATTAGAAGACTACACTGACAATGGCACATATGCATGCCATGTGGAGATTTAAAATAAGTTATATATGTAATAAAATATTATGAAAAATTTAATGTAAAACAAAAAACCTCTTAACTCCTGCAAAATTTTATGTATGTATATTACATATACATATATTACATATCTATCCTATATAATAAAAGACTACATGGCGTCATGTGATGTCATCACAAATGGCCATCACAAGATGGCTGGCAGGGGAGGTTAGTTGTGGGTGATCAGACTGGCAGAGGAGGGCAGCTGGGGGTGATCGGGTTGGCAGGGGAGCAGTTAGGCATCAATCAGTCCGGCACAGGAGCGGTTAGGAGCCAGCAGTCCTGGATTGTGAGAGAGATGTCCAACAGATTGTGAGAGAAATGGGGCCTAAATTGGCAGTCAGACATCCCCCAAGCAGTCCCATATTGGAGAGGGTGCAGGCTGGGCTGAGTGACACCCCCTCTTTCACAAATTTCATGCACTGGACCTCTAGTATATATATAAAAGCCTAAACAACTGAATGACTGAACGACCAAACGACCGGTTGCTATGATGCACACTGACTAACAGGGGCCAGACTCTTAATGTAGGAGCTGCCTCCTGATAGTCAGTGTGCTCCTACAGTGGGAGTGTTGCTCAGCTGATCAATGGGCATCAGATGCAGGGCTCATGGCTGGCAGCTGCAGCTCTGAGACCGCATCGAGCCTACCGGGCGATGGCAGCAAGCACAGTGGGGCTAGGATGAGCAGGAGTGCCAGGCAGGAACAGCAGATGGCGTTGGACTGCTTGTTTCGGCTCCATCCCCCCAGGCTACGTAGAGGGACCCCACTGGTGCATGAATTCGTGCACCAGGATTCTAGTATATATATATATGTATATTTTTTTGAAAATATCAAAGTTTCTGAATGCATAAAGAAAAACTGAGGGTAATGACACCAAAGTGATATTAGTGGCTACTATTCTTAGGGAATGAGAGTAAAATGTACCTACAGTAAAATCTTTTAAGTTTTACAGAAGAAAAATGCTCTTATATTTTTCATGTATAATTATAACAATAACTTTAAATCAACTTTGTGCTCCTTTATCGGCACACAAACACACACAAACATACACACAACTACAGTTTTTTATACATCTGGATCCCTACATATACTGTTACAATATTCCATAGAATCACAATACATGTATTCCACAAATATTTATTTAGTGTACAATATGTGCCAGACACTATTTTTGGCACTGAAGATCACCAAATGAGTAAATGAAAAATATCCCTCTTCCTATGAACTTTAATTTGTAATATTTAATTATATATATATATATATATATATATATATACATATATATATATATATGCAGAGTACATGGTGTGAAATTTTTATTAATTTGCATTTTAGTCAAAAGCCAAATTTGCTCTATTGCTGAGTAAAATTTTATAGCTGGTGTTTTCCACCCTTTAATTTTAGAAGATGGTGTGAGAGAAATAAGAAACAATAAACATAATTTTTATATCTACATCTGAAATTTTTATTAGTATCACTTTTTCTATCAAATGAGACCACTTCAGCTCTGCCACTCTAATCTTATAGAATCATTTTAACATACAGTTCTTGATCAGTAACCTTCTACCTACTAAAACCATAAATTATCTCAGGTCATCCAGTGATCCTTATTCAAAGAGAGAAGAATACATAACACATAGATAGATGACAGATAGAAGATAGATAGACACAGAAATATTTAGATACATAGATACATAGGTATGTGATAGAAAATAGATAGATATAGATTAATTCTAATTATTATTTCTGATCTAATAAAATTCTCAAAAGAGAAATGTAAGGAAATAAAAGTTAATATTGTGATGACAAGGATATTCCCATTAAGCCCAGCAATGTTTCATTACTGCATTTCTTTCCAAACCTGAACTGTGGAGATTCTGATATAGTGGTGTGGTAAAACTCCATGGCTGGGAATCAGTGACTTAGAGATTCTGCTTTTAAATGAATGAAACCAAATGTGATCATAGTAATTCTTATGCATGCTAAGTTACATACATATTATTTTCTCTAATGATAGTTATGTCATAGCATATTTAATATATATATGCATATATATGTGTGTGTGTATATATATGCATATGTGTATATATATATATATATATATATACATTTTATTTATTGATTTCAGAGAGAGAAAGGGAGAGGGAAAAAGAGAGAAACATCAATAATGAGAGAGAATCATTGATTGGCTGCCTCCTGCATGACACCTACTGGGGATTGAGTCCACAACTCAGGCATGTGCCCTGACAGGGAATCAAACCGTGATCTCCTGGTTCATGGGTAGACATTCAACCACTGAGCCACACCAGCCTGGCTGTCATAGCATATTATAAATATAATAACCTACAAGAATGCAATGCTGTTTAAGAAAATTGAGGTTTGGAGGATTGTGTTGAATCAGAAAGTACGGGCTTGATCTAAAATTATATTTAAGCCTTATCTTATTTTGACACACTTAGCAAAATATTTCTAACATCAATCTATTCTGCTCCTTCCTACTCTCAAAGTGTAATCTTCATTGTCTATAGTTATCCCCCTGTTTCCTATTCCAATAAAGGCAGGTAATTAGGACTGGGCTCTGTTTTGGCAAAGGAGTTTGATTTCTGATACTTTTGTTTCCATAAGCTCGAACCGGACCAAGGATTTCAATTTCTAGGAAAAAAATATTTGAAAGGAGCAAGAGAACATGATAGGGCTTCTACTCCAATTCCCATTATAAATAAAGATTTGTTGGTAAAGGGTGAAGAGAAGTAGAAGAGGGGGAAGTGTACATGATTGATGGTAAAGATGTCTGTAATCCTTGCCCCACTCAAAATGTTCTGGTAGTGCATTTAGACAGATATTACCGGAAACAGTCTCACAAAATTTCCCATACCCCAGGTGTGGGAATGAAACAGGAATGTCTATGGCCCTCGGAGTGTGCTGAAGTACTATAAATATTATTCTCTGACTCCTGTATGGCCCAGAAACAGGGAATCCTGTCTTATACTGACACCTCTTGATAGTCCAATAACACAGACATCTTCAAATAATTAATTGTTATTGTATGCATCTCCCAGAATTTAGCCACATTTGTGAGGAAATGGGTGGGCTGAAAAGTCTGAAATTACTGCTTCCTACAGCCTGGAATGATGTTTTGAAATTCCACAACTGAATTTATGAAGTGAAGGACTATTCTTGCATGAGAAAGTTCATGTATTTTTATCAGCATAAAACAGAATTGATTCAATCTCAATGTAATAAAATGGGATCAAATCAATTTTAGTAAAATTATAAATAGTACCTCAGGGCACAGTTCTAAACTGTGCTTTTATATCTTTTAAATTTTAGGTATCCCAGTTCATTATATTACTCAATATTAATTTAATATTCTTAATTAAGTATTAAGTTAAATATTAAAAATATTGTATATTTTCTATCTGGATTCAATATAGTTTGAGAACTTTAAAGGAGATTTTAATAAGGTACATTTAATGGCAATAAAAAAAGAAACTTGTACATGTAATTATAATAGCACTCCATTTGAAGAACCCTCAAATTTATCCTGAAATGAAAAGGAAGTACAAAATGTATCTGAGTAACCAAAAGAAATTTTATGAAGTCTAAGCCTTAAAATCTCATGTTCTTTCCTCATTGAAGTGCCCTCAAGATCCTGCTCAAGGACTATTAACTTTAATTATATACACATATAATAAACTTGATTATTGACATTATCTTCCCCAAGCAGATATAACCATTTCAAGGGAAATTGTAATGAGCAAGCTCAAGAACTTGAAAAATATAACTGGATGTATCCATTTAGTATAAAGCTGTATCTGCTCCATCCACCTACACATTTGGTTTGAAGCTCCATAGGACAGAGCTAATTTTCAGGAAAAAACTAACAAATTTATTTATTTCAATTCTCTGTGGAAATACCGACCAACAAATGTAATGAAATAATAATATGAAACTACAGTTTACATGTCAGTTCTTCAAATGGATTCATTATTTTTTTCAGTCCAAATTAAATAATAGAATTGTTTTGATTTAAATTTCTAAGATATTAAGAATAATTGATTTTAATAAACCATAATTTATATATACAGTATATATACTGTATGCTAGAGGCCCAATGCATAAAATTCATGCATGGGTAGGGTCCCTGGGCCTGGCTGGCGATCAGGACCAATCTGTGGGGCAACCAGCGTGGCCATCAGGGGGCCTCCACTGGCACCCAGCTTGGCCAGCCTGGTGCCTCCCGCTCACTGGCACTGCTGCCGCCAGTCACCTCCCTCTGTGGGATGTGACTGGCAGGGCGATTGGGGGGCAGCACCAGCCCATTTGCTGACTGGCCCCACCACCTACCACCACTGCCAGTCACCTCCCTCTGTGGGGTGACCAGAGGGGCAATTGGGGGACCCCCACTGGCACCCGCCCTGGTTGGCCTGGGGCCTGCAGGCTGGGGGCAGTTCCTGCATTGAGCGTCTGACCTCTGCTGATCATTGTGCATCATAGCGACTGGTCATTCCACTGGTCATTCCACCATTCAGTCGATTTGCATATTAGGCTTTTATTATATAGGATGATATAGATGTAAGCTTATTACTACACATCACTATATGTTTTTGTCATAATTTTTCTTTTCAAAATAGGATTATTTCATACAAATATTTCTGCCTTTTACCTTTTTTATAAGGTCTTATAAAATTTGACCCATTCCCACCTATACCTATCAATTTATAGGATCCTAATTTATTCTTGTTAATAGCTATATTCTGAAACTGAAATGTGGAGTGTTTGAGTTCGAATTTGTTGTCTCATGAAATTGAAGAATGAAGTCATGGACCGAAGCTCATTGAGAGAAGCCAGTTCTGGAAAAGGTGCAGCTGGGGTTCCTTTCCACGTTACTGTTGGGTATTAAGGTCTGTTTATCCACGTGTAGAGTCCCACATGGCCATAAGCCATGTGGGCACAGGGGAGCATGTCTGCTGCCATCAACCAAAAATCTAGTGTTCTGGGAGAGCAGGCAGGCTTTTTGTATATATGCTTGTTAATTCCTGATTGGTCCTTTCAAATAATTTTGCCTTAGCAACATCCTTGAGGTTGGTTTATAACCCTTATTACCTTTGTTACAGAATTTACCAGGTGACCGGAAAATACACAGGGAGTACTCAGAGATCCAGGATAAACCCATTTATTTTCAGATGTTTCAGATGTACTAGTACAGTGACTCAGGGGTCAGTTCTCCAAATCCCTGAGTGAATATGGAGGAAGCTTGTTCCTTTATACCCTTTGGTTTCTTTGTTTTCTATCTGTTTCCTAACTACCAGGCTTTTGTGGTGGACTTCCACAGCCCATCCTGCCTCAGTTAGAATGGGGAAGTTAGATTGTATCTAAATGCCTGGTCTGGGTGGTGTCAGTGACCTCCCCTGGAGCTAAGCTGTTACATTCTATGTTTATGGCCCCCTTGCAAATCGGGAGCAATCAGGAAAACAGGTTGCACCAGACCAGATTGTGGAGAAAGGGGCAGTGACTTAATTATAGGCTATCAAGAATGTACATAAGGTTACTGGCAGAGATTCAGATTGCTAGCCCCCCCCCCCCCCAAATGTCTTATATTCCCCATCACCTTGTGATTGGTTATCTGCAAGCTTCCTGTCTTAGCATCATTCATACGTTTTAAAGCTCATGCTTCTCACAAGCCACAACTTCCCCACCCAGTTGGGGTGCCTTAGTAATTCCACCTAGTTGGGTTTCCCAGTTTTAGTTCCTCCCCTGTATGGTCCCAATTCCTGACTGCCTCGTTTCCCTCTGTCTCCTCAATTTCATGGTGGGCATATAATACAATTTATTTAACCATTTTTCTGTTAATAATGGTTCATATTATTTCAGTATTTTGCCAGAACAGACAAATATCCTTAAACATGTAACCTTTCCAACTCATGTATTGATTGGTAAAGCATAGATTTCTAAGAGGTGTAAGCATTGTTTATAGTAAAAATTGTTCCTTAAAGCATGTTAAATTTTAGTTTCTACCAAGTGTATATGATAGTATACCTTTCCCTACAACATTAACTGCATATTTCTTAAACTTTATCCAGTCCAAAATGTATAAAGGCTGGATGAGAAGAGGTGGAGGGATTGAGCAAAAAAGAAAAAAGAAAGAGAGAGAGAGAGAGAAAAAAAACACTTATGGACAGAGACAACAGTATGCTAAGGGGGGATATGTGGCGGGAGGTAGAAAAGGGCATGGGGAGATAAATGGTGATGGATGGAAACTTGACTTGGGGTAGTGAACACACAATACAGTACACAAGTCATGTGTTGTAGAATTGTGTGCCTGAAACCTGTATAATTTGTGTCATCCCAATCCTATATAATAAAGAGGTAATATGCAAATTGAACCTCACACCCTCACAAGATGGCTGACTATAACCAGGCCAGCAGGGGGGTTAGTGAAGGACAACAAAACAACTGAACAAGCAAGCTACATGGGGTGACCAGGCTGGTGGGGGGGGGGTGACAGTTGGGGACGACCAGGCCAGTTGGAAGGGGCAGTTGGGGGCAACATGGCTGGCAGCAGAGGGCAGTTAGGGGCAACCAGGCCAGCAGGGGGGGAGCAGTTAAGGGTGATCAGGCTGGCAGACAGAGGTGGTTAGGGGTGATCAGGCTGGCGGGGGGGGGGGGCAGCTAGGGACAACCAGGTAGGCAGGCAGGTAAGCAATTAGAAGCCGGCAGTCCAGGATTGTGAGAGGGATGTCTGACTGCCAGTTTAGGCCCGATCCCTGGGATTGAGCCTAAACCAAGGGGTCCCATATTGGAGAGGGTGCAGGCTGGGCTGAGGGGATTTCCCCCCCCCCCCGCAAGAATTTTGTGCACCAGGTCTTTAGTAAATTTAATAAAAAGAAAACATATCTCATTTTTTTTAGTTGCATTTCTTTCCATTATAGTGAGTTTGTTCATCTTTATTGCTACTTCACCATTTCCTCATCTGTGATTCAATATTTATGTGCTTTGCACGATTTTACATTGGCTTATGTATCTATTTATAAACTAATTTCTCAAACATTTTCCCATCATTTTTGCTGCATATTTCTTTAAATCTATCATTTTTATTGACATTGTATGGTATCTTCTACCACACAAAGGCTTTTTCTGTTTATTCAGTCAAATGTGTCCTTTTTATTTTTATGGCTTTTGTGATTTTAGCTTTCCCTACAATAGAGCATGCAACACTGATTTTTGTTTTCTGTTCTAATTCATCTGGAACTGATTTTGTAAGTGGTTTAATAATTTCCCAAGTTTATAGTCTTTTAAATGAATAACCAGTGTCATTTTATTTCTAGATAAACTATCCTTTTCCCACTGAAATGCAGTCTCACATTACTGATATATTAGAATCTCATTTTGGGAAATCGATTTTAGGATTGTACAGTCAATTCTACAGGTCACCATTTCTTTGTCTTTCACACATGTCAGATTTAGGAATGCACTGTCTTCAGAGCTGATTCATTCAGGCCTTGTTTTCCAAACCACTTTCCCACTTTCAGAAGTTATTGTAATTTCTGGGCTTTACTACCCTTGACTCATGATACTTTAAAAATGGAACCTACTTTCTCTCCCACATATTTTTGATATCCCCTCTAAATTAAGCACATTCCGAATAGGATGGAATACTTTCCAGATATTTTTGAAAACCACAGCACTATTTAACCTTCTATGTAAATGAGTTGATGAGTTTTTTGTTTGTTTGCCCTTACTTGCAAATTACAGCTCAGGAAAAAGCTCAGATTTTCCTGAAGCCCTTGGGCTCACTCAGGTTTCTACTTGAAGTTGAATTTTTTTCACCATGAGGGGTTTCACTTTATTTATTTATTTATTTATTTATTTATTTCTGACAATTTTAGAGTTCTACAGCTCAGTGAGGTTCATGGAAATGCTTTGTTTCTTGTTTTCATTGAAGATGTTATCTGTGGAATTTTTCTTTTGCTAGCTTGGTTAATCTCTTTGGTTTTTAGGGGGAGTTTGGGGAGATCCCAAAATTATGCTTCCATGGTGGTCTCACCAGCAACAATAAAAAAATATTTTTGGTTTTGTAACCTTTGGAAAGTTATAGTTGCATAAAATAATGGACTATTTTTTTCCCACACAACAGAGAGTTTCTGGTTCTGTTTAATGCAATAAATTTAAAAGTATATCTCTCATCTTCTTTCTCTTCAATTGTCCAATAACATTAAAAGGAGTGTGCCATTGTTGTCACATTTCTTCATGTTTAGAGTTTTGTTCCTTAATAGCTGGTTATTTCACTTGTCTTCAACCAATTCCTGATGATCTGTTGTTATAATTCTCACTGGTAGCAATTTTTAAATCAGTGAAGTTTCTTCGTTTGGAAGCAGATGAAAGAGCCCAGTTGTAAGCACGATTTGGCTTTTTAAAATGATAAAACCACTTTATTTCTTAAAAGACTAATAAAACAGGCTTGGAAATTTTGTAGCCAGGAGCTAAGTCCCAAATCATCAGATTTTTCAGAGAAGAATGTCTTGCCAATACACCTGGGGAATTACTGTAGCTTGTCTTGCTGACATCACTCACCATGGCACTAGAAGCTGCTCTGAGAACAATGTTATTGGTGCCTCTGAAAACGAATTGTACTAGTATGTGAAAGCACTGAGGCTAGTCATAGCCTAAATGGATCTTCCCGGTCCTCTAATTCCATTTCTTGGGTGGGCCATCTTTTTGGGGAATCTGTAATATATACTCATTTTCTCACTATTGGAGTAAAAGTAGAATTCAAAATCTTCCACGTTTAGCTTCTTTGGTGGGAGATAGTCTCTGCTTCTTAAGTTGGGGACTGTCTCAACAAAGGCAGTACAGTCATTTGCTGAGCAGAGGAGAATGAGGAATGCCACTACAGCTACTGCACTAATTTTCCATCCCAGATTCTCATTCATCAAAAGAAACATGGTCTCTATATTGTCATTGTATGTAGAGTGGCTTTGAAAGAAAACTAGGTGTGTCTATATGTGTGTCTATATGTGTGTGTATATATGTATGTGTGTATGTAGATTTATCAGATTTTATATAGTTTTTGAGAAAATAAACTAATCCTTTATTTTCATATCATATCCTATTAAAACATATCAATGAGATTATCTTGATCTTTTTAGAAAATGTATTTAGAAAGGGTACAAACAGTCTTGTAAAAAATTGCCTTTTTTAGAATACATTTTATATTGTTGATAGTATTATAGATAGCTCTTATCTCCACCCTCCCCGCCTTGTTCCCCCATCCTCCCAGCCCCTACCCTCCTTCCAGGTCTTCATTACCCTATTGCCTGTGTCCGTGGGCTATGCATATAAGTATATAAGATATTTGGTTTCTCTCTTCTCATCCCCCTAACCCCACATTGAGGTATGTCAGTCTGTCCCATGCCTCCTGCTTTGGGTCTCATTTTGTTGGTCAATTCATTTTGTTAATTAGATTCCACAAATAAGTGACATCATGTGATATTTGTCTTTCTCAGTTTGGCTTATTTCACTTAGCATATTTTCCAGATCCAGATTTTATACTTTTAAATCTTAAAAATAATATGATTATAGGCAAAAAAATTTAAATTATTTTGGAATACAAATATATCATAATCAAAATACTTTAAAAACAACACAAATTTACTTTAAGAAACCAAATTTTAATGTATGAGATTTAACTGCAACCCAAACGCAATTATTCATATTTTTATTTTACATATAGTTATCATTACAAATAATTTTTAAAAAACCCAAACTTAAAATGATATGCCTTTGAAATGCAAAGAATGTTAGCAGTCAGGAATAGTTATGAAATTTAATATTAACATGCTATAAATAGACTAATTTTAAAGCATAAGGTAATACTTTATAAGTCAATTTCCAGAAATGTTCTTTCTAAATAATACTATTTCTATTTTGAAAGGCTTGATTGTATTTACTAGTGAAATATAATTATATGTTAATTCATGTTGTCATAAATTTAATAAATTTGGGTTCAAAATAAAACGGGAGAGCATTTTTTGTGGTTGCTGTTGTTTAGCCAATAGTTGATTTAAGCAGCATAATTTTTCTACAGTCCTTCTTACTGATATTGTACTTCATGATGTACTCCAGCACATGAGATGTCATCTACACAAAATGAATCAAAGTTGACTCCTTTTGCCATTGCCCTAATGCCTCATTCTTATTCTCCTGCTCACTCAAGAGATTATGGAGAAAGGGCTCATCAGGAGTGTCACCATTTCCTTCACTCATTTTTTTCACCTTGATTCTCTGCTGGTAGAAATTATGAAACAAATTATCCTCAGGTCAAAACCAACTGAAGAGAATGGCATGGGCTTAAGAAAATTATCTTACAGAAATCTGATAGCTTTTATCTGAAAAGATAATTTATTCTCAGTCAAAGAAACAAGAAGTCGAATGACAGTTTTAAGTTTATCAGACTTGGTTGGGCATGTGAGTACAAGTGTGTGTATATGTGTGTGCACACACACACGTGCACCTCTTTTCAACACCAGAAAGGGAACACTTGTCTTCATACAGGTTATCCTCAGTAATGTCAGAGTACTATGGACAATACACACTAGATTTAAATATTTGTGTTTGTGTAAATTATAAATTAGATGCCAAATTTCAAGTTACATTTTTAGTTAATGGTATTTTTAATTTACATTTTATCTTCCAGTCATAAATTGTTTATTTATATTGTACAACTCCAGATAGGTCTTGGGAAGATGAATCACATTAAATGTCACAGTATTCAATAAGGAGAAAATTTATCTGCAATATGTGTTGCACTTCATTGTGCTTTACAGTACATTTCTGACTTTGGAACACTATCTGTTCCAGTAATTAAATAAGATATACAACCTTAGCTTATGATAAAACTATATTTGTTCATTATTATTTTATATAGAGAGATGATTCTGGTTATAGAGTTGGGTGCTTAAACTTAAAATACAGATAAATTTATGAATGAATTATATTTTATGACTTCACAAATCATTAACCCTTAAACATAATTTATATTATTTCCCTAAGCACCTTTTTAAATTCAAAAAGGGATTAGTAACTAAAATAAACTATTTTACTTCCTAGAATGTAAAAAACTTCCTCATTGTAAGATGCGTATGATCAAAACTGATGTCAAACAGCATGTGAGTCAGCTGTTTTTTATTAAATAGTCTCACTTTTTGTGAATTTTCAGTCATCCCTAAGTCATAAAACCAACAGGGCATATCAGCTTGGATATTTTACTACCTGCTATGACTGTAGGTAGCTGATATATGCATAAGTATCATATATAGGTATAGAAATATCCAATCACAAATCACCAGGTCAAGAAATAATCTCTTCTCACTTTTCTTAATAGCTATAGAAAAATGCTGGTTGCAGGCAAGTGTGAAAAGCAGTATTTCACTGTTATAATATAATCAGATGACTCTATTAAATGATGATAAAATATAGTCACATATAATGTCTTTTATGTGTAGGCATTTACAAAAGCATCTTTTTTTTCAATAATACTTTACCTATTAGTGCTCTTACTAAAAGGACAGCAAGGAAGCTGTGTGAAGGATATCTGAAATCCTCTTTGGTATCTCAATTTTATTCCCTAACACAGGTTAGCATGCTATCCTTTACTCCTAATCGAATGGCAGAATGACAGAGTGAAAATAAACACCTCAGTTATTCACAGATCTCTATTTCCAGTGAATCCGAAGGCAGTGGCAGATTTTTTTTTCTTCATAGTGTTTCCAATTAATGCCACATAACAGCTAAAAGATTGCCAAGAAACATCCTGGGATGATCTATGCTTTTTGAACTCCAAAGACACCTGACCACTTTTATCAAATTAATGCATCAGTCAATGAAAGTATCTTAATGGGTATGAAAGGTTAGCAAGAGCAGATCTAACCTCAGGGTCAGCTCCATGGGCAGGTGATATGTGCAGTCACACAGGGCTGCACACTTGGAAGGACAGCACATGGTCAATATTGTGCTGCCACCAACTTAAAATTCTTAATTATTTTTCACCAATTGGCCAATATTTTTATACTAGAGGCCTGGTGCACAAAATTTGTGCATGGGGGGGTGTCCCTCAGCCCAGCCTCTACCATCCTCCAATCTGGGACCCCTTGAGGGATGCCCAACTGCCCATTTAGGCATCCCTAAATGGGCAGTCGGACATCCCTCTCACAATCCAGGACTGCTGGCTCCCAACCTCTCGCCTGCCTGCCTGCCTGATTGAACCTAACTGCTTCTGCCTGCCAGCCTGATCACCCCCTAACCACTCCCCTGCTAGCCTGATCAATGCCTAACTGCTCCCCTGCCAGCCCGATTGTCCTCTGCCGACCTGGTCATCCCCAACTGCCTTCCCCTGTTGGCCTGGTCACTCCTAACTGCCTTCCTTTGCCAGCCTGGTAACCCCCAACTGCCCTCCCTTGCAGGTCTGGTCCCTCCGAATTGCCCTCCCCTGGTGGCCTGATCTCCCACAACTTCCCTCCTTATGGCGACCATCTTGTGTCCACATGGCGCAGCCATCTTTGATCACATGGGGGCACCCATCGTGTGTGTTGGAGTGATGATCAATTTGCATATTACCCTTTTATTAGATAAGATTCCACTGGTCACTGAAAATTAGGGAGCAAGTCCTGTTCAACCACTGTAGAGAGTCACTAACTTTACAGAGAGCTTCTGTTGTTAGATTGCTCTAGGAGCCACTCTATGGAAGTGTCACTTGTCCAGTTCTTCATCTTTCTTTTCCTCTTGAGCTTCCCTTCATCGCAAAGAGTTTGAATCTCTCCTTTAGGCTGGAACTTAGAAAGCAAAGTATATCTTCATTATCTTTAGAAACCCATGCCTGGCACATACATTGTAAGTGGTTATTAAATACTTCCTTCATCAAACTTAATTAATTTGTAATGTTTAGAGGGTATTTATTAAAAATAATAAATGTACTTGTAGAGATTTATTTTTGTGTGTCTTGAAATTATGTTAATAAAATTTATATAAAATATGCACATTTAATTAATAGGTAGCAATAGTTATATAAGGGTTACTGTACATGATAAAATGACAAATATAATTTCTGTTTTTGAAAGTATTTAAACTGGCATAATAATAACAAAAATATAAAAATGAATATATTACTTCTCCTATGTGGAGACTTAGACTATGCATATTTACATATATATGTATTCACATACATAATTCATATATATAAGTAGATATAATTCTTCTGTAGAATTACATATGCTATATATGATATATATATATATATATACATAATTCTTCTGTAGAATTAAGAATTTGAGAAAATCATCCCTCATAGAAATTGTTTCTATGAAATTGTTTGATTCTTTCCCGTGAGTTTAAACAAGCCAAGCAAACATTTATAATCCTTACAATAGTCCCATTACAGCTGCTCTTTTTTCTGTATTCTTTGAATCACATATCCTCATGAGTCTCCTTCAACACATTTCTTCATGAACAAATACCTTAATATTCACACCAAAATAAAATATTTTGAAACAATTTTATATTTGAAATTTCTTGTTCTTAAAGTTTTAAAAATATATTACAGAAAAGTTAATCAACTCATTTGTACATTGGTTTATCCAACCAATGAGGAATTTAGTTCAAATGAACTAGGTGATCTATAGTATTTTTTCAGCTTTGTTAAGGTGTAATTGACAAAAAATACTCTAAAATATTTAAAGTGTACATCATACTGCCTTCATATACGTTGTGAAAAAACACCTCACACCTAGTTAATTATATCATCCATTACCTTGCTCTAGCAAGGTGGCTCAGTTGGTTGGAGTTTTGTCGCAGTTGTGGGTTCGGTTTCTGGTTAGTGCACATACCCTGGTTGGTGTGTGTGCAGGAGTCAACTGATTGATATTTCTCTCTCTGTCTCTTCTTCTCTCGCTAAAATCAATAAAAAAAGAAATAAAGAAAAACATTCATCATCTCATATAGTTATATTTTTGTTGTTGCCTTTGTTAAGTTCTCTCTTAGCAAACTTCAATTATACAGTACAATTTTATCAACTCTTGTCACCATGTTGTGCAATAGATTCTAAGATCTTATTCATCTTATAGATAAAGCATGTATACTTTTATCAACCATTCCTTATTTCTCCAACCTCAGCCCCTTGAAATTTTCTGTTTCTATGAGTTTTACTTAAAAAAAAATTCCATATATGTTATAATGTACAGATTTCTGTCTTGCTTCTTTTTTCACTTTTATCACAGTGCCTCCTAGGTCCATCTATATTGTTTAAAATACCACTATTTCCTTCTTCGTGGATGAAGAATGTTTCATTGCCCATGTAGAGAATATCTTCTTTATCCATTCATCTGTGGAAGGACATTTGGTTGTTTCCATATCTTGACTATTGTGAATAATTCTGCAGTGGACATGGATGTACAGATATCTTTTTGAGATCCTGATTTCATTTTTTAAGATATAATACCCAAAAGTGAGATTACTAAATTATATAATAGGTCTATTATTAATTTTTTGAAGAACGTCTATACTGTGTTTCATAGTGGCTGTACCAGTTTGAATTCCTACCAACAGTACATGAGAGTTCTTCTTACTCCTCTTCCTTGTCAGCATTCATCTTTTGTCTTATCTATAATAGCTAATTATAGCCACTTTAACAGATTTGGAGTAACCTCATTGTGATTTTGATTTGCATTTTTCTGATGAATAATAATGGTGAGCATTTTATGGGCACTTTAATGTACCTGTCTTATTTAAAAATATAGATTCAGGTCCTCTGCTGATTTTTAAATTGGATTGTTTGGTTTTTGATTGTGTGAGTGCTTTATATGTTTGTGCTATTAACTTTTTATCAGATATATAATTAGTAAATATTTCTTCTAATTCCAGTTTACTTTTCATTCTGTTGATGGTTTCCTTTGCTGGACAGATGCTTCTGAATTTGGTGTAGTCTCACCTCTTCATTTTTATTTTGATATATTATCTTTGCACTTAATGTCAAATAAAATTTAAAAAAATCATTGGCAAGACTGATGTCAAGGAGGGTTACCTTTATGGTTTCTTCTAGAACTTTTATGATTTAAGGTTTAATTCATAGAGCCATTATTTTTCTGGCATTTGTGTCTCATTTAATACAAAGTGAAATGTTATATAATAAGGAATTTAAAAGAAATCACATGATAAAATGAAACATATTTATATGTTGCCTAATTATCCTTTTCCTACTTGCAGTCTTATGTAAAAAGACTTGACAAAATAAATACAAGGAAGAGGAGGAGGAGGGAAAGAAGAGAAGAAAAGAGAGAAAGGAAGGAAGGGGAGAAGGAAGGAAGGAGGGAAGGAAGGAATGTGACCAAGATCAAAATCACCACGAATCATTATGCACACCTCAGAACATCATTAAAATATTATTTATTTATTTTTTCATCGTCTTAAATAAATCTTTATCACTCAGATTGTTACAATCTGAGCTCAAATTGTTCCTCTTTTTCCCCCCATAGCTTGCCTCCACCCGGTTCCCACCCCACACTCTCCCCTTACCTCCCCCACACTGTCCTCATCCATAGGTGTACGATTTTTGTCCAGTCTCTTCCCACACCCCCCACACCCTTTTCCCCCAAGAATTGTCAGTCCACTCCCTTTCTGTGCCCCTGATTCTATTATATTCACCAGTTTATTCTGTTCATCTGATTTTTTATTCACTTGATTTTTAGATTCACTTGTTGATAGATATGTATTTGTTGTTCATAATTTTTATCTTTACTTTTTTCTTCTTCTTCCTCTTCTTAAAGAGTACCTTTCAGCATTTCATATAATACTGGTTTGGTGGTGATGAACTCCTTTTGCTTTTTCTTATCTGTGAAGCTCTTTATCTGCCCTTCAATTCTGAATGATAGCTTTGCTGGGTAGAGTAATCTTGGTTGTAGGTTCTTGCTATTCATCACTTTGAATATTTCTTGCCACTCCTGTCTGGCCTGCATAATTTCTGTTGAGAAATCAGCTGACAATCCTATGGGCACGCCCTTGTAGGTAACTAACTGTTTTTCTCTTGCTGCTTTTAATATTCTCTCTGTCTTTTGCTCTTGGCATTTTAATTATGATGTGTCTTGGTGTGGTTCTCTTTGGATTCCTTTTGTTTGGGGTTCTCTGCGCTTCCCGGACTTGTAAGTCTATTTCTTTCACCAGGTGGGGGGAAGTTTTCAGTCATTAATTCTGATGTTGGTATGCTTGAAGTTGTCCCAGAGGCTTCTTACACTGTCTTCAAATTTTTGGATTCTTTTTTCTTTTTGCTTTTATGGTTGAGTGTTTTTGCTTCTCTGTATTTCAAATCTTTGACTTGATTCTTGCGTTCCTCTAGTCTGCTGTTAGGTCTCTGTATAATATTGTTTATTTCAGTCAGTGTGTGTTTAATTTCTAGTTGGTCCTTTTTCATATCCTCGAGGGTCTCACTAAATTTATCGGCCTTTTCTAGGAAATTCTTGAAAAACCTTATAACTGTGGTTTTGAATTCTATATCCAGTAGTTTGCTTTTCTCCACCTTTCGTTTGTGATCTGTTTCTTTGTCTCCGCATTTTCGCTGCTTCCCTGAGTTGGTAGAGTAGCTTTGTGTGGTAGGTGTCTTATAGGGCCCGGTGGCTCAGTATCCCCAGTTACTTGAGGTGGACATTCTTGATGCACCCCTTTGTGGGCTGTGTGCACAGCCTTGTTGTAGTTAAGTCTTGATTGTTGTTGGTACCACTGGGAGGAATTGACCTCCAGGACAATTGGCTGTGTGGATCAGCTGTGTCTACTCTGGGAACACTTCTGTGCTGGAGACAGCCTTATGAGACAAGACTTGCAAAATTGCGAAAGCCTCTGTGCTCAGCTTGAATGGGGTGGTGTCTCAGGGTTGAGCAGACAGCCTTGGCTTCCCATCAGCCCTGCCCTATGAGACCCCTGGGTCTCAGTGTCCCTCAGTAATCGCTGCAAGCACCTCTGAGAGAAAGCCACCCTCGAGTTTTGCCTGCTGCCAAACAGTCCAGTTTATCCCCCAATGAATCTGAATTTCCAGATTCTCACCCAGAAATGGAGTTCAGCACAGTTAGGAGCTTCCGTCTTCCTCCGGCTAGAGAAAGCCAGTGGCACACTCAGCAGTCAGTCCTCTCTGCGCGCACTTGCACATACGCCTCCAGACCTCTGCCTTTCGCAGCTCCCCTGAGTTTCTGTGTGCTCCTCTCTTTTCCTGACAGTCCAGACTCCCCCCGTATGAGTCTGGGACCCCAGAGTCTCACTCGGAACTGGGGTTCAGTGCAGTCAGAACTGGGGTTCAGTGCATTCTGTCTCTCTCCCGCTAGAGAAAGCTAGCCAGGCACTCAGCCGCCCATCCTCTCCACGCGCATGTCTCCATACCTCAGCCTTTTGCAGCTCCTCTGAGTCTCTGTGTGGCCCTCTCTTTCCTTCTAGTTGTAGAATTTCCACTCAGCCAGCTTTCCTGTGGTTCTGGATGATGTCCATTCTGTCTTTTAGCTGTAGTTTTGAAATTGTTGTGCGAGGCAGCAGTTTAGATATTCACCTATGCCGCCATCTTGGTTTCTCCTAAAATATTACTTATTATCCATATGTTAATTATTAATTTTTACTGCCTTTTAAGTGCATTCTTCTAAAATTGGTCAATATTAGATGAGGTTATAAAACATTCTTCTTGAATAATTCTTTATGTGAACTGGTTAATAGAGAATTATGCTCTTGAGACAAACTATATTCTTTATAGTTTGAATTGGAAAGTTTTCATCATGAGCATTAATTTTAATGTGAAACACATACACACACACATATATATAATTTAATTATCTTCATGTTTCTATTAAAATATTCATCTCAAGGATTTTCACAAATTATTTTGCTTAAATCAGAAGATTTAACTCATCTCAGACATGACTATGTTTGTCTGAGGAGTCATCTGCAACCATTCCAGTTAACAAACTAATGGACAAATCATCTGTTTGTATCTTCTCTCATTGCAAATTACGCTCTGATCCAAATGGGTCATAGGGTTTCCTCTAGATTCTAGATTTTTAGAGAAATCAGTTTGGTTCTTGAGAAAACATTAAAATCACTCTTGGAAGGAAATAGATCACCCTCCATCTATAAAAAAAGAAAAGTAGTGGGGAAAAAAGATTATCATAGATTCACTTAATCACACTGCACATATAATCATCACAGAAAACAATAAATGCAGATAAATATAGAGTAACAAGTAATACACATGAATTTCTGCTTTCAGAGAAATATCAGTTGCCAGAAGTCTTGTCCTAAGAAATCTACATAGAATTTAGAAACTCAAATATTTTTCTGATTATAATTTATTAAGATTCCCTAAAACTCCTAAAACTAAAAATAACTTCATTCCCCTTGACTTCAAGAAATAAAACTTTCTAATTTGAGTTACCATTGAAGCTTAGTTTGGGTGACCTTATTTATTTTGCCTAAACCTCAAAGATATGCTACAATAAAAGCAATATACAGGTGTGGGGAAAAGTAGGTTTACAGTAATTAATAAAGTAGAGAAGTATGCTTATAATAATTAATTAATTAATAATGCAAGAATAAACTGTGTTTTGCATACTCACAACTATAAACCTACTTTTGCCCACCTGTCTATACAATGCGTGTGTGTAGATGGATAAGTAAATAGATAAGGCTAGGTAGAGATATTTACTTTTGTCATTTCATAATTAAACTAGAGGTCTGGTGCAGGAATTCATGCACTAGTGGGGTCCCTCGGCCTGGCCTGTGGGATAGGGCCAAAATCGGCTCTCTGACATCCCCCGTGAGGTCCCAGATTGCAAGAGGATGTAGACCAGGCCGAGGAACCCCACCAGTGCACATTCAGGGCCGGGGAGGGACAAAATCGGCTCTCTGACATCCCCCGTGAGGTCCCAGATTGCAAGAGGATGTAGACCAGGCCGAGGAACCCCACCAGTGCACATTCAGGGCCGGGGAGGGACACAGGAGGTTGGCAAGCCAGGACTGTGGGAGTGTTCCAGGGCATGTCTGGACCATCTCACTCAGTCCTGATCAGCCGGACCCCATCAGTAAGCTAACCTACCAGTTGGAGCATCTGCCTCCTGGTGGTCAGTGCACGTCATAGTGAGTGGTTGAGCGGCTTTAGCATATCATTAGCACAGTGAGTGGTTGAACGGATAACCAGACAACCAGAAACTTAGCATATTAGGTTTTTATTATATAGGATGTACTCACCCTTTCCCAATCCTAATCCTATCTCAATTTGTTCCTCAACACTTAAACACAAAACTCACTGCTCTCATCAGTAAAAAGAAGGATATCTTACCTTTTATGACAGTATGTTTGGACCTGGAGAGGATTATGATAAGTGAAATAAGCCAGTCAGAGAAATATAAATACCACATGATTTAATTTATTTGTGGAATTTAATAAACAAAATAAACAAACAAAAAAATAGAAACAGACTCATAGATACAGAAAATAGAATGACAGATGTCAGAAGGGAGGGGCATTAGGGCACTGAGTGATAAAGGGATTAAACAAAAGAAAAACAACTCCTTGAAAGAGAAAAAAAGAAATACTTGATTTCTATAAATAAAGAATAGTATTAAAAATCAAATAGGTGGGCCATATGTAATTGTTTCCAATGAATACCAGTGGTGGTCAAGATATTTTTAGTGGGCCACATTGGTTATAACACTAAAAAGATCACATATTTTTAAATCCATCACTTAAAACTAACATATGCAATGTAATTCTGAAGAATCATTGTTGATTATGTATTTTTATAGCAACTGGATTGTTTTATTTATTTACTCTAGAGATCAAAAATTCTACTTAGAGATACAAGTATGCCTTCATTCACACCCTACATCTTTTCTTTCTACTTTAGTTCTGACTTTGGTTTTTAATATATAGTCCTTATGTGGTTTCATTTTATTAAACTATTGAAAAATAAATAGAGATCAGTACATTATTTAAAGCATCAATAAATTAATATCAGATAAAATTAGGTCCAATGTATTATCAAGAAAAAAACAGTAAGACAACACACACATTCCAATATTTTGATGCAAAAAAACTAGAATTTTCAAGAACCTCTTTACAGGGAATTATAATAATGCCTAGATTATAGATGTCAGGGATTGCAACAAAGACAGGTATATAAATCCTACTTATGGCTGTAAAGTATGTTTTTCAAAACTATTTTTAATCAGTAGCAAAACTTTATTATCAAGAGAAAATAACTGCCTATGAAGAGCTTTGACTTCAAAATTGGCAATTATTTCAAAGTGAGATAGTATATTTCTCATGTTATTAAAAATAATTAACTAAAACATGACATACATATGCAACCAGGTTTCATGAAGAAATTATTCCTAATCAACAAAAAATATTAATGTTTGTGAAGATGATCAATTAATTAACAGCCAGGCCTGTCATTGAATATTGATCCAGTTTATTTATGCTTTTTGATTGAACAGTACCCCCCCAAAAAAAACTAATTAACTAGCTAAGAATTGAATAAAGTTTAATTCTAACTTCAAAATATTAAATAAATTTGCAATTTGAAAGCAATGGAACATTTACTCCTTGATAGAAGAGGTTAAAATATGTTTTGCCCATCTGTAACAATTAGCCTTTTGCCCTTGTCTTTGTGGATTAGACATTTTCCACATCTTTATTTTTCCTTTATTCATCAATTTTATATCAGATGGGAGGAAGAGTGGCAGAGAAGACAAAGAAAATGTGAAAACTTTATCCAAACACATCCAGAATCCAAAGTTCAACATACATTTACATACATATAAATGCTCTAAATGATTTGGCAAAGTTTGAAGTAGTGTGAAGTTAATTGAATAGACTCAAGTCACATCAAATTCAAAACGGAGAAGAATGAGGGAAAACGTGGTTTCCCTTAAATAGGGTGCTGATATAGGTCATCCAAACACTTTATAATCACTAAAGATTTATATTACACCTCAATTCCCCCCCCCCCCAAAAAAAAAAACACAAACAAACTCTAAAAGACTCAGTTATAAAAAGGGATATTACTGGCAATAAATACCCAATATCCCCAGTACTGCATTTGGAACCATGGCATCCTCCCAAAATTAAAATAAAGTAATTGTTACTATATTCAAAAAGCTTAAATCTGGGTGGGCCAAATACAATAAATGTAATAAACTTAAACAAATTGGGGACTTAACTAATTCAGAGAATAATTTCAGAGAAGTGAATTAATATCAGTAGCAATATCAAATTTGCCACTGATTCTATCATTTGTTATTAAGGATAATTTTCCTTCTTAGTGACAGGATGTCAAATACTTTCAAGCAAATATGACACATGATAAAACCTAGTATGAGGTTCACATTTGGTTACATTTATGTAGGAATCTGATTTTTTTTTTTTTTTTGCCTATTTGAGTATACTTGTACCTTTGAATTAATAATGAGGGAGGTAAAAACGTTGTTGCTTTCAGTACTCACCTCGTAAAATTAATACTAACATTAATTTATTTAACAAATTTCAATTCAAAGTGCTGACCATAGCGGATATTGAATTTGACACTGGAAAGAAAATAATTAACAAAATAGTTCTGATTTCTGAGGCACAAAAACTATTATCTTTCAAGGGCAATATTTATAAAAAAGGCAGTAGGTACATGAATTTATATATTTATTGGTACTAATTACTTTCATTTTGAAGTTATTGACTTACCATAAAGATACATCTTAGAACTTGGAAATAAAGGAATTAACGCTATCCTATGACTTAAAAGTTAATATACTCTATTAGAGAAAAGATCAGCAAAGTCATCTTAAAAATAAAGAATGGCTCCCAAAGCTTTAGGACAAACTACAACTTGATTACACACATTAACATATCAAGCAAATAAGTTATTCAGAAGAAGGTTATCAGTCTTAGAAGCAAGGCATAAAGAGACAGTTGGAAAAATATTGCTAGTCCCCATCTAAGTATTCTATTTTTTTTTTTTTTTTTTACTTATGAGATTTCCAATTTATTACAGAGGATGTTAAGGAATATGAATCAACAGCCAGACAAAGTTACAAAGGTCAAGGTCTCAAACAAAGGAGCTTGTGTTCTCCTGGAGCATGGGGCCCAGCATGGTGCCACATAGCAGCGTTCTGGTCCCCCAACTTGGCGGTTCTTTGAAAAAGAGGGCAGCTCCCTTTGGATTTTTTTTTTTTTCTTAATCCAGAGAAGAGTATGTTTTTCAACAGTGGATGTTTTCTTAAAACCACAATTAAGACCTAATATTAAAGGCCTGTGGTTTAACATTGTGCACACCAAGCACATTTCTAAATATAATTTGCTTTTTTATAGGGTCTGCTCTCAGAGAAAGATGTGGTCATGCTAATAAAGGTATTATGGTCTGTGTGATATTTTGAGTTCTCATTGTAAACTAAGATATTGACATCTGATTTTAAACATCAGTCTCTGTGACTTCAGTGAATGTGAGGCTAACCCTTAAAATAGTCCGTACTCAGTATGCCAAAGAGATCAGGATTCTAAATCTGAAAACCTGAGAGCTGAATTATGATAAATTTATTAAGATAATAAATGCACTCTATCAAACACATGAACATTAACTGGCTTTCCAATTTAATGGTGAATTGCTGACTATACATAACATTATTACCCTAAATTTCTATATTTCCTAATGTTTTAAGTTTCTGGGTGAGAAACAGAACTCCAACCATAAGGGTGCTATTTTGAGATATACATGCCTAACATAATCACTATCACATGTATTATACAAACCTTATCTTAGCTTGTGGGAATTGATAGTTTGACAGTCACTGTAACATGCTAGCTAACATTTTGTAAATTGCAATCTATTGGTAAAAACGAACATGGAACATGGGCAGAGCACTGTGGGAAGTTGATTTTAGAAAACAGACTCTGAAACTAAATACGTTTGCATAGCACGTAGTTTATCTTAGGACCTAATAAAATATCTCAAAAGCATTTCAAAAAACTATGTTGAATATCAAGAATTGGAGTTGGAAGCTAAGCACAGGTCTTTTTCATCCCAAATGAAGGCCTCTAAAAGAGTTTTCCTTTTATAAAGACAGTTCTTATTTAATTCTTTACGACCAGAAACACTTGGATGAACTTTTTTTCTGGCTATGGTTCTCAAATTAGATAGCAGAAAGCAAATATATATATGCCTTCTGGGAGGAAAGAGTGTTGTCCTTTTTTCAGTACTTTCTCTAGCGCATCTGTTTTTTTGTTTGTTTGTTTTACCCATTCTTTAAATTTTTCCAAATTATTTTGATTTACCTTTCTCTCTCACTGTCTTCCTCTTCCTCATTACATTTCATTAGTCAAATAATCATGTCTGGAGTTGTCCTCACAGTCTTTAACTGAAAATACTAGGAGGAAACTGTTGTTTTCAGTGTTCCTTCTAATGCTGTCTTAGTCATGACTGCACTGGGAGAATGCTAACTGAACCAGAAATAGCAAGCAGCTCTGTCTACAGATTAGCTCTTTCATGGGGGTGAGGGCTGAGAGAGGGCAGTGTAAAGCACACAGGGCTCTAATTAAGTACAGACTCACTGGCTTTCTCCCAGTGATTACCAGGGGGATTTCAAGGGCAGAAGGTTGATGTTATATTCTTGGCGCACAGTAGTAAAAGTGGTATTACTAGTAGTACTCACAAATTGTGTATTGATTAAAAGTTCAAACAGTGTTTTCCCATGAATTTTTATCAATGAATAAATCCAGACCATAAAATGTACTTAATTTGGTAGAATGTGTTGTAAGCCAAGAATAATGAAAAACAAGCCTCTCTCTATGTTCTTATGTACCCTTTCTAGCCCTTTCACTATATTAATCATTTAATAATCTTTTCATGTGCATCCCTAATGGGCACAAAGAACATCATTTTTAAAGTCTGAAAAATGAGTGAGCCACTAGGACAGAGCCATCATTCTGGCCATAGGATAAGACATTTCTCAAGGAGAACAAGAGGTTCTGGACAGTGTGCAGAATTCGGGGTCACTCTGGCTCCATCTACCACATGAGATGTTGGCTAGTAACTCCAGTCTTGTCAGTCAGCCAGTCAAAGTTAAAATTAATCGTGGGCAGCTTATCTTTTATTTAGATTAATTAGCTACCGAGTAGCACAATGAAAATTAATTAGGAAAACAAAAGGTAAGATGATTCACAATGCTATTACTGAGAACTGCAGCGTCTCACTGTTGGGCCAATAAAGCAGAACCTGTTGCCACATGTTCAAGATAAACCTTTGTTTATGCTTTGGATTTATTTGCCAGAGGCATTATATCAAGGACAAGAATTCAGTCCTGGTGAGCTCTGATTTCTTGTGTGTCTCCTAAAGTCCATAGGAACTTCACATAAAATATATTTGGTTTCTGGTGTTTTTAGGTAGCAATTTACTAAAAACAAAAAAACGCATAATTCCCTAATAAATGTTAAATAACTATAAAAATATAGATGTTGAGGTTACATTCACTAAAAAGTTATCCAGCCACATTAATCTTCTATGAAAAATATAATAATATTTCTCCATAATCATTTTAAAACACATCATACCATAACATTTTCTTTATGTATCCCCCATTATTATAATGATGAGTGCAGTGATATATTTAGTTTGTACTTACTCCTTTTCAATACCTGAAAATTGTGTATAGAAATCTCAATTAGATCTAAAACTCTCCCCTAATTCTGTTTGAACACAGCTCGGTTTAACAGATTCTATTACGTTTCCAGGATAATTATGATTCCCAATATAACTACACACAGAAAAAGCTGCTGTACGAGGAGCAGCAGCACTAAGCCTGCCTCCCAGCAAGAGTGTTTTAAAGAGCTTCTAGTGTTATTTTCCATAACAAGGCCCACTAGTTGGCAGAACCCCTGGAAGCTATGCAAACAGCAACACATCTGTTCCCTAAGAGGCAAAATGCTGTGTCTCAGCTGAGATGTTTATTGGCTTTACCAGCAACATTGTGAGAGAGCAAAGCCTGGAGCTGCACAGCAGGAATTTTCCTTTAGAGACTTGCCTATCCTCAGAGGAGGAGCAAAGACAGTGAAACCTCGGACCTTGATTCATGCTACTTAGGCCAGTAGTGTCCTTTTCAGACTGGCAAAAACAAAGGGTATTCAATACCTTTTTTTGCAAGTGAACTCAAGGCTGTATAAAAGCTAAACTTTGCAGCAGGAAAAGAAAAATTTAAAGTCTACTAATTAGCTCCTTTAAACTATGATATCCACAGCTAATTATTTGTTTAAATAAGGGATTTGACCTTGGTTTTTAGTGCTTATGAATAAATAAAATGTTTTTGCATTTCACAAGCATACTTGAATCTGATGGCTTGTTTCAAACCAAGGAACAAAGTTCAACCAAGACTTTCATGTGTATATCACTCTTCTGAGATATGGTTTAACCTGAAGGAATAAATAATGAGCCTTTACAGTAGAAATGCAAGCTCCTTTAGAAATTAATCATTTCTACTTTGCAAATATCACCTCTATACTGAAAACTTTCAAATGTGCATTCACAGCCTTACTATGTTCCTGAGCGCCAGGACTTCATTTCCAGCTACTTACTGAATAATTAGGTATTTTCCCTGCTCTTCAAAAGGCAACAGGTTAAAAACCAAAATTCTTTACTCTCCACCATACAATAACTCTTCCCTTCTTCCTTTCTCCTTCAGTGCCCTTTGTTGTTGTTTTTGAACAGTACATGTTATTTTAACAACATATCTGGTCATCCAGGTTTATAAAAAGGTCACTGTCCCACATCTCTCCATCTGTTCAATCCTATTTGTTGCTGTTATTGCCTGCCCACTCAGAAACTGCATTTCTTTCCTTCTACAGACCTAGAGATATCTTTTATATTGCTTTCCACAACCAGCGTCCACCTTTTCAGTCTATTATGAACACCAGTGAGAAGATTTCTAGTTTTCTGCACAAAGGCTCTATTCCTTTCCAGGCAAAGCACGAAGACTTGAACTCTGTCATCAGGGCTCAACCCCTTCAAACAATCAGCATATATTGTTAAACAAATATGAATGTAAAACAATGTATTCCATAATCTACCAGGTGCCAGGGACTACACTTTGCCCTAGAATATAATGTTTACTAAACTGAGATGTTTTTTCTCCTCCTAACACCTATAGTGTGTTGGGAAGGTAATCTTTGTTAATATCGTTGCTCCACTTCTTCCTAGATGGACAACTGCACGAGACTTAACTAACCCTTTGTGTCTCAGTTGTCCCATCTGTAAAATAGTGACTACAGAGGGGAAGAACTATAGTTACCTATTGGGTTGATGTAAGGATTAAATGAAGCAATATATGCTATGTTCCTGGTCTAGGATATTTATTGTGAAGTTATTCAATGAAGGTTAAGTACAACCTCTTTTCAGTCTCTCCAATTAGTTACACACCAGATTCGGCAATTTTCAATTTTGAAGGTTCATGCCTATTATCTCAAGGCAAGGTTTCCTCTGACACAGCTAGTTCCACTTTCTCTGATTTCTAAGTCTCTATCAGGTCCCTTACCTTATTATTATAATTAATTTTATTATAGTTATTAATACTTGTTATTAACACTTCTTTCACCATATTTGCTATCATAATTTATTAAAGCTTTCCTATGACCTAAACCTTATATTCATTCAATCCTCATAAAGAAGGTATCATGTTATTCCCACTTACAGATGAGAAAACTAAAGTTTGGGGATAGACGGGAAGGTATTAAATACCTTAATAGTTCCTAGCTAGTGAATCATGAAATCAGGTTCAAATCTACATGTACTTGAATCCAAAACCCACATTATTAGCCTCCGTGTTACGGGTCTTGTTACAGGCTACTGCCCTGTCTTGAGTCTGTCTTAGCCTGTTAATTTATTAATACATTTACTTAAAGAATGAATTATGTTTTTATGTAACATATCTTTGTAGCATCCTCTCACTTAGGACCTTGCCTAGGAGAGATGTTGAATACATATTTATTGGCTGAATAAATGTATGAATGAAAGAACAAAGTTAAATTTGTAGAATAGAAAAATCAGGGGGGATATAAAGGGAAAGGGGGTTTGTCAGGGTTTCTGTGTGCATCCTCCTTTCTAAGAAGCATAGACAAAAGTGAAATGGAGGGAAAAAAGAGCTATGAACCATGATGAAGATGATTAAAGAGAGTATAGAGCAGCTGTCAAAACAAATATCAAGCAACATTAATAACTTTATAGCTCACCATGAGGCTGTCTCAAATATTTCCAAGAAAACAGGATCCTTGCTGTTGCAAGAGTGAAACTCATAATCAAGTGCAGATTCAAATAATTTTTTTTTATCAAATACCTTGAGCTGGAGAATTAAAAAAAAATAAAAAAATATATTCCAACTAATGGAAAAATACAAGACTCAGAGGAAAATATTATTGCATTCCTGGTATTTCAGTTTGGGGCAGAGTTGATAAGAAATAAGATCTGCAACGTTTGCCACCTGTTATCTAAGTTGTTTGAATAGTCAGATAATATCCCCAAACATCTGATGCTTATCCAAAAATAACTGTGTTGTGAGATTTACCAGTAAGATGCTTCAGCACTCTCCACAGTAGATTTTACTAGTATTTCAACCTGTCCAGGAGGTTTAAAAGATGGTCTACATGCGTAAAAGTGAAAATTTAAGATCAGATGCTAATTTCCGTTCTAAATTTGAAATTGCTTATGTAAAATAGTTTGTATTTTCTAAGGGATAATGATTGTTCATGTAAGTCTCTTTTGTGTTAGCAACAAATTACCTGCATGATTTCTTAATTATAGCATTAGTAAATCTGTTTATTTGCTCGTTTACATAGTTTTTCACTGAAATAAGTTGTAGGCTTTGAGTTGTGACATCTGTACATCCCTGCATGCAGATAATGTGAGCTACAAAAGAAGCAGAAATGTGGTCTCTTGTCTCACTGAGTTGACATGTAAGGTTTTTGTGCATTAGGGAGGCGGGAGAAGCAAATATTTTTTATTATATATTGATTTGGCTATGTGAAAAAAAATATTATCATTGTTTTTTCAACTGCCCTATTTGATTTTGGATAGAAGAGGTAAGAGGATAGCATAGGAAAAAAAAGAGGGGTAAATAACAGGAAAGAACAAAAATGCTAAGCCAACTTGTAAAATGAAAGGTATGTGGTATAAAGACAACTATAGTGTAGTGGTACTGCACAGTTGCTCTGTGACTCTATAAATGGTAGAGCAAGTGGCAGTATGTGTTCTTTTAATCTTTGCCTAAGATAATTTATTTATCTGGGTCTTCCTTACCCTTCAAATCGGAACTTAAATATTACCCTTTTCAGGAGACTATCCCTAAATAAACTTTGTAAAGGGATTCACTTGACAACCATCCAAACAAAGCTACCGTCATACAATCAGTAATTGATCTCAGTCTTTTTCAGCAAAATATTTGTCTTGTGAAGTTTATAGCTCTGTTTATTGTGTTCAACTCTTTATCCTTTGGGCCTTGCTCATAGTAGGTGCTCATAGTAAGTTTTTCTAGAATGACTAAATGAATGAATGATCAATCTAGTTACTCTTTTCCAAAAGATTATGTTTATATGTATCATTGCTAGAGTTTTTTCTCTTATATATCATAGACTGTATACTTACATGTTATGATATATATATATACATACACATATATATATATGTGTATGTGTATATATATATATATATATATATATATATATATATATATAATTTTTTGTTAATTCTCACCCGAGAATATTTTTTCCATTGATTTTTAGGGAGAATGGAAGAGAGAGTGAAAGACAGAGAGAAACATCGATGTGAAAGAAGCACATCAATTGTTGCCTTCTGAAGGGCTAGGGCTGAGAAGAAGCCTGCAACCAAGGTAACTACCCTTGACTGGAATCAAACCTGGGACCTTTTGGTCCACAGGCCGACACTCTCCCCACTGAGCCAAACTGGTGAGGGCATGATATATTTATGTATAACAACTGCATTTCCAATGAACTTATTTCCTGAATCTCTTGGAACAGAACCACATACTCATTTCATCTTAAGGAAAGGCTGTCAAGTTTTTATCTAATCTGTCAATATAGCAGAGTTCAATATCAGTTGTACAACTGTCACACACATAGTAACATGACCTTGAGTGTATGATGCGTCACCCTTTTGTTGATCTATCCCATAGGCTTTTGCTTTTGTAATGCCCAAATTTACAAAGAAAAATATCATAAGTTTATAGAAGGTAAATTAGCAATATGCTCAGAGAGAAAGACTTGGATTAGGTAAAAGAACAATATCTCAGAACTCACCTCTTAAATCAAGTAGTTTTGATATTCATAATTCAATAACGAATAAATAAAATTGTTACTTGGTTCTTTTTCCTGCAAAGACCAGTATTAAAAGACTGATGCTACTACTCAGAGAGTTTCTGATGTTGTCAAGCTTAGGATTCAGACATTTTGTAGGAAAATAAAATTCTCAAGGTATTTTCCCACTAGTCTAAACCAAATGAGTTAACGTAAACCGGGGCTTGCTCTCACTTGGCTGATATTTCAGGATGTATATAAAAACTAAAATGGTAAACTGGACCTTCTAGCATAGGTAGACCTTTTTCTTATCCCAATGGCATTTCTTTCCATTTACTTAAAAAAAAATAAAGAATGTGGTAAGGAATAGCTAACTAAATGGTTATTCAATTTTTTAAATATTTGGCTTGTGAAGTTTCTAAGCCTGTTTATTGAGTAAGTTTGTAATAAAACGTTAAAATGCTAATTCCTAGATCCTTAATCTTTCTAAAAACAGATTCACACTATTGGCAGAAATCCTATTTATGACTTTATTTAGAATTGTGAAGTTCAGACCTTTGAAATATCCAGCTGTGGCCTCTAAAGCATGAAAAAAGTAAAAACAAAACAAAACAACTCACTTGTTTGGAGAACAAAAAGAGTAAGAAAGTTTCTGTTACTAAGAATATAAACAAGTGAATAAATATGCATTAATTGCTCTTCATATTTTTAGGAGGATAAGAAGGATGTTTTATATTTTATTAGTTAGCTGTGGAATAAAGTAAATAAAAGTATAGATCAGAAAAAATTACATTTTTAGAATGGTTTATTTCTGAATATATAGCTATCTAATGAATACTATTTATGGTATGTTCTAGGCAACTGGATTAGTTGCAAGAAATAAATGGTTTTGCAAACAGTATTTTATATCATAGAGCTTCAATGAAATTATCCTAAAAACAGTGTTTTATGCATAAACTTGAGAAAACCCAGATATGTAATGATATCTTATTATGTCTCTATTAGAGAAAATTATGCCTGTTCCAAATGCCTACAATACTTTGTTTAGTCTCAGAATAAAATAAGAATTTAGGGAGCATCTAAGCTGGTATTTGAAAGTAAAGAAATTCCCTTTTACAACCTCTCTAATATCAATGAGAACTTTCTAACTGTTGTCATTAGTAATCATAGAGACCGATGTTCTCTTTGTCTTCTTATATATTCTCCTTAAAATAACAAAAGATACAACATTAACTTTTGTGGATCATATTTTATTTACCTCTTTCCAGATACCAAAAATTTGGGGGATTTATTTTGTAAACCAATTAGAGCTGCATGAAAATCCTATTCCTTCTGTTCAAGTGGTGAGGGACGCCTAAAGCGACAGAATATAGGGATTATTAGATATGTTTTTCTAAGGAGGAAATAGTCAGACAAAAATGGCCTGCCTGGAGTTACAGTTTATAGATTGGAAAAAGGCACAGACAATTAAAAGATGGAGCTACTTAGGGCAAATTACTTGCAATCAAGCTGCAGCTAAATGAGCTTCTTGATGAGGAAGCCAAATTTATGTTGTCTCAAACCAGGGAGAAACATTAAAGAAGTTGAAAGGTGAGCAAAGTGTTAGTACAATTGGATCCAGATAGGTTTATAAGAGAAGTTATGGAGGCAATTAAAACAATGCCTTCTGAAATAGGCACACACAGGCGCGCGCGCGCGCTCACACACACACACACACACACACACACACACACACACTCACACTCAGAATCATACACAAAACACCCCAAAATAGAAGACTGTGTGATTACATACACGTTTATCTTTCGTTTCATTTTATGTAGATGCCCTTTCTCATCATAAAAGCCCTGTGGCTTAAAAACTCAATCATAGAATATAATCATTTTCTCACTCAATCTGCAATTTACTATAGACATTTTATTTGAAAATGATGTATTGTTTAAACACATAACAACTGTGTTTTCACTTTGTTTCTCCCTGCCCTAAATTATCCCTTGGCAGCTCTTTGAGTTGATTCTGAAAGAATGTATTTGATAATGAATTCAGAACATACACGAAGCATAAAAGCTGTATGAAAACTTCAAATGTGAAGTATCATTTTTTTTTCTTTGCCACTCAATATATAGTTTTGCATTCAGGGCTGCATGCATCAATTTCACTGAAAGCAGGGTATTGTCTACATATATTTGTCTGAATGGAATGACTTTCATGATATTGTAATTTTGAAAAGGCATCAAGCTAGGCTATCCTTCATCCCACTTCTGTTGCACTGGAATGTTAGGCATAACAAGGTAGACAAAAGAAAGGTATAATGCAGATCCTTATTGGCAGTCAGCAAGTACAAGTATATATAAAAAGTGATACTATTCTGCTGACATTTTTCCTTATCTTGATTCCCTTATCCTTTCATGCATTAAGCTTGGCATGAACAGAATCTGAAAAAAATTTAATAGTCTTTGTTCTAAATAGACAAAAAAAAAAAAAAAAAAGCTCTCTCCTTCAAATGATCCCTTTAGAAAGTAAAAACTCTCTAATATTTAAGAATTAAAAAGGACAATATAGAAAATGCCTACTTTTACAGCACCAAATTAAAAATGTGATTCTGCTGCTAACATGGTTTTCTTATCACTAAAATGCAACATTTTCAGCTGTTTCCTGGCCAGGCCTACCACTGAAAACAGTCCAGGAAAATGCCCAAATGCTCACAATGGTGGTGAAGAGGTCTTTCTCCATCTGATATTGTCCAGTTACATGTCCCATCTAACAAAATGTAAAGAAACTCTATAGAGAATACTCTATAGAACTCTGGGGAAAAGTTTGACCATGAAAATATATGTGTATCTTTTTCATTTCTTTCCAATAAATTATAACAAATAAGATGTTTTAAGCATTTCTAGAAGATATCTCATTACATTGAACATTGGCCAAAGGAACATTTGATAACTAAAGTCATACCACCTGAAAGTGATGAGATTTCCAAATCCTTTCCAAATCAGCCTTTGAGGGAAATCTTAAAGAAAATGGGCAAATAAATATACAGGACAAAGTTAATTGTTAACTGTCCTGTTAACTCTAAAATGAGTGACCAAAATGGTCCTATGAGTGACTTTTGTCTTGATAACATCTTTATTTTTTTTAATTTTTTTAATTTTTTAAATTTTTTAAATAAATCTTTATTGTTCAGATTATTACAGGTGTTCCTCTTTTATTTTTCCCCATAGCTCCCCTCCACCTGATTCCCCACCCCACCCCAGGCCCTTACCCCCCGCCACTGTCTTCATCCATAGGAGTAAGATTTTTGTCCAATCTCTTCCCGCACCCCTCCCACCTGCTTCCCCTGAGAATCGTCAGTCCACTCCCTTTCTATGTCCCTGATTCTATTATATTCACCAGTCCATTCTGTGAACAGCAAGAACCTACAACCAAGATTATTCTACCCAGCAAAGCTATCATTCAGAGTCGAAGGTCAGATAAAGAGCTTCACAGACAAGAAAAAGCTAAAGGAGTTCATCACCACCAAACCAGGATTACACAAAATGCTGAAGGGTATCCTTTAAGAAGAGGAAGAAGAAGAAAAAGGTAAATATAAAAATTATGAACAACAAAATGACATCAAATACATACCTACCAACAAGTGAATCTAAAAATCAAGTGGATAACATCTTTAAATGTAAGCCTTATGAGGCAAATCTGTTTGCAAAGAGTAGTGAGAGTATCTGGCCACTTATTTCTCAAATTGGGGGCAGTTAAATAACCAACTAGGTGACCGGTGATTCCATTTTATAAAATTGAGATCAATAAAATAAGTTACATTTGGAAAGAAAAATTAGGACTGTGGTTTTGATCATATTAAAGTTTGAGAAATATTGAGTTGTCTAAATATTAATGAATTGGCAGTTCAAAATAGTCTGGAGTCCTGGGAAGTGAAGATTAAAAAAACCAAAACACTGAGAAAAGGTACTCAGAGCTATGAGAGCTAATTGTGATCACTTAAAAGATGAGTTTGGATGAAGACATGAAGTTTAAGGATAAAAATCCCAAGGAACTCCAAACTTGGAGCATGGGAAGAGGAGGAGGGACCAGAAAAAAATGAAGAGAAGAAAAATAAATAAATAAATAAGTAAATAAACAAGTAGATAGATACATAGATAGATACAGAGAAGAGATGAAGGAAGTAAATGGGTTACTAGAAGAATGTGGAGTCTTGTCAGCTAGGTGGAGAAAGAAAAGGAAGAATAAGAAAGTGGCCCTGGCAGGATGGCTAAGTTGATTGGAGTGTCACCCTTGTACACTAAAAGGGATTTTAAATTCAATTTCTGATCAGGCACATACCTAGGTTTGGGGTTTAATCCTCAATTGGGACATGTGAAAAAGGCAACCAATCGATGTTTCTCTCTCACATTATGTCTCTCTCTCTTTCTCTCTCTCCCTCTCTTTCTCTTCCTCTACCTCCCTTCCTCTCTCTAAAGTCAATAAAAAAGACAGAGAAGGTAAGGTGACTGCCAAACCGGGTCAAAGGCTGAAGACAAAACTTTTCTTGAGACCATTTTATATATTTGTAAGTACTTCCAGATAATAGAATTATTTCATTACAGGGGAAAGAATAGAGCAACGTGTACTTTTTTATTATGAGATTATTATTCATGCATGGTTGAAAAATTAGAAAATACACAGAAATAAAAAGAAAATGATCACTTAGAATGTCTCCAAACTGAACACTCTTTAATCTCGATGCATTTTACTCTGATATAATTGAATATTCAAACAGTGAATCCTTTTTTTTCCTATTTTGAAAAATGCAAAAATAAAAAAAGAATTGTTTGAGGGAAATGACTTTAATATTCAAATATATCTTCTTACTTGATTTTAATCCTTATATATTAAGAATATTTTATAAGAAAACAAACCATCTCATTCTTAAAAGAAGTTATGTAATTCCTGAGAAAGTTGTAGATAAAAAGTGAAAGGAAAGAGGAAAAACAGAAATTGAAGCATATTTTTAAAAGAAAAAGCAGTGATTTGAAAGAAAAGTAGTTTAGATATGATGTTTCTTAAAAATGCATTTAGAGTAATATAAAGAATATAATAAAGCAGCCAGTGCATTAGTACATAGGTAAAAAAATGAGAAAATGCATTCTCAATTTTATTTACAAATGATCTGTCTTAAAAATGAAGATGGAAGCTGAATGCTTATTTGCATTATGTTCTTGCTACTTATTTTATTTTGCCTAGCTCTGAAAGGAGAATATTAAAGTCATCTCTCTGAGATTACACTCCAAAGTATTCGTTGATTTCCTAAGTGAAGTTTTGTAACTTAATTCCACTTACTCCAGGTTAATATTTTTGGGAAAAGGGAAAGAACTTTTAAACACATTAATTATATTTAATAAGGTACTTTCAACATGAATAATGTTTCATAGTCCATAATAATTAAAGGTTGTGAGTAAATGTATTTGTGCTCCAACTAAAAGATGTGAATTTACTTCAAGCTCCTCAATCGTATCAACTCTATGGAAAAAAGAAGTTATGAACTGTGTAGGTATTTTTTAATTCATGATTTGAAAACAATAATGTGTGCACATATGGTACTTTCCTCTGAAATTACATCAGAAACACTGTAACATTCCCTCCTAAATCCCTATAAATAGCCCCTTTAGGAAATGTCAAATACTATCCTACCTAATAAAAGAGAAACATGCAAGTTGACCATACCTCCACTATGCCTGCAGCCACACCCATCAGCCAATCAGGAGTGGGTATGCAAATTAACCCAACCAAGATGGTGGTTAATTTGCATATCCAGGCACAGAGCAAAGACTGAAGGTAGTGTAGAAGGAAGCCAAACGCTGCAGAAGGGAGCAAAGCTGTGGAGAAGCAAGCCAGGTGGTGGAGAGGAGAGGGAAGTAGGTGGGGTGGCAGAGAAGGGAGGGAAGCAGGCAGGGTGGCGGAGACAGCTGCAGGAAGCCCTATTCTTTCAGGAATCTTCCTGCAATGGGCCTCTAGTTACATCATAAGAAAAAAGATGAATTGAAGGTACAAAGAAGAAAGTAAGATTTAGAAAATATATTTCTAAGTTGGCTATATGCCAATTAAAATTCAAGTACATACCTATGTTATTTTTACTCTGGAAATCAGTGGAATGAAATAACTCCTATAAAAAGAAGTCATATGTAAACTATAGACACTGCTCTCAACCCTTACATTCTGCCTAATTTTCTTAAATGTAAAAGTCAACAACTTTTCAACTCTCTTGCTCTGACCACCTAATTGTTAATTATGAAATATTCTATATGGTTTACTACATTTGTTTTTCCAGCATAAATAATCACGTTGGTTTCTTACAATCACATAACGTTATTTAGAAGTTGTGATAATACTTTTCAATAGCATCCTCCCACTCCAGCTCTAAAAATGCCTTGCTGTTGTTTCATAAATTGAACCAACTTTCAGCACTAGGTCACACCCTTCTCATTTCTACCACAGTTATTTTCTCTGTTAGGAAACCATATATAACTTTTCCAAGGAGACTTATATAGAAAGAGAACAGATGGGAAAGAAGGTCTTAGAATCTAGACCATCTTTTCCTTTCCTGAGTTCTATGACCTTGGCCAAAGGATTTGAGCTTTCTGTACATTTCTAGTCTGGAAAATCAAGTGATTGGAATAAGTTAACTCTAAGGTCTCTTCCAGTTCTACAACACTCTGATTCTTTGTATAAAATTTCAAAGTAGGTCACCAATTTTAGATTTCCTGGATTTTTCTTCTTACTCTGTTCTAAATGTAATTCATGATATATGGATATACCAGTTAATAATGCAGATTTTGTAATCAAAGAAAACACGATAATTTCAAGAGAAACATCCAACATGCTTTATTCAAAGTAATGTCCATCACTAGTACACATTTCCTCCATCTTTCAGGTAATTTGTGGATACCATCCTAATAGAATTTTTCTTGTTTTGAGGTAAATCATTCAGAGACCCAATTTTCCACTTTCTCGTATGTTTTGAAGTGCTGCTCAGAAAGTGCATATGCAGTTGATCAGAACAAGTAGTAATCTGAAGGAGCAAGGTCTGGTGAATACAGCTGATGGGTTAATACTTCCTGGGCAAGATCTTTTAACATATCTTTAACTGGTTTTGAAGTGTGTGATGGTGCGTTATCATGAAGCAAAATTACTTTGCTGTGTCTTCTGGCACATTCTGGTCATTTTATGATCAAAGAGTGGTTAAAATTATTTGTGGTCAGTAGCAATCAGATTAATGGTTTCACCTGGTTTTAGAAGCTCATAATACACCACACCTTCCTGATCCCACCAAATGCAGAGCATTGTCTTCTTTCTGAAGCGATTTGGCCTTGCAGTCAATGTTGATGGTTGACCTGGATCAACCCATGATTTTGGGATTCTCAAAATAAATCCACTTTTCATCACCAGCCATAATTCGATGCAAAAAAAAACTTTCTTTCATGCCGTTGAAGCAATATTTTACTGATGACTTTTCCGTTTTCTATTTGTCTTTCATTCACTTGTTGTGGCACCCATTTTCCTTCCTTTAAAATCTTTCCCATTGCTTGTAAATGATTGGAAATTGTTTGCTGAACAATGTTTAATTTTTCTGCAAGTTGTTTTTGAGTTTGACACACATGCTTGTAATTGTTGGTCTTCAAACTTTTTCAGTTGACCTGGACGTTCTTTGTCTTTCACATGGAAATCATCACTTTTAAAGTGTTTAAACTAGCGTTCACAAGTATCTTGAGATGGAGCATGATGACATAAGCTTCCTGAAGTATACAATAACTTTCAGCAGCACTTTTCTTCAAAATAATGAATTAAAACTTTCTGCAAATGCTCTGTTTTTGGCATGAAATTCAACATTTTTAAGCGTAAAAATGTCTATGATGTTAACACTTTCAGCAAATTTGACATATGAAGTTTTGAAGCTTGCTGTCAATACAACAAAATAGCATACATATCAAATCACATATATATCAACATATGTGTAACTCCATCTATTGAAAAAATCCGTGTTATTAACTGGTACACCTGTAGCTTCACGTGAGTAAGTTAGTAAACTTTTATTTGAGTGTATTACTTGGAACATTTTAAAAAATAGTTATTAAAAAATCTTATATCTACAATAGATGCAAGACAATTAATTATTGTTATGAAAGGATTAGCTTTATACTACTAATCATATTATTAAGAAAAATAATAATGATTTTACAATTTAAATACTCAGGTATGAACACATTACTCACATAATATTATATATATCTTATTATGCTTTACATTTAAATTTTATTTTTTTCTTACAAGTTTCTTTCTGGTGCTTGTATAGATTAACTACTCCACCTAAGCCAGTAATAAAATTGTTGTCTTTTTTTAATCTACTAAATCCTATAATTCCCAGCTCCAACTTTCTGTGTGTAAGGAGAATAAGAAACTACTTTGATCTAGCCTCACTTCCCTTAAAATAACACTCTACCTAAATAAACAGCGCAATCCATCTGTATGTTATGGTCTTTGGATGGTACACATTCAATATTTACAAATAGCATATGTGCTACTTTTCAAATTACAAATATGCAAATTTTTAAATAACGCTTTGTCTTATACCTCTTTTTTTAAATATATTTTATTGATTTTTTACAGAGAAGAAGGAAGAGGGATAGAGAGCTAGAAACATCGATGAGAGAGAAACACCGATCAGCTGCCTCCTGCACACCCCCCACTGGGGATGTGCCCACAACCAAGGTACATGCCCCTGACTGGGATCGAACCCGGGACCCTTCAGTCCATAGGCCGACGCTCTATCCACTGAGCCAAACCGGTTTCGGCTCTTATACCTCTTTTTTAATGTCACTTTAACAATGATGTATATCGAATGTGGTATATTGGGAAAACAATGATCTGTACTAGATTCCTTCTTAGTTCTTAGAGCATGGTATCTGTGTACTTGATATAATTATCTGAGATTTCATCTGTAAAATAAAGAAATCAATTATCCTTAAGGGTCTTGCAGGTTCTTATTTCTATATATAATGGAAATATTACTCTTCCACTCTTCTTATTTGGAATCTTCTTGTTGTATAGAAGAGAAAGAAAGAGTGAGAGTCACAGAGAGACTTGGGGAGGTGTCATAGTTTTCTTGCCCACTTTCCCTTTCACTGTTTCAAATTGGTTCTTAAAGGACAATTTACTCATTTACTAACTTTTCCTATATTGGATCCCAAAACAAGGCCAAGCAAAAATCTACACCTGTAAGATTCTTACCTTGGTTAAATTTAAATAGAAATCATAATGCATTAAATATATATATTCAGTTAGCAATCAAAACTAATTGTATCTATGTCAAAAGGAAGACAAAAAGCAAACTTGGAGTGAATGATTGAGTAGTTGGACATCCACCTGTGAAGGTTACTACAGTCTAAAGGAGAGAAAGCACATTCAGTAAAGTCCTAACAGGAACCAGCATCTTCAGAGTTCCAGTAAACATGTACAGGTACCCTTAAAGATGATGTTTAAGAATGCCTCCTTCTTTAGGTTCCAAAAGTATTTGTGTTAAATTTCATAGACTGTTAAATGCTTTGTAATGAATCTCAGTGTATTTTTCCAACAAATCATTAGCCTACATTTAGAGGGGGACACATAAAAAAATACAAAGAAAATTGTATTCAATTGTTTTCCTATCCTTAGAAGTAAAACTGAGATTAGAACCCAGCAATGTTTCTTATTCTTCTAGATAATAAAACAAAAAATCTGCCATAACAAAAAGAGAAGGACAGCTTACATATCGAAATCATGAATATGCACCAAGCAGCTAAAAGCAAACAAAACCAAAGGGAGGGAGTGGGGGAGAGAGATAACTTTAAAATGAATCAGTAAGAAGATATTTGGAGTTTGATACCATGAGTTCCTTCTTTAATTAGAGTAGAATAAGGAACTGGAAGGCTATGTGGTTGTTGGGGGTTGGAGGAAAGGTGGGATTGAGGATCTGTGACAAAAAATATAAAGAATTTTATCTTTGAATTTATGTCAAATGGAGTTTTTGTGTCAGGGTTTTTTTTTGTTTTTTTTTTTTAAACCTTATATTTAAAAATGCAAAATACTTTAAACCTTATATTTAAAAATGTGGAGTGTTTTCTTTTGCCTGTTTTCCTTATTAGCTATTAGCTATTTTAAGTTTTCGGCCAAAGCAAATCAGAAGTTTTAGGTAGTGTAGTTGATGAATCAGTTTATTTAGCAGTCCTTATGTTGGTGATGAGAAAGCCAGAGTCAGAACACCTGTATTCTTAATTATTAATGACATAGGAAAATGATTTGGTTTCTCAGAGCCCTATTCACCTCACCTGTTTTCTTCAAAGTCCCTTGTTCCACCACCAGTTTGGCAAAAGGCATAAATAAGTATGATGGTTATGACACATTGTACAGCAGAATGCACTAGACATATGCAAATCAGTGTCATTATCAGTGTCCTAAATTTTGGCAGTGATCTGATGTAGAATCTGAATTCCCAGGATAATGACTATGAAGACCCACCTGTAATTGGATATGCAGATGTTTAAAATATAGTTAATGATTCATGAGATGTGTTGCTGATTAAACCTCTAATTATATGTTTTCTAATTTTAGGCTAATGATGACTTTCTAGCCCTTAGGTCTTTTCACTTTCTGTTTTTGGTTTCACCAATATCAAAACTGACTTAAAAATACCTAGATGAAAATCAGTTAACATATTTTTAATTTATATATTTTTAATTTATGTTGGTAGAGTGTTAGGAAAATATCTCTTCCACCATTGTTGTAGTTAATAAGTACATTTTTGTCCATTAGAAAAAGAGAAGACACTGACAGGAGTTGTTGTTTTTTGGTTCTGTTTTTTGTTGTTTGTTTTTTTAAACTTTAAATCTCAAAATTACAATCTGTTTTAACTGGGCATTTTTAAAAATAAAAGTGGTAAATTGCTAGATTTTTTTATACTGCTTCTAACATGTCCACAAACAGGAAATGTGTTCCAATTAATTTTATTAATGTTAGACACTTGGGAAAGATAAAGAAATACAGTTTGAATTTGCCTGACTCTATTTCTGGAATGACAGGAAACTGCTGCTGGAAAAGGTATGCTTTATCTTTATGAACTTCTAAAAACTCTATTTAAAATGTCAGTTTTTAAGAGAGGAAGAAGAAAAGCTTGTATAGAGCACTACAAGAACCTCATGGTCTTGATCTCCCAGCTTGATCCTAGAGATGATCCTCTAACGTTTACAAAGTCATTTATCCAAATGGTAAGTGAAATGAGCAGTTTTCTATTTGTACATTGACTAGGTAGCTACTTAGTGTTTCTATAAGTCTTGATTTTGTAGTGCAGTTGCCAGAGCTTTGAATAAATAAATGCTAATGATTTATATAATTAAATTAATTTTAGCTTATATACCTTTATCTCCTTTCTATACTAACATAGTAACTTTTAAATATTCTTATTGCAATATTAATTGCAAATGCAGTAAAAGATTCCACAGTTTCTTCAATGTACATATGCTATGTGTACACATTTATACTCATCATACTCATTTATACTCATGTGTGAAAGTATTCAAAACTGAACAATGGTTTCAGAATTTTAAAAAATACAAATTAAGATTATTTATACATAGTGGATTCTCCCCTCCCGCACCCCCGCCCATACACACACAAATTTTAGGTAATATAGATTTTTATATTTATATTATTGCACAATTATTCATAACCCAAATCCTACTGTATAAGATGAGAAAAACAAATAACAAATAACACTGACCAGACTATTGACACTCTTATTCTAAATGTAGAAGTATTTTTAACTTATAAACAATTTTAAATATTTTTGTGCGTGTGCAAGGTGTTACGAATGTAGAGAAACTTATATACTTGAAGTGACTTCTATGACAATATTATAATCAATACTAGATACCTGGTGCATGAAATTTGTGTAGGGGGAGAGGTGTCCCTTAGCCTGGCCTGCACCCTCTCCAATCTGGGACCCTTTGGGTGATTTCTGACTGCCGGCAGTCTGACATCCCTCTCACAATCTGGGACTGCTGGCTCCTAACTGCTCGCCTGCCTGCCTTCCTGATTGCCCCTAACCACATCTGCCTGCAGCCTGATTGCCCCCTAACTACTCCCCTGCTGGCCTGATTGCCCCCAACTGCCTTCCCCTGCAGGCCTGTTCACCCCCCAACTGCCCTACCCTACTGGCCTGATTGCCCACAATTGCCCTCCCCTGCTGGCCATCTTGTGGTGGCCATCAAGTGGTGGCCATCTTGTGACAACGTCACACAAGGTCATCGTGCAATGCTACCTAGGCTTTTATTATATAGGATACTTGAAAAGGGAAATAGTGTTTATTAGGCAATTACTTCCTTCATCATTAATATTGCCTCCTATCTTCTTAGTAAGTCCACAGAATACTTTGGGCTTTCATAGGGTATAGTCTATGGAAAGAAAGATGACCACCACTTAGTGAACTTGTCAGCAATGTCATCAGTGCCTCAGTAGAGTACCTCCCAATCCAGGCTAACTTTCTGTTCTATTTATGTCAACATTTCCAGGACATTTCCCTGTCTAGAAGAAGGTCTCTGTAGTTGCTTATATCTGCTTTAATTTTAGCATTACCAGGGCTTCCACATTATTTCTCTTGTCTTTGTGTTAATTCTTCCCTATTTATGGTTCAAGGGAGAGATACTAACTGTGGTCTATTCAGGGGAAAGGGTTAGTGTCATCTGCTCAAGCTGTGGCTTTCTAGGTTGTTAGGAAACCCCTGTGTAGTGATCTGGAGTGTAGTTCCTATTGCCACTCTCTTGAATTCATTCTAACCTTTAAGTCTGTGTAAGACTGGGTATTCTAGGCTGGAAAATGCATCAGTTTTGTCTACAGAGACCATATATAAGCTTCTATGATCATAAAAACTATAGAAGACATGGGAGCTCAAATTCAACAGTTAAAAGATAAAATGATTGCATCAAGGAAGATGAAAATGGAATTTACATTCAAGAAACTCTAAAAACCTGATAACGCATGAGCAGAACTCATGATTTAAAAGCAGAGAAGAAAAAATTATTTTTTTAAATTCTCCATTATAAAGATAAGGCAGCAGTTGAAGTAAAAGTTTGGCTCATTGAGATGTACCTGTCATTTCCTACCATTCATCAGATAAATTTAATGCTATAATAAAAAAAATTAAAACCTATTATGTAATAATTTGAAAAGACTATTTCTATAAGTGATACACTGTACTGCTCAGTATATAAAATTCAGTATGTTCTGAAACTGGCAGATAGTGTAATACTTTTAGTGACACTCATGCTTGTTTTCAATAGAATATTGGAATACCTATAAGGTCACTAATTTATTTTAAATTGTAAAGTGTGAGGCAAGAATGTGCTGTGATCAGAACACTCAATTTTCTAGTTCAGTGAAAGAAAATACCAAGTTTCCTCATCTCAGAATGGCTGTGATTAAGTTACCTATGTTTCCCTGGACAAACAAGTTTAAAGATAACAGAGGATCATAAAATCATTACTTCTTTCACTATGCTTACCTTTCCTCAGAAACTCCAGACCCCTTCAAAATTCTCCGTGATAGCACCTCTCAGCTAAACAATAGATTATTAATGTCTATTCAACTATGGATTTGGACAATTTTAGCTTTCTTGATTTTGATTTTCTGTAATGTCTTATTTTGCTACTAGAGAGCCAGTGCACAAATTCATGCACAGGTGGGGTCCCTCTGGGTGGCCTGTAGGGATTGGGCTAAAACCTGCAGTTCAACACTGCCTGCAGTTCCTACCTGCTGCTCCTGCTCATCCTGGCCCCACTGTGCCTGCCGTGGGCTTGTGCCCAATCAGTCCCAACAGGGAGAGGCTTGTGCCAACACAGCAGCGCTCACCAGCCATGAGCCCTGCTTCTGGCACCCTCCCAAGAGGAGTGGCCTGTGGGATGGGACCAAAACCAGCTCTCCAACACCCCCTGAGGGGCCCTGGATTGTAAGAGGGTGCAGGCCAGGCCAAAGGACCCCACAATGCACAATCAGGGCCAGGGAGGGATCGCAAGAGGGCTCCAGTGTGTGTCCAGCCCTGTCCCATCCAGTCCCAATCAGGACTGATTGGGGCCAACCCTCCGGGGAGAGATGCAGGAGGTTGGCCAGCCAGGGAAGGACCACAGGAGGGTTCTAGGGCATGTGTGGACTATCTCACTCAGTCCTAATCAGCTGGACCCCAACAGCAAGCTAACCTACCAGTCAGAGCATCCACCCCCTGGTGGTCAGTGCATGTCATAGTAAGCAGTTGAGCAGCCTTAGCATATCCTGAGTATATTATGCTTTGATTGGTTGAACAGTCAACTGGTCACTGGACAACCGAACACTTAGCATATTAGGCTTTTATTATATAGGATTGTTACCATTAGATAAAAACCACCAGTCAAAATCCACTGAATTTAGTTTATGCAAACTCAACTCAATAAACTAAGTTTCCTGCATACCATGACATATGAGCTCTTGAGATAAAGGTATATGGCCGATGGTTGCAAGGAGTTTAATGTCTGTCAGAGGAAACAAACCTTAAGTAATTCTCTGAGAAGCATTGGGAAAGGCAAGAACATTACACAGAGGGAATTACCCTAATTTAGGAATCAGGACAGGACTGTCAAAAAAAGGAAGATTTAACTGGAGATAAGAAAAATAAACAATCACAGATTTCTATTCCAGAGATATGGTAGAATAAATATTTTGAATGCATCCCCTTCAAATGGCAAGAATATCATAAAAATGCTACCAAATGATCAGTTTGAAAAAAAAAATTATTGGTATTACAAGAAAATGAGAAAGAATTAACACACAATACCAGAAAACTGATGTTTTACTACAGCCAATAATATTTATGTTGAGCTCTGTAAACAGTAAGCAGGTAAACATAGAAAAGAATACAAGTTGTAGTCTAGGCATAAAATAAAACCACATATTATTTAGGGATACCTACACATGTAAAAAACTACTTTAAAAATCAAGAAACATAAAAACAAAATTAAGGATCATATTTTAATCTAATGAAGATGGTAATGAGAGATAAGAGGAACATTAACACTCTGTGGGGAATATTCTGGTCTAGGTTGGGTAATAGGCTCAGGAATATGTTTTATTATTATATTACTAGAGTCCCGTTGCATTCGTGCAATAGGCCTTCCTTCCCCTGGCTGCCGGCACCAGTTTTCCTCCAGCACCCAGGACCCAGGCCTTTGCTCTGGCTGCCGCCTTCTGTCTTCCCTCTGGCTGGAGCCTTCAGTCTTTGCTCTGGCCAGAGCGCCGATCCTGTAGCTCCCTCCACCCCTTGCCTTCCCCCTCATAGCAAGCATCTGGCCCCCCCAGGAGCTCCACGCCTGCATGCGTGCTGCCCAGAGGCCCAGAGCAGCTGGAAGGCGGGGCTCCTTCCATCTTTGTAAGGTTAATTTGCATACTGGTTCCTGATAGGCTGGTGGGCATTGTGAAGTGATGGTCAATTTGCATTTTTCCCTTTGTTAGCATAAATGTTAGAGGCCCAGTGCACGAATTCATGAATAGGTAGGGGTCCAGCCGGCCTGGCACCAATCAGGGTGGATTAGGGGTAGGCCTTTTAGGAGGAGGACACAGTGGGAGGTTGGCCAGCCAATCTGTCCCAATCAGGGCCTGGCTGGCTGGGAGGAGGGGCCGCAAGCAATTGGCTGGCAAGCCCCACCCCGATTGGGGTGAGAAGACCAATTGGGGGTCAGCAGCCAGGGGAGGGGCTGTGGGAGGTTGGCCGGCCAGCCCCACCGCTGATTGGTGTGGGGCAGGGGCTGATTGGGGGCAGAGTTGGCTGAGGGGGGCCATGGGCCAATTGGGGTGGTGGGGGCTGATTTGGGGTGGGGATGGCCATGGGGAGGGGCTGTGGGTGGTGGGCCAGCTGGCCTTGACCCCAAATGGGGTGGAGGGGCCAATCAGAGGCCAGTGGCCTGGGGAGGGGCCATGGGTGGTTGGCCAGCTGTCCCTGCCCCGTTTAGAGTGGTGGGGCCGATCAGGGGCGGAACCATGTGAGGGAAGAGGCTGTGGGCTGATTGGGGTGGTTGGGGCCAATTGGGGCAGGGCCAGCTGTGGGGAAGAGCTGCAGGAGGTTGGCCAGCCAGTCCCACTCCTTATTAGAATTGGAGGGTGATCAGGGATGGGGTCAGCCAAGGAGAGGAGATGTGGGCTGATTGGGGGCAGGGCTGTCCAGGGGGAAGGGCAGTGGGGGGGTTGGCCAGCTGGCCCCAACCCCTGATCGGGCTGGTTCACTGGCTGCAGTGGGCGTCATAGTGTCCCATAGTCCTGATTGTTAAGGTGTTCTAGTTGCTGGCTTTTTAGTAGTATATATATAAATGTTTATTATTTTTTATTTTTTTATTCTTGCTTGCATATATATTTTCTTGATCACCTATTACATGACAATTTTTGAAATTATGTGCATGAAAGAAGAAAGTACTTTTATAGTAAACAGCAAAGAACATTATAAAAACTCAATGGTTGCAAATTTGGGGCCAATATAAAGAACTTTGGACAGTGCCAATGATGTGGCTGTTCATCACAGGATCTACTGCTTTTTGAATCCCATTCAAGGCTTCTTAATGTCAAGGAAAATATATCTAAGTTAAAGGCCCTGACCCCTTGCACTGCCACTGCGAATATTGATGGCAAGTCTAGAGTTGCCAGATAAAATCAGGATGCCAGGTTCAATTTAAATTGCAAAGGAACAAATTTTTTTCCAGTATTATGTATGTTCCAAATATTTCGTGGGATTATTTATACTTAAAAATGCTGATTACCTGAAATTCAGATGTAATCAGGCATTCTGTATTTTTGTTTTCTAAATCTACCATCCTAGACACATCTCTTTTTTTGTCATAGCTGAAAGTACTATCATCTCCTATCACTGTAGAGCCTGCTTACTTGTGCAACTAATGCTTTATTATCTCAAAGTTTAAGCTCATTCAGTCTTCACTATGTTTTGCTAAACCTTTTACAAAAAAAAAAAAAAGATTTAGCCTGGCCACTGTGGGTCAGAGGTTGAGAGTCGACCTATGAACTAGGAGGTCATGGTTCAATTCCTGGTCAGGGCACATGTTAGGGTTGCGGGAACAATTCCAGTGTGGGGCATGCAGGAGGCAGCCGATCAATGATTCTCTCTCATCATTGATGTTTCTATCTCTCTCTCCTTCTCCCTTCCTCTCTGAAATCAATAAAAAATATATTTTTTAAAAGAATTCAAGCATTAATCCATCAGCATGATGCCAGACCACAATAAGAATGACCTACAACATATTGTACATCACACTAACCTCCTGGCTCTTTGTGAACCAAAAGCATGTGGCAGTCTCCTTTTCTTGGGGTGAATTATGGAAGGATTTACCATAGCATTGTTTCAGACTTCCCTACACATGTCTCAGTCCTTGAACACAGACCATGAGTTCAGTACAGTGGCCAAGTAAAATTAAATATTCAGTTGATAGTCATAATTATCAATAGCAATTTCACTGAGTAGCCACATCTATTATTTTCAGGAAGTTATTTGTTAAGATTTTAAATTATCTGAGTTTCTAGTAATTTTCTTTAGTGTGTTCCTTATACACATAGTGAATTAGACAAACAGAACAATATATATATATATATATATATATATATATATATATATATATATATATTTTTTTTTTAATTTAAAGATAAGAAGATAAGTCTCTATTTTGCTTGGTAGGTCGGTCTGTTCATTCAATTCAACATATGAGTGAAATCATATTGTACTTATCTTTCTCTGACTGGCTTATTTCACTTAGCATAGATAGAGAGCAGGCAGATAGCTTTGGTGGGGGTGGGGTATTGGGAGTGTGGAGGGATTGAACAAAAAAAGGAAAAAAAGAACTCACAGACATGAACAACAGTGGAGTAATTGTGGGAGTGGGGTGATGGAGGTGGAAGAAGGCATAGTGGGGATGAATGGTGATGGAAAAAACAAAATAATAAAAAATTTTAAAAGTTAAGTACACATTCTTATTTTAGTTTCATTTGTCTCTAGATGTAGATGAGATTTGCAATGTTTCCAAAGTGTTTTGAAATCAAGACTTAAAAACAACAACAAAGTATGCTGAATTGAGGAAAATTAATAACCCAGAAAATATTGGATAAAATAAGATATTGTTCTTCCTTGGAATTCTGCTTTCAGCTTTATTTTGTCAATTTTGTGATTGCATAGCAACTCACACTTAAGTCCTTTATTTATTTGTATTTATGTCCTTCTACTAATAGGCAAAAATGTATCAAGCAAAATAGAATAGCCCACATACCTAGTCAGTGAAAGAAGCACTTTTTTTAATCTAATTGAGAATGAAAAATGCAGTAATTTTTTGTATATTTCAAAATATAATTATAGAGGGGTGGAAGATGGCAGCTGGCAGGATGACAGTGAGGGAGAGAGTGTGAGTGAGGAAGTGAAATGGGAGTTTGTGGACATGTGGTATGTGTGTGTATGTGTGTGTGTGTGTGTGTGTGTGTGTGCGCGTGTGTGTGTGTGTGTGTGTGCGTGTGTGTGTGTGTGTATGCATGAGGGACAGTTAGATCCTGCAGGACTTTTGGGAGCTGGTAGACCAGGCTCTCCTAGACAGGGGGGCCCTACTACCACTGCAGTCACTCCCTAGGTGGCCGGCTCTGATACAGTAACCATGCCATCTTGAAGGGGAGATCTGCTGTGACTAGGAACCCAGCCCACAACCAGCAAGACTGGCCTCAAACAACACTCCAGACCCAAAAGCCACTGTGGCCAAAGACCTGCTACCTCAGCTGCAGACCCACAGACACCAGGACTCCAACCTCCATGGGCTCCTGTGGGCCTCAGAGCATGTTCCCCTCCCCCTGGCCCACTAATTTGACCCTGGGCCCTGTGAGTCCCAGTATCTAGACCATTTGGTGAGAGCATAAATGGGGAGACAATGAAACAGCCCACAAAGAAAAGGAGTTGCCACCAGAAATGGTACTAAATTAAAAAGAGGCATGCAATATGTTAGAAAAAGAATTCAGAGGAAGGGTCATATATTTGCTAAACCAGCTAAATGAGAAATTAACAACTTATGTAAGAATCAAGAGGAAATAAAAAATGATATAGTTACAATAAAAACCATATTGAAAGGTTTCAATAGCAGACTAGGAGCAGGAGAGGACCAAGTTAGCAAATTAGAAGACAGGACAGAAAAACACACCCGATCTGAACAGCAATTGGATAAAAAAATTGGAAAGTAGGAGGAGACCCTAAAGGAGCTTTGGGACAACATAAAATGAAGTAACATACATATAATAGGGATGCCAGAATGACAAGAAGAGAAGCAAGGATTAGAAAACCTATTTGTAGAAACATTAACAGAAAACTTCCTTGATTGGGAGAAGAAAAATGTCACACAACCACAGAGATTCCCAAACAAGATGAACACAAAAAGACCCACACCAAGACAAGTCATAATTACAATGGCAAATGTTAATGACAAAGAAAGAATCTTAAAGGCTGCAAAAGAGAAACAGAGTTACCTACATGAGATCTCCCATTAGGTTATCAAATGATTTCTCAAAAGAAATATATCAGGCAAGAAGGAAATGGAATGAAGTATATAAAGTGAAGCAAATCAAGGGACCAAATTCAAGAATACTCTATCCAACAAGGCTATGATTCAAAATTGAAGGGGAAATCAGGAGCTTCGCAGACAAAAAAAAAAAAAAAAAAAAAAAAAAAAGGGCTAAGGGAATTTATCACTACCAAGCAATAAATGCAAGAAATGCTAAAGGTACTGTTGTAAAAAGAAGAAATAGAAAGGGAAGAAGGAACACAGACACAAAGAATAAAAATGCCTACAAACAAGTACCTATCAATAATAACCTTAACTGTAAATGGATTAAATGCTCCAATCAAAAGACATCCAGTGGCTGAATGGATAAGAAAACATGACCCATACATACATACATACACCATCTACAAGAGACCCACCTCAGAACAAGGGACTCACACAAACTGAAAGTGAAGAGATAGAAAAATAATTTCCAGGCAAACAGAAAAGAAAAAGAAGCTAGGGAAGCAAATACTTATATCTGACAAAATAAACCTTAAAGTGAAAGCCATAACAAGGGATAAGGAAGGCTACTTGATAATACTAAAGGGATAGATACAACATGAGGATATAACTCTGGTAAACAAATATTCTCCCAATGCAGGGGCACCCAAAAAAAAAAAAACCTTCTGGAAAATATCAAGGAAGAGATTGACAGCAATACAATCATAGTAGGGGACTTGAATAAACCATTGACATCACTGGATAAATACTTTAGACAAAAAATTAACAGAGACAGCAATCCTAAATGACTCACTACATCAGATTGACTTAATTCACATCTTCAGAACATTTCACCCCAAAGCTAGAGTGTACATTCTTCTCAAGTGCACATGGGACATTTTCAAAGATAGATCAATCACATATTGGAACACAGGCAAAGTCTCTCCAAATTGAAGAAGATTGAAATCATATCAAGCAACTTCTCAGATCATAATAGCTTAAATTAGAAACTGACTACAATAAAACCAATCAAAAAATTCAAACACTTAGAGGATAAATAGAATGCTATTAAGCAATGATTGGTTTACCAAAGAGATCAAAGAAGAAATAAAATACATTCTGGATATGAACGACAATGAAAACACAACAATCCAAAATCTTTTGGACACAGTAAAAGCAGTCCTGAGAGAGAAGTTCATAGCATTACAGGTCTACCTCAAAAAAAACAAAACAAGAAAAACTGGTAATAAATTATCTAACTCTACAACTTAAAGAACTAGAAAGAGAGCAACAAGAAAAGCCCAGAGTGAGCAGAAGGAAGGAGATAATAAAAATCAGAGCAGAAAAAAAAAAATGACATAGAGACTAATAAATAAATAAATAAATAAGATCAATAAAACCAAGAGCTGGTTCACTGAAAGGTTAACAAGATGATGAACCTCTAACCAGGCTCACCAATAAGAAAAGAGAGAGGACTCAAATGAACAAAGTCAGAAATGAAAGAGGCAAAATAATAATGGACCCAACAGAAATACAAAGGATTGTAAAAAAAATAAAATAAATACTACGAACAACTCTATTCCAACAAACTGGTCAACCTAAAAGTAATAGACATAATCCTAGAAAAATGGGACTACATCAACATAAAACACATCTGCACAGCAAAAGAAACCATCAACAAAACAACAAGAAAGCCCACTACATGGGAGAACATATTTGCCAATGTTATCTCAGATAAGGATTTAATCTCCAAAATTTACAACTTAACAAAAAGAACATAAACAATCCAATCAAAAATTGGAAAAAGTACCAAAATAGACACTTTTCAAAGAGAACACACAGAAGGTCAAGAGACATATGAAAACATGCTCAAAGTCACTAATCATCAGAAAAATGCAAATCAAAATGGCAATGAGATAGCATCTCACACCTGTCAGAATGGCTATCATCAACAAATCAACAAATGTCAAGTGTTGGAGAGGATACAGAGAAAAAGGGACCGTCTTGCATTGTTGGTGGGAATGTGCATCCACTGTGGAAAACCCAGTATGACTTTTCCTCAAAAAATTAAAAATGGGTCTCCTTTTTGACCCAGTAATCCCACTTCTAGGAATATAGCCCAAGAAATCAGAAACACCAATCAGAAAAGATATGTGCACCCCTATGTTCATAGCAGCACAATCTACCATAGCTAAGATTTGGAAACAGCCTAAGTGCCCATCAGCAGACGAGGGGATTATAAAACACTTAAAGTACATCTACACAATGGAATGCTATGCTACTTTAAAAAAGAAGGAACTGTTGCTGAAACCGGTTTGGCTCAGTGGATAGAGTGTCGGCCTGTGGACTGAAAGGTCCCAGGTTCGATTCTGGTCAAGGGCATGTACCTTGGTTGCAGGCACATCCCCAGTAGGGGGCGTGCAGGAGGCAGCTGATCGATGTTTCTAACTCTCTCTCCCTCTCCCTTCCTCTCTGTAAAAAATCAATAAAATGTATTTTTTTTAAAAAAGGAGGAACTCTTTTTTTTAATACATTTTATTGATTTTTTACAGAGAGGAAAGGAGAGAGATAAAGAGTTAGAAACATCGATCAGCTGCCTCCTGCACGCCCCCTACTGGGGATGTGCCTGCATCTCAGGTACATGCCCTTGACCAGAATCGAACCTGGGACCCTTCAGTCCACAGGCTGACACTCTATCCACTGAGTCAAACCAGTTTCTGCATAAAAAGAGGAACTCTTAACATTCAAAACAACATGGATGGACCTGGAGAGCATTATGCTAAGCAAAATAAGCCAGTCAGAGAAAGATAGATATCATATGATCTCACTCATTTGTGGAATATAATGAACAACATAAACTGAAATAGATCCAGAGACAGAAGCATGGAACAAACTATCAAACCTCAGAGGGAACACAGGGAAATGGGTAGGGGATAAGAGATCAACCAAAGGACTTGTATACATGCATATAAGCATATCCAATGAACACAGACAAGTAGGGGTTGAGGGCATGTGCTGGAGGTGGGAGTGGTTGGGGAGAGGTCAATGGGGGGAAAAGGAGACATATGTAATACTTTAATCAATAAACAATATATAAAATAAAATAAAAACAGGGATGCAAAGAACAAATTTATATATATATATATATATACACATTTATAAATTTGTTCATGTTCTTAAGTTGTGTGCTTTAGATTAAAATATTGAATAATCTCATTAGAAGTTATGATTGCTATATATTTCTGAGACATCTATTGTTGTGATTTAATAAATACGTATTTATTACAGATGACAAATAATTTTCTATTAAACTTGTGAGTTTCAGCTCAGGAAGGAGTAAAATATAAAGATTTTCCAGAAATATTAATACTATGTCATAGAACTTTAATAACAACTAAGCAAGAGACTAAACCATGTTTTTGTAACCCAAAAAATGGTCGGAGTGTAATCATATATAAACTACTAAGATATACAAAATTTATGTACATCAAAACCTGAATTAGAATTATTAGACTCCAGGTGCCTCATCTGTTCTAACGTAGTCAGAAAACTTATAAAATGAAGTTTCACAGAATTGCTAGACTGTTTGATAAGGAAATGCATTAAACATATTGGCAATTGACAAGATGTCTTCATGAGATTAAAGCTGAAGTAGGGTTAGATGGTATTTCATTTAGGTGTATTCCAAACTGATTGAATAGTGGTATTGAAAGAATGCTGGTTAGGGTATGAATGTCACTCTGTAATAGAGTTTCACAGAGTTCTGCCCTTGAATATATTCTTTTCACTAAAAATAACATGGATTGAGAATGGTATCAAACAAAGGAGACATGACTGAATATATGGTATAATAAAATCATTTTCTAGCAACATCTTTATAAGAATGGTGGGCCAAATCTTGCAAGATGACATTCAGCATATACTCATATCTATAGAATAGTATCCTATGGATAAAAGTTAAGTGATTCAATATAAACTTCAATTCCAAAAAATGTTAATATTATCACACATTACATAACATTCCGATACTATGACCTCTTGATTGAAGGAGGATTCTCCTCTCAGTTGCTCAAATATCTCCCCAATTGATGTAATAAATTTTACTAAGAATATATAAAAATTTATATAACCAGAAATGTACTATAAGTGATTTAACTAGGATGATGAAATCATACCAAAAATTCTACCTGGGGAAAAGTGAATTAGAGAAACTAGAAATATCTAGTCAGGATTAAGATTTTTTTTTATATATTTTATTGATTTATTTACAGAGAGGCAGGGAGAGGGACAGAGAGTTTAGAAACATCAGTGAGAGAGAAACATTGATCAGCTGCCTCCTGCACACCTCCTACTGGGGATGTGCCCACAACCAAGGTGCATGCCCTCGACCAGAATCGAACCTGGGACCCTTCAGTTTGCAGGCAAACACTCTATCCACTGAGCCAAACCGGTCAGGGTGAGGATTACAATTTTTTTAAGTTGATGAACATAAAATAAAATATTAGTTTTCAAAGTTTTAAATATTACCATGTAAAATAACTAGAATTTTTTAAATGTATGAAGGTAGTGTGTAGAACCAGGGCCAAAATGCAAATGTACACTGAAACATATTTTCACTCAATATAAGGAACAGATTAAAATCTAACTGGCAAATTTGTATTTGGTTATCATGTTTGAATCATTTTTGGGGGGTGCTGTAGAGATTTCAGATATTTGATGATAAAATTGGCTTGATAGCTCTTAAAATCACTATTAAGTCATGACTTAATGCTAGATTCACTATTTGAAACTAGGTTTTAAGTTCATCTTTTTCTTGATCTTATCTCTCAGCACTACATTTCTAGTATATTAGATTTTTCAACATTCAATCTAGTATGATAGATATTCCAAGAAATTTCCAAGTCTTCACATGAATATTAGATCTTCAGTAATTCATGATTTTGCTCTAATTGTGCATATAGAGGGAAACATAACTTTTTGTCACCTAAATGGTACTTTCCCTGGAGGATCAAGCATATGTTTGTATCATAGATAGCAACAGAATATCCCAGGAAAAAATAGACCAAAGCTAAGAACAGAAGACCTTTAATGGAATGGCCATTAAAAGCAAAGTAAAAAGACTAACAATAAGCCTGAAAGAGTAATGAGTACAAAACCCACCAAAAAAACAAAAACAATCATCAATGACAAAAGAGTGCCATCAAAACAAACAAACAAACAAAAAAACACTATCAAGTAAGAATAAGGGATTTACATTGAAAAGGGAGAAAAATCAACAACTGGCAAAAAATATAGCACAAAAGGTAAAGGCAGCTCACATCAAGTGACTGCAGCATGTCCAAAAACAACTGGAAATGGGAGTGATGAGAAACAGCATGTTATATTGGAAATTTGCATTAAAATTAATACAATCATCATAAAGGACATAATTTCACAAGGAAAAGTACCTCAGACAAAGGAAGTAGGTAAATAGACAGTAGGAGCTCCAAAGGCATGTGATACAGATAATGCGTCCTAGTAATAGACTAATAAAATCTTCTCATTATAATCAAGCAAGTTCCATTGCAGTGCTTAAACTTGGGGGATGATTGCAATTCCACAAGAAAGTTTATGCTATAAATGAATGTAATTTTTCCATCAATTATTAAAGCAAGTCTACAAATATTACACTGTTTTTGTTAACTTTGGCTTCTATAGAAGTGTTGAAATACAAAGTGAATGTTTAGCGAAAGATGTGATGGAGCTTTGTTTTATGAGTTTTTATAATATTGAATGAATGCCATTTTCTGCTTATAACTCTGTCAGAGTTTTCTAGATTGAGTACAAAGTCTAAAAACTAAACATGTGTCATTTAATACTTCAGTCCCTTACTAGATATGAATATATAAACATCAACAAACAGTATTGTAGCATGCTTTACCCATGAACTTAGTGATATCGGGAGTGTGGGAAAAATAAGCATTTGCACACACTGCTGGCAGGAAATAATTGGAAAAAAAATTCTGGAGGACGATTTAATAGTATAAATCTTATAAATCAGAAATGCTTAAATTGTCCAACTCAGCAACACCCTTTTTAGGTCATTATGTATATAATAATCAGTTAAGTGTACAGAGACACATGTAAGGCATATTCATTCTTTACAGGGCAGTTTATATTAGCAGCATAGTGAAAACAATCTCAATGTCAATCCAAAGAAGATGAGTTCAATAAATCATAATATATTTGTATATGAAATAATATACATCCTTTCAAAGTGATGGAATTGAAGCAAAGTTTTGCCATAGGATGTTGTGTATGATAACATTCTGGGGAAAATGCATGCTATGACATAGTTTTATAAAATACTTTAAGTGTGATTAAATATATCATATTTTATGTATAATCAAAGGAAGACAATGTACTCAAGCTAACAGTATACTTTGAAGTATTTTTAGAATATTTAAAAGTAGTTGTCATACTTCTGTAATCAGAAAAAAATTTTTGTTGTACACATTTTATACAATATGAAATAAAAACATTATAACACGGTGTGTTTTGACAGAAAGAAGTAAATAATTTGAAGAGGGATACAGGATATTTTAGATCAATTCTAAAATGGAAATATAGGACTAACATGTGTTTTTAACTTTATAATGAAGAGTAGGAATTGGAATTAGAATAGAACATATTCTGAAAGCAATAATGAGCCCATATCCTCAGTGGCTTACACAAAGCTACGCTTTACAGAACATAGCAAGGATGAACTGGGTACACATGGAGACTATTTTAACGGTGTTGCAATAAATGCTTAGAAATAAAGCTAGGAAAACTCTGTCAGAATCTATTAGTGGCTTCACTAATGCAAATGTTGAAAATGTATTCCAGATGTTAGGACAGGTTGAATATATTATCAGAATATTTTACCCAAATTGTTGAGATATTTACTTTTGGATTCCAGTGTCCATCAACCTATATTGGTTCATGTTTTAACTGTTATCATTATTAAGTTTTCAAGTTATAATAGAATTCATTTTTAACATCAAATAATTATTATTTGGGTATAGCAAATATATGTATATGTATAAGGAAGTAACTTTCATTCAGTGAACTTACAATTCATAAATTATCTCTAAAGTCATAACTGTCATATTCTCGCTAAGTTGAAGTTACAAGTAAAATAAAGGAAATGTCCTCAAGCACTTATGAAAGATTTATTTTGAATTTGACTAAAATGAACCCTGTTAAATTATAAAATAATTTTCTTCTTACTGATAGTCTCATGAGTTTTTATTTTAATTCTTCAAAATTGGGGAACTCTTACCCCAATTTTATAAAAAAGGTGTAAATTATTTTTAAGTGACTGCACAGTTACAGTCAAAAGAAGCATTTATGGCTTTTCTGCTATTTATTAAGACTTACATTTTTCATGTTAAAATGTAAATTTCAATTGTAAAAAATCGTTTGCTGTAAAAATAGTTATACCCACCTCTCTACACACAACTTAGTTCAGATATATACAGATATGACATATGCAAATGTTATTTGTACCACAGAACATAATCGATTCCAGAAACATTTACGCTGAACTTCAGGATACCCCCAGCTTTCTTTAGACCTTTAAAATGATCACCATTGAAAACAGAAGAATAATAGACCTATAAGCACAGTACTCCGGGTAAAATTTATTAACTCTCTTACTGATTTTATAATATGATGTAAAGTCTTGAAACAAAATTAGATTCAGTTTATCTTATTGTTATAACTCTTACACTTGAACAGACAGGGTAGGAAGGGGAATTTAGGAACACAGAGTACAGAAAAACAAGATTAACTTCCTTATTTACCCCAAGCTTGTTGCCTAAACTCTTTGTAGGTCTGGGAAATGTACCATTTCTAAAAAAATAAATAGTTGTAGCTTTGGGAAAAAAAGGTTTTCCAAATTTTCCAGGTTAGAAAAAGCAGTTTCCTTGTCTCCTTAAATGATAAACCCTATTTTTATTAACACCCTAGTATAAGACTTACTTTTCTTATACATGTAAGTGGAAGAAATGTTATGATCTTTCATTTAAGTGGACGTAAATAACTATTCAATGTTTAGTACCAAAAACAATTGGTACCAGGGTATATGGTCCTTGGAAAATGAGATCTGTAAAAAAATGAAAATATTAGAGATTAAATAATACACTAGCAGAAGAGTGAAAAGGTCAGAAGTAGGACAAAAAGGGATAAATTATTAAGACAAATAAGAAGACAGATCAGAAGAACAAGAAATAATAAGAGCATGAGAGGGCTTAATAATACTTGGGAGGAATTAAAGGACTTTATTCTTTATTTTTAATATATTCTTATTGATTTCAGAGAGGAAGGGAGAGGGAGAGATAGAAACATCAATGATGAAAGAGAATGATTGATCCGCTGCCTCCTGCACACTCCCTACTGGGGATGGAGCCTGAAACCCAGGCATATGCCCTTGACCGGAAGTGAATCTGGGACCCTTCGGTCTGCAGGCCATCACTCTATCCACTGAGCAAAACCAGCTAGGGCTTGACTCTATTCTTAAGAGCTAGGGACCGAAGGTCAAATCCAATCCGAGTTAATATTTTTTCCCCTTTGGTCACTTTAAACAAGACCAACCTGTATAACCAAGTATTCTTTTTTATCTTTGATCATTAGTCTTTGACATTTTCTTTACTTAACATAAAAGATCTATGTGGTTTTAGTCTCCATCTGATCTTGGAGAGGGAGAAAAACACAAACAATAGTCTTGATGCCAAAATGTGAAATTATATATCGCTCCATCTAAGTTTTCAGTGTTTACTTGTGAGCCCTGGACATCCTGAGAAGCTGAGTGTTCACAGACAAAATGTAAGTCAAGGCCTCAAGGTTTGAACTAGGGACATGGTTGTATTCTTTCTGTACAAGTATGTGTGTATATGGGTGCAATGGGTCTTTGTGTTTGTGTGGTTTTCTGTGATTTGAGTTGCCATGGTATGAGAGAAGGCTGTTATAAGGAAAGAATTATAATGTGTTGAAATGAGAAAAGCCTTTTTCTTTCATCATTACTTTATTATTTTTGTTTACTTACCTGAGTTTGGATTATTCACAACATTGTTCCATATTGTTGACATTAATTAATATAAACAAACTCTCACATAATTCAAACTGTGTCATTCCCACATCACTGTAGAACCCCAAGTACTCATAGTCACCAAAAAAGAGACCTCTTGGTATTGTTAAAATGCTATTTAAACTGTTCAACTAATCTGCGGGGAGGTATTATCATCTCTTCTGTCTCATTAGGAAAATGAGAATTAAAATAGTAAAGTTTTTGCCTCATGTAACACTCATAAGTGGAAGAAACAGGATGAGTGATAAGAAAAAAAGAGTGGTAATTTGTGTATACACATTAGTAATGAACCAGTTCAGAATATATTATTATATGCAGCACTATAGCCAATGTGAATAAAGGGACCATGGTCTAGATATCTTAATGCAAATAAATCCGAATTTAAGGAAACTAAGAATGCAGGGCCTTTCGAGATCATCAGCTCAAGCCACATTTTTGTTTTACAGGTGATGAAGTTGCAGGCCAGAAGACTTAAGTCTCTTCTTCAGAGGTAACTACCATGGCCAGAAAGTGGCAAAACGAAGAACTTTTACCAAACTTTCCAAGCTTTATGTTGCTGTTCTTTTCCTGATGCCAGCTTGCCTAAGTTAAAGCAATGTAATGCTTCATCTTCCTGCAGGGGGAGTTAAGTCACTTAATCTCCACAAGTCACAAAGAAAATACCAAGAGGATACTGGTCAAGTGTTAACACCCTGCTGGTCTACACAGATAGAAATGTCAATATTTCTATATCAGGAAAATTTAAATGGTTCTGTTTCTTCTTTTTATACTTACAAAAATCATTGATAACCTTGACCATTAGCACTAAAAATATATGTTTTGAAGGTTATCTAAATTAGCCCATATCTGGCTACTCTGTTAAAGAACAGAGAAAGAGGGGCATTTTCTGACTCTGACAATTCCTTAGTTCTTATTTTCTTTTTCTCTCTCAGATAATTCATTAGTATCTGCTTAGAAAAGAATGTCACCACAGATGCAGGAATATATGAATGTAAATGGAATCATACTTGTTCATAAGACAGAAGCAAACTGAAACCTAGCATTTATCCCTGTCACTAATCAACACATATGTTCCACATGGAGCCCAAAGCAGCACAGGGTTTCTATAACCAATCAATACAAATTATATCGAGGTAAGGGATGTGTGCCAGGGTAGAGTAGAGGGGCATGTAATGGTGGTATTTATGGCTGGGGGTAAGATGTTTGAAGAGAAAGAAGATACTAGAAGCTATGTGGATTGTGGTATAAATGACATATAGGTTCCTGGTAAGAGTAATAGGTCAAATCCTATGAAAATTTTTGATTAAAAACACTCTCTCTCAAATTTTCCTTAAGGAGGACATAATGTAATCCCCTTGAGTTAAAGGTTCCTAATTACTGCCTCTGCTCATTCTGGGGCTACTGTTCAGGATGGTGTGTAAAATATACTCATGGGAACTTAGGAGTCATCTGGGACAGGCCTGGAGCAAAAAAGAAGGAAAGAGAAGAAAATTAATTACAGAAGACAGATAATCTAGATTTTAATGCCTCTCTCAACTTTCTTAGCAGCGGCTTTGTATATAATAATGGCTTACCCTGATTTTTCCCACTGAGGAGGGGAGAAATTAAGTTAATCACCCTCTCATCAAGTACATTAAATCAAATTTTTATTATTTGAGTGTATGGACCTGGCGGTTAGATATAGAAGAAAGAGGCAGTGAAGAGGGAGGGAATAATTAATGTTCTATATATACATAGACATGTAGTATAGATTTGGCCAAGACTCCATTGTTTCAAATTATTCATTCTTTAGTCTAAGGCATTTTATTTACAAAGTGAGAAGCCAGTGTTCCCAATGCTGGTTGCAGTAGTTGATGTTCTAGTGCTAACATAGAGAGATCAGTGACATGGACAGAACCATATCCCTCTGCCAGCATCTGGGAGGAAGATAAACTGCAAAACAAACCCAGTAATGTGGGTTTAATACCCAGAAAAAACATGCAGGATCTGAAACCTAGACCCTCTAGCATCCATAGAGAGGAGGGGACCAAGTTCACAGACCAGTACTTCAAAAGATGTGAGAGATGATTTGATTATGTTCTTTTCCATCTTAATCTTCACACATAGTAATTTATATATATAGCTTTTAAAATTGATATACATAACAATTCAAAGAAAGAAAAATAAACCAGAATGAACATAAGGAATTGAACAAAAATCAGAGAGGCATCTACATGTAGGTCATTAGTTCAAATTTTGTTTAATCAAGGGTTACCAATAAATGTTCTTGTCAGCAGACTGTTCTGAAATCATCACACAGATTCTCCCCTTTCTCTTCTTGCACCCCCTATCAGATAGCTTCTCTTGTTCTTTATTTTCAATCCAGCAACTATTCTCTAGTCTAGAGCCCCTTTCTATCTTCCATTTCACATTAGATGTTGAGAATTATTTTTCCCCAAGAGCCTCCCCTGAAGCCTTATTTCATTCACCCTTTAGGCATGTGACATGACTTTCACCTCTAGTGGATTTTGATAATGCTTTTAGCTGTAGAAAGCCATGCTGAACAAACAAATTTATGTTTAGGAAGCAAGTAGACTAACTAAATGTCCTGCAAAGGACACTACAGGACATCTAAAGTCATTCTTCAGCCACAGTAGGATGAAAATGAAAAATGAACCTTTCTATTCCAGGCAAGGTCATGCTCTTAGCAAATGAAATTTGGTACATTCTGTGTCCATCCGAACACTCCAGAATTTGGAACTACATACTTAGTATTAACTTTCATTTAATGAAAATCAGCCAATGTGGAAAGTGGGAACTAGAGGTGGCATGTCACACAATTTTGCCTGTTGTGTTAGAGGGCAGTGTTTTTAATCAACAGGTGTGGTCTTCTAGGTCTGTTCTTACAAGACCTTCTGGCTGCTGTCCAGGTTACTCATAAGCTGCACCTGTCAGACACCAACGCCTTCCACCTACCCCTCACAGAGAGAATAAATAAGAATGTTTTGACTCTTTCATTCCTTTATGAGTTTCAATTTAAAAATGTTTATTTTATCCACACAGAGGCCCAGACTTCTTTCAGAGAACAAACTCATTACCATTGTCAGAACTCGCAAAACCTGCTGTTGGGTCTGAAACACACACAAACTTACCTATCAGCTTCCACCCCCTCCCTTCACCCTCCCACTTCCAACCTGTTTCCAATATACTCCCAACTCTCTCACAGAGATTTGGCAGGGAATTGCTTTTTATATTACTGTAGTTCAAACAGAGCAGAACAACAAACAAAGAATCTCTTTTTTCCACATAACCGTCAGGGAGGAAAATCATTCCCCTAGTAGGCACACCCCAAAACCATCGGTAAAGAGGTTGGAATAAGGAGAACAGGTTACTGCTCAAAAACCCACACACCCTACCACAGTGAAGCTTTCCCATCTCTTGCTGAGTAGCTTCTTTTCTTACTGAAGCCCTTCTTTTGTCAGTAAGTTTTCCTATTGCGTTCCAAAGAAGCCTCAATCAGACATTAGAGAGAGAGAGAGAGGAGAGAGGAATGCTATAGAAGGTTTAAAGAACAAAATGGACAATCAAAAATGCATTCTATGAGGAAAAATCTTTAATTCTATCTTTAATGCATAATCTCAAAGCAACCATCCACAGTTTCATAGAGAACAGATGTCCAATCTATAATGTAGCTCATGTTCCAATCCCACACAGATCAGTAGAAGTAAGATTCATTCTTATTGCCCTTGGACAGAGTTGCCTAGCATGTTTGTTTGTCTTTCTGATGATCACATCTTATAAAAATGTCTAGCTTCTGACAAATGTTCTGAATTCAGCTGGGTAACAGCTTCAGGTGAATGCATCTGTCATATTCACTGAAAGACATTGTGGGGTCTTGTCTTCAGTAAAAGATGATGCCAGGGTGGTGGCACCATGTCAAGTTTTCTGGCTTTTGCCTTCAAGTCCCTACCTTTGGTCATACTCTAATTTGAGCAGGTGAATGATTTAGCAAGATTAAGGTCTACCTTTTTCTTATTGTGAGTGGATCAGGCAACAAGCCATGCAATTATCTCTCCAGCGAACAAACTCTGTAATTATAGCCAAGCACTCTAAAGGATTTAGATAACACCTTTCATCTAGAGAAGGAAAAGTCCCAGGAACTTCTTAGATGGTGTCAGACCTTGTATTTATATATCAGATTAAATGAACGGAAAGCTATAATTAGTGTTGTTGCTTGTCATGAAATTAATCTGCATCACCTAGCCTTGCTTTTAAATAACCATACACAAATGACCTTTATGTTGGAGATTTAGACACAATGTATTCTTCAAATAAAAAACAGGTTTTCATTAGATTCCAGCATAAAGAGCTTTTCTATGCATTGTTTGGGCATTTCAAGTTGGTGAAATTATTGCAGACAATACCAGGTCTTTTCAGAACAGACATAGTATTGTAAAAGGCACGTGACACAGATAAAAAAGAGAAAGTAAGCATCTGTATCCTTGAAAATGTTGAGGAAAATGTGCCTAATCGTAGTTTCTGACTAGTTTAAGAGAGGTGTGATCAACCTGCAGTGGTGCACAGCTGCTGACTGCTCGCGTGGCAAGGCGTTGTCAGCGTCTTCCATCTCTGGACTGTTTTTTCCTCTTGTCTTCGTGGTTGGAGCAGACCTGTCAATTCCTCTCTGTTGCAGGAATCCACATGGTCTTGGAGTTGTTTTCTGAAAATATACAAACATTCTCGACCACAAGTTAATAAAGGAATCTTTTCTATATAATTGATTTGGGATCCTTTTTATTTTTGCCCAAACTATTTTCCTTTGTCTTATTTAGACACCATGTGTGTTTTCATGGGTATCTTGCATTACTAATGAAAATTAATTTTGTAAAGTAAAAGTTTTCTAGATGTAATTTACTTATAGGATATTTTTCCTTACATGATATTACCCTACTGTCCCCCCCCTTTTTTTATTAATGGAGGCTTTTGTAAATTTTATAATGCAGTCTTGATAACTTTAAATTTTAATTTTTTTTGCCCAAAAATATGACTGCTTTAGGTTCATTGCATGTTCAAGAATTTTACCATGAGATGAACTACCAATAGAAATTTTAGTTATTACTTTAGGAACAGCTTTTTGTCCAATACAATAAAATTTTCTTGAATATTCACTTATTTCAATTAGCCTATTTAAATTAATCTGAAAACTTGTTTACTATCAGGTTGCCTAGGACCAAACCAGAGAGGATCAAACCTGCATTGCCACCATGTGCCCACCATCCAGATATCATTGTTGACATGTACACATAAGGAACTGTTTGACATTGAAATGGGAACTCAGAACTGTTGGACAATGAAATTGGGACTCAAACATTTTTTGGTATTATATGTTTATTTCTAGTCTGCAGAGGCAAGATTTTTTTAAAGGAAAGAAATGGGGGAAAAATAGATACAGAGGCAAAGAAGCATTGAACAGACTACAGCGGGAAGGCAGGGGAGGTTGGGGGGGGGCTGTAAGAGATCAACCGAAGGACTTGTACTCATGCATATAAACATAACCAATGGATACAAGAGACTTGGGGGGAGAGGGGGGCAGGTGAAGGCAAGTACTGGGGGGTAAGGGAGGCAGGGGGAGGTCAATGGGGGGAAAGAAAAGGACACATATGTACTACTATTTGTAATACTTCAAACAATAAAAAAAAAGTTTAAAAAAAAGAGAGAGGTGTGATCAGATCAGGGCCACTAAGAAATGCCTTTTAGAAATTAAAATATATCCATTTTGTTAAACATTAACTCTTTATTTGTTAAATATTAATGGCAAAGTTAAACTGAGTATGCTTTTTATTTATTTTTAAATATATATATTTTTTTGTTTTTTTACAGAGAGGAAGGGAGAAGGACAGAGAGTTAGAAACATCTATGAGAGAGAAACATCGATCAGCTGCCTCCTACACACCCCTCACTGGGGATGTGCCCACAACCAAGGTACACGCCCTTGACTGGAATTGAACCTGGGACCCTTCTGTCCGCAGGCCGATGCTCTATCCACTGAGCCAAACCAGTTAGGTTGAGTGTGCTTTTTAAATAAAAGTTTAATGATCAAGCTGAGGAAACATGGATGTGTGGAAAGGCAGTAAGTTCTGGAGAGAGAAAGTAATGCTGGGAGGGGTGAATGGAGAAACAAGTTAATGCATGCATAGTAACACCTGCTATAACTCCACCACGTTTATAAAGTTAAAATCAGAAATGTCTACACTTTTCTGTGCTTTCATTGCATGTGTTTTAAAAACATTTCAAATATAATGGCTTAACATTTCAAACATAGTTCTCTACTCATCAACATGAGAATACAGTTCTGACCACATATCACCCTAGCACATTATTTCATTCTGCTTCAAATAATAAATTATCAACTAAACAAAAATTGTGCCATGGTTCAAAAATATTGATTAAGCTAACATTTTCTTTTCAAAAGCATGAAAAGTTTCATCTATTCTCCTATCATATAAAAATATGACATCAGATAACAAAAGGGTCATTCATGGTATGAAAAAAAAAGAATAACCTCAATATTATAGATTATCTTTATAATTGTAATTATCTAGTATCACCTTTGTTATCATTTCTGAGCCTGTCAGATCATGCCATTGTGTAGCTAAATTATAATGCACAGCCTCTTATATTCCAACATTCTTGTCTGGCTCAGATAGCTTGTACCTCCCTAGTAGCTCAATAAAATCTTATTTATCTCATCTAATGAAAGGATTTCAAGCCCAAACAAATGTGGAGATCTTCCTGAACTCCAGATATTTCAGTATAATAACTCCTTTACTAAGGACAGAAAGAAAAGAAGGCATCTCTGTCCTGTTCCTGCTTTTGTTTTGCTGCTGATCCATCAAAGCTGTTAGCCTGGGATGCCTTGATAGACTGGATTGAAGATAAATACTGTACTATTGTTTTCAGTTATGAAAATCTGGATGCCAAAGTCTATAGAAACAACATTACCATCATCATCATCATCATCATCAACATCATCATATTTTACATACTACTAATAAATACATACATTATATGCAATATAATACATAATAATATTTTAAATCTGAAAGATTCTAATTGAATTTGTATAAAGGCATTAGATGGCAAATTTATCAACTTTATCAGTAAAGAGTGCATCTCTATGTCTAATATTTTATTTATTTTAACACATAATAGAATAATTATAGGGTGAACTAAAGGCAGGGGAAGGAAAGAAAACATTTCTTATTATGACTAATTTTATTCCTCTTGGATTGTCATTTATACAATTATATAAAAACTAGTGGCCCAGTGCAGGAAATTCATGCACATTGAAAGGGAATTAATTAGACGAAATATTTTAATATTGCTATTTGCCCTTCCTCTGTAAGAAAAGTGTGAGAGATAAAAGGAAATGAGTACAATGTATATGAAAATAATACATAATTTATTAATAAATAAACAATAACAAAATGATATAACAGTAACAAACTCATGATATAAAAACAACATTGATGCAAATAATGACTGATAAAGTGATTAAACTTATTCTAATATCTCCCTGTATACCACATTAAGAGTGAAAACACTTTCAGAATGCTTGACTAATTTCTTTTGGGATAAAGTATTTACAACTTTAACTTTAATGTCACATGCTCTTTGAACTCGAGATAAAGCAATATATAACGGGTTCAGATAGGAATATTCCTATTCTGTCTAGAGTTTGTCCTTGTGATTTATTAATAGTCATTGCAAATGATGGCATCACGGGAAACTGTCGTCGAATCAATTTAAATGAGAGGCCAGTGTCAGATGGGAACAAATCAATTATTAGAATCAAAACAACCTCTCCTTCTGCAGATCCTGTTAATACTTCAGCTTTGATTATGTTAGGTCATAATCTTTTGATAATAAATCTGGTACCATTACAAAGACCCCATTTACTATTAAGATTTCTCAATAGCATAATGATTGCATCCACTTTCAATTTTAATTTATGACATGGCATTCCTGAAGGAGTAATACTATTAAAAAGTTCGATGGGAAAATTTTCATTTTCAGCATCATCTGTTGAGTCAATGGAATCATCACTCAAATAGGTGTGAAAATCTCCAAGTATATCCAAAATTTCTTCATTTAATTGTTGAACATGCTCATTTTTAGGACAAAGAATTGCACGTTTAGATATATTTTTTAATATTATCTATAGATATACTATTCCCAAAGGTGGCTTCAATAATAGATCCATTACAAATCATTTCATGGGGAATTTCAATAAAATCCATTCCTAAATGAAATCTGCTATCAAGTTTGCCATCTCCAAGTTTTATTAACCATTCACTGTAAGCAGAATCCTCTGATCTCATGTTTGTTTTAAGAGACAACTTTCTGAAACATCCCCGAACATCTCAGTACTTTAAACTCATTTGTGCTATGACCGATTGCATAGCATGCGGCACAATACTGAGACATTGTCGAAAATCCCCTCCGGGAAAGAGAACTTTCCCACCAAATGCAACATTCAAATTCATAGTTTCTCTTAGTAATCTGTCTATGGTGTTTATAGCATGACTGGATGCCATAGTGCATTCATCAAAAATAAGAAGTTGGGCCTTTTTAATGGTTTTAGCTACTTTGCTCTTTATATCAAGTCTAGAAATTGAAGTTTCATTTAATGAAATTGGTAATTTATATTGAGAATGAAAGATTCTTCCACAGAGAAGTAAATTTGCAGCAATTCCTATAGATGCTGTGGATAAACAGTACCACCACGACCTCTAATATAGTGTATTAAAACTTTATACAACCCTGACCGGTTTTGCTCAGTGGATAGAGCATTGGCCTGCAGACTGAAGGGTCTCAGGTTCAATTCTGGTCAAGGACATGTACCTTGATTGCGGGCATATCCCCAGTAGGGGTGAGCAAGAGGCAGCTGATTGATGCTTCTCTTTCATAGATGTTTCTAACTCTCTCCCTCTCCCTTCCTCTCTGTAAAAAATCAATAAAATATATTTTTAAAAAAACAAATAAAACCTTTATACAGATATGTTTTTCCACTACCACCTGGACCATCCAAGAAAAAGGATTTGAGGTGTACAGTTTGATCTTCAATGGATGAAGTTATAGTCTGAAAGGCTGCCAACTGTTCATCATTCAGAGAATTGATCAAAACCTCTGCCTGTTGTTGCTCGTACAATTCATCACATGTATTTGCATTCATTAATAAAGGATAGTTTGGAAGTTTGAAATGTGAACATTTCATTCCATGCAATGTGAATACCTCCTGAATTTCGTTAAGGGCATGCATTTCACAGTTCACACAGGCACCTTCTCTTTGGTGCAATTTCCAACAGAAATCTTCAATAAAATGAGATTTATTCTCATCCCATAACTTGTCTGCAGCAGAAGGAGATCCAAACACACATATGTATGCAAAAAGTTGCTGTAGTTGTTTGGGCATATTAAGGATGATTGCATCGTCAATCGTATCTTTCCAGATAGTGTCGTCAAGTAATAATCCTCTGTGTTTAGCAGCTTCATGAAACGTATCATAAGTTATACCTCCTACAGTTCGCAGATCCTCAAAACTTATCGCACCTTTTACATACAGAAACAAAAGTCTAAGGTAATATTGTTCTGGTTCTCTAAAGCTCACAGTGAACAGTCTACCTAATACTTTATTCCCACCCTTTTGTCCACAAAGAATTATTAAACACATAGTGCTGTGGAATCTTGCAATAATAATAATTACGGGCATCAGAATCTTCTCTATTCAATAAGAACCAAGCCATCAAAGTTGAGTTATGCCTTTTAGTCCTATCTAAAACTTCAGCAAAATCATCGGCATGAAAATACAAATTCTGATCATTTGGCAAGTGAATAGCTAATCTTATGATTGCATGAGATTGGTCATGTATTCGCATTCCAAAAAGTCTCCAAGCAGCCTCAGGAGTGCTCACATACCTGGAGTCAATGATGTCCTATACTTCATCATGATTGATAATATTTTTTTTTCAGAAATTTGAATATTTGCACAACAATGCCCTTTGTAAGTGTATTTAAATAGATATTTGACATTTCTAATTGATGCACAGACTTCAACATTTATATGACAGTTATATTTTAGGCACAAATACAGGTTATAAGGGACAATCCAAGTATTATCAACAATTTTATTTCCAATAGAAATGGTACTACCAGATCTTCGTTTGTATTTGGGATATCCATCAATATTTCCAATGGTCGCATTTTGAAATTCTTTTGGATGTCCCTTTGAACATTTTCCATTTTCCATACATGGACTATTTGAATTTTGTATTCCACATGGCCCATGTACCATATTTGATTTTACAATTTGGAAAAGTCGAGGACACTGGTCCTCATCTGGAATTTCTGCCTTAACTACATGGTCAATGTCATCTTCTGAACGTAATTTGGACTCACTATCAATATCAATAATAGGTGAGTGTGAGGCAGTCCGCGTTTCTGAAATTCAATGACATGAATCTTAGCTATTACTTTGCCCAATAAATGGAATTTACATACATCATTTAAAAGAGCGTTCAGCTTAATATTAAAAACTCTGGCTACCAAGTCAGGTCTGTTTTCAACTTTTTGCCAGCATTGTAAATTGTTTGCGATATCTGCCCATTTAGGGTTGCATGTCATGGTTATAACTAAATCGGGCTTACCATACTTCGTTACAATTGCCATAGCATCCTGATATCACTGCTGCATATGTCTGGGACTACCCTCAAAAGATGGTTGAAGTATTATCATTTTACCAATTGGCACAATGTCACTTTCAGATCTAGATTTGAGATAATCCATCAAACCACTATATTTTTCGATTCTCAACTTAGATTGGTTTGTAATGAAATTTATCCGATTGCCCTCCATTTTTGAATATGAATCCACAATAAACTGTTGAGTTAATTTTCCTACATTTAAAATAGGATTGAACATGTCCCTCACAGAGAGATAAAATCCATAATACTGCATTTGTGTGACTCGTGTCCCTACATTTCGTCTAGTATTATTGTCGATTACACTGTTGTCTCTGAGTCTTAATGCAATATCTGTTCCCCAGCCTTTTTCACCATGTGGAAAAAGAATAGGATATATCATTGCATCTAATGTAAGAAACAGGATACTGATTTGTTTCATTTTAGTAGCACTTGGATTATTGGGATCTGATTTACAATGAATGAGCAAGTCCCTTTCAAAAGGAGGTTCTCCATCTTCGTTTCTGAATATGACAGCAACCTCGGTTACACGGGGAAAATTATATCTACCTGAGTCACTGTTACAATCCTATGTAATTGCCACTGTTACTTCTGTGGGAGCAATACCTTTTGCTGCTGCTTCAGATTGGGCTTCCTTTTCTACCTCATGTAGCATCTTGTACGATTTTGTTAATTCATTTATTTCATGCATGAGGTTGTTGATGTTGATCATGAGTTTTTCTGAGCAGCCCTGGTTTTCTGGCATTACTAATCTTTTACTTGTAGCTTCAGCTGCATCCAAAATGTAGAGTTGAGCAAACTTCCGAGAAACACCACCCGAAGGATGTAAAGTTCCAGTATGGTGATAAACTTATCCATGTATTCTAAAACAGTATGGCCCATACCCTGATGGCGATGCAATATTTGCACCCATGGAAGCAAAAGCAAAAGAACTAGTTATGGATTGAATATTTTCCATGAAGTTTTTACTGTCAAAATCTTCATTTGTCATTAATCTTTTTAAATATGCCATGTAATCTGGGAAATGTATAACATTTGGACAGACTTTCCCTTTGCTACAACATCGAGTAAATCTCCCATCGGATGGTTTTTCATCAGAGAAATTTAGTGATAGGCAAAATTCACATCTAACAGTCATTCCACCACAGCTATGTTTGAGAATTGCATCCTCGTGTACTCTATTTTTGCTGAGAAGGCAGTTCCTACCAGTATTGCTAGTACCTGTTGATGACTATTCTCTAGACATATTCTGTCTTCGCCACTGCCTTCTTTCAACTTCAAAGGCACGTTGGTCTTTAGACATTTTCTGTCGATAACATTGACATCTTTCTGCTGCAGAGCTATGTTGTATCAACAGTTTTTCTTTGGACATAGTCCCACCTCTCCACTGCCACGGTCTGAGATACAGGTGAATGAGAGTCCTGGCTGCCGAGCCTTTGAGAGCTGTGTGACCAATGGCTGATTCTGTGGGGGTGGGACTTCCTCCTTCCTGTTGTCAGTTTCCACAGCTGGGATGAGGAAGCTGGGGCTCCAGAGGGAGCAATGTCCTCTAAGCCACCATCTTTCTCGCTCTGCTGGATCCCATGGGCAGGCCTTGGCAGGGGCTGCCCAGGTCCATGTGGCTTGGACACAGCTGGCAGCGTCGGGCACTGCCCCCACCAGGTCTAAACCACAATCACCCCCGCCACCTGTCCAAGTACCCAATCACAGCTTGGATCCGACCAGTGTCATCAGACACTGCCTGCACTGCCTGTGTATGCAAATTTACCTGCCATCTTTGTTGGAATAGTTTGCATATCACTCCTGATTGGCTGTGGGTGTAGTGGAGGTACAGTCAATTAGCATCTTTCTCTTTTATTAGTGTAGATATATATTTATTACCATATGGGTTCTGGAGATACATACAGTCTCTGCTTTTATATTCTTTTTGTACCCTAGTAGCCATTGATTTACATCACACTAAAATTGCCTGCTGAGTTCACCATGGAGGATTTTGGCCAGCATATGCAGTGTTATGATACTACCCATAAAGTGACCAACTATCAAAAAATGACAAAATGCTTTCCATTGCTCTCCAAGGGAGTGAAAGAAATAAAAAAACAAAAAACTGATCTGTGATAACCTCTAAAAGCCATTAGTTATTCTGTCAGTTTCTTCATTTCAAGCATGAGCCAAATCCCTTCAAGGTGAGAAGTTCTTTGTTGGGAGAAGAGAAGGAATAAATACCTTCTTAGTCTCATACTTGCATTCTTCCATAAAACCTGCTGCCTTTTTCATAAGGGGAGTCTTGAAACATTTTCTGAAACCCAGCATGGTCATTTCTAGTTCTTTTATGTAGCCACATCTGTACTTAGTGCCATCAGACCTACTCTTACCTTCTTTCACTATCATATAGTATATTCATAATGGCTATGGCAGTAAATTTTTGAACAAAATAAAACTCATTAACCAGGTAAGTTACTTGGTTTTTTAATTACATCAATGAATTAAATATTATTTTGTCAGTATCCCTTTAGATAAGGACTAATATAGAAATAACACTGTGAAGTAGATAGAATGATACATAGATAGATAAGATAGGTATCTTATGTTAACATATATAATTATTCAATCACCCAGCTCTTCTAATCGCTGGAAATACAAGGGTAAATGAGTCTTAGGATTGTATTTTAAAGAACCTTAAGTTAACTCCTAAGTGATATCTTTGGACACTTCAGGAAACTAATTGTATCACTGGCAATGCAGATATTTTCACAAACTTGGAGATCATAATAGAGCAGAAAGTCAAATCAAGTTTTATATCAAGTTCCCTTGCTTTTTTGTTTTGTGTAAAAATGTTCTTTCAGTGAGACTTTCCTTTGATAAGTTTGAAAATTCTGGACTCTGTAAACACTGAAATAGCAATCATCAAGCAAAAACATTGACTTATGTAACTAACTGTCTTTGCTGTCCATTTACCAATCCAACATCTTATTCCACTTGTTCCTATTGCTATCTTCTTAAATATTGAAACCTTTCTTTGCCTTAAACTTTCATGATAAGTCTCCATTCATCTTTTGAAACCCTATGACAGGAAAACTATATTTTGTTCTATTCTAAAATAATTTGTGAAAAAAGGTCACAAATTCCTGATTAATTTAATGAAGAAACATTTGTCTATTTCCTTGTTTATAGACATAGTTGCAATTAATAAAATAATTTCTTTTGGAAGGCTTCTAATGCCTCACTCTGTTCCATTTGCCAAATGAGTTCATTAATTGTCCAATAAGACTTGAAGGAAATAAAGGAAAAATAACAAGCAGAAAGCATTAGGCACCCATAATTTCTCTGTCTCTCTCTTTTTTCTTCCTGTTCTGATGTTTTAGAACACTGTTGGTGTGTATTTGATAACTGAGTAGCAAAAATATCAAAGATCATTACATTTGAGTAATTTAATTGGCCACATTTTGGGACTAGTGTTGGCTACTCTTCTGAATAAGCTCTCCTGGACTTTGGGGAAAGGACCAAGATCTAGGAAAACATGGGTTTACTCTGGAATTTAAAGCCTAAAGTTAGAGCAAGGCGGTAGCTTGTAACACTATGAGCGCTTAATCCTGAACTAAGGAAAGTAGAGAATCAAAGAATGTGTAAAGTTTACTTTTGACACAAGCAACCACATTAATTGTCCATGAGAATGAGAAACAGCTAATCCAAACACAAACAAAATTTAGAAGGGAAGGGCTTAGAACTTCAGAAGAATCTATATTAATTTGTTTTTATTTTGTCTCTATATTTGCCTAAACTTTGAAGCTTTCCCTTACTTAACCTCTAGCTTAATCTAAGAATACTGAGCTGTTCACTATAAGACCACTTGCTGCTATTTATGTTCAGACTATTTAGCTTAGATCTCAAAGCTGAGTTTAGACTGTTATGAGTATTGTTTAAAGTCTAGGCTTTGATATCAAACAGGTAGGTTAGAGACATGCCTCTCCATGTACTGTCCAGTCTGGGCAATTTAGTTAACCTTTTGAAGTCTTGTTTTCATTGTCTGCAATATAAAAATAATAAGAATAGCACCTGCATCACAGCATTATTATAAGAAATATATATTACTATCATGTATTCTTACATTCAATGAATATTTATTGAGTACAAGGTATTGGTCGAGGCACTATGGGCACAGTGAGCAAAACAAGATCCTTACACTTTTAGCATTTACATTTTAGTGGATGAAAAAGAAAATAGAGCAGTACATATAAAAAATACACTAAACATAATATAAGGTCTGGTAGTTATAATAGACAAATATTTGAATGTAAGTAGTACATAAAGGAAGCAATGCCAGAAAATACATTTAAACAAGTGGAGAAATGAGACTGCAAAGGAAAATCAGGTAATAACATGTATGTTGTCATGTAAGTTTCCACGGTGGATAACTAGAGCTTAAGCCTCCTGGGAAACTGTGGCTGTCAGTGAAGGACATTATGCCTCAAGAAGAAACATATATGGCTCAAGGAAGCTGAACTATTTATATATATATATATGGGATATATATATAAATTGATATATATATCAACTTCCCTCAGTCACTGGTTGGGGGATGCTGATGGTGAGGTGGGGAATTAATTTCTTTGGTAATTATGACCTACTGTGCACATGGGCAGTTCAAAAGTACAGAGAAAGGATATTAAGAGAAATCGAAAATGCTAGAGAGGTAGAAGGTGCTACCTGGGATAGAGGTAGCAGGAAAAGACTACGAAGAAGTGGCATTTGAGCAGTGCTATGAATAAAGTAAGAAGACAACTCGGGTAAAGATCTCCAGTAGAACCAGGGAAAGAAAAAAAAAATTCAAAGGTCTCATGGTGAGATCACGCTTGATATATTTGTGATACAGTAAAATTTGATAAGATTGAGAAGATAATAGGAAAGGGACCATGCAGGATATTATAGGTCATGATGAGGACTGTATGATTTGTTTCAACTCACAAAAGTTTCTGCAAGTTTTTTAAATAGCAGAGTGAATGATTGTCATATTTTTAAAATATTGCTCTGGTTAATAATTTATGAAAGTAGACTTCCATGAGTTAGAATGAAAACATCAAAACCAATTAAGAGATCCTTGTTTATATTAGGGCAAGGGTTATCAAACTTTTAAAATTAAACTCTTAAAAATTATTTAGAACTGGAGAACCAAGATGACAGAATAGGTAAACACCTATACTTGCTGCTTCTCACAATCACACCAAAATTACAACTAAAAGGCACAACAACTACCACCCAGAACCACGGGAAAGGTGGCTGAGTGGAAGTTCCACAACTAGAGAGGTGAAGAAAGCACAGTGAGACTGATAAGAGGTGCAGAGGTATGGAAATTGCTGGCACCTGGATGTGTTGCTCTTTGAATCAGGAGGGAGATAAAAGCTCCCAATTGCTCTGAACTCCAGTTCTGGGCAAGACTCTGGGGGACCTAGACACATATGGGGAGAAACTGGACTGTCTGGCATTGGGACAGGAACGCAAGGTAGGCTTTCTCTCAGAGATCATTGTCCCTGCATGGGGGCGCAGGACACAGAGACCTGGGGACCTCTCTGGTGCAGAGATGACTGGCAACCATTGCTGTTTGCTCCACCCTGTTGACTCCCAGAGACCCCACCCCACCCAATTTACAAGCCCACCCAAGCTGTGCACAGTGGCTTTTGCATATGAATGGCCTGTCCTTTCTCCACCTAAAACCTGTCAAACTGCAGCTGGGTCAGAGAGCCCAAGAGCTCCCAAAAGAAGGCCCAAGGCCCAGCAGCGGCAGCCTGCCTTGCTTCACAGCTGGGCCTCATCTGGGCACTTCCAAACCCCATACAAAGAGGAGGAATCTGCAGATGTCTCTGTAGCTCCTGCTGGATGGCCCGAGACAGTGGCTGACCTTGCTCCTCCTTGCAGATCCAAGAGCCAGTATACCCAGTGGTCAGAGTGAGACCATACCGGATTACAGCTCTTCACATCCATAAGAGACATACTCAAAGAGTAGACTCAGTGAGCACAAAAGCCCCACTAAAGCAAGTCCTGCCCCATAAGGGTGTCTCCTGTGCAACAGATCTTCCAGTGTAGGCACAGCTGGTCATCACAGCCAATGGGCCTGGAGGTCAATTCCTCTCAGTGATACTAACAGCAATCAAGGGTTAACTGTAACAAGACTGTGCACACATCCCACAAAGGGGTGCACCAAGAGCATCCACCTCAGGTGACTGGGGAGGCTGAGCCACTGGGCCCTAGAGGACACTTACCACACAAGGCTACTCTATCAACTCAAGGAGACTTAGCAGCTACCCAGTACATAGAAACAAACACAGGGATGCAGCCAAAATGTGAGACAAAGAAATAAGTCACAAATAAAAGAAATGGATGAAAGCAAAATACTGGATATAGAGTTCAAAACCACGGTTATAAGGTTACTCAAGAATCACCTAGAAACCTCTGAGAAGTTTAGTGAGACCCTCAAGGATATGAAAAAGGACCAATCAGAAATTAAGCATACATTGACTGAAATAAAGAATAATATACAAAGATTCAACAGCAGACTAGAGGATCCCAAGAATCAAGTCAAAGATTTGAAATATGAAGAAGCAAAAAACACCCACCTGGAAAAGCAAAAAGAAAAAAAGAATCCAAAAATATGAAGATAGTGTGAGGATCCTCTGGGACAACTTCAAGCATACCAACATCCAAATTATGGGGGTGCCCAGAAGAAGAGAGAGAGCAAGATATTTAAACCTATTTGAAGAAATAATGACTGAAAACTTCCCCTATCTGGTAAAAGAAATAGACTTACAAGTCCAGGAAGCGCACAGAACCCCAAACAAAAGGAATCCAAAGAGGACCACACCAAGACACATCATAATTAAAATGCCAAGGGCAAAAGACAAAGAGAGAATATTAAAAGCAGCAAGAGAAAAACAGTTAGTTACCTACAAGGGAGTACCCATACAATTGTCAGCTGATTTCTCAACAGAAACTATGTAGGCCAGAAGGGAGTGGCAAGAAATATTGAAAGTGATGAATAGCAAGAATCTACAACCATGACTACTCTACCCAGCAAAGCTATCATTTAGAATTGAAGGTCAGATAAAGAGCTTCACATACAAGAAAAAGCTAAAGGAGTTCATCACCACCAAATCAGTATTATATGAAATGCTGAAGGGTATTCTCTAAGAAAAGGAAGAAGAAGAAAAAGGTAAAGGTAAAAAATTATGAACAACAAAGTGATGACAAATACATATCTATCAACAAGTGAACCTAAAAGTCAAATGAATAAAAAACCTGATGAACAGAACAGACTGGTGAATGTAATAGAATCAGGGACCTGGAAAGGGAGCAGACCAACAATTCTCAGGGGGGAAAAGCGTTGTGGGGGTCGCGGGAAGAGATTGGATAAAGAGCTTACACTTATGGAGGAGGTCAGTGGGGGTAGAGGAAAGGCCTGGAGTGGGGTGGGAACCGGGTGGAGGGGAGATATGAGGGGAAAAAAGAGGAACATCTGTAATAATCTGAACAATAAAGATTTTAAAAAAATTATTTAGAACTGTATATATTTTATTTACATGGCTTTTGTCTTTCTAGTATATTACATGTCCAGACAGAAAAGAAATGTTTAAACCTTTATTTAAAAAACACAAAAAAACTTTATTGAAATTTAATTCACATGCCAAAGTTGCCTATTTAAAGTATACATTTAAGTGGTTTTTGACTATCCAGACTATGTGAATATAATTTTAAAATATCTTTATCACTGCCAAAATAAGTTTGTATCCATTATCAGTCACTTTCATCCTTCCAAGATGACTCTCAGCAACCACTAATCTACTTTTTGTTTATACAAATTTGGCTACTCAGGATATCTGGATATTTTATATGAACTGAATCATATATTATATGATCTATACTAATTTGTTTTTATTTTGTCTCTATTTGTTTAGTCTTTGAGACTATACCTTACTTAACTTCTAGTTTAATCAGGAGGAATCTAAGAATCACCTTCTTTTGCTTAAAATATTTCAAGATTTATCTATACAGAAGCATGTATCAAAACTTCATTATTTTTATTACTAAGTAGTATTCATTATATGGTTATATCATTAGTATATCCATTCATCAATTGATAGACATTTGTTTTTTTTTCATCTTTGGCTTTTATGAATAATGCCTTTATAAATATTTATATACATATTTTTGTATTTACATATGCTTTTCATTTCTCTTGGGTATAAAATTAATTAAGAGTACAATTCCTGGGTCATATAACTGGTTTTAACCTTTGAGAAAATGTCTGACTCTCATTTATCACTTAAAACTAAGAAATTTTCAATATGTAATCATACACAAGTACATATTTATTTAACTGTAAAAGCAACATATTGCTATATCTTCCACATAGCCCCTGGAAAACTTCACAATATAACTATGAGCAAAGATGTATGATTAAGACAAATAATATTTTAGTACAATTGTGAAAATAATGTAAAAGGTATGATCATTTTCACTTGTGACATACTGGTAGTGGGATGGGTTTTAAGTCAGTTTAAAGGTAGAAATAGTTACATTTATGATACCAGTTGTATAATTAAAATAAATGATGAGGGATATTCCTGAAATGTTAAGAAATATAGGTAGCAGGATATGGAGGGGTCTTGATATGTAAATTTCAAGAATCAATATAGCATTTAAATCATGGGAAAAGTAATATTACCTAAGGAGTGAATATAGATTTAGAAGGCCAAAGGTCCCAGGACTGAGCCTTGGAACAAGGCAACAGTTGGGGAAATTATGAGGCTCTAAGTTCAGGAAGTTAAAAAGAGTGACCAATGAGACTTGAGGTGGACTCTTAGAAAAGCCAATGGAACAAAGAGCTTCAAAGAGTTACCCACTGTGTTAGGTGTAATGGAAAGGTTGAGTAAGAGAATTGATAATGAGCTTTTTTGTCGCACAGAGACCATGAGTGACCTTGGATGGTTTCTGCGAAGTGGTGATGAAAGCCTGATTGATGTGGTTTTAAGACAAAATGAAACTATAGGGATTGGACTCACCTTTCATAAATTTTGCTCCAAAGGGAAGTAGAGAAATGTAGTATAATCTAGAAAGAAAGTAGTCATGAGAAGTTTTTGTTTCTATAGTTAAAGATATTACACCATAGTTTTATTTTATTTTTTTAATATATTTTATCGATTTTTTATAGAGAGGAAGGGAGTGGGATATAGAATTAGAAACATCGATGAGAGAGAAACATTGATCAGCTGCCTCCTGTACACTCCCTACTGGGGATGTGCCCACAACTAAGGTACATGCCTTGACCAGGAATTGAACCCAGGGCCCTTCAGTCCCCAGGCTGATGCTCTATCCACTGAGCCAAACTGGCTAGGGCATACACCATGGTTTTAAAATGAATGAAATAATAGAATAGAGAAGAAATAACATAATGAATTAAATCAAGAAATTATGACTGAAGCAAATCCTTGAAAAAAAAAAAAAGGTGACAGGATCCAGGGCACAAGTGCAAAGGTCACTATTAGATTGGAATATGAACAGACAAGTCATCCATAGTAAATATCAGGAGGGCAAAATGTGGGAGCTTAATTGAAAGGAAAGTGGAATTTTACTTCTGATTGCTTTCATTTTCTTGTCAATATAAAAAACACATCTTCAGTTATGAGTCAGAGGAGAAAGGACATGTTAAAAGTTAGATATGAGATCAGAAATATTCAGGGAATGGGAAAATAAATGTACAGAGGAATTACAGTGGGTTTGCAATCAACAAAAGTAAATGGTTAAACCCAATGCCTGGCACATTATAAGGATTCAATATTTATAGCCATTTATTTTTACCTAAACCCACATTATTTTTGCAGACCACTTCCGGTATATACTTATATATATACTTATATATACCGGAAGTGGTCTGCTTCTGTGTCTTTGCATACACATTTCTCCAAAGTTAAACAAACTTTCCCCCCTTTTATTCACCTACTGACCCCTTACACTGTCTTCAAGTTGCAACTCAATATCCCTCCACAGTGAGACACTCGTTTCCTCTTAGCAACAATTATTTTTTAAATTATTCTTCCTCATCTCAGCCAAATTGAAAATCTTTAACATAAATTCCTCTCTAGCATTAGTCTGCTTAAAATCCAAAAGTTCTTGAAACATAAAATCGTTTCTATCACACCTACAAAGGTGCTGCATACCTGGTTCCCTTCTCTTGTACCTTTTCTGCCTTCCTCACTGGTTAACTTTCTATCCTCTGAACAATCAGCTTGCTCCTGCTTTTGAGTTTTGCATTTGATGGCCCCTCCATCTGGAACACTCTCTTCCCAGCTTTGCATACATAACATCTTCTCATTATTCAGGCCTGAGTAAAAACATCTCTTTTTACTTTTTGTTCAGAGGCACTATCCCTGACTATCCAATCAAAAGTTGCCTAGTAAGTTATTGGTTATGAAGGCACTTTTTATCCTATGAAATCCTATATAATAAAGAGGTAATATGCAAATTGACCATCACTCCAACACACAAGATGGCTGCCCCATGTGGACACAACATGGCCACCACAAGATGGCCAGCAGAGGAGGACAGTTTGGAGGGACCAGGCCTGAAAGGAAGGGCAGTTGAGGGCAATCAGGCCTGCAGGGGAGGGCAGTTAGGGGTGACCAGACCAGCAAGGGAGGGCAGTTAGGGGCAACCAGGCTGGCAAGGGAGGGCAGTTAAGGGTGACTGGGCCAGAAGGGAATAGTAGTTAGGGACAATCGGGCTGGCAGAGGAGCAGTTAGGCAATGATCAGGTTGGCAGGGGAATTGTTAGGGGGTGATCAGGCTGTTAGGGGGAGTGGTTAGGGTGATCAGGCTGGCAGGCAGAAGCGGTTAGGGGCAATCAGGCAGGCAGGCAGGCAGGTGAGTGATTGGGAGCCAGCAGTCCTGGATTATGAAGGGATGTCCATCCCACTGGGATGGGGCTTAAACGGGCAGTTGGATAGCCCTCGAGGGGTCCCGGATTGGAGAGGGTGCCGGCTGGGCTGAGGGACACCCTCCCCCGCCCCCCATGCACGAATTTCATGCACTGGGCCTCTAGTATGCTTATAATTATTTATTTATGATCTTACTAGGACACTACTACTATGTAAACTTCATAAATAACATATCTATTTTGCTCACAGCAACACTCAAGGGTACAGAACAGTGCCCAAGACCAAAATAGATTATCAATAAATACTCATTTAAATAATGACTATTGAATGAAACTCTAATGTATTTGTTTTGCTTTGTATATCTACTTATTATTAGCAAGCTTTTGCTACTAGAAATGGGTACTGCTAAGCACAATACATCTTCACTCCCCTATGGTAGGCAAACATTAGCACAACTACCAGCATGCTGGTAGGGACCTCTGGACTGAAGTTTTTTTTTTCAAGATAATGAGAAATCTCTAGACTGTAAGAGAGAAGACCATTGAGGATTTTATAAAGACAACTCAATTTTCAGTACAATCTCAATGTGATGTGGGTACAGTAGTCATGTAGGAAAGAGCATCAAACAGCTCAGCAATTCAAACTCCTTAACATAAACAAACCTTCTGGTAGGGGACCACCTTAGGATTCTGAACCCCCAAACAGACTCTCAATTATTCTGAACCAGGAAACTTGAAGCATCTACAAGCATTTTCAACCCATCATCATCCAGGTTCAGTGCCCACAGTTTTCTCATAGGAATTCCCAGGACCAGATTTGGAAACTACTCCCTGCCTATTTCTTCTGGGGACTGTCAACACCCTTATGTTAATTGGTATAAACACAAAAACACCTGGAAGCCAACAGAGGCTCTCTCTTCACTGCCTTGCTCCTCCTTGTCACCATGCCCAATGAGCTTAAGCTCTCTGTGCTGACCTCCAGCTCAGGTGTGTCACCTGGCTTTACCTTTTCTTATTTCATTATCTGAGGAAAGGTCTATTTATTTCTAAACATACTTTACATTCATAGGCTCATCAATGGGAATACCTGGTTGAATATTACAAATGCCACAATATGAGTTACAAGGCGATATAGGATTTAAGATGTCTTTTTCCTTTCCTTTCTTTTATTCACTTTTTCTTGCTTTCTCGCATATTTATTCAACCCTTACCACATGCTAGGAATGGCAATAAGCACAAGGATTAGAGAGATGATTATGTGAGAGTCTTGACTTTCAGTTTATGCTTAAAAGAGAAGAGAAATATATACAGACAATACTAAATAACATCACATATTCTCTAATAGCAGTATTAATAGGGGCTTATGGGTGCACTAAGTCTGCCTGAAAAACATCTTCCAGAGACATTTGCCTTTGAGCTGAGTGTGAGCATGACCTGGCTTTGACTTGTTTCCCAAATTAATTAGCAGGCTTGTGGAGCTACTCTGAAGGATCCTCAAACTACAGCTGCATTTCAGGTAAGCAATTTTGTTTCTATAAACTTAAAAACAAGTGCTTCACATGTACTTTTTTAGGGATATTAATAGCAATTTATTTTCCAGAAATAGGGCCAGTCTTTATGCAAATGATCACAATCCCAAAAAGATGCCTTAACCAAGTAAAAGTTTAAAAGTCAGTGTGACTTGAGCTTGGCCCCTTCTTGTGATATATGACTGAGAAAGGGAGATAGGGGTCCAGATTGCGAGATTCTTATATGCCATGCTGAGCAATTTGGAATTTCTTATTTAAAAGGCGTAAAATTAACAGAGTTCTTTAATTAAATTTTTTCTTAGTTATTCCTGTGATAATGGATGGCAAATATCAAAACTTGTTTTGGCCCTAGCTGGTTTAGCTCAGTGAATAGAGAGTTGACCTGTGGACAGAAAGGTGCCAGGTTCGATTCAGTTCAAGAGCACATGCCCAGGTTGTATGTTAGATCCCCAGTAGGGGGCATGCAGGAGGCAGCTGGTCAATAATTCTATCTCATCATTGATGTTTCTCTCTCTCTCTCCTTCTGCCGTCCTCTCTGAAATCAATAAAAATATATTAAAAAAAAAAAACGCCCTTGCTTTGTCACTATTAGTTGGTCATTTCAGTAGATGTCTGTCACATAATAGAAATTCAATATGGAAATATTTATTGAATTAATAAACAATCATATAATATTTATGTACTACCTCCTCTTAGTCAAATATGTGTGCATTTTTTGTCTTTTATTTTGTGTAAGTTTACTTTGTTCACTGCTCTAAATCAAGATTCCTAAAATCCATTTGTTTTAATATCTCCCAATACTATAAATAATGTGAACCCTATCTTTTAAGGTTGGTAAATATTATTCAATGATACTACTAATACATTTCTTAAATATATATATATAATTTTATTGCTTTCAAAATATTTTGATAGTCTTTAACTCACTTTATCCTTAAGATCCTATGGAATTACTATTTCTATTTTACCAGGGAAGAAACTGTTTAAAAGAGGTTAAGTTATAATCCAAGTCACATAGCTACTTACAGCTTAGACAGAATCAATGTCTCAACTGATATGAATTTTTTAAACATGACTTTGTTATTGACCAGGAATAATTATTATATTTTTAGAGACTTAATGTGATAGGAAAAACATGTTTATTTTGAAGCAAAGTCAACAGAATAACTTAGAACCTATTTTAGCCTCACCCAATGGAAAAATTTCTGAATGGGCCCCTATATCTTTCTTTTTACATCTGGGTGATTCCGATGATCAGATATGTTTCAGCATTCCTGAGCTTGTTGATATCTATGATTATTTATTTTATTGAATTTTTTTGAGTTTCTATTCTCTTAGGAGTTGCTCTGTTTTAAAACTGATTTCAGAACTCTTTTATTAATCTCTCTTCGTCTATATTTAGCCCCACTATCTGTAAGATAAATGGGAAATTATATGACCATTTCTGGGCCAAAACAGGTATTGTCAAATTCCACAGACATGTACTCCAGCACTCAGACACTGGGAAATATAAAAAGGAAAATAATCACAGTGCATTAATACAAGACATCTGCGTGTGAGTCCATTACCCCAGACATCTGATCTTGTGTCACATGAACAAAGGGATATCCCACTGGTGTAATAAGGTAGTGCCAAAACAAATGCTCTAGTCATAGAGACAATAGAAACAAACAAATTGTTTGTGCCAGCCAGACTGGAGTCAACTTCCTTTTTCTAACTTGGCCCATATCAGACTGTCATGATGCCAAAAGCTCTCTCTCATCCCATAGGGAAGTGAGAATGTATAGCCCTAAGAGTCTGCAGCAGATCAGCAGTTTGATCAAATATTTCACAGGTGGTCGGCATATCTGGCAAAAGTTTGAAGTTACCCTGAAGACTAATACAAAAGTAGGCCCTGACTCAGGTGCATTTTCAGTGACTCTAACACCTGGATATTTATTCCTGCCAGCAAGGGAATGACAACTGAACCAACATATTCCAAGTCAAATGTCTGTGATAATAGGAGATAAATGAAAATTTTAAACTTGATTTGCAAACTAAAATGACCTTTCCTCCCCACAGTAAGCCATCAGGTAAGAGAATATCATTGAAAATAAAATATTGATTATCTGATTAGCCAATTCTACCACTTATTACTTTTTATTTTCCTGAAAATTCCATTGTATTAAGTGTGAGCAGAAATCATGAATGAATCAGATGGGAGTTGGGTTTGGAGCAATAGTCTTCTCAAAGTGTTGTCTTTGCACTAGTGGGTAGAATCAACATTATCACCAGGGAACTGATTAGGAATGCAAATTAACTTCCATCCCCATCTAAAGGGTTTGATAAAAGACACATTACAGCCTCTGTCTCCAGAGTCTCTGATTTAGTAGGTCTGGAATGAGACTCTAGTATTTTCATTTCTCACAAGTTCCCAGGTGATGAAACTGCAGGGACCACACTTTGAGAATCATTGTTTCAAAATGGTGAATTCCAACCTTGGCTAATTATGAGATTTACTAAGGGAGCTTTATAATAATTCATGCTTGGCTGCCCCCCAGGCCAATCATGATAGCTAATTTTAGGTTCAAATTGATGGGGCCTGTGAGGGTCTTTCTGGATGAGGGAGGGCATCGTCCAATCTGTTGAGGGCCTTAATTGAACAAAAAACCAAAACAAGAGAGGATTCCTTTCCTCCCTGCCTACTTGCTGGAGCTGAGACATTACTCTTCTCCTGTCCTTCAGTTGGTATTTACACTCTTGGCTCCCTGGTTCTGAGGCCTTCAGACTCAGGCTGGAATGATACTGGGGTCTCCAGCCTGTAGAGGGCAGATCATGGGACTTTTTAGTTTCCATAATAATGTGAGCCAATTCCTCATATTAAACACACACACACACACACACACACACTCTATTGGCTGCTTTTCTGTAAAATCTCAACTAATACACCAAATGAATACAATTTTCAGGATGGCAGATGATAGACCCAAGAAGCAGTAACGTTTAAATCTCTCCAGAGGGTGCCGGCTTCCCTCTGGCACCCGGTTTGAGAATCACTGAAGTATAAAAGACATCATCATGAAAATATAATCCTTTAGTTACATGTAGCTACAAATTCTATAGTTATTAAATAAAACTCCTGGCACTCCCCCCCCCCCCACCCCGCAACTAGACATATCCGTAGGTATACATACACACACACACACAAATACACACACACAAACACACACACACACACACACACTCTTTTTCTCTCTCTCTCTCTCACATACACAAACTCAACCTAATGAAAGGGAGCATCAAAGAAATAAATAGTCATTTAACAAAATGTTTCCATTCTAAAGCTGATAAAGTTATTATGAAAAGAGCGAGAGCAATATCTTTAAAGGTATGCCAATAGCACAATGTCCTATTTTTGTCCTCCTGTTTACTTCAGAGCAGGACATGGTACACAGTAATTTTTCATTAAATATATATTTTTTAAATACATGAATGAATAAAACTATCTGGTATGCATTATATCTTAATTAGATGTTTCTACACCTTTTGTATGATGATTTAACGTTTTTAAAGCAAGATTTTTCTGGTCGTATGATCTCCTACCTTCAATTTAACACATCAACAATGCTTGGAATGGTTCCTTTGTTATTTTATTGCCTGTCTGAAATATCCTTGCTTATATGGAAAAAAAAATACTAAAAAGGGTCATTTTTCGCTTTCCTCTTATTTCATTATGGGAAGTCATTCTTTGATATGCTTTTCAGGCACTATCTGTGAAAACAAATCAAACATCATCTGCCATCCGAACCAAATACATAGAACCTAAATTGGTGAAAGTGGCTCTTTATGTTACATTTTTCCTTTGGCAACAAAAACTACCCTACTCCAAGGCCTTAAACTCAATGTAAACCTAACATGGCTATTTGAAAACTAAATGGTTACACTATAATAGAGAAAAATGCTATTGTCATCAGGTTCTCCCTTGAGTTAGGAATACACAATTAGAAAAATCATTCTCTAAGAGTGGCTATAGGCTTTCTCCCACAGTTTCCAGAAACTGCTTTTATTATGGCACTTGCTGCCTGTTTGGTAATTTCAGTACAGCCTCATGTTGCCACTAACGTGAAAGGTTTGTCAGATTTTCCCTCGTGAACTTCACTGTGTTGAGTGTTTAAACATTTCCAACTGTGTCAGTCTAAAATTCTTCCCTGCAAGTTTCCACCTGGAATGGGTTTTTCAAAATATCAGAAATGGTCAGCAAATCAGGGTAGCATATTTCTCTCTGAAGTTTAAGAAACAGCTAAAAATATAAACCTGGGCAATTGTCTTATGCTTGCCTCATCCACCACATCCACCAATGCACAGAAACTCAGGCATACATGAAATTAGAGGCCCGATGGATGAAATTAATGCAAGAATAGGCCTTCCTTCCCCCAGCTGCCGGCTTCCCTCTGGCACCTGGTTTGCCTCGCAGAGGGAGGCCCCGCCCATCCTCCGCAGCCTACTGGTCAGTGGCCTGGGCCTCCCTCTGTGGGGCAATCATGGGGCGATGGCCGATCGCATCACACCCACCTTGGCTGGCCTGGCACCACTGGGAGCCATAGCGTGGTCGTCCGAAGGTTGTTCTGCCTAGTTAGCATATTACCCTTTTAATATACACACACACACACACACACACACAGTATATATACACTGAGTGGCCAGATTATTATACTGTTCAGAGATCATAATAATCTGGCCACTCAGTGTGTGTGTGCATATATATATATATATATTAGAGGCCTGGTGCATGAATTCGTGCATGGGTAGGGTCTGGCCAGCCTGGCCAGTGGGAGGGGACATGGGTGGTTGGCCGGCCTGCCTGCTATTGGAACTCCTGGTCAAGGGGACAATTTGCATATTAGCCTTTTATTATATAGGATATATACTGAGTGCTCAGATTATTATATGTTCAGAGATCATATAATAATCTGGCACCTCAGTATATATGTGTGTGTGTGTGTGTGTGTGTGTGTGTGTGTGTGTGTGTATCTCACCTACGTACAAGAGGACAAAAGAAAGGAGAGGTATTGGGTTTGGTTTTTTTTTACAAAGTGAAAAACGTTGCTTAAAATTTTCAGAGCTCAGTCATCTCTCAGATCATGTGAAGCATGAACATGTTTGCTTAGTGATAATGTTTTTACTGAGAACAGAAGTCAGGGAAAATAACCTACTGCTGTAAATATTTATTAATGATTTGCTCTCTAATGCAATTTATCTTTTAATTACTTAGTGTGTTACATTGAAAATTATCATGGCAAGAGTCTGACAGAGCACTACTCCTTTAGAATGAGCACAATTTTTTCTTAGAAGGTTAACTAATCCCAACTTCCCCAAATGCTAACCTCTGTTGAGACCCTCTTTACTTATGGAAAGTTAATACTGAGCTACGTATCTAGACACAAACTTCATCTAAACTATGATGTTGATGCAATATGTCATTATGATATTAAAAAAAAAACATTATAAAGGCAGAGAAGAAAGGAGAAATTATTTTCTGAAGGTACTTAAATTTGGTTTTGGTACTCTCAAAAGACAGTAAAAAGGGAGATCTCTAAGACCTTACTATTGCTTTAATGAGCAATAGCTTAAATTCAGTGCTGATTTTTTTTTCTTAACGAATTACTCCTTTGACACAGTGTATTAGGCATTTTGTTTTATTCTGATGTTTTGACACCTAGGACCTTATTGATTCTGAGAAGGGGCACCTCTCAGGGCTAGTCAATTCTTAGAGATAGTAAAGGGCTTGCCTGCCTGCATGTCTTTCTTATGAAAGACAACCAATTGGGATCCCCATCCCCCATCCACCATCTCTACTGGGCTCTCACAGGGCTCCCACACTCAGCAGCGCTATCCTCAGCCCTGATCACCAGAGTACCAAGTACCTCAGAGTCTACCAAGAATATTCAAGCTAAGCCTGCATATCCTGGGACTTTTCAGTGTTGCTTTGCTCCCTGTGAAAACCATGATAAAACTTCTTGCCTACATGTCCCCTCACTCCTTCAGCCTCCTCACTGACCTTGGTGCTTCCCTATGTGGCCCCCTCTTCTTGGGAATTGTAACAAATTCTATTCAATGGCAATATATCCTGAGCTGTTGGCCTCACCATATCTAAATAATAATAAACCTACATTTAAAAAAAACATGGTATGAAAGAAGATATATGATTTAAGCTAGAAACATAGCTAATTTTTTTAGGTGAAGTAATTTTTGGACATTCATTCAATAGCTTTTAGGGCCAGGATGTTTCTACAAGGGAGAAAAATGTTAAACAGGGAAGACATTACCCGAATCTTTAAATAATTTACACTCAACTGATACTTGCAGATGAATAATGATAATTCTAGCATAGCCCTTACTATAGTTTCAGTGTCAAAGGAAATCTTTCTTTCAGAAAGTTATATTTGAGACTAAAAGATAAATTGTAGGGGTCAGGTATCACCAATATTCTCTAAATATCACCTCTTTAGAGAGAGTTCCTGAATGTCAGCTTCCTAATTTATAAAAAGGGATAAAAATAATATCTGCAAGACTGTTGATGGGATGCTGAGGCCTTATATTTAAAGTCCATAGCCATCTCCAGTTGCACCCATGAAGCCCCTGTCTTTCTTTTGCTGATTTCTTGTCTCACTCTTCACTTCCCTGTAAGTCTTGCATTTAATACCAATCTAGCCAATATAGAACCTACTTCCCCAGCACTTTTCAATGAGAATTTAATTTGGCTGATGCTATAGCTTCAGACGGGATACCCTTGGGTTGCAGAACATGTGTTAAGTATTCTTTTAGCAATCTGCCAAATGATTCAATTTCATGTTTTGGAACACTAGATTTCTATCTACCTAAAGTAAAACAGATCAGCAAATCATCTCTAATCAACTTGATATGTGTGTAGCAAATACACTTAGAAACTAAACTAGATGACCAAAAGTGACAGCTAACATTTATGATCAAATATAACCATTAGGGAAATTGGTAGGTAACACATTTAGCTCACACAGCACACTCCCTGCATTCTACTCTGTGCATACACACATGAACATCGTTTGCTAGACCTTAGGTCCCATTCTACTGGAGAAAACAATATTTTTACAAATTAAATAAACTATCCTCAAGGTAATACTTCTTGAAAAAAATTACCAAGATAGTAATCCACTAGTCATTTAAATACACTTGCTTGTAATTTATATCTCTCTCTATATAAATAGGGAAAGAAAGAGAGAGAGGGAACAGTATTTTACAAACTTCCTTAATTCATTAGCAAATATGCATTCAGTGTCAGATGCCAAGGGCTATGCTGAGTACCAGAGTCTCAATGATGAAAGAGGTAAAAACTGTCCATAGAGTTTGTCATATAGTGGGAAAGAGCAAGTGACCATATGGATATGTAAAATTGCTAATACTATAATGATAATTAGTATGTAATAATATGAGCTACTCATGGAGGTCTGTAAAGGTTTCCTCAGGATAGAGCAATTGAACTAGAATACAAGGTGAGGTGAAAGTAGGTTCATAATTGTTTGTATGAAAAATAATACAATAATTAATAAATAATACAAGAAGAAATTCTGTTTTACATACTCACGACTATAAACCTACCTTTTCCTCACTCTGTAATAAGAATGATTAGAAGTTACCCAGGAAAAGATGAAATTGTGTTCTGGCACTTATGAAAGAGGTGGCAGAGAGACATACAATGTTTGTAACAAACCTAGATAAAGACAGTGCAGCATAAATAGACCAAGTAAAGAAGAGCACATTGTAAAATGAGGCTTGAGCAGTAGGGCCAAACCATCGCAGCTGTGTAAGCCTTGCTAAACAATTTATTCTCTATCTATGAGCAATGGGGAAATATTGACCAGACTTAAGCCAAGCACATGATTTCATCAGATCTGTGTTTTGAAATGATCACTCTAGCCTCCATGTATAGATGTGGTAAGAAGAGAGCTAGAAGAGATGAAGGTACACTGGTTAGGAGGTTATTGTGATGGAGAGTATTAGGATTTACATAGTGGCAGCCTGGACTAAGGTAGTAGTGGAAAGGTTAGAGAAAGATGGACAGAGTGGAGAAATATTTAAGAAGTAACAGTGGAAAAGTTTCTTTTAGTTTGGATAAAGATAGTGAAAAAGAGAGGTGTTCAAGGATGACTGTGAGATTTGTCTTGTGTAACTGAACAGATTCACTGAAAGTGGAAATTAAATTATCTGAAATTGGCAATGTTATAGATGACTAGATCTGCAAGGGTGAAAAGGATTATTTTTTAATTTTGAACATGTTGGCTTGGGGTGACTTTGAGTCATTTCAATAATATCTAAGGACATTCAGATCTGATGCTCTGGTCTGGAATTATAAATCTGTGAGTCATCTGTGCATAAGAGCTAAATGAAAAGTAAATGTCAATGTAAGTGTCTAATAAGAGAGTAGAGAAGTGAAGTAAGTCTAGGCCCAAACCTTGAAGGCCTCCAAATTTGATGGCTGGATAAAGGAAGTAAAAGTGGGGGAAAAAACCTTCAAAGAGTAAAGTAAGTCATAAGAACAATACTCTTTAGAAACCAATGGGTGAGAAGCCATTCTGTTTTCCCCAGGAGGGAGTGCTCAAGCTGTTGCATGCTACTGACTCTTACCAGCTCAGGGGTAGATACAGCAAAGCTAATAAATCCTAAACCTGGGTCCCTTTCACATATTGATTTGGGCTTTAGGAGTCTTGAAATGGGTTAAAATTATAATGTCCTTGCTAGGGAGGACAGGCAGTTTATAATCAGAAAACATTGTTTTTTAAATAGAGTTTATTTTTTTAAAGCAGTTTTAGATTCACAGGAAAATTGAGCAGAAGGTAGGGATGCTCTATATACATGCTGCCTTCAACATTTTTTTAATGCAAGAATTTTAGTAAATTGCCTACATTTGTTTTTTCAGGAAAAAATTTTGAATTTCCAAAGATCCAGTGATGTGCAATTTCTTCTTTAGTGTTATGATTATGCTTTTATTTAATTTTAAATTTATTTTTTTTAGCTTTTTTAAATTATATAAACTTTATGCTAAAACCTGATTCCATTTCTATACCAGCACCTTCAAAGTCCCTAGTATTTGAATATACACACATGGCTATTTGGTAAACTGTTCTTAGGCAGTCACAATATAAATAACAACTTATTCATAATAGAAAATGAGTTTCTGTAAGGAGTCCTGTCACTCCTTGCTGCCTTGGTCCTACCCTCTAGCCCTAAGAGTCTTGGGTAGAGGTATGTAAATATATATATCAGAGTGCACATAAAGTGTTAAGATTTTATATTACATGTTAACACCAGCCAGAAACCATGCACCACAGAAAAACACTGAACAATCAAGTAGACAATGTTTTCGGTCAGATGACATGAGCCAGGCTTTGTCAAAACTAGCACAATGTGCATAGGAACAGAGTGACTCAGATGGCAGAGACAGAGATTACATATGGGTCCAACCGTACGGATGGTCACTTACCAAGGACAATCTAATATTGGCTCCTTCTGAATATCCAACCTATGAGAACAGAGACCAATGCTTAGTCACTAATATGCCACTATTCCTTGAAAAAACCAAATGGCCACGTGGAGGTAAATTGACTATATTGAGTCATTATTATCCTGGTCCAGCAGTTGTCCATACAGGCATAGATAATTAGTTTGAAGTGTGTTTTGTCAATCAGCACCAGGCATCTAGTATTTACAGAACACCTAATCTATAAACATGGAATGCCACACAAATAGTAGCTTGTCACGGGACCCACTTGGCAGCAAAAGGAATGTAGGATTAGGTCCAGATAATAAAATCCAGTGGTCATATCATGTGTCATGTTGATAGAACAGGCAGTTACACAGGCATAAGCAAAGCAGGAGCAATAGGCCAGGTACTGAATGTCAGCAGGGTAGAAAGTCTGGGTACTTAGCAATGAACAAAACTACAGAAAATAACAAATAGAGACTAGGGCCTTGCTCCAGGGTGAACTTTCCTCCCCTGGCATGCCATTAGTCATGCAGTTTAGACCCCCATAGAGGAGGAGCAATGTGGCTGGACAATAGCTTCATATGACTTCCATACAATCCCTTTAAGCATTAACCTCTCAGGACAATGAGGTTTTGACCTGCATCAAATAATCTTAGGAACAAAGCCTCAGTTCTGTTGACCACAGAGACAGAGTTTTGGTCAAACTAAAAATAACATATAGGTCTCAGTTGTGTTTCATTTCCAGGCCCAGAAAAGCAGCAAAACCAGACAAATAGAAGGGGAGGCTGACATCAGGACCAGATGCAATGTTAATGACCCCTTACCTAGCTCCAAACAATCAGATGAATCCGGGACCCTGTGCGGGTATACCTGGAAAGCTGATAAATGTTCTATTGAGATCCTCCCTATGACATCCCCTAAATTCTCTGCCTTTGGAAAACAGGTAAAAACCCTTAAGACAAAGGACCCAGTGCATGCCCTCTCTCTTCTGCTCCTTTGCTCCTCTTTTTCCCTCAGGCACATTGCATTTGCTATTTTTCTCCTAAGCTGCTAGAGCACTTCTTTTGCCTCTGTAACTTGTTTCAGAGTCCATGCAACCCAGTGGCTCACTTCTACCTCTATGACTTTCTAAATAAATTTCTTACATTAGAACTCTTGGCTCTGAAAATTTTTTAAGCCAAATTCAAGGACTGAGTCTAACTCTGCCATCAACAATGTCATCTAATGGCAGCCAACCCCAGGAATGTGGGTATAGCTTTCTAAAGATGCAGCTGAAAGTCCAGCTCAAAGGAAGCACTTTGAAAGGATGGGGTGCCATCTGTTAGGAGGCAATACATTTACTAAATCAGAGATTTCTGTATGGTGCTGTGTCCCCAAAAAAGAAAACACATAGACCCAGGACCAACATATAGAAGCAGAAATGTCTCTGTTTGCCACATTTGAAGTGACTCACTGGGGGATTTTGTGATTCTCTTTTCTAACATGCTGGTTTCTGGAGCTATATGTCCGGATCACTAAATGGGACAAACTCTTGCCAAGAAACACCTCCAGACTCACAGTTAATTACAAGTTAAGCAATTTATGCCCAAGGGAAAGCAGGCAAAAAAAAAACAGAAAAACCATTAGATCAGCAATAGTTGACCTAGTCAATAGGAGATAAGACTAATTTTACACTATGGGAATTTGGGTTATACAAATATAACCCAAATGATTCACTTAGCAGCATAGTATTCTATTGTGTAGATGTACCATGGTTTTTTAATCCACTCATCTGCTGATGGGCACTTGGGCTGTTTCCAAATCTTAGCTATGGTAAATTGTGCTGCTATGAACATAAGGGTGCACATATCCTTTGTGATTGGTGTTTCTGATTTCTTGGGATATATTCTTAGAAGTGAGATTACTGGGTCAAAAAGGAGACCCATTTTTAATTTTTTGAGGAAAAGTCATACTGGGTTTTCCACAGTGGATGCACCAGTCTGCATTCCCACCAGCAATGAAGGAGAGTTCCTTTTTCTCTACATCTTGCCAGCACTTGTCATTTGTTGATTTGGTGATGATAGCCATTCTAACAGGTGTGAGATGGTACCTCATTCTTGCTCTCATATGTCTCTTGGCTTTCAGAATGTCCTCTTTTAAAAAGTGTCTACTTAGGTCCTTTACTCATTTTTGATTGGATTATTTATCTTCCTTTTGTTAAGTTGTATGAGTTCTCTATAAATATTGGATATTGAACGCTTATCAGAGATAACATTGGCAAATATGTTCTCCCATGCCGTGGGCTTTCTTGTTTTGTTGATGGTTTCTTTTGCTTTTCAGAGCTTTTTATTTTGATATAGTCCCATTTGTTTATTTTTCTCCTTAGTCTCTCTTGCCCTAGGATCTGTGTCTGTAAAGATATTGCTGCAACATATGTATGCTATTTTCCTGCCTATGGAGTCTTGTAGGATTTGTATGGTTTCCCGTCTTACAGTCAAGTCCTTTAGACATTTTGAGTTTGTTTTTGTGTATGGTGTAAGTTGGTTATCTAGTTTCATTTTTTTGCATGTATCTGACCAAATTTCCCAGCAGCATTTATTAAAGAGGCTGTTTTGGCTCCATTGTATGCTCTTGCCTCCTTAGTCAAATATTAATTGAGTATAATGGCTTGGGTAAATTTCTGGGTTCTCTATTCTGTTCCATTGGTCCATATGTCTGTTCTTCTGCCAGTACCAGGCAGTTTTGAGAACTGTGGCTTGGTAATATACCATGATGTCTCTGGTATTGTGATTCCTCCAACTTTGTTCTTCTTTCTCAGGATAGCTGTGGCTATTTGGGATCTTTTTTTATTCCAGAGGAATTTTTAGAGAGTTTGTTCTACATCTTTGAAATATGCCATTGGCATTTTAATGGGATCTATAGATTGCATTAGGTAGTATAGACATTTTAATGATGTCGATTCTACCAATCCATGAATATGGTATGTTCTTCCATTTGTTTATGTCTTCCTCTATCTCTTTTTACAATGTCCTGTAGTTTTCTGAGTACAGGTCTTTTATGTCCTTGGTTAGTTTATTCCTAGGTATCTTAATTTTTTTGGTGCAAGGGTAAATGGGATTATTTTTTTCATTTCTCTTTCTGTGGGTTCAATATTGGCATTTTAAAAGGCTATAGATTTCTGGGTGTTAATTTTGTATCCTGCTACATTGCCAAATTCATTTATTAGGTCTAGTAGCTTTTTGATGGAGTCTTTAGGGTTTTCTATGTAGAGTATCATGTCATCTGCAAATAAGGATAGTTTTACTTCTTCTTTTCCATTTTGGATGCCTTTTATTTTTTCTTCTTGTCTGATCACTATGGCTAGTACTTCTAGTATTATGTTGAACAGGAGTGGTGAAAGTGGGCTTCCTTATCTTGTTCCTATTCTTAGAGAAATTAGTTTAATTTTTGCCCATTGAGTATGATGTTGGCTGTAGGTTTGTCATATAGGACTTTAATTATGTTGAAGTATAATCCCTCTATTCCCACGTCACTGAGAGTTTTTATCAAGAAAGGGTGTTGGATTTTGTCAAATGCTTTTTCTGCATCAATTGATAAGATTAGGTGATTTTTGTCTCTCAGTTTGTTTATGTGATTATCACATTTATTGATTTGCACATATTGTACCGGCCTTGCATCCCCAAAATAAATCCCACTTGGTCATGGTGTATGACCTTTCTAATGTATTGCTGAATCTGATTTGCTGGAATTTTGTTGAGGATTTTAGAATCTATGTTCATCAAGGATATTGGTCTGTAGTTCTCTTTTTATGTGGTGTCTTTATCTGGTTTGGGGATTAGGGGAATGCTGGCTTCATAGAAAGGGCTTGGAAGTGTGCCTTCCTCTTGAATTTTTTGGAATAGTGTGAGGAGGATACGTTTTGGTTCTTCTTTGAATGCTTGGTAGAACTTCCTTGTAAAGCCATCTGGACCAGGGCTTTTGTTTGCTGGAAGATTTTTGATTGCTGTTTCAATTTCTTTGGTAGTTATTATCTTAATCAGGTGTTTTTATTCTTCTTGGTTGAGTTTTGGGAGGTTGTGTTTTTCTAAGAATATGTCCATTTCATCTAGGTTGTCCATTTTGTTGGAATAGAGTTGTTCATAGTATTTTTTCATAATCGTTTGTATTTCTGTGGGATCAGTTGTTACTTCACCTCTTTCATTTCTGATTTTGTTTATTTGGGTCCACTCTCTTTTCTTCTTGGTGAGCCTGTCTAGAGGTTCATCAATCTGGTTTATCCTTTCAAAGAATGAGCACTTGGTTTTGATGACCTTTTGTATTGTTTTTTTAGATCTCTATGTTGTTTATCTCAGCTCTTATATTTATTATTTCATTCCATCTGCTTACACTGGGCTTTTCTTGCTCTCTTTCTAACTCTTTGAGTTGTAGGGTTAGATAATTTATTACCATTGTTTATTGTTTTTTGAGGTAGGCCTGTAGAGCTATGAACTTCCCTCTCAAGACTGCTTTCACTGTGTCCCATAGATTTTGGATTTTTGTGTTTTCATTGTTGTTTGTTGCCATGATTTTTAAAAATTTCTGCTTTGATCTCTCTGGTAACTCAGTCATTGTTTAATAGGATGCTATTTAGCATCCAGGTGTTTGATTTTTTTTATTGTTTTTATTGTAGTTGATTTCTAGTTTTATGCCATTGTAATCTGAGAAGATCCTTGATATTTATTCTTTTTACAGCAGTTCCTTTAGCATTTCTTGCATTGCTGGTTTGGTGGTGATAAACTCCCTTAGTCCTTTTTGGTCTGTGAAGCTCCTGATTTCATCCTCAATTTTGATCGATAGCTTTGCTGGGCATAGTATTCTTGGATTCAGACCCTTCCTTTGCATGACTTTGTATATTTCATTCCAATTCCTTCTGGCCTGATGTTTTTCTGTTGAGAAATCAGTCACTAGTCTGACAGGGAATCCTTTCTAGGTAACTTTCTGTCTCTCTCTGGCTGCTTTTAAGATTCTCACTTTGTCGTTGGTGTTTGCCAATTTAATTATAATATGCCTTGGTGTTGCTCTTTTGGGGTTAATTTTTTTGGGAACTCTGTGAGCTTCTTGGACTTGTGTGAGTTTTTTCTTCCCTATATCAGGGAAGTTTTCTGTCATTGTTTCTTCAAACATTTTTTCTATCCCTTGTTCAGTTTCCTCTCCTTCTGGCACCCCTATTATGCAGATGTTGTTTCGTTTCATGTTGTCCCAAAGTTCTCTTTGGTTCTCCTCCTGTTTTTTAAGTTGTTTTTTTTTTTTTCTAGGTGCTGCTCTGCTTGGGTATTGTTTCCTACCTTGTCTTCTAGCTCACTAATGAGGTCCTCCCCTTCTTCTAGTCTACTGTTGATGCTTTCTGTTGAGTTCTTTATTGCAGTGATGTCATTTTTCATTTTTTCTTGGTTCTTCATTTCCTTTTGGTTCTTACACATATTGTTGAATTTTTCTTCCAACCTTTTCATCCACCTTATGACCATTTCTCTGAATTATTTCTCTGACATATTGCTTGCCTCCACTTCATTTACTTCCTTTTCTGGTGATTCCTCCTTTTCTTTAGTATACAGAGGCTGTTTCTTTGTCTCCCCATGGTTGCTCCTCTCTGGGTGTCTGCTTATGTAGCTCTCTCTTTCCTGCATTGACTTAAAGGCACAAAATACAAGGCACTGAACACAAATCTATTCACAATACTAATAACCCCAAATAACGGTGAACACAAGAGAAAAGAGAAATAGGGGATACAAAAGAGAGTGCAAAAAATATATTGAGGAAAGGAAAAAAATTAAGAGAGAAAAGAAAGAGAATAAAAAAGAAGGGAAAAAACTATTTATATGGGGAGAAAAATCAATAGAATAACAACTAATCTAAAAAAATGCAAACAACTAACACCTAGAGATGAATGCAAACTATAAACAACAACTAATAACAAGCAAGGAGAGGAAAAACAGAGGAAAAAAAGAGAGAGAAAAAAACAATCACACAAACAAACAAACAAAAAAACACAATCTAATCAAACAAACAACAATAATAGGACAGAGAGAAAGAAGGGCAAAACCAAACAAAATAAAACAAAAAAAAAACTAAACTAAAAAACACAACAAACAAAAAAAAGGAAGAGAGAAAAATATTGAATAGTGAAGAAAGAAAAGAGAGAAGTGTGTTTGGACTTGGAGCAGGGGAGCAGAAATTAGATATATAAGTAGGATGAATTTTTAACAGGGGGTAAAAATAAGGAATAGGGAAAATCAAAAGCAGGAATAAGGGTAAGAGAAACAGGACAACAAAAGGGGAAAATTGAGGAAGAGAGTGTTGGCATAAAGGTAAAGTTGAGATAGAGTAAAATGATGCTAAAGGAAAAATGAAAATAGAATGTAGAACATTAATCCCAAAATAAATAAAATAAAGAGAAAATAAAATGAAACTTTAAAAAAAGGTAAAATAATAATAGTAATAATAATGATTAAAAATTAAAAAATAAAAATATAATAATAAAAAGTTAAAATCAAGTGAGAAAAAATTTTAAAAAAATATTTAGTTTCTTAAGTAAAAGATAAAAAATAAAAATTTGCAGTAGTGAAGGTCATTAACTTCCTCTACTGTTCTGTTTTGCATACCTGTTTCCTGTCAGGTAGTCAGGACAGTATTGAAGTTCCTTGCATTCCACTGCTCCTCTGTGATGTAAACCACAATCCTGTTTTCAACCAGGCAGTATTTGTTTCTCAGCGTGCCTTTAGTTGTATTTACCAAAGAGTCAATTTGTTAATCAACTGCTGGGTACCAATGTTTCTGTATTGATATCCCGGGCTATAAGTCCTCTCTACCCAGTGTTTAGGTTTTGTTTTCCCTGCTGCACTTAATACTGGTTTGGGGTAATGGACTGACTCAGAGCTGGTTTTCTGATCATTTTTCCCCACTCAGATCCCCAGGTTCCACAAAAACAACTTTCCCCTGCAGTGTCTGAGAGTGTTTTTAAGTGGGTGATCTATGCACTGGGCTTAGTAATCAAAAGCAAGGATTTAAAGAGAAAAAAGAGCCAGAGTAAGCATGCCAACTCATTACTTTTTTGCTGTGGCACTGCACAGGAATCTGCGCACATCATGTCTTTTTTTCCCCTGGCACAGCGCAGCTGGTATACTGTTAAAATTTCAGGCTGCCTTTTTGTGCCCAGCCCAGCTATGAGTTGGTTTCTAGAATTCCCTTCTGCCAGCAGCCCTGTGGACCCCCTTCCACATTCACAGACTACACTGGCCCCAATGGCCGTGGATTTTGTGGGGTGCAGACTTTCTCTGTCCCTCTAGATCCCTCTGCTCATGTTTCTCCCTCCAGCCTGGATCACAGATCTCACCTTTCTCAGGGAAAAATCTGTCCTTTCTGTGAGAAGGTGCAGAGCTCATCTGAGTCCGTGTATTCTTGCTGCTTGAGACCCTGTGTTTGTGGGTTCACAGCTGGTCCCTGTGTGTTGTGGTTGTAGGGTCCCAGCAGGTATCCGATTGTTCCCAGTAGAAGGTAAGGCTAGGCTTCTGATCATAACCACTCTCCCCTTCAAGATGGCATGGTCTCTGCAGCATAGCTGGTCACTCTGGGGGAGATTTCAGCAGCAGTGGAGGATGCCCAGTCAGGGGAGCATGGTCCGGCAGTCCCCAACAGTCAATTGGAATATAGCTGTCCCTCACTCACAAATAGACACTCCCCATATGTCTACACACTCTCCTTTCATTCTCTCACTCACATACTATCTTGCAGCCTGCCTTCCCTTAGGCAGCCATCTTCGATCTCCCTCTCCTCCAAGTTTTTTATTTGTTTGTTTTTATTTGTTGTTGTTTTTAATATATTTCTTCCCTACTCTCTCCTTTAAAAATCAGAGGAGGAATAGCCTATATTCCATCCTTTTATGACCATCACAACTATCATTTCCTCTGGGGAGCTTTTCAGATAGAGTTGGTTGCTTTACCTATTTTTTTCTCAGGCACTGTATAAATAAATGTGTTTGAACCCTTCAAATATTATAATTAAATTATTTGTTTGTAGGCTTGTCTTATCCTTGGAGGCAATAGTACAAATATAGACCTGGATTTGAGTTTCAGTTCTTCAACTTATCATGTAAACTCCTTGAAAATTGTTATCATCACTTGCCAAATGGAAAAATATTAGTCTCCATGTATAGCTATTCTATGATTAAATGGTATAATGTCTGAAGAGTCCAGCAAATGATAAATATTATTACTCATGGTTAACAGTTATCGAGTGCTTGCTCAGGACCAGGCCCTGTTCTCAGTGCCTTCTCAAGTCTTAAAAAAATCCTAGAAATTTTATTATCTTCATGTTAGAGATGAGGACTTGAAGCAAAAAGAGTTGAATAATTTGCTCATGTCACATTTAATAAGTGTTGGTGCCAGAATTCAAACCCAAGCAGTCTTAGTAAAGAGCACATATTCATTCATTAAGTCTCAAATGTTGGCTGCTCAATATACAGTTCCTTTCATTTTAACACCTACCCTTCCAATTATATTATTTTTTTAAAGACATGATGTATAGCTCATCTCTATGTCTCTAGCAGCTAACAAAATGACTAGAATAGACCAAGTACTAAATACATGGAAGTTAAATAATGTGCATGTAGAGATGCATTGTTTAAGGAAAGTCATTGTTAGCTATAACATATTCAGACCCACTTAGTAGCACTCTGCTATGGAGTGTATTGTGTCCCCTTAAAATTCATTCAAAACCATAGTACTTGGAGATGTGGCCTTTGGTAGGTAATGAAGATTAGATAATATCACGAAGGTAAAAAGGTCCTCATAGGATTATAAGAAAAGTAAGAGAGAGAGGAAGAGATGGAGCAGCTAGAGAAGACCTGAAAGTAGACAGAGTAGGTTGAAACCAGGGCCTGCTACACAGAAGAAACATTATGGGAAATCTTGCAGTTCTTGTGACTATGAAGTGCATAAAGAGGTCTCAATTTTTTCATCCCTTTTATAGTAGGTAGGTCTTGGGAATTTTCTTTAGAAATTCAATCCCAGGCTGATTAATACCTTAATAACTCCCCTTACTCATTTTTCCTCTGTTAAGTGAAGAGACAGTAATTGCACAATATTTATTTGCCATAAACTGATTCAAGAAATAGGTCATGATCTTTTCAATAAATACTAGAGGCCCGGTTCACAAAATTCGTGTGTATAGGGGGCAAGGGGGGAATCCCTCAGCCCGGCCTGCAATGACACCAGTGTCCCACGCCCCAGCCAGCCTCTGGCCAGAGGTCCGCCCTTCCTCCCTCTGTGGGCCGGGACGTGCAGGACACTGGAGCTCATTGTTGGGGAGATGCTGCCAGTGTCCAGCACCCCAGCTGCTATGGGTGCTTCCATCTTTGTGATGGAGTGATGATTAATTTGCATATTACCCTTTTATTAGATAGGAGTTTATTCATACATGCAATAAACGGCTGGCATAGACCATGATCTGTTACTATATTAGGGACTAGGTATATAGTTACAAAATAGACAAGTGTGGTCCACATACATATGGAAATTATAATCTTACAGTAGAGACAACTGCTTGCAGAAAATCACACAAATAATCAAGTATTTATCCTAGTACGTCTAGGAGAGTCAAATGGGAAGGAATGAGAACTAAGCATGAAGAGGGAAGCACACTGAACTAATTTTGCAATTTTGCCAAAGGCTAACCTTTGCTAACTGTAATACAGAGTCCTGATTTTATTCAGAGTCCAAACTTTCCAACATGTTCCTGTGATCAAATCAGGGAAAACACTTTTCCAAAAATGACTGCCATTAGCAGTCTTTTTACACCTATCTGGAACAAGTAGGTTTTGGATATATGGGGGTCTGTGGGGACTTGCTCCGCAGGAGTGGGCAGATATTTTTAGTTGCAGGAGTTTTGGACGGTGAAGGGAGGGTATAGCCCTTTCAGGCTAGTGTAAACAGCTCATCTTCATTCTCCAGATCCTAAAAGCACAACCATTTTTAGCTGAAACATATTGGGGATCTATCTTAAAGTTTGTGGTTTTTAAAGAGACTATGCAAGGAGATCGCAAAGTGGAATGATTAGAATGTTGGCTCTGATGGTACACTGCCTAGGTTTGATCTTGACTGACATTTACGGGCTGTGTAATTTTAGGCAATTCACTTAATCTCTTATTGTGTCTTTTCATGTGTACAAGAATAATGGTAACAGAACCAACCTCAAAAGTTTGTTTTGAGGGTTAAATGAAGTAACATGCAAAATATAAAGATATCCATATACATAAAATTTGCCTGGTAAATATTAGGTATTTTATTTTGTGTACATATAATATTTATACTACTTTTAATACTTATGAGTATTTGTTACTGTATATGAACATTGCATTGAGTAGGAATTTCTACAAATAGGCTGTACATCCCTTCTCAACAATAAAGATAATGATCATCACAAATAACATTTATCTTAAATATATACAACATTAGACTCTAACTTTCAGGATGCAATTATAAATACTGCATAAAATTATGAACATCTTATATAATAAAAGTGTAATACGCAAATAGACCAAACAGCAGAACAACCGAACAACCAATCAAAGCATAATATACTAATGATATACTAAGGCTGCTCAACTGCTCGCTATGACATGCACTGACCACCACGGGGCAGATGGGCAAACAGGTAGGTTAGCTTGCTGCTAGGGTCTGGCTGATAGGGACTGAGCGAGATGGGCCGGAATGCCCTGGAGCCCTCCTACAATCCCTCCCCAGCCCAATCATGGGGTCCCTCAGCCTGGCCTGCACCTTCTCACAATCTGGGACCCCTCAGGGGATGTCAGAGAGCCAGTTTCAGCCCGATCCCACAGGCCACTCCCCTTAGGAGGGCACCAAATGCAGGACTCATGGCTGGTGAGTGCTGCTGAGGCAGTGCAGGTCTCTCAATCAGGACTGAGGTACAGTGGGGCCAGAATGAGCAGGAGCGGCAGGTAGGAGCTGCAGGCGGTGTTGGACTGCAGGTTTTGGCCTGATCCCTGCAGGCCACCCAGAGGGACCCCACCCATGCATGAATTCGTGCACCGGGCCTCTAGTAGGTTTAATAATAGGCCATTTTAAAACAGCAAATTCATATAGAATAGAAAAGGAAAATATTTTCCCCATTGAAGGAAACCATGGTAATGTCAAAACTTCAGCAAAGCCTACTTCTAGCATGGATGTCACTAAAGCTTTTCCCTCCAACTCAGAAATAAGCATACACCCAAACCAGGTAAGTAGTATGCTTTTTTTTAACGAAAGATAAGGTAATTGAGTCAGCTGTCTGATGTGTCTCAATAGTCTATATACTTAAAATTCAAGAATGACAAGTACTTTTAAGATAAGCATTGCTATTTTCTGCTCTCCAAAATAAGTTTACAAACATTAACACTTTTAAAACATTGAGCACGTTGACCTCCTCCCATATTCTAGCTCTGTTTTATAATCCTTGCATCTTTAATTTTTTTGCTTATAAAAAGAAATTAAGTATTTATTATCTGTTTATTTTCATATGACACAGTGGGATGAACATGTCGGATCTTAAGATTCCCATTTTACAAATCAGGAACCTGAGGTTACATAGCTTTTCCAAAGGCAAATAAAACAAGTGAGTTGCTTCATTACAGGTAGATTTCAGATCTTCTCACATCACCCCATTTTTGTTTGCATTATATCCCATTAATGCAAATGGACTTTGATCATGCATAAAGAACAGAAATATTCACTTTTTCTATCTCACTGCTGCCAGGACAGAAGTTTCTCTTTATTTTACATTAACAAATCAAAAGTTGAAATTGACAGGGAAATTAGCTTTGTTCCATGCTTAATAATATTAATTTCATTGGCTCATAACTCAGTAGGTAGGTAGCAGGTAGGCAATATTCCAGCTGGTGAGTCTGGCCTTTGGATTTGCTGAGTTATACAGGTAGCTTCAGGGAGCCATGCATTTGCACAGTTAATCTGAGAACTGATTATACACAGTCTTTGGAAGACACTGTTCTGTGTTTCTACACTTAATGATGTAGATGGGATTGGAGTATGTTAAGGAAAGGCAAAAACTGGATCCTTGCACTTTATAAGATTTGGAAAGCACAATAAAATAATCGTGGAAGTCAGGAGATTTAGGAGTTACAAAAAGAAATAAGCATAAATTTAAGTATAGGACTCTCCCTCGCCTGGTCCTATTTGTTGCTCTTTTCTCCAAATTAATTCCTTGATATCCTGCTCCAAACCCTATACCAGAGTACTTTTTCATTTTTTTAATCCTCATCCGAGGATATTTTTCTATTGATTTTTAGGGAGAGTGGGAGAGAGAGGGAAAGACAGAGAGAAACATCCATGTGAGAGAAACACATTGATTGGTTGCCTCCTGCACGTGCCCTAACCAGGACCTATAACTAAAGTATGTGCCCTTGACCAGAATGGAATCCAGGACCCTTTGGTCCACAGGGTAATGCTCTATCCACTGAGCCAAACCAGCTAGGGCATACCAGAGTAGTTTTATTTGCCAGGGTTTTCTTACAGTTTATTGTCCTGAAAGCTTGAAAATCTTTTAAGCATAGTATGTCTGCCTTTAGCCAAACAAGTTGCCCAGTAGGAAGTGCATAAGGACCACCCGAGCACTTCAGCAGATCCGCCAGCAGTGAGCTGATGATAACTGCCAATCCCAATTTGCCTGGCTTCAGGGATCCTTTGATCACAATGTACTGTCACACATTTGTAATGTCCTCATGAGTCAGCCCCCCCTCCATGAAAGAACTGGATAATATGGAAATGTGAAGAAGACAGGCTGTTCCAAAATTTATGTTTCACTTTCTTTTTGATTCAAGAGCAAATTTGTGAACATAGCGTGTTCCGTCGCATAAGCAAACGAGTTAGATTAACAGAGAATTAAGAACACAATATTATAGTCACAGTTAGACCACTTTCATGTAGACCAAATTGTACCTAACTATTCTAATGTAATTGAATTGGGAAGATTCAAGCACTGAGGCTAAATGTGTATAATCCTTTTTATTCTATTGAAGCAGTTACATTGTACATTTGAACATTGTCTTTTCCTCACTTCTTTGATCCAAATTTATTCAAAGGCAATGGGATTTTCTACTCCAGATAGATATGCTGGCAATTTAAGGGTTGTTTTTGTTGTTTGTTTACTTAGGAAAAATGTATAGTCAAACGGCATAATAAACTAAGTATAAGGCAGGTTAACCAGAGATGTTTCTGTTGGAGAAAAAACGAATTAAAATGAATCAATGTTTTGTCCTGATTGGCCGGCTTTGCTCAGTGGTTAGAGCATCAGCCTGCACACTAGAGGGTTAAGGTTCAATTCTGAGTTGTACCTGAGTTGCAGGTTGGTTCCCTGGAGCCCTGGTCAGGTACATGCAGGAGGCAACCAATAAATGTTTTTCTCTTTCTTCTCTATCTCTTTTTCTTTTTCCCCCCTCTCCTCTTCCTCCACTCTCTCAGAAAATCAATGGAAAAACTATCCTCACTCATTAGGTGAAGATTAATAAAAATAAATAAACATAAAAATAAAAAAATAAATGAAGCAATGTTTTTAATACCTTTACACTAGAGTCAGATCAATTTTATGATTAATCCCATCATTTGAACAAGAAGCAGTTTGCAAAATAGACAGTTTACTGAAGAAGCAAAATATAATGTGCCATAGCTCTGTTCTAATTAAGCTATTGGTCTCTAAACCAGCAAAATCTGCTCTGACCCAGCTTTCAAGCCAATTTAATGTTAAATCAGAATGAGTATATTCAACTTCATGTGCCTGCATCACCACCAATTTCCTTTCTTTCCACACTACCACTAACATGTACACCACCAGGAGGGCTTAGAATCACTAGAAGTTCATTAAATTTGATGTTGGAATTTCTGTATTATACTAAAAAACACAACTCAGCTAGCTTGAGTTTTATGATTCAGTCTCCAAACACATTTTCCTCAATTTATCTATCCGAGTTATTCTAATTGACTATCACTCTGATCCTTATTCTGAATTTATTTTAGAGAGTCACCTCACTCCCAAATTCCCCTGTAGCTGAGTCCTTCCTTTGTTTACCAGTGATTTTCCTCCTTAAGTTCTATTTCTGATCTTCATTCTATGTCTATGATCTTGTCAGGGGACAAACTATCCAGAGACTTTGCTCCCTATTCTTTGGACTCCGCCCAATTGGGACTGCACAGAGGCAGAGTGATCTACAGTCTGAAATGAACTATTAGCCCCTAGAGGTCCTAACCATCCTGCCTAAGTTGAATATTTTTCTCACTGTAATAGAGTAAAATTATACACATTTTCAAAGATATCTTCACATCTTAGTATTTTAGAAATAGCTTTACAAATCCATGGTGCTGATAATGTTAAGTTGAATGACACTCAGACTATCATATTTGCATGTATTTTCTTTACTTCAACTAAAGTGGAAGAACCATATGCTAAATATACTACGAAGAATCTATACTAATAAAAGAGTAATATGCTAATTAGATCCGATAGACCGGACGTCTTCTGGACGTCATTATGGATGTGCTTCCTGACAAAGCCAGAGGCATGGCCAGCCTGCAAACCCCCGGCAGCCTCTCACCCAGGCCGGCCCCATCTCCCTGTGGGAACCCCCTACCCCAATCCAGGACCCCCTTCAGGGCAGGCCAGCCTGCCCCTTACCCATGCACCAGGTCTCTGCCTTATATTATAAAAGGGTAATATACAAATTGACCCTAACAACAGAATGACCAGAACAACCACTAGACCAGTCACTATGAGGTGCACTGACCACCTCTTGGTCCCTTTTCCCAGCCAGCAGGCTCCGATCTCCTGATGGCCACCCATGGTGGGGGCAGGGCCAGCGGGCGGACAGGAACAGTTGACCTCTCAGTCCCTTCCCCTGGCTGTCAGGCACTGATCACCCAATGGTGAATGGGGAACCAGGCATGAGTGGCAGCCGGGGGGCTGGGGGGAGGGCCGTGGCGGCTGGCTGTGAGCAGCTGCGGAAGATAGCCCTAATCATAAGCCAGGCCTAGGGACCGTACCTGCTCATGAATTTCGTGCGCCAGGCCTCTAGTCCTATATAATAAAAGCTTAATATGATAAGTGTCCAGTCATCCAGTCAACCAATCAAAGCATAATATGCTAATGATATGCTAAGGATGCTCAACTGCTCACTATGATGTGCACTGACCCCAGGGGGCAGATGCTCTGACAGGTAGGTTAGCTTGCTGCTGGGGTCTGGCCGATTGGGACTGAGTGAGACAGGCCAGACACACCCTGGAGCCCTTCCGTAGTCCTTCCCCTGCATAACAAAAATATAAGTCTTTAAATAGTGAAGTAAACATGATGTTAAACCAAGAAAAATTAATTATAGAATTAAAAGTTTCAAGAACCTTCAAATAAATCATTACTTAAAGGTTTCAAAGGAAAACTGTAAAAATATATTACTGAGATCAAAGTTATTACTTCTTAAAAATGATGAGTATTAAATAAGAAAAGTAAACTGGGAGTTCTATTACCACATATTAAAACTTAGCGTAAGGGTTCTGTTTTTAAAAGAACATTGTATTAATGTAGGGAATATCCAAATATCTATTTATCCAAAAAAGGTAAGTATAATAACAAAACAAGAGATTCTAGAAATACATCTGCATATATGTGAGATCTTAAAGAATGGCAAAGTTTCTATTTCAAGTCCGTGGAAGAAGCATGGTTGCTTTAATAGATGGTCCTGGAATTAAATTAAATCCATTATAATTTTCTCTCCTGAGCCATAAAGGTTGCCTGTTTCCCCTGAAATATTTGACTTTCTGAAGGAAATTGATACCTAATCAAAATCAACTCCAACAATGCCAGAAAGGACGTAAGAGAAAGATAGATGTCTGGTAGGAGAAACTTTGTATTCAGACCAAACTGATTCTATCTCTCAACTGTTACTTTACAAGCTATGTAACCCTTTTTGGACAATTAACCATTTCTGTTGGACTTTAAAATTATGGATATATATTTGACTATGGTATTCTTGTATAACATAGTGTTATCTTTAATTATATTTTTACTTTGTCCTCATCCTTGATATGTTTTCTTCATGCTTTCTTAATTTTATTTTCTTTAGATTTAAAAAATATAGTGTCTTTATATATAGTTGCAAAACAACAGCTATTTGTTATGTTGCTCAAATTTAGAGATTTGATATGTAATGTATTGATACCTTTATTTAAACATACAATTTTCTTTAAATATATTTATATTTGTTTCATTTTACAGCTTTGTAAGATAAAGTCTGATAAACATTTTCCCCTGTGTTAATTTTTTCCACAGGAGTTTAGTTATCTTTGCATTACTTTTTGTGTGTGTTTGATTTTCTTTTTTCTCTTTCTTATGCAGTTGGATTTCTTTAAAAAGTTAGGGTTTGAGAACATATATATAAGTAGCCTATGCACCTGTCACTGGTTCTATATCATCTAATTAATACATGACAATGGCAGTTCTGATGACTTTATGCACGAATATGTGGCTAGCAGTAGAGTGTATTACACATTCACTTGGGGTTGGCAGTATGTTTTCCCATATGGTAATGTATGTATTTCTCGCTTCTTTTCATGATAACATAGTACTTGGAACACATTCCAAAGTCTCTGGTACTCTGACCATTCCCAGTCTCAGAACTGCTCCACAGATTTGCTTATGGCTTTTTATCTGAGAATGGGTCTAATCAGCTCTTTCTTATTTAGCCTTTGGAATCATAATTGCACTGACTTCCCATCAGCACCTTTATTCTCCTGGGTTCCACTACAAGGATCTTGGAGTTTAGATCCTAGAGTTCTTCTGGGGGGGAAAAAAAAGAGAAAAAAGAGAGAGAAAAACATTCTTTTTTTAAGGTTTACTATTTTATTTCCATGTAGTAAATAATTTCTCATATCCTTTGGATATTGGCATCGTTTTGGCTCTATCTATATTCTCTTTTCCAGAAATAGTTCACAGATACAGTCTGTTGATAAAAATACTAGAATGTTGGTATTTTCAATGTTTTATTTACTTTTCCTGTTTGTTGTTTTTGCTCTTAAATATATTTTGTTAATTTGAAAGGATTTAGGAGAGAAGTCAATCATTGTGTATTTGATAGGCCCTGCTTTTGTTTAATTATAAAAAACATACCATGCCTGAAGCAGTGATTCTCAAACCACAGCCTATATTGGAATCACATGAGTTTCTGATTTTATAGGTATGAAGCGGGTCTTGAATCTGCATTTATAACCATTTCCCAGGTGATACCAGTGCTGCCACCCAGGGACTCACATTTTGAGCATCACCCTTAGAGTTTCCTTCAAATCCTACTTGAATCAGGGCTTTAGCCTTATGAGTTACTTGCCTGAAACATCCATTTTCAGGTCAGGAAAATTAGAATCAGTGAAATTAAGGAACTATACAAAGCTGATTGACTAAGGAAAACCCAAATAACACATTTGGGGCAGGAGATAATTAACTAGCCTGTTTTTATTTTTTTACTGTAGGCTTTTTCAAAAAATATGTTTTTGGATTTTCCATTTAAGGAAGTGACCTTGAATTTTAGCAGAAAATTTTGAGGAGATTGAAATCTGTGTTGTCTTCTAACACCCAAATGACGGTAGTTCCTTTTGTTGGTGTACTTGTGCTTCTGTTTGTGTCTCAAAGCACCTCTGTAGATGTGTGAGTGTCAGCATAGTTAAACACATGTACCACAAACATTCACTTCCTCCTGCTCTTTTGACCCTTTGGCTTCCTTCTTTCTCCATTTCAAAAAAGATTTCCTTATCATTTCTGTGCAGATCATGGAACTAGTCCTTTTTCGTTGCTGTCACTTAATTGACATTTTAAACTAGACTATATTTAAATATTACACATTATGACTGACCATTAAGTTATAATTGCAGTGAAATTTAAGCTAGAATCAATATTAATCCTTCACCCAAATCATTGTATTCAACTTGATTAATGATTGTAATTGATTGATGTGAATTAAGAATGGCAGAGCATTTAAAAGCATTACAATGATCAACTACACTTAATTTTCACAGAAATAACCTGTTAGAATTCTTCACATGTTGATAGTCTTAGAGTTCAGAATTCTTTTAGAAATAGTCATCAGATTTGGGGCAATAGTGTTTTTTCTATTGCCTAAAACAGTGATCGTCAAACTCATTAGTCAACAGAGCTGCAGTTTGCTGACCACTGGCCTAAAAAATCCAAATATAAGACACTAAATTACCAAATTTACTATGAATATTCTGATTTTATTAGTGGAATCACACAAGTATTTTCTCATATTTACAAATTTCCTGCTAAAGTCGTCAGAAGATAATGCTTCATGAGAATATATATAAGAAGGAGAAAGGAGTAGACACCGGGCATGTTAAAACTATCATATTTCAAATTTTCAGGGGAAAAGTTCATGTTTTACTAAATGTGCTCATAAATAAGATCCAAAGACAATACTTTATAGCCATGCTTTCACATTTGGGCTGCCAAGGATTAGTGCAAGCACACTATGCCTCACGACTTAAAATTGGCATGACAAAGGGATATACAGCTTTGTGTATATATAACCTTTGGGCTTACATTTAGTCTTTCTTTCTTTAATACCAATAGAGAGATTGCTTACTTGATCAGTTTAGGTAAATTAAATTGATGATTTTATTTATAGTGAATTAGACAGCTTTTCAAAAAGAAAGTAAAGATAATTCAATTTCTATACTAAAATGGAATATGATTGAAGGATCAATACAATGTCTATATAACCAAAATTATCTCTTAGAGAATTTTGTTTTCTTAACATTTTCAGAGTTGAAAAGAATTCTGGCTTCTTAACTAACTCTTGTTTTAGCTCTCTTCATATCAACAATGGAAAATAGCCAGTTATGGAGAAAATGTTGATGGTTTTGCAAGGTACAGGAATGTAGTTTAAAGCTTAGCTATGTTTAAAGTCAGCCTTTTCTTCTGCCAAAATGAATAAACCTCTGAGTGAACCTCTGAAGTTCACCTTGAAGTTCATGATGGAGTCAATGGAACATTTAAGCACAAAGGGAGAGCAGATTAGAATTAAACAGATTTCTACCAATTACAAGATACAGTTCAACATTAATTTTAATCTACTAAATTAAAACCTTGTAATGTCAGTGTAAGTATATTCTTGAGGTGAACGTGGGGGAGTAGGATATATTTGATAGCTGAAAATATTGCCTGAACTTTAAAAAATGCTTAAGCAGCACATTTGTTGTCTTAGATTATTGAGGAAATCCAAGTATTTCAAACAATATACTATCAATCATAATTTCAGAAATAAGGTAATTGTATGTCATTGCATTTTATCAATTAAAATAGTCTAATAGTTTCCTATAAATGCTTTTATCAAAGTTCTTTATATTTAAAGCTGGAAAAATCTAACTGCTATAACTATTTATCTTAAAACACATTTTTATAAAATATATTAAATTTAATGACAACTCAAGAGGCATTCTGAAAAATTGTGTATTTTGAAATAGTATGTTATTTTTCTTATTGGTTTATGCCTTTAAGAAATTCAAATTTATCCTATTATACATTACTAGAGGCCCAGTGCATGAAATCCGTTCACAGAGGGGCGTTCCTCAGCCCTGCCTGCACCCTCTCCAATCTAGGACTCCTTGGGGGATGTCCGACTGCTGGTTTAGGCCTGACCCCACATCGGGCCTAAACTGGCAGTCAGACATCCCTTTCACAATCCAGGACAACTGGTTCCTAGCCACTCTCCTGCCTGCCTACCTGGTTACCCCTAACCCCTCTGCCTGCTGGCCTGATCGCCCCTACCTTGTCCCCCTCCCTGCTTGATCGCCCCTACCCTCACTGCCTGCCTGATTGCCCCTAACTGCCCTCTCCTGCCAGCCTGATCACCCCTAACTGCCTCTGCCTCCGCCCCACCACATGGCTTTGTCCAGAAGGAAGTCGGACATCTGGAAAATGGCTGGTCAACCTGGTCTAATTAGCATATTACCCTTTTATTAGTATAGACAAGAAGTATTGAAATTTGAAATGGTTTTAACTATGGTGAGAAGTATTATAGTAAATTACTGGTTCTATTATCATATTGCTTCTTTTGAACACCTATAGTTTTAGGTTATAGCACTTTAGGACAGAGTTATCATTCAATAATTTGTTCCTGATAAAGGACTTTGGTTGGTAGGTGAGTATTTCTGCCTACTTAGACTTACCTGAACACAAATCTTATTGATATGAGAATGAGACCCTTTATTTAAAACATGAATATAGGTTGCAGTGTAAGCCAACATTTAAAGATAATGGATTATTCATTTTTATAAAAATAGTTTCAAATAGAAAAACATAAAAATAAGAAAAATTATCCATAGTCCATTTAAAAGGGACAATTATTTTTAACATAGAAATTACTTATTACTCTTAAAAATAAATTTATACTTCATCAGACTGTTACAAGTGAGTTTTCAAGTATGCATTATGAAATATGACCCTAATAAAATATTGAGGAATACTTAAAAAAATAAAACAAAGTTAGTTCTGTACTTACTGCAACGTACCAGAAAACTGTAAAGAATTAAATACTTCAATTTAAAACTGAAAACTGCAAAAGACAAAGGCATTTGTATTTCACATTTGTCATTATTCGCAACAACACTGGCATTTGCCACACAGCAGTCCACAAAATGATGGAGTCCCTGAATCACTTTCTTTTTCCCAAAATTTCAAAAAAATGGAAGGTGTTTAGATGTAAGTGTAAAAGATAGTATTGTAGATACAAAGAGCTATTGTGTCTGCAAAATAAGGAAGCAGAGGACCTTGTATCTGTAGTGTCTACGTAGAGTTTTCCAGTGCTGGCAACTCTTGTGCAGAGATGCTGAAGAAGAAGCTGGCCTGTGGGCCCTCTGGCCCTCGGAGCCGCTGCATAGGCTTGGCAAGTCACGTGGGATTGGGGTGCCCTGTTGCACAAGACTGTCAGTGTCCAGCATTATCAGATCCCAGCAAATGTTCACAGAGCTCCAACTCTAGTTGCCTCAAATGTATATTTTCCTAATGTAAATGCCAAATTAAGTTCTCAATGAAGTCATTTGCTATTCCCACAACGTGCACAAACACAGCTTATTAAATCTTGTTTTATGCAATAATGTTCTTAAGCTGGTGAAAACATCTGAAAACAATTAAGCTATTAATTGTGTCTGAAATACGGCTACCATTTGATGATAAAACACACACATATATATGTTAAACCTGTAACAATATGTCTAATAACCTATTCTTTTATGAATTCACTGTAAGTAATATGAGTATTATAGGAATTGTTTACTATCATCTGTTTTACTCTCACTCTCCATGATAAGCATAGAGATGTTGTACTTTGCATACAATTATGAGAAAATATTTTTTGTAGACTAGAATAGTGACTATATGTAAATATACTGGCATTAACATTTTTCCAAGATCATTATCATTAAAATAATTTCCCTTTATTCATGAATCACAACTTACTCTTGTTCATAGGAAAAGAAGATTGTTTTCTAGGACATTAATATTTTGGTGTCACTGTAGCAGAATAATACCAAATGCTGTCATATGTATAACAACATAAGTCCTTTGGAGGGCTTAAATAAGGAATAATTACATATTGCAATATGTTCAGTGACTTTTTGAGATGTTGTTTAGTAACATGCATTCCTTTTACATTATTTGGTTTTATAGTGGAATTTGGCTGATTCAGCTTATATTTCTAAAATAACATTTCTCTTCAGAATTAGATAAAGTTAAAAATTAATTCCCTTTGTCATAAACTTTAGCAGTGTTGGAAAAATTTTTCTATTCCATAGAGCAAGAAGAAAATTTGCCATCCCCACTATTATTATAGAAATTAGAGATTATCAACCAAAATTGAATTTTATTATATAATTGGCCATATGACAATTTTAAGTAAATTCAAATACACTGGAATGGTAGGCAAATAATATAAAGTATTTTATCTAGCACTTCTATATTTATCTTAGCTGCAAAAAGATAGTCAATAACTGAGAGGTCTTTAATTATTGTGGTATTAAAAATGACTTTTTCCTAATATTGGTTGAATTCTTAAAGCATTTTTTACATTTTTATGTTACAATGTCTGTATATTGCACTATGTGCTCCCACCCAAAGTCAAGTCGTCTTCTATCTCCATATGTTAGACCCCTTCACGCCCCCCACCAACCCTCTGCTTTCTGGCAGCCACCACACTGCTGTTTGTGTTCATAGTTTCTGTTTTATATCCCATGAGTGAAATTTTCTAAAAACTTTTGTTTATGTCATCAAAGGGACATAAAAGTACAATAAGCCCTAACCAGTTTGGCTCAGTGGCTGGAGCGTCGGCCTGTGGACTCAAAGGTCCCAGGTTCGATTCCAGTCAAGGGCATGTACCTTGGTTGCGGGCACATCCCCAGTAGGGAGTGTGCAGGAGGCAGCTGATTGATGTTTCTCTTTCATCAATGTTTCTAACTCTCTCTCCCTCTCCCCTCTCCCTTCCTCTCTGTAAAAAATCAATAAAATATATTTTTTAAAAGTACAATAAATGGAAATCCAGGCAATAATTAAGAGACTATAAACCATGCTCTGAAAAATGGAAAGGTTATACCTATTGTTTGATGAAGAGAGGATACTGTTAATAAGTGAGAGAAAGTAAAAAGAATTATGTAACAAATTTTCCTTTCCTTTTCTCCTGTTACAAAAACTAGAAAGAGCAGAATAAAGCAGAAGTAAAGGTTGGGTGAGAAAAGCATAAGAACACATGTAATTGTTTAAATGAGGTTAGAACACTAAACTTAGAAAAGTAATCCTATAATGTCAAATGAATTTATAGATGTAATTTCAGAACACCTGTCAGTAATCTTAACAAACTCATAATAAAAGAAAAATATGCCATAAGACTAATGATGGGTAAATGCTTTTAAAGGGGAGGAAAGAATGGAAGCCAGAAATAACGTAGATTCTGCCAAAATTCTGGAATAGATTATATGTTTATGAAAGTTTCATTAGCATAACTTTAGAGTTGTGATTGCAGAGAAAGAAAAATATGAGGTATATTTAAGATTCAATGGGATGCCATTAAAATGAATACAGAAGTGTTGCCTAAAGCTAAAGAAATGCAGACTCCACATAGAAATAAATGAAGTTTGCTAAATCTGTGTAGGTGTGGCCCTGCCAGTGTGGCTCAGTGGTTGAGGTTTGACCTACAAACCAGGAAGTCATAGTTCAGTACCTGGTCAGGGCACATGCCCAGGTTTCAGGCTCATTCCCAAGTCAGAGTACAGGAGGCAGCTGATCTATGATTCTCTCTCATAATTGATGTTTCTATTTATCTCTCCCTCTCTGAAAAATCAATAAAAATATATAATTAAATCTGTATAAGTGTGAAGATTTTCATTTAACCATATCAGATTAAGAATACTAATTGAAGAGATCAACCAAAGAACGTGTATGCATGCATATAAGCCTAACCAAACGACACAGACACCAGGGAGGTGAGGGCATGAGTGGGGGATGGGGCGACTATCGGGGGGTAAGGACACATATGTAATACCTTAATCAATAAAGAAAAATAAATAAATAAATTAAAATAAATTTAAAAAGAAGTATAGAAAAACGAATACCAATTGAATAATGTCAAACTTGGAGACATTATTAGAATATTTATCTATATAACTGGAGGAAACAAGATATGTACTTCCCCTAGATCCTTTGCTCTATCTTCAGTCTTGGATAAACAAAACCTACTCTTTGAGATGGTCATCTTTAACATTCACAAATCATTATCCTAATAGTCTCAATTTGCTGGAGATATAAACTTTCTCCCAGATTGGCACATTATCTTCTCAACCACCACAATGTTTTAAAGTTAAGTAAAAAATAAAATAAATTAAATTCAGAAAGCTAATTCAGTAGTTTAGGGATTTTAAATTGTAAATACTACTAGGTAATCTATCATATTTTAATTTGAATTAAAATATATAGTTATCGTGTTTGTAACATTCAGTTGAAGAGTACAAGATATTTGATGAAGTTTGTAAATGGCACTGGGTTGTTTAAAAGATCTGGATTGACAGTATATAGTCTTTTAATTTGTGAGATTTACATGGGATATTCAAACATTTGGAAGCATTTTCTTGTTGGTGTTGTTAATATCCCAGTCTAGTACTTCAAGTCACTATTACAAAATTAGATATGTTAAAGTTTAAATGCATTAAAATTGTTTATGGGTGTTTGGTGAAGTAAGTAAATAAGTGAGACTAGTTCTTTTAAAAATGAGTTTAGTTTGTTCATCAAAAGTTAATTTAATATTAATATAAAATGTAAAGATAGTTTCTTTTTTTACTATACCTATAGAATTATAAAATATGCAATTTAGTTTTTTGAGCTTCAGTTAGTTATAATTGACAAATTTATAAGATAAAGTGTACAACATAATTTGATATACATAGACACTGTCAAAGAAAACTCCCTGTGTTGTTAATTAACACATCCATCACCTCCCATATTTACTTGTTTTTGTTAGAATATTTAAGTTTTACTACCTTAACAAGTTTCAATTATATAATTCAGTGTTATCAACTATAATCATTATGTTTCATGTCAGATTCTTAGGCCTTATTCATCATATAACTGGAAGTGTGTACCCTCTTACCAAACTCTCCCTATTTCCCGCACCAAACAGTCCCTGGAAACCACTACTCTACTCTGTTTCTATGAGTTCAACTTTTTTCTTTTCCTTTTTTAGATTCCATATATAGGTGGACTATGCAGTATTTTTCTTTCTCTGACATATTTCACTTAGCATATTGCTCTCCAGTTTTATCTATGCTATTGCAAATGACAGGATTTCCTTCATTTTTAAAGTTGAATTACTAGAATAGATATTAGGAGTCTTTGCAAATGTGATATATACATTTACCACATTTGCTTCATCTATTTATCTGTCAGTGAACACTTAATTTGTTTCCATATTTTGGCTATTGTTAATAATACTGCTATGAGCATGGGAACACATATATCTCTTTAAGATAATGATTAGTTTCCTTTGGATACATACCAAGAAGTAGAACTGCTGGATTATATGGCAGTACTATCTTAAATTTCTTTAAGAACCCTCATACTTATTCCACAATGGTTGCACCAATTTATAATCCCATCAATGGTGCACAAGAGTTTTTTTTTTCCTTTTTTCCACATCCTCACCAACATTTGTTATCTCTTATATTTTTTATCATGCCTATCCTAACTAGTGTGAGGTGATAGCTCATCATGGGTTTTTCTAAATAAAACAATATTTTTCAATTACAGTTTACATTAATATTATTTTTATTAGCTTTAGGTGTGAAGCACAGTGCCCAATCATATACTTTACAAAACATTCCCCCTGATATTTTTAGTATCTATCTGGTACCATACATAGTTATTACAATATTATTGACTAGACTTCCTATGCTGTACTTTACATCTCTATGACTATTTTGTAACTACCAATCTGTACTTCTTAATTCCGTCACCTTTTTCACACAATTTCCTAACCCTCTCCCCTCTGGCAACCATTAGTCTGTTCTCTGTATCAATGTGTCTATTGAGTCTGTTTCTGTTTTGTTTGTTTATATTGTTCTTTAGATTCTCTATATAAGTGAAATCATTTGGTATTTGTCTTTCTCTGACTAAGTTGTAAATGTTAAGATTTCATTCATTTCTGTGTGTGTGTGTGAACAAGTAATAGTCCATTGTATATATGCACTATAGTTGTGTGTTTTTTTTAATCTACTCATCTATTGATGGGCTCTGGGTCACTTCCACAGCTAGACTATTATAAGTAACTATGCAATAAACATGGGGGGTGCATATATTCTTTCAAAATAGTATTCTAGACTTCTTCTGATATATACTTAGAAGTGGAATTGTTGGGTTGTAAAGCAGTCCCATTTTTAATTTTCCTAAACACCTCCATATTGTTTTCCACCAATCTGCATTCCCACCAACAGTGTATGAGGGTTCCCTTTTTTCCACATCTTCACCAACACTTGTTTGGTGATTTATTGGTGATAGCTATTCTGACAGGTGTGAGGTGATATTGCTTTGTGGTTTTGATTACATTTCCCTGATGACTGGTAATGCTGAGTACCTTTTCAGGCACTTACTATTCATTTGTATGTCTTCTTTGGAAAAGTGTCTATTTAAGTCCTTGCCATTTTTTAATTGGGTCATTTGTTTCTTTGCTTATTGAGTTGTATGAGTTTCTTGTGTATCTTAGATATGAATTCCTTTATTGAATCTGACTTGCAAATATTTTCTCCCATTCCATAGGTTGCCTGTTCATTTTATTGATGATTTCTTTTGTTGTCTACAAACCTTTTAGTTTGATTTAGTCCCACTTGTTTGTTTGTTTTTTACCTTAGTTTTTGTTGTCAAATCCAAAAACTCACTTCCAAGACCAGTATCAAGAAGTTTATCTCTTATTTTTTCTTCTAGATGTTTTATAATTTCAGGCCTATACTCAAGTCTTTAATTCATTTTGAATTGGTTCTTATGTTTGATTAAGATAAAATCTGTATTTTGAATTTAACAGATTAAACAATTAAAGTCTAAAATTTTATTTAATAAATTAATGTTAATTCATGACATTGATATTCCTCCTTGCACATAAAGCCATTTTTAGACCTGTAAAATTCACACAAAAAGAAGGCTTTTTAATTCTGCTTCAGAATTACTGTCCCATCAAAAATAATGAAAAGATTTGACAATATAAAAATATATGAAACAATGATGTTTAGACATTTAAAAAGAAGCACCACTGGGCTACATCCCTGAGATATGAGAAATCAGTGAACTATCTCCTACAATACCCCATGTAGGCAGTTTCCAGAAAAATGCCTGGTGGTCTGTCTCACTAAGTTTGGAAAACAGGAATTAGAGCTTGTGAAGATCAAATCATTTAGAATTTGTGGCACAGAGTACAGGGGAGGAATGAACAGCACTTAGAAAAATTTTTAAAAAATAACCTTGAGGCATTGGTTGAATATTTGTATGTGCATATTTTAAAGAAAATTCCCATAATCTAAGAAAAGAACCACTGGCAGGCTGATCACTATTCAAAGCTAACACAAGCTGGAAATAGTTTGTGTTCTTATTGATCATAGTAGAAAGGTATTATAGTATAAAAAAGTAAAATAAAAGATTGGGTAGACATGTTACAATTTAACTATTGGGGTTGAATTAGTCCCAGAGGGAAAATCTATATTGGACCTGTTCAAACAAAGCTTAACGTAGGCTTGAATGGACCAAGCTCTCACAAGTTACATATCTATGTACCAGTACACAATCCAACACTCTTCAAAGTAATTCAGTAAAATCCAGAAACAAACAACATAAAATTCATAATCATCAAGCATCTAATAAAACAGTATCAGGCATGTAAAGAAGCAAAAGTATATGAACCAGGCCAGGGGAAAAGTCAAGCAAATAGAAACAGACCTCAAAATAGCAGATGGTAAAGCTTATAGATTTGGGCATTAAAACAGCTCTTATAAATATTGTAAACATGATCTAGGACATAAAGGAAAATGTAAACATATAAAGATAAACAGAAGCTGTTTCCCCTGGAAGAATAGAAAATCCAAAAGGTGATGAAGGTCGGGTGGGAGGGGGGATGGGGACCAGGGGCAGGCTAAAAGGGATTAATGAGGTAAAAAAGGGAACATGAGTAATACTTGCAACAATAAAGATTTAAAATAAAAAGAAAATACAAATGAAACTTTAGAGATAAAAACTGTAATATATATGCAGTATGGGATTAAAACAGATTAGACATTGAAAAAGAAAAGGGAACTGAAAGATAAATAGAAACCATTCAAATGAAGCACAAAGAGAAATAAGACTGAAAAGCAAATGTAACTATGGAAAATATCAAATGGCCTACGCATGTAATTGAAGTCTCTGAAGGAGCAAGGGTGGATAAAATTATATTTAAAGAAATAATGCTTAAATTATTTGAAAATTGATGAAAATCAGTAACTGTACAGATCCCAAAAGTATAACAAGCCCTAAGGTAAAATATTAATAATAATAAACAAACAAAAATAGATCAATATCTGTCCAAAAAATGGTTCAACACTAAAAATAAAAATAAAATCTTAAAAACAAAGTGCAGAAAAAAGACATTGTATATGGAGGACAAAAATAAGAATCACAAAAGCAACCTTATTTTTAGAAACAGGACAAACTAGAAGACAATCAACAACATCTATCAAATACTAAAAGAAATATAAATCTAGAATTCAATTTCTACCAAAATGTCATACAGACATGAATACAGCATGAAGATTTCTTTTCTCCTCTGAAGAAGTTCAGAGATTAAAAAATAATAATAATAATACAGCAAGTTTAAAGGGAATTTTTTGAGACAGAAGAAAAATGATGCCAGTGAGAAATTTGGACCTCCACAAGAAATAAATTGTGTTGAGGTTGAAAAAAATCTGTGAGTATATATAAAATAACTTTTCCTCATTTTAGTCTATTTAAAGAATAACAGACACTTTAAGTGAAAATAATCTATTAAGGGATTTAACTATATGACAACAATGGCACAAATGATGGGAATGAGAAAGTATAGTATTTTTTAAATATATTTTATTGATTTTTTACAGAGAGGAAGGGAGAGGAAGAGAGAGTTAGAAACATCGATGAGAGAGAAACAGCAATCAGCTGCACAACCCCTACTGGGAATGTTGCCCACAACCAAGGTACATGCCCTGGACTGGAATCAAACCCAGGACCCTTGAGTCCGCAGGCCGACACTCTATTCACTGAGCCAAACCGGTTAGGGCAAATTATAGTATTTTTAGGTCATTATGTCACATATGTAGCAGTTTAGTATTATTTGAAGGTACACAAAGATAAGTTAAAGGTGTATGTTTTAAATTCTAGATAAATAATCCAAAACATTAATAAAACAAGGAAGTATAGTTAAAAAGCCAATAGTGGACATAAGCAAAATCATAATTACAATTCAATTAATCCAAAAGAAGTAGAAAACATTGAAAAAGTAATACAGAATAGCTAGAATATAAAAAAATACCAGATAACTACAATTAGAAATATCATATTGAATTAAAAAGTAAGGAAAAGTTTATGCATAGAAACCCACTTTTGGCTCAGTTGTTCTGGCCCAAATCTTATTATGTATAAAAATATTCAGACTATTGATTAATAGGTGCTATGGCTCAAATTTGTTCTCAAAAGATATTTTATGGAATAGCTTTTGGGTCCCATCATGTTCAAACTTTTTTATCAACAATTTCTTTGAAGACATTAAAAAAAAAGTGTGTCACACCATGCCAAGCTGAGTAGCTAATGCCACATAGCCATATATAATAGAGTCAAGATTAAAAATAACTCACAGAAACACTGGGCACCAACCAAACTGAAATATTGTAAGAATAAAAAATGAAATCTGAAATAGGTGCAGGGCAGGTAAAAACTGGATTATCAGTAGAATATTATTAAAGATCTTGAGGTGTGCATTAAAAATTAACATATGCTATGAATGTATCATCATGCCCAGAGTCAATTCCTGGAACAGGAAAGAATAGTAGTAGGAAATGGTGACATCTTTATATCTGTATTTTAGTTAATAGTGTCACACCAATGTTAATTGCTTAATTTTAAATAATGTACTGTGGCTATAGAAAATGTAAAATCTTAGGAAAAGTGTGTTGTAGGGTACAAAAGAACTTCCTGTACTATAAAGGAGTGGGCAAAAGTAGTTTTACAATTGTTCATATGGAAATACAGTAAATAACTCTGCTTCTTGTATTCACAACTTCTAGTATGTCCACTCCTGTATTTACAACTCTGCTGTAACTCTAAAACTATTTAAAAATAAGAAGTTAAAAGAGGTAAAATGTATCAATAAAATACAGTGACATATAAAATATCAAAACAGTTATTTCACAACTAGAAGCCCGGTGCACAAAATTTGTGCACTCAGAGGGGTCCCCTCAGCGTGGGGGGGACCCTGGGAGACATCCAACTGATGGCTTAGACCTACTCCCCCTAGGGAGTGGACCTAAGCTGTCAGTCAGACATCCTAAGTGATGCGGTGGAGTGGGAGAGACTCCTGCCATTGCCGCTGTACTCACCAGCTGTGAGCCCAGCTTCTGGCTGAATGGCGCTCCCCCTGTGGGAGTGCATCTTCACCCTGGTGGTCAGTGCATGTCATAGCAACCAGTCTTTCCGCCATTGGGCTGAAACCCCTCTCTAACATCCCCTGAGGTGTCCCAGATTGCAAGAGGGCACAGGCCAGGCTGAGGGACCCCACCTGTGCATGATTGGGGCCAGGAAAGGATGTGGGAGGGCTCCAAGGCATGTCTGACCCATCTTGCTCAGTCTCAATCAGCTGGACTCCAGCAGGAAGCTAACCTACTGATTAGAGCATTTGCCCCCTGGTGGTCAGTGCACGTCATAGCGAGTGGTTGAGAGGCTTAGGATATCATTAACATATCATGCTTTGATTGACTGAATGGCCAAAGTGACGACCAGACACTTAGCATATTAGGATTTTATTGTATAGGATATAGACGTAATTTCTCTTTGGTAAAAGAGCAAGTAAGTGGAGGAATTGGTGAAGTTAATGGAGTACTTGCTATGCTGCAGGGTTTTACGTGGATTATTATATTCTATTTTCACAATAACCATTATAGTTAACGCTATAGGCCCGATGCACGAAGATTCGTGCAAGAATAGGCCTTCCTTCGCCAGGCTGCCACCTTCCACCTTCGCTCCAGCCCTGCCACCGTCCTGTAGCTTCCTCCACTCTCCCAACCCCCCCTTATAGCAGGCATCCTGCCCCGCCCCGGCCGCTCCATGCCTGCATGCATGTGCTGCTCAGAGGCCCAGAACATCTGGGGCAGGGCGGGACGCCACCATCTTTGTCATGGGGTTATGGTCAACTTGCATATTCTGTCTTTATTAGATAGGATATTATCTCATGATTTTACAAATGAAATTAAGTTACTTTCTCAGAGCAGTAAAGCTGCAAATCTGGCATATAAAACAAAGTTTATCTATAATAATAAAAAGGTAATATGCTAATTATACTAGATGTCTTCTGATGTCATTCTGGACGTCCTTCCTGACCAAGCCAAGGTTGGAGGGAAGTCAGCCTGGGGTCCCGGGTGCCAGCCCAGGTCCCGGGTGACAGCGGATGGCCCGAGGGAAGCCAGCATGGGTCCCAGGTGCCTGCACACAGCCTGAGGGAAACCAGCCTGGGTCTTGGGTACCAGAGGGCAGCCTGAGAGAAGCCAGGCCAGGTCCTGGGTGCCTGCTGGCGGCTGGAGGAGGGAAGCCTGGGTCCTGGGTGCAGAGGGAAGCCAGTGCCAGCAGCCGGGGAAGGAAGGCCTACTTTTGCATGAAATTTTGTGCATCAGGCCTCTAGTCTCTCCCTCTTTCTCTCTCTCTCTCTCTCTCTCTCTCTCTCTCTCTATATATATATATATATATATATATATATATATATATGCCTAATCGGCCACTATGACCAGTTGACCAAACAACTGGTCAACTGGTCTCTGTGATGAGCACTGACCACCAGGGGACAGATGCTCAATCCTCCCACAGCCAACCTCCCACTGTCTCTCCACCTGGCCGGCCAACCTCCTGTGGTTCCTCCCCCTGGCTGGCCAGCCCCAATTGGCCCTGATTGCCAGCCAGGCTGAGGGACACCTCCTGTGCACGAATTCATGCACTGGGCCTCTAGTATAGCTATAAAGACCAAGATTTCCCCCCAACATTGTAGCCTCTAGTGTTACAATTTGTCTTCTGCACTCTCCTTAAGTTTTATTTTCATTTATGTTAATTTTAAGATGGATATTAAAAAGTAGAGTGCATTAGGATGATAATCAGAATAATAGGGGGATAAAGAAACAGTGAGGTGTATCCCAAAATACAAAGAAGAAAAAGAGCCCCAGATGCCTGACTCAGTTGGAGCATCAACCTATATACCAAATGGTTACAGGTTCTACCCCCAGTCGGGGAGTGTGCAGGAGGCAAAAGATCTCTCTCTCTCTCCCACCACCATCTCCCATCCTTTCTCTCTCAAAAAATCAATTACATTTTTTAAAAACTACGTACATGAATATATTATAATTAGTATTGATAAGCAAGGTTTTCATTTTTTCAAAAGGGATCCATACAGATTTTATAAGAGGGGTGCATATTTTATGTTAAGGGAAAACAGGCTTTTGCATTAGGTCATTTAATAAAATGAGCTTCTTTATGAAATCTTGCTTATGTAATGGTATTATTTAAGTATAGGTAGGATGTGCTGTTCCCCAGGGAGGTCTATCATTTTCAGAAGAAATAATTCATGCAAAGACATGATGGTATAAATTGCACTGAATATTCAGGAAATAGAAAATACTAATGGATAGCAGGATTACATATTCTGGTACCAGTGGAAATTGTTCAGGCATTTTGCTGTCACAATAAAAGACTGATAAATATATTGCCATTCTAACTAAATTCTGTTATTATAACTTGGAGTGTTGTTATAGATCTGCTAAGTAGTCACTTGAAATATTTTTACAAAATTTGGTGATAGGACTGTAAAGTCTAAATTAAGGACTATTTTCAACTAGTTCCCTTGCAAAAGAATGAAGGATAAAAGCAGTACAATAAAAATTAAGCACTTATTATATACCAACTGTTATACTTAATATATTTTATGTAATCCATGAATTCTGATTTTTATATAATAAAAATGTAAATTTCTACATAAAGGCATAACAGCACACATAAATTCCACCTTGTCATCAATATCATTTTTTCAATACTATTTACTGGAGATGTTTTCATTAGAAAATTTAGTATAGCATTCTAAGAAAATATATGAATATATACCAGCAAATGAAAGCATAATACTCTACATACTATTTTGCATCTTGACTTTTAATTTAACTAAAAACAAACAAACAAACAAAAAATGTGGTCAGAAAATCCTCACAACAACAATATAAGGTAAGTATATAACTAATCTACCTCCCTTGGCAAATGAAGAACCTCAAATGTTTGGAACTGAGATGTAAAGTAACTTGCCCAAGGTCACTGCTAGTAAGTGGCAGGCAAGGGTTTGAGAACTAACAATCTTAACTTCAGAGTCTGTGCTCTTAGCGCTTCATCATAATGTCTTACGGATCTTTCTTCATCCAAAAATTTGTAGCTTTAAACATTGTTTCTAAAGGCCATGTGACTTCAGAGAAAAATAAAGAATGCTTTTGTAAGTAATTAAATGAGCATTTATCATTATTGTCAGCATTCCTATGGTAATGTAGTAGGAATAATGAGATACCAGCCAAGAAGCTTATCAAGTTACCTTCCTAACTTAGTTAAAATTGTTTCTAGTTAACTCTAACTTCTAACTTAGTTAAATTGTTGAGGCAAGCTCTCTCCATACACTTTATGAAAATAACTAAGTTGAACAAAAAGTCTGTCAAGGTGTACAATTAGGATAGTAGGTCAGAATGCCCTTGCTGTTTAGTTGGTGTGATTTCTTTTTCTTTTTGTTGTTATAGTAGTTATCACAATCACCTCTTCCAAGCAATATGAAAAGTCTGTTTCAAATTAATCCCATTGGCAGACTGTTCTCTCTCCCTTTAGATGAGGTCTTTAAAGCAAAATCCTAGCTACATAGTGAGAAAATGTAGTGAAAACTCTTAAACATCAGGGTTTTTTGCTACTTGAAGGCTTTAAGGAGACAATAGATCTTATGCATGGCTCCTTTAAAATATTTTGTCAAACATTTAAAAAAATAAATCCCAAAGTTACCTCTCTCATCTCCAATAATACCTACCTTACCAATTCTCTTTGTTCATGTAATATAATGTAGTTTATGTTCCTTTTCCTCTGCAAAAATGATAATGACTCAAAGGGAGGAATTAGTTATGGTGAAGAAAATAAAACTTTATGCATAATATCATAGTTATAATAATCCATATTGCTAAGGCTGCCATTGTCACAAAGCCTGATGGATTCCCTTTCCTGTCTTCTCCTGAGATGGAAACATTGGTAGGCATTTCACAGAGGAGCAGAGGAAAGAGAACATTTTTTCAACTGTTACTATCCATGTCTTAATTACTACCATCTTTAATAAGGAAATGCAAGTTATTCTTCAAATTGAAAATTTAAAATGTTGTACCTTATACTAAAACCCTTGAAGTTCTGACTTTTAAAAGTTTTTACCCTTTTCTCTGCATTCTGTAATATTTCTTCTCTGAACATATATTACTTTTCTAGTGAGAAACTAGCACCACCTCACAAGTATTTTAAATTGTTTTTCTTTAAGTCTTATGTCCCATAGTTAATAAATAGTTCCTAAAATGTATATTTTTGCCAAGTAAACTGCTATGGGATCTCTCATAAGCACAATTATGTCTTCATTTTTATATTAAATTTAGTACATATATTCCATAAGTATAACTCAAAGCTAGAGAAAAAATGATAATTTTGTTTTTATTTTTAAAATGTTCCAAAAATAGAAGCTATTACTCTGGAATATATACTACTATTTTTCTACTTCTATTATGGTTGTGTATCACCCTACCTGTTTATTGCAGATGCATATTATTTGGGGAAAAAAGAATGCTTAAGAAATCTCTTATAGGTTAAGAAAATTATCCAATTCTTATGTGTTTTTGAACTTTCTGAATGCTAACGTTTTTGTGTGAATTTTAAGATAATAGATAAAATACATATTAATGACACTTTTTTTTTCTTTTGAAAGACTTTAATCTCTAAAAGGGAAATAAGACTTGCAGAGAAATGACATTTTACCAAAAAGCTTGATCTTTTGTGACATGTCATCTAATTCTCATAGTGGGTATAATTTACCAAAGTGGTTTGAAGTCATTTCAGGAAAAGTATAGGAGCCATGGTCTGCATTACTGATAGATTTGTCCAAGTACTTGATAGTCCATTAGGAGAATAATTTATCTGAAAGCAAGCAGACCAATATCCACACAGTCCTCCTAACACAACCAATTTCAGAAGCAACCACACAACTGTTACTTACGTAGGGTTTACCTATGACCACATAAAATGCGGTCCCCACTTCTAACAAGATTATATTTGCTACTTTAAAAATTGCTATTTTCTCTTGAATAGATGAATGTCTCATGTTCTGTAATTGGAAAGCAGCTAAAGGATATCTAAGTCAGTGGGAAGGGGTGTGAAGGGGAAGAGGAAGAACTGCAGCACAAACAGGAATATTTGAACTAATGTATCAAAATTGGCTGAAAAACCTTAGGTGCTATTATGTACCTTAATTACAATATTCTAAAATCTCTGTACCTTCTCTTTTTTCCTGCTCCCCTATCTTCCAATTTCCCTGGGGATTTCATGTAGAGACTCAAGTGTTCGCTTTTATAATATCTCATCGTCACACTCCAGTCAGTCCTAAAAGTATATTCAATCATACCTGTGACTTATTTTGTGTAAAGTGCCAAAATATGCATTCAGGCTCAATGGTGACTAGATATTGCAGAAACAATATAAATACCCTTAAATTTCATATTTAGTTTTTGAATTAAATTTTCAAGAGCATTCATAATCATTTATTTTTCATCTTTATGAACTAATTAAACTCCTTTGCAAATCAATAGTCCCTAGCTCTATATCTTATAATCCTCATAATACATGTATTTATGGACTCAATTCCCACACTTCTTTAGGTAATCTCAAATGACTGGACAACTTCCTGTTGACAGAATCCTGGGCTGCCATGTTGCACAATTCCATGAGGTACATTCATGTAAGTTATGTGAACGATGCCCCTGAAATTTTACAAGACACAGTTTTTCTCATGAACTACAATGGGAATATGCTTCTGTCATTTATGTACGTAAGTAGCCTGACTAGACCTATCACACCTGTTTTATTGTTTTTCCTTTGTTTCCATTACTTGTTCTGTGCCAGTAAACCCACTTGCAATCTGTAGACTATCTAAATGAGGTTAAATTTTATTTATATTTCGACTAGTGGCCCGGTGCATGAATTTGTGCACATTGAAAGGAAATTAATTAGAAGAAATATTTTAATATTGCTATTCGCCCTTTCTCTATAATAGAAGTGTCAACCAAATTCATGATGGACAATGACAGATAGAAACACATGCATGTGATTGGCGCCAGCAATAATTTTATATGTATTGTGCATGCGCGAGTCAACCTAGCCTTTTATATCTATAGAATAAACTTGCTTAATTAGACCTGCTTTTTGATTTAGCTCAACTTTTTCCAGTCCAGTGAAGCACTCCAACTTCCCTGTCAAGTAATTGTCAGCAACACAGCAGTAAATAGCAACACAAAGCAGATTATTATTGTAGATCACGCAGGGAGAACAAAGGGCAAAATATTTAACTGCAGCAGTGTTTGACTATATTCTGCACAGTGAGAAAACCTGAAGTCATTTTCAAGGCCCATCATTTCTTACTTCTTTTCAGTCAGGTCAAGTTTCTAAGCTTTCTATATTTCCATTTTCTGGCTAATGAAAAGAAAATAGGATTCCACCAAGTCTCCTATCTACCCACTCCAGGACTTCTGTGAGGATCAAATGAGATGAGGCACAGGAAAATGCTTCACAGACATTTGGTTAAAGTATAAAATGATTCCCCCTGGCTATAAAGCAAGTTGTGTTCCTGGGCTGAAGAAACTCTAAGGAGGCTAGTCACTAGGGAGAGGAAGCCTGGCATTGCTACATAATGTCATTATCTGGTGCCCACAGCCACCATTTCTGGGCTGGGCTGGGATGTGGGCCACATTTTGCACCATGGGGTTTTGGCAGCACCATAGGGTTTTGGCAGCGATTTGATGGGCTATTACTCTGGGGTGGTGGTGAGGCCTGTGTCCCACCTGGGGGAAGCCGAGTGTTGCTTTGTGGGCACCAGGTCCGTGGTGCCATTTCTCTGTAAATGTGCACATCATGGCAGCTCCTGCATTGAGAGTCTGCCCACTGGTGGTCAGTGTGTGTCAAAGCTACTGGTCAGATGGACACTTAGCATATTAGCCTTTTATATAGAAGATGCCTAATTTGAAGATTAACACATCTGTGATCCCACCTGATGAAGGTGAAGTTGATATGCCCTCCTCTGTGCCCCATGGCCTTTTGTTCTTATGAGAGACCAGCATTTCTTCTGTTGCCATGGGTGTGTGTGTGTGTGTGTGTTTGCTTCTCCTGCTTTAGAATAAGATATTTAAGGACAGAAATCATGATCTGGTCATCTTTGAATAATTATGGCCTAGTACCTGCTACATTAGTGGGCTAAAAATTATTTGCTTAATTGATTTCAGTAAACTGAGAACTTTTACAGAACTCAAGGAAGTACATCGAAAGACCTATTAGATTTTAGTCTTAACAAGAAAATACCCAAAACGACCTACCTAATATTTCATTCTTAAATATAGTTCTGACTTTAGAAAAAGTCAAACTCTGTTTCGTATGTTTTATTGAAGTCACTCCTCGCACAATACCAAATACAGAATTACCAGACTCATAAACACGTTCCCTGAAGCAATGCCTTCCTATTTCCCAGCTTGATTATTAATCCAGTTGCCACAGCAATGCAAACTAAATCCACAGAATTTACATGATTCTCTTTTTCCATATCCTTCTAAAGCCTAGGCCTGTTCCTTATATGCAAACTAAAATCTGCATATAAGAAATTCAGAGCATTATCTTGAAGACGAAAAAAGCGATCTTCCATTAAATGCAACCTCTATTTTAAGCAATTCTCTATGATCAACTATAATAAATATAGCTACCAATTTTCTATTGTACGCAGGAATTTCACCATGGTAAAGACAAATATATCAAGTAACTGCTATTTTTTAAAAGTCTTTATTGATTAAAGTATTACATATGTCTCCTTTTTCCCTCATTGACCACTCCCCACCCACTCCCACTCTCCTCCCCCCCTCCCCCCCAGCACAGGCACTTACCCCACTGCTGTCTATGTCCATTGGTTATGCTTATATGCATGCAAGTCCTTTGGTTGATCTCTTACTCATTTTGAAATAAGTCATGCCAAGGCTTAGAGTAATTCTAAGAATAAATATGTTAATTCAAATATCTAATTGATCTTTAATTATTAGATATACAGAAAGATCTTAGCAGGCGATATGGGTGCATGAATTTTACCCTTTAGGCAGCCAGCTCCATAAAGCAGATACATGGAGAAAAGTATACAATAAAGATAAAACCCATTCTGAAATGTGAGTGGATTTAATATACTTATTGAGAACTTCTAATATGCCATACTTAATTTAACAGATGTCACATGTAATTTATGTCACATGTAATTCTGTTCCTTCTAAGCCAAACATAGTCACATGTTTTCAGTGTCCATGTTTCCCAGGATGACAACACTATATCTGGCTGTGCAATTCCAATTGCAGCCTTAGTTTATGCCTCAGCATGTGACAGCATGTGAAGGAAGTGCCAGGAGACCCCAATAGATTGTGTACCGAAAGCCCACTTCAACAATTTGAACCTGATCTGGCAAAAGATCCTTCCCGAAGGACCCCTTCTAACATCTGATCATGCAGTTTTCTAGATGTCTGCATCTTTTCACACTGTAAATGCAAACTTTCTGTCAAACAATAGTGTTAAATAATCAGCATATTTCCTCAGCCAACACTTACTTGTGTAGCAGAACATGCCAATGAATCTCTCAAGGCTGAGTACCAGCCAAACCATTTCCAAAGAAAACAGGGATGCCAACCCTTATAATTCATTAATTATCTCTTATGTTAAATAAGTGCTAAGGAAATTAGAAGAGATGGGTTATATGAGGATTCAGATTTAAAGATACCTTCATTAAGAGACAAAAACTACTTGGGTTGTAATTCCACTTAAAAAAAAATCCAACAACTTTCTTAACATCTATATTGAAATTGTTTCAGTGTCTGTTTCTGCATCTAAAAACCAAGGGAGCAGGTGGGGCGGGGTCAAGGGTGGGGGGTATTTCAAGACAGTGTGGGCTAACTTGATGTAACTGTTTCTGAGGACAATGAAAGATTGAAAGATCTGTTGATATAACATACAGTAAACAAAAGTGATGACCAAGAACCAAAGACAAGAATATTGTTCCAGTAGTCTGCATGACTGTTTAAACCTGCTGTGTCTCAGAATCCCTTGTTACATACCCTTTGGAATATAGTTAGGACTTGAGATACAATTATCTTGATCTGACTAGAAATTTTTCTCTCTCTTATTAGAATTTCATCTCTTAAAGTAACACTGTCTATTAGAAATGTAATGCAAGCCATAAACGTATTTTTAAGTATTCTAGTAACCATGATAAAAAGTAACAAAAAATTCATTTAAAATTTAATATTTTAAATTTGTATTTTATATAACACAATTTATCTAAATATTGTCATTTCAATAAGCATTCATTATTTTAAAAATTGAAAAAATTTTATGTTGCCTTTTCAAATTCTGGTGTCAATTTTATACTTACAGGACATCTAAATTCATACTAGTGACTAGTGCCTATACTAGACACTATAGTCTTATGGGGTGAGGCCATATCGGTGTCAGTGGTTGGTACTGTGTACTGGACAAGTTTGCATGCATATCAGGCTCTAAAAATAGTAGATATATTATTATAATGAGAGATATTTATAAACCAGTATATAATTTAGAAACATGTGGTTGATGGATCCTCCCTTCCCCCAACTGATGTACGGAGAATGACGTAAACTCCACCTGCAGCCCGAACATTCCTGAACACCTAACCAGGCACCTTATATGGACTGTACATTGAACCACCAATCAGCACCTGCCAAATACCCTAAGCCCCCGATTCCTAAGTCCCTAATTATGTGCCTTATATGAAACCACCAATCAGCGTGTGCCGAGTACCCTAAGTCCCATCCCTTCCCTTTCCTCTCCTCTAAAGGCGCCTTCATCCCTGCACATGTGCTCTTTCCCCATTTGGAAGGTAGCCCGGCAGGGTTCTTCTCTGATAAAGCCTGTGTCCTGGTCTCCGGCCCCTCTGTCTCATCTTTCAGTGGTAATTAACCAGATCATTCTACAGTATGTAAAAGTATGGATTCATACTCCTACAGTAAGCAATTGACTCCCAACTTACTGGTTGAGGAAGAATAATATTTATAAACATTAAGAATTGTTTAATAAAATTACATTTTAAAAAACAGTTCTCAATTGTCTTTTCTCTTTTATGTAATATACAAACATTGAGGCAACACATGTAAAAGTTTCAGAACTTCATTCATCAACCAGAACTAAAAATGAAGTTAAATAATGTATTCAACATTTTCACAATTATAGTTGCTTACGGCAGATATATCAAGCTTTGGGACCTCTCTTCTAATATTCAGTATTTATCTTTTTCGGAACTTTCTTCTAAAAAAAGTTTGCTTTCTTTCACATGCACTCAAATCCCCTTAGCCTCATTATCCTGTAGCTGTAAATGACTAGTTATAAATGGATTTCCTGGCTCTTGCTCATATTTGCTCATGCTAGAGTTTGGTTTCCTGCAAATTCTCCTTTAAAAGTTTTTTCATGAGTCACAAGCTGTTAGGTCGAGGCTGGGGGGAAGTCCAGAGCTGATGCATGCATTTGCAAGGTAGATGGTGACAGAGATAACTGGAGCCTTCCTAGACCCCTGGCCTGAGGCGAATTCCACACCTCTCATGCCCTCCGACCTCCCCCCACTAAACAGCTGTATAAAAGAAGTACCTATGCCCCCTTTTTGGCACGAACTTCCCTGGCCCACCCTCGGACCAGCGAATTTCGCCTGGGAGCACAAGATTAAAACCTCCCTCTTTTTAATAGCCTGGACTCTCTGTGTTTTGTCTCCTGCATCACAAACCTCTCACAAGCTATGTCTCAATTGGTGTTTAAAAAACAGCATGAAGCCTCTGTTACCAGCTTCCCTCTTGGGGGTCTTGCTATTCTGGAGTGTTTTAAGGCAAATTGCCTCTTTGGTGAGCCTACCTAGAGCATATATTTAGCAGTTTAATTTAGCAGCATATTTAGTGTCCTCCAGCTGTCAACCAGGCAAAGAAATCCTCCAGAATGGCTTTCCTAGTAACTTGCATTGCCAAAACTACTTCTTCACAATGCAGAGGAAATTGTCCTGTCTCTAGTGCTGTTAACCTTTTAACTGGCCTCTAAGGTGACTGAATATGCCTTGTGTCTCAGAGAGTTCCTGTCAAAATGACCAATTTAATTTCTGCTCTCAGCTTCTCTATCTATAGTGGGTCAGATCGGGCTTCTGGGGACAAATTAGTTATCCCACTGTCCTGCCTCCCATTTCCCATCACCCCTGCCTTCATCCTACTGTTGCATCAGTGTCTATGAGGGGGCCAACCTTGGAGTAGGCACTTAATATTTTAATGAATATTTATTTTTATTTTCATGACTAGAGGCCCAATGCACAAAATTCGTGCAATAGTAGGCCTTCCTTTCCTCAGCTGCTAGCACCAGCTTCACTCTGGCACCCCGGACCCAGGCTTCCCTCCTGCTCTGGCTTCATCAAGAAGGACACCAGGTCTAATTAGCATGTTACCCTTTTATTATTATCGATTACATTTTCATATTCTTTATATAAGAGAATATTTATTTAAAATTTGATATTACTTTAGGGTATTTTAAAATATGTTTTTTCATGGTTGTGAAGATTTGTGTTTCTAAATAGAAAGCTTTATTATTGATTCTATCTATAAAACTAATAGAAATTTGTTGTAAGAAAAAATCAAACTATAAATATTTCTATAAAATTTCTTGAAATCTCCAACAGTGAAAATTTCTGCAGTGGTTTGTTGCAAATCCTTTCAAAATTCTTTGTTCATTCTCTTTTTCACAAATATCAAATGATACATGTTATATGACATATTTTCATATATATATGTGTAGATATACACACATATATAATATAATTTCTACCTCAAAATTTTTATTAGATGCATGACATTCCACTGCATGTATGTACCATTAAAATTAATCAATTCTTATAAGCAAATAAATTGTTTCTTCTAATTGTTTTTTAAAAAACTGATGTTTGTTTTCATTGTATCTTCTTGACAATTCTTCCAAAGTAAAAACCTTTGCCAAAAGCTATCATATTATATTTATTTACTTATTTACTTTATATATATATATTTTGACAAAATGTTAAAAATAATACAGAGATTTTATCATTTAAATTGACAAGTTTAAAATGTGATTATCCCATTGATCTCTTAAAAATATAAGAAAAGTCTTAAAAAAACAATAAATAAAAGAATTCTCAATAAACTAAAAATGAACTTTCAAAACTTTTGAGTAATATTGTATATCATACTCTTTATAAAATTAATGCTATACTTTGATCATCTCTCAATATAGAAATATATGGGTCTATATCATTCTTTCCAATGACTTCATAGTATTTCACTTCATACATCTAGTATAACTTATCTCCTCATAAATAACTTTGAAAATGTTTCTAGTTTATATTATATTAAATACAATGTATATATCTTTATTGTTTTGGGTCAATATAACTATAAGATATAAATTTAGCAAAACAGTTGTTTTATAAATAGATCATCCTTTTTTAATTCTAATAGATATTGCAAAATATCTAAAAATTTTACATACTTGCCAAAAATATAAGAATATCTTTTTTTCTACATCAGAAAATTGAGAAATTATTAAAATTTTTCATGTTTGTCAAATACATAGGTAGCAAACCATCTCATTCTCCCATTGTTTTGTTACAGAGAACCGGAGAAGAACCAAGCAATACTTAGAGAGATGGAGTTACATTTATTACACGCGGGTCCAGAGGAAAATGTCTCAAATTCTGGGCCCCAACATGGAGGAACTTTCCCTATTTATATGTTTCTACCTTCTTTGTCTCCCAAATATGGGGTGTTTCTGGCCCTCTTTACAAGTTCTTAAAGAGCCCCTATGTGCCGGGGTCTTGAGACCTCAACCAAAGGCCTGGCCTGGTGCCAGCACTGATAACCCCATCGGGGGAAGGTTTCATGGCCTCTCTGAAGTGGGAATACTCTTGTTTTCCTTATTATTTAAACAAGCAAGCAATTACAGAAGCCAAATAGCAGGGTTAAAGTTTCAAATAGCAGTTTTTATATAAGATGGAGGCTTCATTTTAACATATCTGAATATGAGGCTACTATTCTTTATTTTATATTTCTTATTAGTTTTTAAATATAGTTTTACTATATATTACATAATGCCAATATTTATAAAATATAATTTTGTAAATTCTTGAAATTCAAATAGAGATGTCATACTACATTAATTATATAATTTGCTTTATTTGTTCAATATTTTGTTGGTGAAATTCAAACATATGATATACATCATGATATTTCATTAATTTCCTTATGTCATTCTGCCCCATTGTTGCATTACATTTGGTTTAATTCATCCCTTGGTTGTTTTGCATTTGGTTTGCTCCTGGTAAAAGGAGTTTTAGGGATAAAATAGCAGAATTATGGAGTTTTAGGAATAAAGAGGGTTCATGGGGGAGGAAGGCATAAGTGAGGGCTTGGAGCTGCCAAAAGGCATACATCCACAGGGGCGGGGAAAGATGCCACAGGATAAGGGGTGAGGAAGGTATTCATTCACAGAAGACAGGGAAAAGACACAGGGTATGGGGAGAAAAAGAAAACAAACTTTCACAGAGGACAGAGAAATGCTGACAAACGGGAGAATGGAGAAAACAGATTTTCACAGGCATAGAAAATTCTACCACTGAAAGGGAAGAGAAAGAAGGGGGCACCATGTGGGGTTTGGGCTTTGAAGCTGATATTTTGCAAAAGAGTGACCAATAAGAAGGGAGCATCAAGAGATAAAGAACTGCAGCCTTTATAAACTTTAGCAAAAAAGAGCTTGGTGGGTTACCCTCTTGAGACCCACTCCCTACGTGGGAGTCTGTATGTGTTTCCAATAAATTTCCACCCTTTTCATCTATCACCTCTTGTCCATGGCTTCATTCTTATAATTCATCTGGACAAGAATCCCATGAAAGAAATCAACCTTGCATTCTGTTCAGGAAAAACAACTGGACTTCACTGGATTTTCTTTATTTTTTGCTTTTAAAAATAATGCTAATATCAACATTATTCTGTCTCCTAGTGCAAGTATATACACATTTCATCAAATTAATCAAATATTTAGGAAGAAAATAGCTGGGTCTTAATATAAGCACGTGTAATGTGATACACATTAATTGTTTTACAAATTGGTTGAAAGGAATACATTGAAAGGAATAAAAATTACCATGATAACCATGACTTTTTTTTTTTAATTTTATCATGATTTTTCCAATTAAATGGTTGAACTTGCTTCTATTATGGTTTTAATTTGCTTTATTCTGATTTCTGAAAAAGCTGGCCATTTGTTTCTATTTATATAGACTACCCATATTCCTGCTTCTGAGAAATACCTCTTCATTTTATTTATTTATTTATTTTTATTTTATTTTTCCATCATCATTCATCCCCTCTATTCCCTCTTCCACCTCCACCCACCACTGCAATCACCATACTGTTGGCCAGGTCTTTCTCTTTTCCTTTTTTGCTCAAACCCTCCATATCCCCCAACAGCCCCCAGCAGAGCTGTTTGCCTGCTCTGTTTTTTAAATTGATTTTTAAATGCTTTACATTGGTTTATTGCTATTTATATATGACAAATGTCTTCTCTCTTTGTTGCTTATATTTCACTTTTTAATTTATAATTGTGAAAAAACTTCGTGGGTTTTTTTTGTTTGTTTGTTTGTTTTCTATTTCATTTAAAAATTTTATGATATTATTTGGCCCAAAGAAGTATTTACTTCACATGGAGTATGTTATGTGATAGAAATTCTATTTGACTGATTCATCTGGGTAAGCACAGGTCCAGTACCATCACTGAACAGATTATCTTTCCCCATTGATCTCATTGCTATCATATATTGAGTCTCTTTATGTTTGCATTGATTTGCTAATAAATTTTTATTCAGTTCCATTTTTTTGCTGTATTATTTTTATTACCACTTGTCAATACCTACCCTCAAATATCTGTTATATGACATTTGATATAATTGATAACCCTATGCCAATACCATCCTGTTTGTTATTTAGTTATATGATAATTTTTGTCTGTTAAGACAACCTCATCTTAATCTTTTGCTTCAAAAACATTTGAATTCTTTCATGACCTTTGCTAATTCCAAATTACTTTATAATTAGTGTGTCAAGAACCATAAAATAATTTTATAATTTTGATTAGAATTTAATTGAAACTATCAAACTATAAATCAAGTAAGAAAAAATAATATATTTAATGATGCATCATACCCCATGAACATAGATATACACTTTTATTTCTCTTAGCACTTTTGTAACTTTGCTCATGAACATCTCACATGTTATTTGTTAGATTATAATTGTTTTTAAATTTGATTCTATATCTATATCTATATCTATATCTATATCTATATCTATATCTATATCTATCATCTATATCTATATCATCTATATCTATATCATCTATATATAAAAGCCTAATATGCAAGTTGTTTCCTCAGGAGTTCAACCAGAGACCGGGAGTTCAATGGCTCACTATGATATGCACTGACCACCAGGGAGCAGCACTGAATGAAGGAGGGCCCTGACCAGCAGCTGGAAGGTCCCAATCAGCCCTTATCTCTGGCCAAGGCTAGGGAACCCTACCTGTGCATGACTTGTGTGCACCAGGCCTCTAGTCTTATTATTATAGTTTACATATTTGTTAAGTTTTAGCTACATTTTAATTGAAGTAAAATCCAATTTTTCAAATTAGATGTGAATATTTTTTTATGTTGCCATGCATGTTTTCAGAAATTTAATTGATCACATATGGATCATTTTTTCAAAAATTACATAGTCTGGTATTTATTTACTATTAATGAAAAAGAGTTAATAATCAATTATGGAGAATTTGTTATGGTTTAGATAATAAATTCATTACTCAATTCATCATGGTTAAATCTCATTAAGATAAAAGTAATTATTTATGTTTTAAATAGAATGAGAGAAGAAAGCAGAGGCAAGTTAAATAACTAGTATAGAATCACTCATAGCATATTATACCCAGAATGTCAAATCCAGAACAGTTTGATTCCAAAATCTTTGTCTTCACCACATGCTATAATCAACATGGGAGCAACATCATAACATATAATACCAAAATTTTCTGTTGTATAAAAGACATTGCCCAAAATAAATTTAGAGCTTCTTTAAGTCTATAAATTCAATATTAATAAATTTTTGTGAAGTAAGAAATACTTATAATCATAGACACATTCTATTTTTGTGTCTGATTGCAAGAAAAATTGATAATGTACATTTCTAATACATTATAGACCTCTAGCTTGTTTATAGAATACTTTTGTTAAGTGTTAGAAGTAAGGATTTAGAATCTAAATACTTTATTACAATTAAAGACTTCTATTATCTTTCTTTTTTAATATAATAAAAAATTCAAATGAGAATAAAATATTTTAGTAGAAATAATGAGGAAAGAAATAATTTTAATTAATCATACCTGAGAAAAATACCTGAAGAAAAATGTCTATTATATTTAATTTAATCCCATTGATTAAGTTTAACACACTTTTTTCTTCTTCTTCTTCTTCATTTACTAGAAACTCAGAAAAATTCACTATACATGTTGTTAAATGTGCCATTTGATAGACAGTATCAACCACAGAAACAAATCAATTATGTTGCCATAAATTTTGCTGGGGAAGTTCTTGGTTTTTATCTAATGTGATTTGTCATCTGTAACAATAAATTTATTTTCTTTGCTAGAACTTATGGTCAAACATTAAAAGTGCTTAAAAGTTAAATGGATTGTCAAATTTCTTATTAGGCAAATCACAGAGAATATAATGCATTTACTGAGGTAAGTGTTTGACAGCCAAAAAAATAAAACAATCCATAAAATTTTTTCTCAAGTTTATAAAAACCATAATGCTAAACAACAGCATTTCTCACAACACTAGTAAACTCTTTTCTCACTACTGAGTACACTATAAAGGGGTAGTTTTATTCCATTGGCTCCAGAAAGCTCTAAAATAGAATTATTCTGTGTGCCTTAATCATTTCTTGGGACATTGTAATAGCACCTTACCATTTGTATAGCAAACCAATAACATCTAAAACAGCCATCCCAAATTAAAAAAACCTGTGGGTACTGGCCCATAACATAAATGAGGAAGCATCCAGGTGTGAGACAAAGGAGGCAACCTAGACTATTGCACACTTCAGAGTTCCCTGTTTAAGGGACTGCCGAAGTTCAAACTAATAGATTATTATCATGCAGAAATGTGGGTCCAATACTACCCTCAGACCTTATCAATTCTCAAGAAAAAAAATAACCTAATTTTTAATAAAACACTCAATTTTGAAAATGTTCTGGTGAACACATGTAATTCCTTTATATATTACATGATGCTTATGCAGCCCATAAATGTATTATATTTGAAATATAAGTTGTTTATATGAGAGCAAAGGAGTGAAAACAAAAAGAAAATACTTTCCAATAGAGGAAGTGGCCCCAATAATTAAATATTCTTAGTAAAAATGACAAGGAAAAGGTGAAATCAATTTGTAATTATATTTTGGTGAATGTCAGAGTCTAATAATTCTGGCATGTGCTATTCACTTACTGGGCCCTTTTGAGGGGAAGCATAATAGCTCAATCCCCTGAGTCTCAATTTCCTTATTTGCAAAATGAGAATAATTACTAAAACTTCATGGGATTCATGAGATTATTAAAATGAAATATTTATATCTAAAAGTAACAACACAAATGTCAGCTACAGAAGATAGACTTTATGCTTGTCAATTTATTTTTCTCTCCCTTTTCTCATTTCATATTATTTTGGAGTATGGCTAAAATTGTGGAAGGTGGTTTATAAAACGATATGTGAATCAGCAATTTAGGTTGTAGTCATAAAGGAAAAGGAGTTTAGAAGAATTAGCAAGATAACACTGATATATAATTATTATTTTCTCCTGGCCAGTTATTCAAAGAAAGAAGAAACACATTTAAATGAAAAGATTAATGGTAACTCTCTTGGCACTAGCTGTGAGAACAGAAGATAGAAAAACTGAGAGGGGGTTTTGCTAGTTCCAGATACTTACAGTGTCATCTTTACTAACATAATATAAAACACATTTTAATTAGAGTATGCTTTTTATCTAGGTCCTACTATTTAATTATGACTGAAGGGACAAGTTGGCCAGTTAACACCAATGCATGAGTTGTGTTCTAGGGTGGGAAGCCAGTATATAGGGGAACCCACATTTTGCATAGTAGGTGGTAACCTCCCAGACCTTTGCAACAAAAGGGAGGCATTATCTTTATTATGTTGAACAGTAAACAAACTTGCCTTTTAAACAGATGAAGAGATTATCTTCCAAAAATGTTTTCTATACAAACATACTTGAAAATATTGTCAAAACAAAGGCAGTCAGTGCCTCATAGAAATGGTGTCCATGCCTACATAAACTGTTGGGAATTATTCCCCAGTATTCTATAAGTAATAAGTCAATCATCAATGATAAATGTATCCAATTTTCAATATTTGTTGTTGTTGTTGTTTTAAATTTCTCAATAATCATTTTTCTCTCCCACTATGAAAAATGAAAGGAGACATAAACCTATTTAGCAACACTTCTTTAGTCCCTACTGTCCACACTTTATGCATACCAATGAGGATCAGACATTAAACTAAGCCATGTCCTTAGCCTACAGAGCTTCCCACTCAAGTAAAGGGGCTATACAAGAATGTCAGTCATTGGTTGTATTCTAACAGAAGTACATACAAAGCTAAAGAAGTAGATGGAAGTGTTTAGTTTTGCTTGAGAGATCTCTAGCTAAGTGAACTTTTATCCACGAATGCAGGCTCTAAGTCTGGCAGAGGAAATAAATTATGAACTGTATTTTAACAGACAATTAAGTTTTAATAAGTGCAAGTAAAAGGAAGGGTTGGGAGAAGATACAGACTATAGAAATAGGTAAGTCAGTCAGTAAAAAAATGCCATGGAGTGCTAACAGATTAGCAGGTTTTTTGTTTCATTTTGTTTTGCTTGTTTTTTTTTTTTCTTCAAGAACATAGAGTACGTGTGAGATGGATAGAAAATAATTCTATCTTTCTATACATCAGGGTACCTCATGGATGGTACATTTTATTCTAAGTATTTGAGCTTTGCCATAATATAGCAGATACCAATAAGGATTTTAAGAAAGTACATTATTTTGATACTACACTAATATTTTCTTGTTCTATGGAGAGGAATGCTGATTCTTTCATCGCTGTATGAAAGGCCTTTTACTAAAAAATATACACTTTAATTAAAAACTATAAATGAGCTTTCTGTTTTTCTTGAGATCTAGTCCAGATGAGTTATAATGAATGTTGATAACAAAAAAGGAAATGGAGAGTTTTGTTTCCAGTTGTCTTCAAAAGCTGACTCATTCATACCTGAGCAGAAAAGGAACAATACTTCAGATTTCTGATAATGTGATAGTAGCTTTGTCTCAGGATGGGAGTAGGAGTAGTATACCAAACAGCAGAGTCTAAATTGCTTCATTGGGTAAAGAGACTCTACGGTCAGTCTCTCCTTCCTACAGGGTTAGCTGAGTGCATTTCTGACTCTTATATATTGGAGTGACAAGGAAACTAGGAAAGGGCATTAATGGTATCAAATATGACAAGATATTTAGGGGTTGTTTTGCTCAAGCATGTCAAATGTAAATAGACATTCAGGGTCTGGTGTTCCTCCAGGCAAACAAGCAAACAAAAACTAACCCTTTTCTATTGTTTAGTACACCCTTACATACAATATTTCATGGTATAAGAGTTTCATGTGTGTTAAATTCAAATTTAATTGTAAATACTACCAAACAAATAAGGACATAGCCACAAATGTTAAGTAACTTCTTCAAGCTTATAAAAGGACAGTCAAGATTCACACAAAAACAGTCTGCCTCCAGCTGCCACACTCTTCAAAGAAATGACTACATATACTATACTGGCATTTCAAATATAGACTTGATAACTATATTGCAACCAAATTGATCAACTACTATATTTCTAAGGCCTATAGTCTCATTTTTCTCAGGCAGGGCGTAAGGAAAAAAACTTCATTTGAAAAGGAGTTTTGATCCAGGATTGTACAGAGACCCATCAGCAAGGTTAGTGGGAATGGCATGAGTTATTTGGTTTGGGGATGCTGTTCCAGCTTCAGACAAAAGAAGCCAGTTTAGTCTAAATGAGCAATATTAGACACAAGGAGATTAGATAGTGTCAACTGAGTGAAGATTAATGTGTACTTAACCAAGTTAGTAATAATAACAGCACAAAGGAAAAGATTATAATTGGCATTTCGAAGGTAAAACCAGAAGACTTAGTGATTTATTAAGTAATTAAGCTAGAAAGGGAGTAGGTAGATCTCGCAGGGACCAGAACAATGTTTTTAATATAGATGACTTTACTCAAAAGGAAGTCTTTTGGGGGAAAAGTTTTAAGTATTCTGATGACTGTTCAATTCCAGTTAGAGATGTCCAGTAGGTAGTTTTTAAACATACACTGAGTGGCCAGATTATTATGAGCTCTGAACGTATAGTAATCTGGCCACTCAGTGTATATCCTATATAATAAAAGGCTAATATGCAAATTGTCCCCTCGGCTAGGAGTTTGACCAGCAGGCAGGCCGGCCAACCGCCCATGTCCCCTCCCACTGGCCAGGCTAGCCGGACCTCACCCATGCACGAATTCATGCACCAGGCCTTTAATATATGTATGTGTGTGTGTGTGTATATATATATGTATGTATATATATATATATATATATATATATATATACACACACACACACACACACACACACACACACATACACTGAGTGGCCAGATTATTATGGTTCAGAGATCATAATAATCTGGCCACTCAGTGTATGTGGATTTTAGGAATCAAGTCTAAGACAGACCTGACATGGTTAATTGCCATCCTGTATTGGGTATTAGGGACCATGTCAATGGAAAGATTATATAGTATGGAGCAAAATAGTCCTGAGGGGACCTGGAGAATATTAAGTGGTCAGAGAATGAACCTTCATAGAGAAAGGAATTAGACAGTATAGTCCTATTGAGACTGGTGGAGCTTCAAAAGGCAGGATGTTTTCAACAGAGTTTTACTCTGACAGATAAGAAGCAATATTTTTCTATTAATTGTGTCAAATAAAAGAATTTTAGTGATCTTAGCAAGAGCAGTTTTAAAGGAGTATTATGAAAATTTTTGTAAGTATGAATTAAGTAAGATGATATTAAATGACCTTTTTAAGAAATAAATGACATAGAGATAGAGAGGTAGACAATTGGTGAGACAAAAGGTCAGGGAGGATTTTTGGTTAGTTTTTTAGACAGAAATATCCTGAAAACATTTTTGGAGAGAGCGAGAAGAACTAATATAAAGTGATAAGTTAAGAAATAGGTGATAATTTGGAGAACAAAGAAGTCTGAACTAGACACTAGAATATTCCATTTGTAAGATGCAAATTATTTACGGCCGGTGTAGCTCAGTAATTAAGCATTGATCTAGGAACAGGGAAGTCACAGTTTGATTCCCAGTCAGGGCACATGCCTGGGTTGCAGGCTAGGTCCCCAATGCAGCCGATCAGTGATTCTCTCTCATCATTAATGTTCCCTCTCCCTTGTTCTTCCTCTCTGTGAAATAAAAATACATATTTAAAAAGAGTGCAAATTATTATTGTTAGGGTTGCTGAAGAAGAAACACATGAGGCCAAAAGGGATGAAGAATTATGAATTTATTAGGTCATCTGGATATCCAGATGGGCTGAGCCTCAAAATGGCACCAGCACCCAAAGATGGGTGTTTTTAAATGACTCTAGGTGGGCTTTTTCTGGGCAATGAATTCTCTGTGCCAGGTCGACTCTGGAAAAGTCCGGAGGGGAGAGATAATGGTCTTAGCAAGTGGAATGTGGTCTAAACAAGTGGAATGTCCATTGTGAAGTGGCCTAAAGGTCAGTTCCCAGGGAGGGGGTATCAATTCAATTATTTGATCAGACCTAACATTCCAGCCTTTTTGTTTTATGGAATAGGGAGGAAGGTCATATCTTCTGTATTTACTTCCTGTTGAGGGGGGACATTGAGAGCACAGGCAGGTGGAGTTTGATAGTAGTCAGCTGGTCGAGGGGTCACAGCAGCATGATTTCCCCAAGAGACTGTTTTGTGAAGTCTCAAAACAGTCCTGTTGAGTGACTTTGGAGGTAAAAGCTGGTCCTGAGGCTGCCACAGCAAGCGTCACTTGTCTGGTTTTGCTGCTTTTCTGGGCCTGGAGCTGAAATACAACTGAGTCCTAGATGTTATCTTTAGGGAGGAAAAGATCAGGGGTCTAAGTTGCCTGACAAGTGATATGAAAGGGGAGGATAGTTTACCCTGGGGGTGAAGTTCTTGTTTTCCCAGTTTTGCCCCTTGCTAGCATCTAGAACTTTCTGGCCCATTGAGTTTCTATACCTGTACCTGGCCCATCATCATTGCTCTGGCCAGGGGTGGGGGTGGGTAGCGTCAACAGGACAATGATTCCTGGACATAAAAAGAGGTTATGATGGTGTCCAGGGGTGGTATTTCCTGAGTACCAGTAGGGCTAGTACTAGTAGGGCTGGAGACAAAACTGTTTTATAAATTTTAATAATGCTGGGCCAAATGTTAGAAGAACAAGAATGATGATAAGTGGTCTGGTCGAAGGAAAGAGATATTAGTTTGGAGGGCTGTAGTCTAATATACCAAAATGAGGTTTATCCTCAAATAATTTACTCTTAAGTGTCCTTGGTTTATGGAAGATAGGGTTTTCTGAATGGCTGCAAACTGCTTAGAATCTGGATTTTCTAGATGGCTACAAACTGCTGTTTTATTATCTCAATTTCCCTATTCTGCTTGTCCTGGTTTACTAGCCTGTGTCATTTATAGAACTTCCTTTTAACATTTCTCCCTACAAGCCTTCTATAACATTCATGAACCTTCTTACAACTTTCATAGACATTCTTACAACTTTCACAAACATTCTTACAACTTTAACTCACTTTCTTTTTCCTTCAAAACACATGTCCATGACTATGCCTTTTATTGTCAACTCTTAGAAACCTTATTTTTCCAATGATTACCAAAAAGTAATAGCCATCATTTCTTAGATTGACATTTATCAACACAATTTAAGCATACTCTTACTTTCAAGAAAATATACATTCAACAAAGTACAAGAGACCTTCTGTAATAAAAACTAAGAGTAGGTGAATTAAAACATGTCTAGCAATCAATGTTTCAGTATTTTATGCTATAAAAATATGTAGATGTTTATTATTTAACCTAGCAATGCTTCAAAGTCTTTAAGTTACCAAAGACTTTGGAGAATTATGTATAGGCATATGAGAGTGGAGAAAAGGCAGGGGGAGGAGGTAGCAGGACCCGCAGCCTATTCCCAGGCCTCTAGCAGCTTGGATTTAAAAAATGCCACATTTTTCCTTAGAGATAACATGCTAGGGTTTGGGTGATAATGAGTTCAGCCTCTGATAGTAGCCATACTGTTAAGTAAGCATTTGTAGTTTTAGTAAAGAAACTATTCTTTGGGAGGGGAAGGTAAGAAGGTGCTGAGGTGAGAGCAATTTTTAGAGCATTAAAGGGGGTGAGAATGTTGACCTTGGACTCTAAAGGCTCAGTGAGGGAGTCCCTTTGCCATGTCATGTCATAGAGGAGCTTTGCAAGACTAAAGTTGTGAACCCAGAGGCGAGAGTACCCAGTGAGCCTGAGAAAGGAGAATATTTCTTGTTCAGAGGAGGGGACAGTCATGGAGGAGATAAGAAGATAAGGTGTTTACAGTCCAAGGAATGGCTCGGCCTTGTGAGGTGAGGGTGAAACCAAAGTAGGTGACTGTGGTTTCGGACAACTGGGCTTTATGAGGCAATGCATGGTAGCCTTGGCCAGGGGTCTTGAGTTTTAGCAGGACTTGGTTCAGTGTTATTCCTTGTTGCATTGAGGTAGAATGAGAAAAGAATGAATGGGGGTATTTAATAAGATGCAGTGTAGAGGTGAGCTGGCTAATGGCTGTGAGTCTAATCTTTCAACACTCATAATAGAGACTGAGGAGGGGACAAGGGTCTCAGAGAGAGCAGAATAAGTGGCCCCAGTGTCAATTAAAAAGGAGATTGGCTTACCTGCCACCACAGTCATTACCTGAGGCTCTGTCCTGATGATGTAAGTCTGTGGGGCCCTGTCAGGGCCTGGATAGCTTCTTAAATGGCCAGTCCCAGGAGATCTGGGAGCTCCAAACTGGATCTAGAGGGTAGCCTTGCTGGACTGGCTGAGGTTCAACCTGGAGGGGCCAGACTACAGTCTGATTTCCAGTGGCCTTCCCTTCCATTCCTTGGACAGGGCCCAGGCAGAGGTCTTGAGTTTTAGCAGGACTTGGTTCAGTGTTCTTCCTTGTTGCATTTGAAGCATGGGCCCAGAGGAGGCATAGCCCCTGGCTTACCCTTGGTTGGAGGCCCAGCACTTCATTTGGGGTTCATGAGAGTTGTGACTAGGAGCTGGAAGGCCTCCTTCTGGGCCTCAGCCTTGGCCTGATCTCAACTTTGTTTTTGGATTTGGGTCTCTTCATCTCTATTATTAAAGACCTTAAAGGCCAGGTAAATGAATCTTTTGAAGGGTTTATGGACCTCTGTTTATTTTTTGAAGTTGTGTGTCAGGGGCTGATTGGGATATAAAATGGGTGTTCAGAAGAAGGGTTCCCACTGGGGAGGTGGGGTCTAAGGTGGTCAATTTCCATAACACCTCCATGAGGCGGGAGAGGAAGAGAGCTGGGTTTTCGTCAGGGCCTTGAGTGATTTTATTAAGTTTGTCTTAATTGACCACAATAGCCTCAGTTCCTGCTGCGTCCCACAGGGGTAGAATGGGCTTGGGAATAGAAGAGGCTGTCGAGGACGGTGGCCTTTGGGTGGCCCAAGAGCAAGTGTTAGGTGGGAAAAGGCTGCTTTGGAGCTTGGATTCCTGGGCTTTGGGCTCTCAAGGGCCAGGGAGAAGGTGGTTGCTGGTTAGGAAGGTCTAGGTTTTGGGTACCTATTGCAGGTGAGGGAGGGAATGTATAAGGGGGTGGAAGTCAATGGTCTGCTGGGTCAAAAGTAGATTCAGAATCTGAAGTGTTAGGGGTATGATGTTTTGTGTGAAGGAGAAAGATCTGATTGGTAGAGCAGGACTGAGGGAGGACTGGGACTGAAGGTGAAAAAGGCCTGGATGTAGGGAACTCTGACCATTTTCCATTGCAGTGACAGCAATTATCTAAATTGTGCAGTGTGTTAAAATTAAAAGTGCCATTTTCAGGCCATTGAAACTTATTATCTGATTTATATTGTGGCCAAACAGTGTTACCAAAAAAATGAGGTGGTTGGGCATGATCTCTCCCGTGAGTGTGCAGAGGGAGTGTGGCATGGCCCACAACAGAGGAAGGGTGAGTAACAAGCCACAAATCCAAAGGTGACCTTTTAGGGCAGGCATCTCCGCTGCTAAACAAATCACCATGAGAAATGTGAGGTGACCCTCCGGCCTGGGCGTCCCCAATCTAGAAGGACCCAAAGCCAAATGGCTGAGGAGTCTTCTTGCCTAGTGCTAGGACTTTTGACTTTTGAGAAGTCAGTCAGAGAGAATGGGCAGAAAACTCAAGATGAGAGAAATTGTGGGATGTCACTCAGCTAGAAAAGATTGGTTGGTGTGGGATGGAGGGTCAGCAATGGAGGAGAGATTCCAGTTCTGGCATCCTCCTTGGCTGCTTTGAGAGGATCCATAACAGAGGGAGGCCTAATTGAGGCCTGCAATGGAGTCACCAGAGTGGGATTCAGAGGTAAGCCCAGGTCAAGCTGCAGCTGCGTATTGCTCTTGGAGTAGCAAACTCAGGGTGACTGAAACCAGGGCAATGGCTCCCCATCCCCATGCAGTCCCCTTGGGTTTCAGCACCAAATGTTAGGGTTGCCGAAGGAAGAATGCACAAGGCCAAAAGGAGTGAAGAATTATGAATGCATTAGTTTATCTGGAAACCCAGATGGGCTGAGCCCCAAAATGGCACCAGCACCCAAAGATGGGGAGTCAGAGGTTTTTAAAGGACTCTAGGTGGGCTTTTTCTGGGTGGATAATTCTCTGTGTAGGTCCAGATTCTGGGAAAGTCCAGAGGGGAGAGATAATGGTCTTAGCGAGTGGAATGTGGTCTAAGCAAAAGGGGCTGTTCATTGTGAAGTGGCCTAAAGGTCAGTTCCCAGGGAGAGGGTATCGATTCAATTATTTGATCAGACCTATCAATTATTCTTAGTTTAAAGATGGAAAAATAGAGATACAAAACAAACACAAAATTCTACCTAAAGAACATACAAACATTGAGAGACCAAAAAGAAAGAGATCAATTATGAATTAAATCATCAGGCTTTGTTTTGTCATGGGATATGTGGCTTCAACAATAAAGGAAAATAAGGTTATGTGAATCAACCTTACACTGCCATATTTTACTCACAAATCACACTGACAGTAACAAAGCTTACTTTACTAAAGAACATTTTGTTCAAGACACACTTTAAGAAGAATCAATTGTTTCTCCTCCCCCAACTGCCTTTGTTTTAGAGCTTTATATGCTTTAAATTTTCAATCAACTATATTCTTTCAAATGTACTCCTTTGATATTTAAATACACTTAAGTGAGTTTGCATCTTTGGATTAAAAAATGTAGGTATTAAATTGATCACTATTTTAGTTTATTTGAAGTAGAGACATTTGTATTGCATTATAGCTGTTTGTCCAACAACAGAAATATGTAGATGTATATAATACTACATTAGTGGATGTAAGGGACACAGAGAATACAATATACCACCTTCTCCTCAAATAGCTTGCAAATTACTTTGAAAAAATTGCACTCAGCATTTGCAGGACATTCTTTTCATCTTATTTTGCTTGCAAGTAAGTTTATCTGAGTGACTTATTCAATGCCAGGTGTAAGTGCTGCTGATGGATTTGCATTGATTTATTTAAAGTACCTTTGCTTCTGAACAGATGCAGATATTTGCAAGAAGGCCAGCTCAGATGAAAAATCTATTTTTACCTAGGGCACGAAGGGAGGGAAACCCATATCCATGACTTTGATTTTATTAACATGGTGTTCCAAGCAACCTCACTAACCAGCCACAGAGAAGATATTGATAAATATGCACATGTATAAAAACGGAGGATCTAATACAACATGTCTTATCCATATACTCAGATTCACCTGTGAAGCAATTTGCCTTTCCTAAAATACATGAGTCTATTTGTTTTTTTCAGAATTGGTAAAAAAGAAAAGATTTTTTAGAGAACAACTCAACTTTCTACCTAATTGATTACAGTACTAATGCAAATAAAGTACAGAGAGTTAAAATGCAGTAATCTATGTTCTTTGTTCAGATACAATTTCATCTCTTTTATAAAACACAAACACCAGATAGCCAGTTGAATTATTTAAATCAACTGATCAATACAATAGTCAGAGTTTCAAATTCTGTCAAGCCAAAATACCTGAGTAATCAATGAGATATCAAGCACTGTGGAGCAGAATGAGTTGCTTCCCCTTCAGGCTCCCATATTACTTGGTTAGCATGTACGTTAATAAAATGTTCACGCTGTGTTATGATGTACTAGAGGCCCGATGCATGAAGATTCCGAAGAGTCATGCAAGAATGGGTCTTCCTTCCCCTGGCTGCCGACACCGCCTTTCCTCTGGCCCAGAGCCACCTTTCTGGCTTTGCTCTGGCCTGGAGCCACCTTTCAGCCTTCCCACACTGCCCAGAGGCCTGGAACTGCTTGGGCAGTGCGGAACACCTGCGTCATCGCCATGGCTGCTCTCAGCATATGCAAATTAACCCTCTATCTTTGTTGGGTTAATTTGCATACTCATTCCTTATTGGCTGGTGTATGTCGTGAAGATACAGTCAATTTGCATCTTTCTCTTTTATTAGTGTAGATTTGCTTATTTTTCACTGCATCAAAGTGTTGGACCCTGAATAACAATGTTATAAATTTTTCATGTATATATTTCTTTTTTAAAAAAATATATTTTATTGATTTTCCACAGAGAGAAAGGAAGAGGGACAGAGAGCTAGAAACATCAATGAGAGAGAAACATCAACCAGCTGCCTCCTACACACCCCCCACTGGGAATGTGCCCGCAACCAAGGTACATGCCCTTGACCGGAATCAAACCCAGGACCCTTCAGTCCGCAGATCGGTGCTCTATCCACTGAGCCAAACCGATTTTGGCTCATGTATATATTTCTGTCACTAAACAATGTTCCTGCACCACACATAGTGCTCTTTTACTGTTTACTTTATAAAACAATGGATTACTCTTTTTATTCTTTCTCACTATTCTATCATCCTTACTTGAATTATAATAAATCTTATATTAATAGAGATTAATAAAAATACATATACATATTAAGGATATATTTGTGGGTTAGATTTTAGTTATACTAACCTGGTCTGATTTATAAACTAATAATTTTTGAGAGATTGTTCCACCACATTGCTTCTTTTTATGGTAAGATATCCAAGAGCAGGTATTTTGTTTAGTTGTTACACACATTCTAACAAAGTTAGACCATTGATTTGGGGACATCAGTAAATAACAAAGTTATTTACTGATGTCCCCAAAATATAATAAGTTGATAATCGAATACTATTTCCAGTTCTATATTTTCTTTCCCACTGAAGCATTAAAATGTCTTCCAAAGTTTTACTATTAAGATTTATCTGATTGTTGTTTTTATTTCCTTTTTTGTTTTTTGGGTGACGAAGGGGAGCAGGGCCTGAAAATGATGTAATAACATTGATCAAACACAGAAATATGTAAATATTGACATTCACCTAACTAATTAGGGTAGAGAAAACAAATACACTTTTGTCTTGCTCTAGTGATTAGAGACATTGAAAAACAACAAAAGTTATTTAATTTGATTTTTGTTAGGACATTGGAACTGTCTTCCCCTAAAGATCAACAATTCAGCTATCATGAGAGTGTTTTCACATTGCCCTAAAATGAATTAGGATAATTCTATGCTCAAATGACAGACTATCTCTTAGATTTATTTTATTTTATTCACCTTATATTTTTAGTACATAAAAGAGAAAAAAAATGAGCCATGAAACTGAAGAAAAAAGTCCAAAATGCCCTGTCTGGGTGGCTCAGTTGGTTGGAGCATTCTCCCATATACCAAAAGGTGGCAGGTTCGATTCCCAGTGAGGGCACATAACTAGTTTGCAGGTTTGATCCCCTGTCAAGGTGCCTACAGGAGGCAACCAGTCGATGTTTCTCTCTCACATCGATGTTTCTTTCTCTCCCTACCTCTCTAAAAGTCAATATAAAATATATCCTTAAACAACAATTTTTTTTAAAGTACAAAAATAAATCAGAGCAGCTATTTGCATCTCAATGACTTCCCAACATTGCTTCATTTTACAGAGTACCTGCACTGAACTAAGAAATAAAGTAATTTTCTAAATAAGCAAGCACACTTGTCCAAGAAGTTGATTTGCTCCACCTCTAGCCCAATTATCTTGCTTTGACTTTGGAAAGTGGATGGTCAGCTAATTAAATTGCCTTTGAGAGATCAACAAGAAAACAGCTTTCAGCACATTTACTCACCTCTTTTTCACCAGCAGTAAGGCTTCATGACTTAATTGTCAGCATCTTTGACCTCATGGAAAGATCAGAGAATATCCTTAAAGTGATCTTCACTCCAAGCTCATTACCATTTCTTTTTGTTTGTTTGTTTTGTTTTTTATTGTGTGTGTGCTCCTGAAGTAAGAATAGCAATCATTTGTTCAGGCCCACAAAGTAAGCTCCATGTTGACAGGATAGGGCTTACAGAAGGAAAAGATTCAACCTATTAGCATAGGTAGCTAGATGTTAATAAAGAAAGGAAGCGAAGGGATTGACATTGTTGAGATAATTGGGCTGGGGAGCTGAATGGACACTGAGCCTCTTTGCTGCACTAGGAAGTTACAGCTTCACACACTCCACGAGATCACAGCATTGCCCCACCAAGTATGAACATGCTTCTCCTCCCCGCTTTGGTACCTGGGGAGAAGGAGGAGGTGAGCACAGACACAACAGAGGTCACAATGGCACAGGGAGAGGTGTTTCTATAGGCATGCGCAAAAGGTGGGCCCAGCGTAAGTCTGCAAACATTTGGAAAGTTGATTGATCATTTTAAAAAAGCTCCTGGTTCTTCCCAAGCCAGAGAAAATATAATCCTAGGGAACAAAGCCCCTTTCTCTCTCTCTTAATAACACATGCTGGCCCCATTTATTTGTTAGTTCTTTCAGCAATGACCAGACAGGTCCAGTAACCATCAGGGTCCATGGCAGACCATGCAGGCTCCAAAGGACTAAGCTTTAATATGAAAAAGAAACTGGTCACTGGCCTTTGTTTTGGCCTTGATGAAGACAAAAGAGGAATTTTATCCATGGTGAAATGGTGGAGATGGGACACAGGGGCAGCCTTCTATTTCCACCTGAATAAACCTTACCATAGCACAGTATCTGATGCATGGGCCTTGGAATGCTTTTCTTGTGATCCCGTGAAAGAACACAATAGCCACCACAGCATTCCTATCTTCAAAGTCCACTTTTGATCTGGGAATTGTGAAATAATAGGATACAGCTCACAGTTCCTCATTTGAGAAATCAATGGGAGGGGGGAAATAGAACAGTTATTTTTTTCCTTCTACATAGACAACGATAGTACATTAATCATATTTGAGTCTTCTACTTATGTAAAAGACAAGTGGCTCAGGGTCTATGATTCTTAACACAATAAGTACTTTACTTTTGGTTGCTTTTCTTCTGTTTCTTTTTAGGTATTTCCATTGTTATAATCATCATCATCATCATCATTTACCCAAATATACTATTTATTACTTATCATGTGCCAAACTATGCTAAATGATTTCAGATGTACTATATGACTTAATTATTGAATTTACCATTGTTTTTTATATTTTAAACCTGAAGAAGCTGACACATATGGAGAACTAGTTGTAAATCTAGAAAATGGTAGAACATGATCTTAAACTCAGATACGTTAAAGATCCTGCTCTTAATCACTTCAATAAAACATAGTGTTAAATGGCTAGACTATATCTTGAGGAGAGAAAGGAAACTGCAACTACATGGCTGGAAATATGTCTTCACACATAAGAACGTATCAGTAATGAAAAGCACAATAAGCACAATTCTGTTTGCCTTTGTTTTGGCATGTTTAATGGTGTTACGCATGGTCACTTTTGGTCAGTTTTAATGAAAAGTTTAAATGATCTCCAATAATAACAAGTCACATGTTAACACAGATTTCTTTTCACTACAGATACTAGAACTCTCTTATTAATACTATATATTGTTACAATGTGTATCTGTATGTTACTCTGAAGAGCTTTAAAGGATGAAAATTGATCTTCTAGGGAAAACTATATAAAGATTGACAAACAGGACAGACATGCCTTAACTCTACAAGAGAGTAATTCTCATGATATGTTTCTACTTTTTAGCTAAGTGTTAAATATTCTCTGTATATTCCCCCCAAAGAGGGAGATTTATGGCAATAATAAATGCCTGATCTAGATCACACAGTGTGGTCTATAGCTCACAAGAGATAGCTAGAAAGTGCAAAATGTATTTCTGCAGACCAAGAACACATTGAAAATAGACTGATGACTATAAATTTGTTTCGGGGTAGAATGCAACTGGTTGTTTAGATGGAGTGGGGGTAGGAAATGGAGGAGTAGGGGCTGATTCTCTCACTGAAAAAGTTGAGTTCTTTCTAGAGTGGAGCCAGTGTAATTCTAATTAATAACCATAAAGCAGCTATGTTGAAGGAACCATATCAGCAACAGCAGCAGTGGGGATTAGAGGAGGATTTGCAGGAAAGACTGGTGGAAGAGGTGATGGCCCAGTAAAAACTGGAACCAGGGATATAGTAACTATTGGAATCAATGCTATTGCAACTATGGATATAACAGCCAATGTTAAGGTGATTAAGGAAGCTATGACTATGATTACGGCAGCCAGCACAGTGATTATGGGAAACTATCCAAGTCAGGTTGTCATCAGAATAGCTACAAACCATACTAAGTTACTCCATTTACCACTTCAAGAGTTGATGAGATAGCATTTTACAATTTGAAGATTCATTTAAAGGTGGCTCCTGTTACCTTCTAATAGCCGTTCAAACTAAAGTTAAAGAAATTTACTGGAAATTATTAAATTTAATAGAGAAATCCTATGCAAACCAGTGTTCACATAGTATGTTATTGTTTTCATTGATAATTATAGTTTAATTCTAATTATTTATGGTGCTCTTTTCATAATACAGTAATAGTAGAGGCCCGGGCATGAAATTCATGCACTCGGGGTGGGGGTGTCCCTCAGCATGGCCAGCACTGTCTTGCAGTCTAGGAGCCCTTGGGGGATGTCCAACTGCCAGCTTAGGCCTGCTCCCCATAACCGGGCAATAGAATATCCTTAGTGCTGCTACGGAGGCAGGAGAGGCTCCCGCCACCACCGCTGTGCTCAACAGCCATGAGCCCAGCTTCTGGTTGAGCGGCACTCCCCCTGTGGGAGCACACTGACCACCAGGGGGAAGCTCCTGCTTTGAGCGTCTGCCCCCTGGTGTTCAGTGTGCATCATAGCGACCGGTCATTCGGCCGTTCGGTTGATTTGCATATTAGTCTTTTATTATGTAGGGTAAGCCCAGGAGAGTATTATGTGAATTGGATAAGCCTTTAAAAATAGAAATAACACCCAACGGTGTGGCTCAGTTGTTGAGAATTGACCTATGAACCAGGAGGTCACAGTTCAATTTCTGGTCAGGGAATATGCCCAGGTTTCAGACTCGATCCCCAGTGCGGGACATGCAGGAAGCATGCGATCAATGATTCTCTGTCATCATTGATGTTTCTTTCTCTTTCTCCCTCTCCATTCCTCTCTGAAACCAATAAAAATGCATTTTTAAAAAATAGAAGCAACTTAATAATTGTATCTAGAATTTAATAAACATTTGATAGCAAGCAAAAAAAGCACTTCACATGGATTTTACATGCATTATTTTGCAACAGCTTTCACATATGCACACACACAAATATACACACACTCTCAAACTCATTTACATGTGCATGTACACTCTACACATTAAGGTAAGAAATGTATATGCAATTTCTACATTCCAGATTAAGATATTAGAACATAAGAATACAAAGAGATTGCCTTTGATAACAAAGTCACTACCATGACTTTAGGTATACCCAGTTCTTTGGTGCACATGATTGAACTCC